>OX346215.1:15653017-16314687 GCA_947049295.1 Ligdia adustata | reverse complement strand
ACCTAACCTAACCTAACCTAACCTAACCTAACCTAACCTAACCTAACCTAACCTAACCTAACCTAACCTAACCTAACCTAACCTAACCTAACCTAACCTAACCTAACCTAACCTAACCTAACCTAACCTAACCTAACCTAACCTAACCTAACCTAACCTAACCTAACCTAACCTAACCTAACCTAACCTAACCTAACCTAACCTAACCTAACCTAACCTAACCTAACCTAACCTAACCTAACCTAACCTAACCTAACCTAACCTAACCTAACCTAACCTAACCTAACCTAACCTAACCTAACCTAACCTAACCTAACCTAACCTAACCTAACCTAACCTAACCTAACCTAACCTAACCTAACCTAACCTAACCTAACCTAACCTAACCTAACTAACCTAACCTAACCTAACCTAACCTAACCTAACCTAACCTAACCTAACCTAACCTAACCTAACCTAACCTAACCTAACCTAACCTAACCTAACCTAACCTAACCTAACCTAACCTAACCTAACCTAACCTAACCTAACCTAACCTAACCTAACCTAACCTAACCTAACCTAACCTAACCTAACCTAACCTAACCTAACCTAACCTAACCTAACCTAACCTAACCTAACCTAACCTAACCTAACCTAACCTAACCTAACCTAACCTAACCTAACCTAACCTAACCTAACCTAACCTAACCTAACCTAACCTAACCTAACCTAACCTAACCTAACCTAACCTAACCTAACCTAACCTAACCTAACCTAACCTAACCTAACCTAACCTAACCTAACCTAACCTAACCTAACCTAACCTAACCTAACCTAACCTAACCTAACCTAACCTAACCTAACCTAACCTAACCTAACCTAACCTAACCTAACCTAACCTAACCTAACCTAACCTAACCTAACCTAACCTAACCTAACCTAACCTAACCTAACCTAACCTAACCTAACCTAACCTAACCTAACCTAACCTAACCTAACCTAACCTAACCTAACCTAACCTAACCTAACCTAACCTAACCTAACCTAACCTAACCTAACCTAACCTAACCTAACCTAACCTAACCTAACCTAACCTAACCTAACCTAACCTAACCTAACCTAACCTAACCTAACCTAACCTAACCTAACCTAACCTAACCTAACCTAACCTAACCTAACCTAACCTAACCTAACCTAACCTAACCTAACCTAACCTAACCTAACCTAACCTAACCTAACCTAACCTAACCTAACCTAACCTAACCTAACCTAACCTAACCTAACCTAACCTAACCTAACCTAACCTAACCTAACCTAACCTAACCTAACCTAACCTAACCTAACCTAACCTAACCTAACCTAACCTAACCTAACCTAACCTAACCTAACCTAACCTAACCTAACCTAACCTAACCTAACCTAACCTAACCTAACCTAACCTAACCTAACCTAACCTAACCTAACCTAACCTAACCTAACCTAACCTAACCTAACCTAACCTAACCTAACCTAACCTAACCTAACCTAACCTAACCTAACCTAACCTAACCTAACCTAACCTAACCTAACCTAACCTAACCTAACCTAACCTAACCTAACCTAACCTAACCTAACCTAACCTAACCTAACCTAACCTAACCTAACCTAACCTAACCTAACCTAACCTAACCTAACCTAACCTAACCTAACCTAACCTAACCTAACCTAACCTAACCTAACCTAACCTAACCTAACCTAACCTAACCTAACCTAACCTAACCTAACCTAACCTAACCTAACCTAACCTAACCTAACCTAACCTAACCTAACCTAACCTAACCTAACCTAACCTAACCTAACCTAACCTAACCTAACCTAACCTAACCTAACCTAACCTAACCTAACCTAACCTAACCTAACCTAACCTAACCTAACCTAACCTAACCTAACCTAACCTAACCTAACCTAACCTAACCTAACCTAACCTAACCTAACCTAACCTAACCTAACCTAACCTAACCTAACCTAACCTAACCTAACCTAACCTAACCTAACCTCAACCTAACCTAACCTAACCTAACCTAACCTAACCTAACCTAACCTAACCTAACCTAACCTAACCTAACCTAACCTAACCTAACCTAACCTAACCTAACCTAACCTAACCTAACCTAACCTAACCTAACCTAACCTAACCTAACCTAACCTAACCTAACCTAACCTAACCTAACCTAACCTAACCTAACCTAACCTAACCTAACCTAACCTAACCTAACCTAACCTAACCTAACCTAACCTAACCTAACCTAACCTAACCTAACCTAACCTAACCTAACCTAACCTAACCTAACCTAACCTAACCTAACCTAACCTAACCTAACCTAACCTAACCTAACCTAACCTAACCTAACCTAACCTAACCTAACCTAACCTAACCTAACCTAACCTAACCTAACCTAACCTAACCTAACCTAACCTAACCTAACCTAACCTAACCTAACCTAACCTAACCTAACCTAACCTAACCTAACCTAACCTAACCTAACCTAACCTAACCTAACCTAACCTAACCTAACCTAACCTAACCTAACCTAACCTAACCTAACCTAACCTAACCTAACCTAACCTAACCTAACCTAACCTAACCTAACCTAACCTAACCTAACCTAACCTAACCTAACCTAACCTAACCTAACCTAACCTAACCTAACCTAACCTAACCTAACCTAACCTAACCTAACCTAACCTAACCTAACCTAACCTAACCTAACCTAACCTAACCTAACCTAACCTAACCTAACCTAACCTAACCTAACCTAACCTAACCTAACCTAACCTAACCTAACCTAACCTAACCTAACCTAACCTAACCTAACCTAACCTAACCTAACCTAACCTAACCTAACCTAACCTAACCTAACCTAACCTAACCTAACCTAACCTAACCTAACCTAACCTAACCTAACCTAACCTAACCTAACCTAACCTAACCTAACCTAACCTAACCTAACCTAACCTAACCTAACCTAACCTAACCTAACCTAACCTAACCTAACCTAACCTAACCTAACCTAACCTAACCTAACCTAACCTAACCTAACCTAACCTAACCTAACCTAACCTAACCTAACCTAACCTAACCTAACCTAACCTAACCTAACCTAACCTAACCTAACCTAACCTAACCTAACCTAACCTAACCTAACCTAACCTAACCTAACCTAACCTAACCTAACCTAACCTAACCTAACCTAACCTAACCTAACCTAACCTAACCTAACCTAACCTAACCTAACCTAACCTAACCTAACCTAACCTAACCTAACCTAACCTAACCTAACCTAACCTAACCTAACCTAACCTAACCTAACCTAACCTAACCTAACCTAACCTAACCTAACCTAACCTAACCTAACCTAACCTAACCTAACCTAACCTAACCTAACCTAACCTAACCTAACCTAACCTAACCTAACCTAACCTAACCTAACCTAACCTAACCTAACCTAACCTAACCTAACCTAACCTAACCTAACCTAACCTAACCTAACCTAACCTAACCTAACCTAACCTAACCTAACCTAACCTAACCTAACCTAACCTAACCTAACCTAACCTAACCTAACCTAACCTAACCTAACCTAACCTAACCTAACCTAACCTAACCTAACCTAACCTAACCTAACCTAACCTAACCTAACCTAACCTAACCTAACCTAACCTAACCTAACCTAACCTAACCTAACCTAACCTAACCTAACCTAACCTAACCTAACCTAACCTAACCTAACCTAACCTAACCTAACCTAACCTAACCTAACCTAACCTAACCTAACCTAACCTAACCTAACCTAACCTAACCTAACCTAACCTAACCTAACCTAACCTAACCTAACCTAACCTAACCTAACCTAACCTAACCTAACCTAACCTAACCTAACCTAACCTAACCTAACCTAACCTAACCTAACCTAACCTAACCTAACCTAACCTAACCTAACCTAACCTAACCTAACCTAACCTAACCTAACCTAACCTAACCTAACCTAACCTAACCTAACCTAACCTAACCTAACCTAACCTAACCTAACCTAACCTAACCTAACCTAACCTAACCTAACCTAACCTAACCTAACCTAACCTAACCTAACCTAACCTAACCTAACCTAACCTAACCTAACCTAACCTAACCTAACCTAACCTAACCTAACCTAACCTAACCTAACCTAACCTAACCTAACCTAACCTAACCTAACCTAACCTAACCTAACCTAACCTAACCTAACCTAACCTAACCTAACCTAACCTAACCTAACCTAACCTAACCTAACCTAACCTAACCTAACCTAACCTAACCTAACCTAACCTAACCTAACCTAACCTAACCTAACCTAACCTAACCTAACCTAACCTAACCTAACCTAACCTAACCTAACCTAACCTAACCTAACCTAACCTAACCTAACCTAACCTAACCTAACCTAACCTAACCTAACCTAACCTAACCTAACCTAACCTAACCTAACCTAACCTAACCTAACCTAACCTAACCTAACCTAACCTAACCTAACCTAACCTAACCTAACCTAACCTAACCTAACCTAACCTAACCTAACCTAACCTAACCTAACCTAACCTAACCTAACCTAACCTAACCTAACCTAACCTAACCTAACCTAACCTAACCTAACCTAACCTAACCTAACCTAACCTAACCTAACCTAACCTAACCTAACCTAACCTAACCTAACCTAACCTAACCTAACCTAACCTAACCTAACCTAACCTAACCTAACCTAACCTAACCTAACCTAACCTAACCTAACCTAACCTAACCTAACCTAACCTAACCTAACCTAACCTAACCTAACCTAACCTAACCTAACCTAACCTAACCTAACCTAACCTAACCTAACCTAACCTAACCTAACCTAACCTAACCTAACCTAACCTAACCTAACCTAACCTAACCTAACCTAACCTAACCTAACCTAACCTAACCTAACCTAACCTAACCTAACCTAACCTAACCTAACCTAACCTAACCTAACCTAACCTAACCTAACCTAACCTAACCTAACCTAACCTAACCTAACCTAACCTAACCTAACCTAACCTAACCTAACCTAACCTAACCTAACCTAACCTAACCTAACCTAACCTAACCTAACCTAACCTAACCTAACCTAACCTAACCTAACCTAACCTAACCTAACCTAACCTAACCTAACCTAACCTAACCTAACCTAACCTAACCTAACCTAACCTAACCTAACCTAACCTAACCTAACCTAACCTAACCTAACCTAACCTAACCTAACCTAACCTAACCTAACCTAACCTAACCTAACCTAACCTAACCTAACCTAACCTAACCTAACCTAACCTAACCTAACCTAACCTAACCTAACCTAACCTAACCTAACCTAACCTAACCTAACCTAACCTAACCTAACCTAACCTAACCTAACCTAACCTAACCTAACCTAACCTAACCTAACCTAACCTAACCTAACCTAACCTAACCTAACCTAACCTAACCTAACCTAACCTAACCTAACCTAACCTAACCTAACCTAACCTAACCTAACCTAACCTAACCTAACCTAACCTAACCTAACCTAACCTAACCTAACCTAACCTAACCTAACCTAACCTAACCTAACCTAACCTAACCTAACCTAACCTAACCTAACCTAACCTAACCTAACCTAACCTAACCTAACCTAACCTAACCTAACCTAACCTAACCTAACCTAACCTAACCTAACCTAACCTAACCTAACCTAACCTAACCTAACCTAACCTAACCTAACCTAACCTAACCTAACCTAACCTAACCTAACCTAACCTAACCTAACCTAACCTAACCTAACCTAACCTAACCTAACCTAACCTAACCTAACCTAACCTAACCTAACCTAACCTAACCTAACCTAACCTAACCTAACCTAACCTAACCTAACCTAACCTAACCTAACCTAACCTAACCTAACCTAACCTAACCTAACCTAACCTAACCTAACCTAACCTAACCTAACCTAACCTAACCTAACCTAACCTAACCTAACCTAACCTAACCTAACCTAACCTAACCTAACCTAACCTAACCTAACCTAACCTAACCTAACCTAACCTAACCTAACCTAACCTAACCTAACCTAACCTAACCTAACCTAACCTAACCTAACCTAACCTAACCTAACCTAACCTAACCTAACCTAACCTAACCTAACCTAACCTAACCTAACCTAACCTAACCTAACCTAACCTAACCTAACCTAACCTAACCTAACCTAACCTAACCTAACCTAACCTAACCTAACCTAACCTAACCTAACCTAACCTAACCTAACCTAACCTAACCTAACCTAACCTAACCTAACCTAACCTAACCTAACCTAACCTAACCTAACCTAACCTAACCTAACCTAACCTAACCTAACCTAACCTAACCTAACCTAACCTAACCTAACCTAACCTAACCTAACCTAACCTAACCTAACCTAACCTAACCTAACCTAACCTAACCTAACCTAACCTAACCTAACCTAACCTAACCTAACCTAACCTAACCTAACCTAACCTAACCTAACCTAACCTAACCTAACCTAACCTAACCTAACCTAACCTAACCTAACCTAACCTAACCTAACCTAACCTAACCTAACCTAACCTAACCTAACCTAACCTAACCTAACCTAACCTAACCTAACCTAACCTAACCTAACCTAACCTAACCTAACCTAACCTAACCTAACCTAACCTAACCTAACCTAACCTAACCTAACCTAACCTAACCTAACCTAACCTAACCTAACCTAACCTAACCTAACCTAACCTAACCTAACCTAACCTAACCTAACCTAACCTAACCTAACCTAACCTAACCTAACCTAACCTAACCTAACCTAACCTAACCTAACCTAACCTAACCTAACCTAACCTAACCTAACCTAACCTAACCTAACCTAACCTAACCTAACCTAACCTAACCTAACCTAACCTAACCTAACCTAACCTAACCTAACCTAACCTAACCTAACCTAACCTAACCTAACCTAACCTAACCTAACCTAACCTAACCTAACCTAACCTAACCTAACCTAACCTAACCTAACCTAACCTAACCTAACCTAACCTAACCTAACCTAACCTAACCTAACCTAACCTAACCTAACCTAACCTAACCTAACCTAACCTAACCTAACCTAACCTAACCTAACCTAACCTAACCTAACCTAACCTAACCTAACCTAACCTAACCTAACCTAACCTAACCTAACCTAACCTAACCTAACCTAACCTAACCTAACCTAACCTAACCTAACCTAACCTAACCTAACCTAACCTAACCTAACCTAACCTAACCTAACCTAACCTAACCTAACCTAACCTAACCTAACCTAACCTAACCTAACCTAACCTAACCTAACCTAACCTAACCTAACCTAACCTAACCTAACCTAACCTAACCTAACCTAACCTAACCTAACCTAACCTAACCTAACCTAACCTAACCTAACCTAACCTAACCTAACCTAACCTAACCTAACCTAACCTAACCTAACCTAACCTAACCTAACCTAACCTAACCTAACCTAACCTAACCTAACCTAACCTAACCTAACCTAACCTAACCTAACCTAACCTAACCTAACCTAACCTAACCTAACCTAACCTAACCTAACCTAACCTAACCTAACCTAACCTAACCTAACCTAACCTAACCTAACCTAACCTAACCTAACCTAACCTAACCTAACCTAACCTAACCTAACCTAACCTAACCTAACCTAACCTAACCTAACCTAACCTAACCTAACCTAACCTAACCTAACCTAACCTAACCTAACCTAACCTAACCTAACCTAACCTAACCTAACCTAACCTAACCTAACCTAACCTAACCTAACCTAACCTAACCTAACCTAACCTAACCTAACCTAACCTAACCTAACCTAACCTAACCTAACCTAACCTAACCTAACCTAACCTAACCTAACCTAACCTAACCTAACCTAACCTAACCTAACCTAACCTAACCTAACCTAACCTAACCTAACCTAACCTAACCTAACCTAACCTAACCTAACCTAACCTAACCTAACCTAACCTAACCTAACCTAACCTAACCTAACCTAACCTAACCTAACCTAACCTAACCTAACCTAACCTAACCTAACCTAACCTAACCTAACCTAACCTAACCTAACCTAACCTAACCTAACCTAACCTAACCTAACCTAACCTAACCTAACCTAACCTAACCTAACCTAACCTAACCTAACCTAACCTAACCTAACCTAACCTAACCTAACCTAACCTAACCTAACCTAACCTAACCTAACCTAACCTAACCTAACCTAACCTAACCTAACCTAACCTAACCTAACCTAACCTAACCTAACCTAACCTAACCTAACCTAACCTAACCTAACCTAACCTAACCTAACCTAACCTAACCTAACCTAACCTAACCTAACCTAACCTAACCTAACCTAACCTAACCTAACCTAACCTAACCTAACCTAACCTAACCTAACCTAACCTAACCTAACCTAACCTAACCTAACCTAACCTAACCTAACCTAACCTAACCTAACCTAACCTAACCTAACCTAACCTAACCTAACCTAACCTAACCTAACCTAACCTAACCTAACCTAACCTAACCTAACCTAACCTAACCTAACCTAACCTAACCTAACCTAACCTAACCTAACCTAACTAACCTAACCTAACCTAACCTAACCTAACCTAACCTAACCTAACCTAACCTAACCTAACCTAACCTAACCTAACCTAACCTAACCTAACCTAACCTAACCTAACCTAACCTAACCTAACCTAACCTAACCTAACCTAACCTAACCTAACCTAACCTAACCTAACCTAACCTAACCTAACCTAACCTAACCTAACCTAACCTAACCTAACCTAACCTAACCTAACCTAACCTAACCTAACCTAACCTAACCTAACCTAACCTAACCTAACCTAACCTAACCTAACCTAACCTAACCTAACCTAACCTAACCTAACCTAACCTAACCTAACCTAACCTAACCTAACCTAACCTAACCTAACCTAACCTAACCTAACCTAACCTAACCTAACCTAACCTAACCTAACCTAACCTAACCTAACCTAACCTAACCTAACCTAACCTAACCTAACCTAACCTAACCTAACCTAACCTAACCTAACCTAACCTAACCTAACCTAACCTAACCTAACCTAACCTAACCTAACCTAACCTAACCTAACCTAACCTAACCTAACCTAACCTAACCTAACCTAACCTAACCTAACCTAACCTAACCTAACCTAACCTAACCTAACCTAACCTAACCTAACCTAACCTAACCTAACCTAACCTAACCTAACCTAACCTAACCTAACCTAACCTAACCTAACCTAACCTAACCTAACCTAACCTAACCTAACCTAACCTAACCTAACCTAACCTAACCTAACCTAACCTAACCTAACCTAACCTAACCTAACCTAACCTAACCTAACCTAACCTAACCTAACCTAACCTAACCTAACCTAACCTAACCTAACCTAACCTAACCTAACCTAACCTAACCTAACCTAACCTAACCTAACCTAACCTAACCTAACCTAACCTAACCTAACCTAACCTAACCTAACCTAACCTAACCTAACCTAACCTAACCTAACCTAACCTAACCTAACCTAACCTAACCTAACCTAACCTAACCTAACCTAACCTAACCTAACCTAACCTAACCTAACCTAACCTAACCTAACCTAACCTAACCTAACCTAACCTAACCTAACCTAACCTAACCTAACCTAACCTAACCTAACCTAACCTAACCTAACCTAACCTAACCTAACCTAACCTAACCTAACCTAACCTAACCTAACCTAACCTAACCTAACCTAACCTAACCTAACCTAACCTAACCTAACCTAACCTAACCTAACCTAACCTAACCTAACCTAACCTAACCTAACCTAACCTAACCTAACCTAACCTAACCTAACCTAACCTAACCTAACCTAACCTAACCTAACCTAACCTAACCTAACCTAACCTAACCTAACCTAACCTAACCTAACCTAACCTAACCTAACCTAACCTAACCTAACCTAACCTAACCTAACCTAACCTAACCTAACCTAACCTAACCTAACCTAACCTAACCTAACCTAACCTAACCTAACCTAACCTAACCTAACCTAACCTAACCTAACCTAACCTAACCTAACCTAACCTAACCTAACCTAACCTAACCTAACCTAACCTAACCTAACCTAACCTAACCTAACCTAACCTAACCTAACCTAACCTAACCTAACCTAACCTAACCTAACCTAACCTAACCTAACCTAACCTAACCTAACCTAACCTAACCTAACCTAACCTAACCTAACCTAACCTAACCTAACCTAACCTAACCTAACCTAACCTAACCTAACCTAACCTAACCTAACCTAACCTAACCTAACCTAACCTAACCTAACCTAACCTAACCTAACCTAACCTAACCTAACCTAACCTAACCTAACCTAACCTAACCTAACCTAACCTAACCTAACCTAACCTAACCTAACCTAACCTAACCTAACCTAACCTAACCTAACCTAACCTAACCTAACCTAACCTAACCTAACCTAACCTAACCTAACCTAACCTAACCTAACCTAACCTAACCTAACCTAACCTAACCTAACCTAACCTAACCTAACCTAACCTAACCTAACCTAACCTAACCTAACCTAACCTAACCTAACCTAACCTAACCTAACCTAACCTAACCTAACCTAACCTAACCTAACCTAACCTAACCTAACCTAACCTAACCTAACCTAACCTAACCTAACCTAACCTAACCTAACCTAACCTAACCTAACCTAACCTAACCTAACCTAACCTAACCTAACCTAACCTAACCTAACCTAACCTAACCTAACCTAACCTAACCTAACCTAACCTAACCTAACCTAACCTAACCTAACCTAACCTAACCTAACCTAACCTAACCTAACCTAACCTAACCTAACCTAACCTAACCTAACCTAACCTAACCTAACCTAACCTAACCTAACCTAACCTAACCTAACCTAACCTAACCTAACCTAACCTAACCTAACCTAACCTAACCTAACCTAACCTAACCTAACCTAACCTAACCTAACCTAACCTAACCTAACCTAACCTAACCTAACCTAACCTAACCTAACCTAACCTAACCTAACCTAACCTAACCTAACCTAACCTAACCTAACCTAACCTAACCTAACCTAACCTAACCTAACCTAACCTAACCTAACCTAACCTAACCTAACCTAACCTAACCTAACCTAACCTAACCTAACCTAACCTAACCTAACCTAACCTAACCTAACCTAACCTAACCTAACCTAACCTAACCTAACCTAACCTAACCTAACCTAACCTAACCTAACCTAACCTAACCTAACCTAACCTAACCTAACCTAACCTAACCTAACCTAACCTAACCTAACCTAACCTAACCTAACCTAACCTAACCTAACCTAACCTAACCTAACCTAACCTAACCTAACCTAACCTAACCTAACCTAACCTAACCTAACCTAACCTAACCTAACCTAACCTAACCTAACCTAACCTAACCTAACCTAACCTAACCTAACCTAACCTAACCTAACCTAACCTAACCTAACCTAACCTAACCTAACCTAACCTAACCTAACCTAACCTAACCTAACCTAACCTAACCTAACCTAACCTAACCTAACCTAACCTAACCTAACCTAACCTAACCTAACCTAACCTAACCTAACCTAACCTAACCTAACCTAACCTAACCTAACCTAACCTAACCTAACCTAACCTAACCTAACCTAACCTAACCTAACCTAACCTAACCTAACCTAACCTAACCTAACCTAACCTAACCTAACCTAACCTAACCTAACCTAACCTAACCTAACCTAACCTAACCTAACCTAACCTAACCTAACCTAACCTAACCTAACCTAACCTAACCTAACCTAACCTAACCTAACCTAACCTAACCTAACCTAACCTAACCTAACCTAACCTAACCTAACCTAACCTAACCTAACCTAACCTAACCTAACCTAACCTAACCTAACCTAACCTAACCTAACCTAACCTAACCTAACCTAACCTAACCTAACCTAACCTAACCTAACCTAACCTAACCTAACCTAACCTAACCTAACCTAACCTAACCTAACCTAACCTAACCTAACCTAACCTAACCTAACCTAACCTAACCTAACCTAACCTAACCTAACCTAACCTAACCTAACCTAACCTAACCTAACCTAACCTAACCTAACCTAACCTAACCTAACCTAACCTAACCTAACCTAACCTAACCTAACCTAACCTAACCTAACCTAACCTAACCTAACCTAACCTAACCTAACCTAACCTAACCTAACCTAACCTAACCTAACCTAACCTAACCTAACCTAACCTAACCTAACCTAACCTAACCTAACCTAACCTAACCTAACCTAACCTAACCTAACCTAACCTAACCTAACCTAACCTAACCTAACCTAACCTAACCTAACCTAACCTAACCTAACCTAACCTAACCTAACCTAACCTAACCTAACCTAACCTAACCTAACCTAACCTAACCTAACCTAACCTAACCTAACCTAACCTAACCTAACCTAACCTAACCTAACCTAACCTAACCTAACCTAACCTAACCTAACCTAACCTAACCTAACCTAACCTAACCTAACCTAACCTAACCTAACCTAACCTAACCTAACCTAACCTAACCTAACCTAACCTAACCTAACCTAACCTAACCTAACCTAACCTAACCTAACCTAACCTAACCTAACCTAACCTAACCTAACCTAACCTAACCTAACCTAACCTAACCTAACCTAACCTAACCTAACCTAACCTAACCTAACCTAACCTAACCTAACCTAACCTAACCTAACCTAACCTAACCTAACCTAACCTAACCTAACCTAACCTAACCTAACCTAACCTAACCTAACCTAACCTAACCTAACCTAACCTAACCTAACCTAACCTAACCTAACCTAACCTAACCTAACCTAACCTAACCTAACCTAACCTAACCTAACCTAACCTAACCTAACCTAACCTAACCTAACCTAACCTAACCTAACCTAACCTAACCTAACCTAACCTAACCTAACCTAACCTAACCTAACCTAACCTAACCTAACCTAACCTAACCTAACCTAACCTAACCTAACCTAACCTAACCTAACCTAACCTAACCTAACCTAACCTAACCTAACCTAACCTAACCTAACCTAACCTAACCTAACCTAACCTAACCTAACCTAACCTAACCTAACCTAACCTAACCTAACCTAACCTAACCTAACCTAACCTAACCTAACCTAACCTAACCTAACCTAACCTAACCTAACCTAACCTAACCTAACCTAACCTAACCTAACCTAACCTAACCTAACCTAACCTAACCTAACCTAACCTAACCTAACCTAACCTAACCTAACCTAACCTAACCTAACCTAACCTAACCTAACCTAACCTAACCTAACCTAACCTAACCTAACCTAACCTAACCTAACCTAACCTAACCTAACCTAACCTAACCTAACCTAACCTAACCTAACCTAACCTAACCTAACCTAACCTAACCTAACCTAACCTAACCTAACCTAACCTAACCTAACCTAACCTAACCTAACCTAACCTAACCTAACCTAACCTAACCTAACCTAACCTAACCTAACCTAACCTAACCTAACCTAACCTAACCTAACCTAACCTAACCTAACCTAACCTAACCTAACCTAACCTAACCTAACCTAACCTAACCTAACCTAACCTAACCTAACCTAACCTAACCTAACCTAACCTAACCTAACCTAACCTAACCTAACCTAACCTAACCTAACCTAACCTAACCTAACCTAACCTAACCTAACCTAACCTAACCTAACCTAACCTAACCTAACCTAACCTAACCTAACCTAACCTAACCTAACCTAACCTAACCTAACCTAACCTAACCTAACCTAACCTAACCTAACCTAACCTAACCTAACCTAACCTAACCTAACCTAACCTAACCTAACCTAACCTAACCTAACCTAACCTAACCTAACCTAACCTAACCTAACCTAACCTAACCTAACCTAACCTAACCTAACCTAACCTAACCTAACCTAACCTAACCTAACCTAACCTAACCTAACCTAACCTAACCTAACCTAACCTAACCTAACCTAACCTAACCTAACCTAACCTAACCTAACCTAACCTAACCTAACCTAACCTAACCTAACCTAACCTAACCTAACCTAACCTAACCTAACCTAACCTAACCTAACCTAACCTAACCTAACCTAACCTAACCTAACCTAACCTAACCTAACCTAACCTAACCTAACCTAACCTAACCTAACCTAACCTAACCTAACCTAACCTAACCTAACCTAACCTAACCTAACCTAACCTAACCTAACCTAACCTAACCTAACCTAACCTAACCTAACCTAACCTAACCTAACCTAACCTAACCTAACCTAACCTAACCTAACCTAACCTAACCTAACCTAACCTAACCTAACCTAACCTAACCTAACCTAACCTAACCTAACCTAACCTAACCTAACCTAACCTAACCTAACCTAACCTAACCTAACCTAACCTAACCTAACCTAACCTAACCTAACCTAACCTAACCTAACCTAACCTAACCTAACCTAACCTAACCTAACCTAACCTAACCTAACCTAACCTAACCTAACCTAACCTAACCTAACCTAACCTAACCTAACCTAACCTAACCTAACCTAACCTAACCTAACCTAACCTAACCTAACCTAACCTAACCTAACCTAACCTAACCTAACCTAACCTAACCTAACCTAACCTAACCTAACCTAACCTAACCTAACCTAACCTAACCTAACCTAACCTAACCTAACCTAACCTAACCTAACCTAACCTAACCTAACCTAACCTAACCTAACCTAACCTAACCTAACCTAACCTAACCTAACCTAACCTAACCTAACCTAACCTAACCTAACCTAACCTAACCTAACCTAACCTAACCTAACCTAACCTAACCTAACCTAACCTAACCTAACCTAACCTAACCTAACCTAACCTAACCTAACCTAACCTAACCTAACCTAACCTAACCTAACCTAACCTAACCTAACCTAACCTAACCTAACCTAACCTAACCTAACCTAACCTAACCTAACCTAACCTAACCTAACCTAACCTAACCTAACCTAACCTAACCTAACCTAACCTAACCTAACCTAACCTAACCTAACCTAACCTAACCTAACCTAACCTAACCTAACCTAACCTAACCTAACCTAACCTAACCTAACCTAACCTAACCTAACCTAACCTAACCTAACCTAACCTAACCTAACCTAACCTAACCTAACCTAACCTAACCTAACCTAACCTAACCTAACCTAACCTAACCTAACCTAACCTAACCTAACCTAACCTAACCTAACCTAACCTAACCTAACCTAACCTAACCTAACCTAACCTAACCTAACCTAACCTAACCTAACCTAACCTAACCTAACCTAACCTAACCTAACCTAACCTAACCTAACCTAACCTAACCTAACCTAACCTAACCTAACCTAACCTAACCTAACCTAACCTAACCTAACCTAACCTAACCTAACCTAACCTAACCTAACCTAACCTAACCTAACCTAACCTAACCTAACCTAACCTAACCTAACCTAACCTAACCTAACCTAACCTAACCTAACCTAACCTAACCTAACCTAACCTAACCTAACCTAACCTAACCTAACCTAACCTAACCTAACCTAACCTAACCTAACCTAACCTAACCTAACCTAACCTAACCTAACCTAACCTAACCTAACCTAACCTAACCTAACCTAACCTAACCTAACCTAACCTAACCTAACCTAACCTAACCTAACCTAACCTAACCTAACCTAACCTAACCTAACCTAACCTAACCTAACCTAACCTAACCTAACCTAACCTAACCTAACCTAACCTAACCTAACCTAACCTAACCTAACCTAACCTAACCTAACCTAACCTAACCTAACCTAACCTAACCTAACCTAACCTAACCTAACCTAACCTAACCTAACCTAACCTAACCTAACCTAACCTAACCTAACCTAACCTAACCTAACCTAACCTAACCTAACCTAACCTAACCTAACCTAACCTAACCTAACCTAACCTAACCTAACCTAACCTAACCTAACCTAACCTAACCTAACCTAACCTAACCTAACCTAACCTAACCTAACCTAACCTAACCTAACCTAACCTAACCTAACCTAACCTAACCTAACCTAACCTAACCTAACCTAACCTAACCTAACCTAACCTAACCTAACCTAACCTAACCTAACCTAACCTAACCTAACCTAACCTAACCTAACCTAACCTAACCTAACCTAACCTAACCTAACCTAACCTAACCTAACCTAACCTAACCTAACCTAACCTAACCTAACCTAACCTAACCTAACCTAACCTAACCTAACCTAACCTAACCTAACCTAACCTAACCTAACCTAACCTAACCTAACCTAACCTAACCTAACCTAACCTAACCTAACCTAACCTAACCTAACCTAACCTAACCTAACCTAACCTAACCTAACCTAACCTAACCTAACCTAACCTAACCTAACCTAACCTAACCTAACCTAACCTAACCTAACCTAACCTAACCTAACCTAACCTAACCTAACCTAACCTAACCTAACCTAACCTAACCTAACCTAACCTAACCTAACCTAACCTAACCTAACCTAACCTAACCTAACCTAACCTAACCTAACCTAACCTAACCTAACCTAACCTAACCTAACCTAACCTAACCTAACCTAACCTAACCTAACCTAACCTAACCTAACCTAACCTAACCTAACCTAACCTAACCTAACCTAACCTAACCTAACCTAACCTAACCTAACCTAACCTAACCTAACCTAACCTAACCTAACCTAACCTAACCTAACCTAACCTAACCTAACCTAACCTAACCTAACCTAACCTAACCTAACCTAACCTAACCTAACCTAACCTAACCTAACCTAACCTAACCTAACCTAACCTAACCTAACCTAACCTAACCTAACCTAACCTAACCTAACCTAACCTAACCTAACCTAACCTAACCTAACCTAACCTAACCTAACCTAACCTAACCTAACCTAACCTAACCTAACCTAACCTAACCTAACCTAACCTAACCTAACCTAACCTAACCTAACCTAACCTAACCTAACCTAACCTAACCTAACCTAACCTAACCTAACCTAACCTAACCTAACCTAACCTAACCTAACCTAACCTAACCTAACCTAACCTAACCTAACCTAACCTAACCTAACCTAACCTAACCTAACCTAACCTAACCTAACCTAACCTAACCTAACCTAACCTAACCTAACCTAACCTAACCTAACCTAACCTAACCTAACCTAACCTAACCTAACCTAACCTAACCTAACCTAACCTAACCTAACCTAACCTAACCTAACCTAACCTAACCTAACCTAACCTAACCTAACCTAACCTAACCTAACCTAACCTAACCTAACCTAACCTAACCTAACCTAACCTAACCTAACCTAACCTAACCTAACCTAACCTAACCTAACCTAACCTAACCTAACCTAACCTAACCTAACCTAACCTAACCTAACCTAACCTAACCTAACCTAACCTAACCTAACCTAACCTAACCTAACCTAACCTAACCTAACCTAACCTAACCTAACCTAACCTAACCTAACCTAACCTAACCTAACCTAACCTAACCTAACCTAACCTAACCTAACCTAACCTAACCTAACCTAACCTAACCTAACCTAACCTAACCTAACCTAACCTAACCTAACCTAACCTAACCTAACCTAACCTAACCTAACCTAACCTAACCTAACCTAACCTAACCTAACCTAACCTAACCTAACCTAACCTAACCTAACCTAACCTAACCTAACCTAACCTAACCTAACCTAACCTAACCTAACCTAACCTAACCTAACCTAACCTAACCTAACCTAACCTAACCTAACCTAACCTAACCTAACCTAACCTAACCTAACCTAACCTAACCTAACCTAACCTAACCTAACCTAACCTAACCTAACCTAACCTAACCTAACCTAACCTAACCTAACCTAACCTAACCTAACCTAACCTAACCTAACCTAACCTAACCTAACCTAACCTAACCTAACCTAACCTAACCTAACCTAACCTAACCTAACCTAACCTAACCTAACCTAACCTAACCTAACCTAACCTAACCTAACCTAACCTAACCTAACCTAACCTAACCTAACCTAACCTAACCTAACCTAACCTAACCTAACCTAACCTAACCTAACCTAACCTAACCTAACCTAACCTAACCTAACCTAACCTAACCTAACCTAACCTAACCTAACCTAACCTAACCTAACCTAACCTAACCTAACCTAACCTAACCTAACCTAACCTAACCTAACCTAACCTAACCTAACCTAACCTAACCTAACCTAACCTAACCTAACCTAACCTAACCTAACCTAACCTAACCTAACCTAACCTAACCTAACCTAACCTAACCTAACCTAACCTAACCTAACCTAACCTAACCTAACCTAACCTAACCTAACCTAACCTAACCTAACCTAACCTAACCTAACCTAACCTAACCTAACCTAACCTAACCAGACAAAGAAGTTCGAGTAGGGTACCAGATAGTACGGGCTGTAGACCACTCCCCCGTTCTACAGTGTTACCGTTGCCTTAAATTTGGGCATGTTGCAAGAGGCTGTGAGGCGGACCGTCGTTGCGGCTATTGTGCTGGAGCTCATGATACTCGGGAATGTGCTGAACGTGACTCGTCTCCATGCTGCACAAACTGTGTGGTGGCTGGAACATCAGGAAGCAATATCCACCCAGCATATAGTTCTGAGTGTCCTGAGTGGCAGCGGTGGGACAGAGTGGCGCGATCTACAATATCTTATCACTGTTAATATACGCCTTCGGCACCGCAAACCAAATCACTACGAGAAACGATCACACTACAGCTATTGTTAACAGCATTGGAGCTACTGCTACACTGAAATTCGGTCAATTGAATTTGGGTAGGGGATACGCGGCTACAAAAGAATGCCTGCAGGCCGCTATAGCAAATAAAACTTCTGTGTTGCTACTGTCAGAACCATACGTGGGAGCCAAAGCTCATATGTCAGCTAATAACCGCGTTATCCAAAAAATCACTTCCGATAGAAACAGACCAGTACGCGCGGCGGTCGTCATTGTCGATCCAAATCTTGTACCGATTGTCAACGAGGACCTCATCACTGAAACTATAGTAGCCGTAGTGATCAAACTTAACAATAATGTAAAATTGGGAATAATTAGCGTTTACTTGGACGAAAAGCTACCACTTGATGTGGACCTTGATAGAATCCAGTACGTCATTGAAACGCTTGGAACTCAAGACATTATCATTGGTGGAGATATTAATGCTGACAGTGCTTGGTGGGGAAGCCGAAAGGATGATAAAAGAGGTCGTGAGTGCATCAAGTTTTTCTCCCAGGTAGATCTTAATATCATTAATGAAGGTAGCACGCCTACCTTTTATCGTATGGTAAATGGACAAGAAAGCTCTAGTATTGTGGATGTAACACTGTGCTCAAATAGTCTCCTTAGTCAAATAAGTAACTGGAGAGTGGATGCTAACATTGTCACGCTTTCAGACCATAGGCAAATTTCGTTTGAATTAAAACTACAAAATCACCCTATTATAAGTTATTCAGGAACACGGCGGTATAACACTAAAAAGGCAAACTGGACCTTATTTAGGAGGAAACTATTTACAGCCCTAGAAGAAAACTCCATCAGTATTGAAAGACTGAAAACAATATCTACAGCTTCAGATGTAGAAAATTTTGTTTGTGCATATGTGCGGGTGATTGGTGAAATTTGCATGGATCTTCTTCCACCTATACCTAAAAAGCGTTCATTGCGTAAGGCAGAGTGGTGGAATGAAAGTCTGGCTAAAAAAAAGGAAGAAGTTAACCGTCTCAGAAGGAAAATTCAAAACTCACGAAACCCTAACAGAAGACCTCATTTAGTAGATGAGTACTTAAAACAAAAATTAGTATATAAAGATCTAATAGAGAAAGCCATCACTAATAGCTGGAAAGATTTTTGTACAAAAGAAGAAAAAGAAACAGTCTGGCAACGTTCCTATCGAGTTTTAAAAGTCTGTGATGGGGTCAAGGAAGACCAACAGCTACGTTTAACACCAACTTCTACAGTACTCAATCCACATGAGTCAGCTAGGCTGCTAGCTGAAACTTTCTATCCTGAGGACGATGAAAGCTCGGATACACCAAACCAAAAAATAATCAGGACCAGGGCTAATGAATTGATCAATAGCATGAAGGAGGACCCAAATTACCCAAAATATTGCCCAGACTTTACTGAACAGGAGGTGGAAACCGTTTACAATTATATGAACCCTAAAAAGTCCCCTGGGGAAGATGGTCTAACCGCCGATATCTGCTACCAAAGCTATAAAACAGACCGAGAAATACAGCTAGGAATATTTAACAAATGTTTACAATGTGGATATTTTCCAAAAATATGGAAAAAGGCACGTATCAAGGTAATTCCGAAACCAGGAAAAGAATGTTACACTATTCCCAAGTCATATAGGCCCATAGGATTGCTTCCTGTACTTGGCAAAGTCTTGGAAAAGCTGATATCAACCAGAATGTCTTGGGAAATTGGAAACTCTTATTCTAATCAACTTAGTAGCCGACAGTATGGGTTTATACCTCAACGAAGTACAGAAGACGCGCTCTACGATGCACTGCAAATAATTGAAAAGGGAGTTGCTAGAAAGCAAATCGTAGCCGTAATTTCTTTAGACATTGAAGGAGCGTTTGATAATTGTTGGTGGCCAGGGCTAAAGATGGAACTGTACAAGAAAAAGATTGACGAGCCAACTATGAAATTGATAGCGAGCTACCTTGAAGACAGGTCTATATCCTTATCTTACTTAGATGAGACTGTAGAAAAATTAACGAACAAAGGATGTGTGCAGGGCTCTATCTGTGGCCCCTTGTTCTGGAATATACAACTAGATCCGTTACTGCATGAGTCCGATAAATTAGAAGCTCACATCCAGGCGTTTGCTGATGACATTCTGGTAATAGGATGTGGAAGAACAGCACTAGAAGTAGAGCACCAAATCAATAATGCTCTAAAAACAGTTGCTGAATGGGGCAAAAGTCATAAAATGAAGTTCGCGGCGCATAAAACTCAAGTTATGCTCGTGACTAAGAGGCTTAAATATGATGTGCCAAGACTAGAGCTGAACGGGCAACATTTGGATTATACAGACTCAATTAAGTTCCTTGGTGTTACAATTGATAAAGCGTTAACATTCCGACCACATCTAGAGAATGTTTCAAGAAAGGCAATAAACATATACAAAATGTTGTCTAGAGCAGTCAAAACAAAATGGGGTCTCAACCCAGATATTACTAGATTGATCTACTTAGCAGCAGTAGAGCCAATCGTGCTATATGCTGCCAGTGTCTGGGGAAACATCTGCTCTAAGAAGTATGCAAGGGCTAGACTGAACAGACTGACGAGAATTTTCGCCATTAAAATATGTAGAGCACACCGGACAACCTCTATGATGGCCAGTGCTCTCATAGCCCGGATCTTCCCGTTAGATCTGCGACTCAAAGAAAATGCAAGGTTATATGAAGTTAAGCGCGGGAAACCCTTGGAAGAATTACCTGGTAGAAAACTAGAAATGAGAGTGAGTCCGTTTCAACTAAGACATCCTGTTTTGCGAAAAAGACTTCAGTTTAAAAGGGTTAGCAATGAGGAAGAAGTTGTTGCAATAAAAGGCCTTAAGATATTTACCGATGGTAGCAAAATAGATGGGAAAGTAGGAGCTGCGATCACTTGCTGGAATGAGGGAGAAGAAGTGCATAAAATAAAAACGTTGCTGGCAAGCTACTGCACTGTGTTTCAAGCAGAATTAATAGCTATTCTCAAAGCAATGGCATTCATCAATGAAAAAGGACCTGGCACGATACTTAGTGACTCAAGAGCGGCCTTGGAAACCATTAGTGATCCCAATACGGATAATCCGATTGCAGCTGAAATACAAGAGCTGCTGCAAGAAAGTTGCTATTCGATCGATTTTTACTGGATCAAAGCACACGCAGGAATCTGTGGTAACGAAAGAGCAGATGAACTGGCAAAAGAGGCTGCACAAAAATCAAAGACAGCCCCTGCGTATGACGCCTTTCCTTTGTCTTTTGCTAGGCGCTCGATTAGGCAGGAAACTAAAGAGTACTGGAATTCAAGATATGCTGAGGATGTAACGGCTGAAACAACGAAACTGTTCTTCCCAGACTCAGAGCAGGCATACCGGATTTTAAACAAGCTGGAAGTAAAAACAATTAGAACGCAGCTCTTCACAGGTCATTGTGGCATCAAGTATTATTTGCACAGATTTAAGTTGATAGACGATCCGTTTTGCACATGCGATGACCAGTCCCCAGAAACAATAGTACATATAATTACGGAATGCCCAAAGTACGATTTCGGTAGAATGGAATGTGAGTGGAAAACTGATCTGCAGTTGACCGTCCCAAACCTTAAATATTTTATACAGGATGACCATCGTAGGAAACATTTCCTAGCCTTTGCTGAGAAAGCACTCGGCTCAGCAGTAAAGGCAAACGGATCAACTATTGCTTTGTAACAAATTTTATTTTGTATAACTGTTGATATAGTGTAATAAAATGTATTGTAATAGTATAAGTATATGTATGTATGTATATGTGTATGTGTGGATGTGTGCGGCTCCCTGGCGGATGTGTGTATATATATTTGTCGGAGGGTTGTGCTGGTCTATATATATAGATGCGCATTATGCCTTATTAATTTAAAATATAGTTATGAACAGTATTGAAGTGGTATAACTGTAATAATATGTAGTATAATTATAAGAAATATAGTAGTCTGATGTCTTTATATTGATATAATGTATAATTTGTATTATACATTATATTTATAAAAATTGTATCAATATATATATATATATAAAAAGGGTAACTTATAAACAGAAAAAATAATTATAAAAAAATGAATGAGGAAAAAAAAAAAAAAAAAAAAAAAAGATAATACATAAAGCTAAAACCAAGCACCGCATAATAATAGTGGTGAAAATAGAATCAGCAGGGAGGAGGTTTTAGTCGGTAGGCGCTTTGCGGAGTCCGACATAACCCTGGGCAAAATTCTCAGGGTATCCGTAAAAAGGATTTCCTCCTCCCTGGGTAATAAAAAAAAAAAAAAAAAAAAAAAAAAAAAAAAAAAAAAACCTAACCTAACCTAACCTAACCTAACCTAACCTAACCTAACCTAACCTAACCTAACCTAACCTAACCTAACCTAACCTAACCTAACCTAACCTAACCTCACCTAACCTGACCTAACCTGACCTAACCTGACCTAACCTGACCTAACCTGACCTAACCTGACCTAACCTGACCTAACCTGACCTAACCTGACCTAACCTGACCTAACCTGACCTAACCTGACCTAACCTGACCTAACCTGACCTAACCTGACCTAACCTGACCTAACCTGACCTAACCTGGCCTAACCTGACCTAACCTGACCTAACCTGACCTAACCTGACCTAACCTGACCTAACCTGACCTAACCTGACCTAACCTGACCTAACCTGACCTAACCTGACCTAACCTGACCTAACCTGACCTAACCTGACCTAACCTGACCTAACCTGACCTAACCTGACCTAACCTGACCTAACCTGACCTTTTTTTTTTTTTTTTTTTTTTTTTTACCCAGGAAAATCCAATAACGGATACCACCGGCTCGGGGGAGCGTGGTGGTTATGTGGGGCTCACCGCCAGAATGGCGGCATACCCACTAAAAACCTGGGGTGTTCTCCTTCGAGTCGCCATTTGTCAGAACGTGGGATCGCGTTAGCATTCCATCCACGAACTGACGCGTGGTCTTTGCAGACCCATTCCAAGGGGAGTTTTTAACTCCTTCTTCGCAATGGCAATGTGACAGAACACGAGTCACATCACGCATCCTCGGGAACTTGTCTAGGTGAACATTAGGTCCCCCCGGAACTAATGCCCACGGTCCCCTACCAGGGACGGACAGCGGTCACCGGCGTGACCGGCGCCAGTGCCCAGTTATCTCTTCAAAGTTAAGAGCCGACCTCCATCTGCCCTTGCGCCTCTGCTCGTGGCAGACGAGAGGTCTCCGGTTGGGTGGATAGAGTTGAGGTCCTGCCACCCCTGGCCTTCTTCTTCCGAGGCGGGCTGCACGCTTTGCTGCCAACTCGGTGCCCGGCCGGCTTACCTGCAGCCGCACATACAGCGCAACGAGGCTCGGCCGAGCAACTACCTGCTTTGTGGCCAGGGAGGCCGCACCGGTAGCACAGGTTACTACGGTCCGTCTCAGCCCTGCACTGCTCTCGGACGTGTCCTACCTCAAGACACCGAAAGCAGCGCAATGGCCTTTGTATCAGCACACGGACCTGTACTGATACCCAACCCACTAAAAGACGTCCACCTTCTGCCACTTTTTTAGCTGCAGCAACTGGACAACGCACAAAGGCTGTGCCCAGGCCTGCAGCATTGTTACGAATTTCGCCCACCTTGACTGCATCAGGAGCACACTGGCCAGCAATACCAATGGCCTGTGCTACCTCTTGCGGCGTCACGGAGTCATCTAGGCCAGCGATGCGAAGTTCCGCGCATTTAACTGGCCTAGTGACTCTCATTTCTCGTTCATCATATATCTCCCTGAGCTTTGCAGCAAGGGAGTCTGCCAAATCACCAGTTGCGTCACCCGGAACCTCCAACATCCTGGCCCCCGTGACTGCGGCACGGAACCCAAGGCCGGAGATTCCGAGCGACGCTAAGTTGATTTTGGCTTTTGCCGCCAACAAAGCCTTAGCATAAGTAAGGCCCTTCTCCACACCACCAGGCTGAATCGTCAAGACGACAGCCGATGATTTCGGGGCGCGGAGTTTAGGGCCATCTTTCATAGCGGGATGACTCTTCTTGGCCGTTGTCGCTTTAGGTTGTGATCCACGTGACGTTACCGGTACCGCTTCCTTAATAACCTTCTTATTCTTCCCCTTCTTGACAACCTGCGTCCAACTCTCTTTGGGTAAGTTTGTCAATTGGGGCACGCCTCTTTCGATCAAAGTGGCCTGTGGCTTACTGCCCTTGACCACAGAATCGCCTTTCTTACCAGTGCCCTTCTTCCCCTTACGGGATTCAGGGCCAGGCTGTGTCACGTCCAGTGAAGTAGTAGATGGCCCGGGTTGAGGCTCCGGGACGTCATTGGCGCCTCTACGATCAGAGGCAAGCGGTGGACGGATGCGCTGCTCGGGTAGGAGTCGTGGCTGTATAGCCTCCAAACGCGCATTGATCATCTCACCAACATGCCGCATTACCGTTTGCTCCAGGTTGTTGGATTGCTCTACGTTGGTAGGCGCAGGCAATCCGGAACCTTCCGCAGCTGCCAAGACGCGCGCGTTGAGCGTTATCATTTCCTTGCCGATCTCAACGTTCTCCTTACGGAGATCCGCCACCTGTTCCTGCAAGCGCTCGTTGGCGGCTTGCAGCCTCTTTGTTTCATCAGTAGAAGACCTGTTACGCAGGTCCTCTATAGCTTCCTTTATTAAAACTGCCGCGTCTTTAAGGACACGTACGTAGGTACCTTTAAGATTTTTGGATTTTGTTGCCACCAATTCAATGTTGGCAACAGAATCCAAAACCCTCTTAGTTAAGTCGGAGGCCAGGTTCCCATCCGACTGCTCCGACGATGACTCTGAGAGCCGGCTGACCGACGCTCTTGTCAGATATTGGGTCCGTGTCGATTCCGCAATCTCTTGCTCGACTCGGAGCTCCATCTCCGCTCTTTGGGCAGCTACAAAAGCAGCTTTTGCCGCGGCAAGACCAACATATTGTCCCGTTGTGGGCGGACGGCCCCGGCCACGCTTTTCTTTCACTGCAACGACTTTGGCAGCTGGAGCATCCGACCCACTGCCGGAGTTCGAGCATTCTTCGTCGTCACTATTTCTTGAACGCCTGTCACGTTTTCTGCATTCCGTCACACGTGAACTCACGCTCACCATACTTCCAACTGACGAACAATCGTCGGAATCTAGCTCTTCAGTGCTAAGCGCCTTCTCTATCCTTCCTCCTGTCTTACTTCCGTACGTCTGCAAATGATAAGTGCCCCCCCCAGAGTACGTGGGGCTGCGTGCCGACTTGTCGACACGGAGGGATTCCCACCGCCGTGGACCCTCCTGGGTAGTCCTTTTCTTATCATTGTCTCCCATTATTATTTTTTAGTTTGGTTTTGTGGGTCTAGCGGCCGTGCTTCCCGCCGACCATACCCGGTTCGCGAGCTCGGAGATGTGTCTTATAAACAAGGCACAGCTCCGAACTCCCGCTCCGAACACTCCCCTCGGCGACCCACGAACCTTGAGATTTGGTGGCTTTCCGCCGCGACAGCACGCGAACATCGAACAGACACGCGCACACCGTCGCAACGAAAAGCAGTCTTCTGCCCAATCGGGCAACTCCTTCCTACTTCGTCCCTCGGATTTTATCCTCGGGCGCATCCTTCAGCCCTACCACCAATCCTCTCAAAAGAGAGATATAGGCGAGGGCTCCACTCGTCCGGGCAGCTTGCCTCCGGACCACCTTCTGCGCTCGCTCCAGATAAAAGCTCTGGGGCGCGCGGAGAAGGCCCACCTCAGGTCACTCTTTGCTTCACCGCAAACCGTGCGGCTACTAAGCCCCCCCACCACGACAAGGTGGTGACCCACGGGGGGGGACCTAACCTGACCTAACCTGACCTAACCTGACCTAGCCTGACCTAGCCTAACCTAGCCTAACCTAACCTAACCTAACCTAACCTAACCTTTTTTTTTTTTTTTTTTTTTTTTTTTTTACGTGGGGAAATGCATTTACGCATTCCCAACCGCCAGGGGGGACGGAAGGGATATGTCGGGCTCGACGTCAGAGACGCCCATACCGACTAAAACCCCACGATGTTCCCGCATCATGACTCAACGACGGGACCGCGGGACCGCTCGCGCATTCTCCGCAGTCCCGTCAGTTAGCGTCCTGGGTGGACCCGCCTCGGGAAAGGTTACCCCTTCCATACGACTCAAGCGATGCGCCGGGTATGTACGGCGCATCACCTCTCTTAGACCCCTTAGTTACTATCGGAGGTGTCGGACGCCCCCGCATCCGGCACCCCAGGTACTCTTAGCGGAGACGGGGTACGAGCTAGAATAGCCCGCCCCCTTGTCCGCACTCTCCGGCGCGGATGAGCGAGGGGATTCCGCTCCCGCTCTCGCTCCTCGTCTTCCCTTCTGGAGATCACTGTCTCACAGAAGGAGACCATCGCCTCCCACGACCTTTCGTCGCTGACCATCCTGTTAAGGACGGTGGGCAAGGAAAGGTCTGCCCCCACGACTGCGACCAAAGACCGTCGCGGTTCCGCTTCTGCCGGACAGGACTCAAGCGCATGCTGCGCAGTGTCCTCCGGCCATCCGCACTGGTGGCACACTGGAGTCTCTTCCCTTCCGGCTACATAACACAGGTACCTCCCGAAGCATCCATGCCCCGTAAGGACCTGCGTCAACCGGAAGGTTAGCACCCCGTGCTTCCGCTTTACCCACTCTACGAGTACGGGCTGGATCGCCTCAAGGAGACGTTGTGCTCCAGCTCCCCTCTGCGTGGGACCCGTCAGCAGACTCTGCCGCCACTCTTCCAGGGCCCTGTCCCTGGCACTCCTGCGCCACCGTACCACTTCCTGTGGCGCCGGGTGCATATTCCTCGCCCTCGCTTGAGCCCTTCGCCAGTAGACCGAGGACAAAACTTCAGCCTCCAGGTCCCACGGCAGTGAGCCAGCGAGTGCGCATGCCACCTCATGTGAGAGTGTGCAGTAGCCCCTACACACTCTCTTGGCCATCACGCGCTGCGAGCGCATCAACAGCGCCGACTCGCGGCGGTCAAGTGAACCCGCCCATATGGGGGCACCATATAGCGCCATTGAGCGCACTACCGCCATGTAAAGGTGGCGGCAGGTCCCATCTCCCCCGCCCAGGTTGGGGAGAAGCCGGCTTAACGCTGCAGCAGTACCCATTAATTTGGGTGTCAACTGTTGCAGATGTGTTCCGAACTTCCACCTGCTATCGAGCACAACACCGAGGTATTTCAGCGATGACCCGACAGAAATAGAAGTTCCTCCTACTACAATGTATGAGCCTGCAGGTGGCGCTTGCCGAGGACCATGAAAACAAATGGCCTCAGATTTATGAAGCGCCACCTCCAGACCCAACCTCCGAATCCTAGCAACCACTGATGCCACTCCAGCCGTTGCCAGTACCGACGCTTCTCGAAACGTCCGCCCTTTAGCGGTAACCAAAGTGTCATCGGCGTAACACACTACGCCGACGCCACGAAGGTTAGCGCACCGAAGAACCCAATCATAGCCGATGTTCCACAGGAGTGGCCCTAAAGCTGACCCCTGCGGAACACCGCGAGTCATGGGACTCCGTTCCTCGCCCTGCATCGTTGGGAAGACTACCTCTCTATCGGAGAGATAATCCCCAACGAGACGCTCGAGATACCGGGGCACGCGATGGTACCTCAAAGCTCGCAATATAGTGGTCCACGGCAGGGTATTGAACGCGTTGGCTATGTCTAACGACACCGCCAACAACACCCCACCAGTGGAGCACGCTTTTTCGGAGAGATCTCGTACGCACGCAATAGCGTCTACCGTAGATCGACCTCTCCGGAATCCGAACTGAGATTCGGCTAAATTTGGCCCCACTCTCTCAAGATGCTTGACAAGACGGGCAGCGACGATCCGCTCCAACAACTTGCCCGCCTCGTCAAGCAACACAATCGGTCGGTATCCCGACGGCTCGTCCACTGGTCTCCCCTCCTTTCGAAGGAGCACCAATCTCCCTACCTTCCATCGCCGAGGGAATCTCCCCTCCTGCATGCAGCGGTTAAAGAGACCCCTCAGGCTAGGTTCCAGAGCGTCCTGAGCGAGGGCCCACGCACGGCCAGGTATGCCATCTGGCCCCGGTGCTGTGTTCTTGGCCCTCATTCTCAGGACAGCCGCTCCCAATTCTCCCTCGGATACATCGGGCGGCCGCTCTTCCTCGTCACGTCCGGTATTGTCATACCGTGTTGTCATCTCCGTGGGTGGGACAAAGTCGGTTCCCGGTCTACCGGGGAACAGTCCCTCTACCACTCGCTGAAGTGTCGCCGGCTGCAGCATACTGGTGACTGGAGGCGCCCACGGCCGAAGCTTTCGCCTAGCCATTAGATAGGGGCGCCCCCATGGGTCCCGCTCCAGAGTCACCAGCAGCTGCCTCCATGCATCGGCTTTAGCCTCGGTGATGGCAACACGGAGAGCTTTGGACGCTTCTCTATAGGCGGCATAGAGAGCATCCGACTCACTGGCGTCCTGACGCCTTCGTCTCCGGTAACGTTGGTAGCGGCGACGCCTCGCTACACAACAGCGGCGGAGTTCAGCAATCTCCTCCGACCACCAATAGACCTGGCGCTTGGGCGGCAGTATCGTCGCGCGCGGCATCGCGGCATCACAAATGTGAGTCATTGCCGTGCATAGCGCGTCCGCTTCTGCGTCAATGTCGACGGGCTCCAGGGGTGGGGCATTCCATGCCTGAACAATGGCTGCCTCCTGCAGCAACTCCACATCCAGACGTTTGAGCACCCACCGTGGTCCAGACACGAGAGGCTCTCGCCCGTAGTCCTCCGCTGTAGACGAGGAGACGCTGAACCGAATGTAACGATGGTCGGATAGCGTCTCCTCGTTGACCAGAACCTCCCAGTCATGTACACGGCGCGCGAGTTCCGGAGTGGCCAGGGTTAGGTCGACCACTGACCCGCCCTGCATCCGCACGCACGTGTTTTCTGACCCCTGGTTGAGGATACAGAGACCCACTTCCGCCAACCACTCTTCCAATGGCCTACCCCGTGCATTGATCGTCGGAGACCCCCACGCCGTGGACTTGGCGTTGAAGTCTCCGAGGACGACGACAGGCCAAAGGCGACACTGACCTACCAGGGTCCCCACCTCAACGAGGAAGGCCTCAAAATCGGTGAGGGCTCTGTTGGGTGAAAAATACACCGCAACCACTACAGTCTCACCGACCCTCACCGCCACGTACCCCGAGCCTCGAGTCACGACGACGAGGGACGGGGAACGCACTGGCGACTGAGTGGTAACTGCCACCAGTCCATCAAGGTCCCCTACCCAGTCAGACCGAGATGGGACCACATACGGTTCGGCTACTGCAGCCACCTGGATTGACCACTCCGCCATACTCTGCAGGAGGAGATCCTGAGCGCGGGCGGAGTGGTTGATGTTTGCCTGGAGGAAAGTGAGAGCCATGCTAACTTTCCTCCATGGCAACCGTCTGCACCATTACGGGGCGAGCTGGCTGCGACTTGGATTTATTTGAAGTCGCAGACTGCTTCTTTCTCGCCCCTGTTTTAGTCGGGGGCTTGGCGCATGCCTTGCCCCCGGAGAGGTGGTTGGCTGGTCTTCCCGCTACTGCACATAGAGTGCAGTGTGGCGCAGCCGAACAGTCACTGGCCTTGTGACCCTTGTTGCCGCAACGGTGGCAGTCGTCACTACGGTCTACCTCGGATTGGCACTGGGCTCTGACGTGACCCAGTGCGAGGCACCGGTAGCAACGTCGCGGCCTGGCGTCCAAGATCTGGACCTGCGCTGCCACCCATCCAACCATCACTCGACCGACACCTGCTATCTTCTTAGCGGCCGTCACGGGACACCTTACAAATGCAGTGCCCATACCCGCTGCCCCTTTTCGGATCTCTCCCACCTTAATGGAGGATACCGGACACCCCGCAGCTCCTGCAAGAGCCTCTGTCAGCTCGGTGGAGTTTACAGAGTCGTCCAAGCCACTCACGCGTAAATCCGCTGTTGTGGTCGGTCTTGACACCTGTATCTCCCCTTGAGCTCTGAACACTTCTCTGAGCTTCTCAGCCAGGGTGTCAGCTTTCAGATCTTTGTCCTCGCCCGGAACCTCCAGTATTCGAGCCCCAGTAGCTGCGGTCCTTATCTTTAGGGGCGGCACTCCAAGATCCGACAAATTAATGCGGTTCTTGGCCTCCATCAGCACTCCTGCATAAGTGAGGCCCTTCTCAGCCGCCCCCGGCTGCAGCGTGATTACCACGGCTGCAGTGCGAGGGGCTTTCAATTTAGCCACCTTTGCCTTCGCGGCTTGCGGAGGTACCACCTTTGGAGGCTGTGACCTCACGGGAGCTGATGACCTGGCTCTATTTTGCACGGCTGCACTACCACCTTTCTTTGAGCCTCGTTTTGTGACCTCAGCCCATGACCCCTGCATTGGACGCGGCGCAGGTGTAGATTCCAAATCTACGGTTGCAGCCGGTGTAGATTTCTTCTTTCTCTTACCCGCCCTTTTCGGTGCAGCACCCATGGATTTAGCACTAGGTGGAAAAGGTTGGGGAGGAGCAGCTGCCGCTGAGGATGTACTGGCTACTGGCGGTGCTACCTCACTGATTTGCTTGTCAGCAGCCAGAGGCGGCCGCACGCGTTTCTCTGGAAGCAGCCGGTCACTCATGCCCTCAAAACGGGCATCCATTAGAGTGCCAACATGCACCATGACCGCACGCTTAACCTCCTCGAGATCCAAAGAAGGAGCTGGAGCTGGTACCGAGACCGGAGGGCACGCTCGAGCGGCCCTCAACTCGCTTAATTCACGACGGATCTCTGTGAGTTCCGCTGTGAGCTTCTTGTTGGCCTCCATTAAGAGGCTGACCTCCTCGGGCATCGTGCGGTCGCGCAGCTCCTGGAAAGAGTCTTTTACAACTCGCGCAGCCTCGTTCAGGGCGGCCACAAATGTGCCCTTGAGGTTTTTAGACCTGGTGGCCACCTTTTTGATGGTGTCCACCGAGTCCATCACAAGCCTTTCAATATCGGCAGCGTCTCGCCCTTTGGCCTGCGGGCCCTTCATAAAGAAGGCCCGGGTTTTTTCCCTCTTTTGGCGCTGCTCTTCGGCCATCTGCCTTTCGGCCTCAAGCCGCAGCTCCTCTTCCTTGGCTTTATTTAATTCGGCTTTGGCTTTCGCTAGGCCAACATACTGCCCAGTGGTAGGCGGTCTGCCTCTTCCACGTCGGGGCGGGATCACCTCGGTCGACTCACTTGAGTTATCCGAGGCATTCCCCTCCATGCTCTTTCGGCGTTTCCGCCGATTCGCAGACGGTGACTCTTCGGTATCCAGAGATGCCACCGTCATCAAACTCGCGTCAGAGTCAGACTCTGACAAACCCTTGGCCGATGCCATCGAAAAGATGTTATCGACTTCGGACTCCTCCTCATTAGCGCATTGCGCTCCCCTCTTAACATCAAACTTATCTATATTTTTATTTAAAACAAACATTTTTGTTCCCACGAGTATGGCGGAAATATTCAGTCCACCCGGGCAGTGCCCCCTGTACCCGGGTAACCCTGTTACACCACGGAGGTCGGGCGGTATCCGTGGGTTGACCTCTAGTGGGCTGGTGCACTCCACCAGCCACCCTGTCAGGGCACCCACAGGCGGATGAGTCGACACCTGGGATTTTGAGGTTTTTGTTTCGTGGTTGTCTCCACTGAAGCCGGCCATTTAAGGCAAGCTCAACTCCAAGTCCGTCTCCGGACTTCCATCTACCCTTCAGCCCTACCACCAATCCTCTCAAAGGAGAGGTATAGGCGAGGGCTCCACACGTCCGGGCAGACTTGCCTCCGGACCGCCTTCTGCGCTCGCTCCAGATAAAAGCTCTGGGGCAAGCGCAGAAGGCCCACCACGGGTCACACTTCGCTTCACCGCAAACCGTGCGGCTACTAAGCCCCCCCACCACGACAAGGTGGTGACCCACGGGAGGGAACCTAACCTAACCTAACCTAACCTAACCTAACCTAACCTAACCTAACCTAACCTAACCTAACCTAACCTAACCTAACCTAATCTAACCTTTTTTTTTTTTTTTTTTTTTTTTTTTTTTTTACGTGGGGAAATGCATTTACGCATTCCCAACCGCCAGGGGGGACGGAAGGGATATGTCGGGCTCGACGTCAGAGACGCCCATACCGACTAAAACCCCACGATGTTCCCGCATCATGACTCAACGACGGGACCGCGGGACCGCTCGCGCATTCTCCGCAGTCCCGTCAGTTAGCGTCCTGGGTGGACCCGCCTCGGGAAAGGTTACCCCTTCCATACGACTCAAGCGATGCGCCGGGTATGTACGGCGCATCACCTCTCTTAGACCCCTTAGTTACTATCGGAGGTGTCGGACGCCCCCGCATCCGGCACCCCAGGTACTCTTAGCGGAGACGGGGTACGAGCTAGAATAGCCCGCCCCCTTGTCCGCACTCTCCGGCGCGGATGAGCGAGGGGATTCCGCTCCCGCTCTCGCTCCTCGTCTTCCCTTCTGGAGATCACTGTCTCACAGAAGGAGACCATCGCCTCCCACGACCTTTCGTCGCTGACCATCCTGTTAAGGACGGTGGGCAAGGAAAGGTCTGCCCCCACGACTGCGACCAAAGACCGTCGCGGTTCCGCTTCTGCCGGACAGGACTCAAGCGCATGCTGCGCAGTGTCCTCCGGCCATCCGCACTGGTGGCACACTGGAGTCTCTTCCCTTCCGGCTACATAACACAGGTACCTCCCGAAGCATCCATGCCCCGTAAGGACCTGCGTCAACCGGAAGGTTAGCACCCCGTGCTTCCGCTTTACCCACTCTACGAGTACGGGCTGGATCGCCTCAAGGAGACGTTGTGCTCCAGCTCCCCTCTGCGTGGGACCCGTCAGCAGACTCTGCCGCCACTCTTCCAGGGCCCTGTCCCTGGCACTCCTGCGCCACCGTACCACTTCCTGTGGCGCCGGGTGCATATTCCTCGCCCTCGCTTGAGCCCTTCGCCAGTAGACCGAGGACAAAACTTCAGCCTCCAGGTCCCACGGCAGTGAGCCAGCGAGTGCGCATGCCACCTCATGTGAGAGTGTGCAGTAGCCCCTACACACTCTCTTGGCCATCACGCGCTGCGAGCGCATCAACAGCGCCGACTCGCGGCGGTCAAGTGAACCCGCCCATATGGGGGCACCATATAGCGCCATTGAGCGCACTACCGCCATGTAAAGGTGGCGGCAGGTCCCATCTCCCCCGCCCAGGTTGGGGAGAAGCCGGCTTAACGCTGCAGCAGTACCCATTAATTTGGGTGTCAACTGTTGCAGATGTGTTCCGAACTTCCACCTGCTATCGAGCACAACACCGAGGTATTTCAGCGATGACCCGACAGAAATAGAAGTTCCTCCTACTACAATGTATGAGCCTGCAGGTGGCGCTTGCCGAGGACCATGAAAACAAATGGCCTCAGATTTATGAAGCGCCACCTCCAGACCCAACCTCCGAATCCTAGCAACCACTGATGCCACTCCAGCCGTTGCCAGTACCGACGCTTCTCGAAACGTCCGCCCTTTAGCGGTAACCAAAGTGTCATCGGCGTAACACACTACGCCGACGCCACGAAGGTTAGCGCACCGAAGAACCCAATCATAGCCGATGTTCCACAGGAGTGGCCCTAAAGCTGACCCCTGCGGAACACCGCGAGTCATGGGACTCCGTTCCTCGCCCTGCATCGTTGGGAAGACTACCTCTCTATCGGAGAGATAATCCCCAACGAGACGCTCGAGATACCGGGGCACGCGATGGTACCTCAAAGCTCGCAATATAGTGGTCCACGGCAGGGTATTGAACGCGTTGGCTATGTCTAACGACACCGCCAACAACACCCCACCAGTGGAGCACGCTTTTTCGGAGAGATCTCGTACGCACGCAATAGCGTCTACCGTAGATCGACCTCTCCGGAATCCGAACTGAGATTCGGCTAAATTTGGCCCCACTCTCTCAAGATGCTTGACAAGACGGGCAGCGACGATCCGCTCCAACAACTTGCCCGCCTCGTCAAGCAACACAATCGGTCGGTATCCCGACGGCTCGTCCACTGGTCTCCCCTCCTTTCGAAGGAGCACCAATCTCCCTACCTTCCATCGCCGAGGGAATCTCCCCTCCTGCATGCAGCGGTTAAAGAGACCCCTCAGGCTAGGTTCCAGAGCGTCCTGAGCGAGGGCCCACGCACGGCCAGGTATGCCATCTGGCCCCGGTGCTGTGTTCTTGGCCCTCATTCTCAGGACAGCCGCTCCCAATTCTCCCTCGGATACATCGGGCGGCCGCTCTTCCTCGTCACGTCCGGTATTGTCATACCGTGTTGTCATCTCCGTGGGTGGGACAAAGTCGGTTCCCGGTCTACCGGGGAACAGTCCCTCTACCACTCGCTGAAGTGTCGCCGGCTGCAGCATACTGGTGACTGGAGGCGCCCACGGCCGAAGCTTTCGCCTAGCCATTAGATAGGGGCGCCCCCATGGGTCCCGCTCCAGAGTCACCAGCAGCTGCCTCCATGCATCGGCTTTACGTGTCGTAATGTAATGTCGACGGGCTCCAGGGGTGGGGCATTCCATGCCTGAACAATGGCTGCCTCCTGCAGCAACTCCACATCCAGACGTTTGAGCACCCACCGTGGTCCAGACACGAGAGGCTCTCGCCCGTAGTCCTCCGCTGTAGACGAGGAGACGCTGAACCGAATGTAACGATGGTCGGATAGCGTCTCCTCGTTGACCAGAACCTCCCAGTCATGTACACGGCGCGCGAGTTCCGGAGTGGCCAGGGTTAGGTCGACCACTGACCCGCCCCGCATCCGCACGCACGTGTTTTCTGACCCCTGGTTGAGGATACAGAGACCCACTTCCGCCAACCACTCTTCCAATGGCCTACCCCGTGCATTGATCGTCGGAGACCCCCACGCCGTGGACTTGGCGTTGAAGTCTCCGAGGACTACAACAGGCAAAGGGCGACACTGACCCACCAGGGTCCCCACCTCAACGAGGAAGGCCTCAAAATCGGTGAGGGCTCTGTTGGGTGAAAGATATACCGCAACCACTACAGTCTCACCGACCCTCACCGCCACGTACCCCGAGCCTCGAGTCACGACGACGAGGGACGGGGAACGCACTGGCGACTGAGTGGTAACTGCCACCAGTCCATCAAGGTCCCCTACCCAGTCAGACCGAGATGGGACCACATACGGTTCGGCTACTGCAGCCACCTGGATTGACCACTCCGCCATACTCTGCAGGAGGAGATCCTGAGCGCGGGCGGAGTGGTTGATGTTTGCCTGGAGGAAAGTGAGAGCCATGCTAACTTTCCTCCATGGCAACCGTCTGCACCATTACGGGGCGAGCTGGCTGCGACTTGGATTTATTTGAAGTCGCAGACTGCTTCTTTCTCGCCCCTGTTTTAGTCGGGGGCTTGGCGCATGCCTTGCCCCCGGAGAGGTGGTTGGCTGGTCTTCCCGCTACTGCACATAGAGTGCAGTGTGGCGCAGCCGAACAGTCACTGGCCTTGTGACCCTTGTTGCCGCAACGGTGGCAGTCGTCACTACGGTCTACCTCGGATTGGCACTGGGCTCTGACGTGACCCAGTGCGAGGCACCGGTAGCAACGTCGCGGCCTGGCGTCCAAGATCTGGACCTGCGCTGCCACCCATCCAACCATCACTCGACCGACACCTGCTATCTTCTTAGCGGCCGTCACGGGACACCTTACAAATGCAGTGCCCATACCCGCTGCCCCTTTTCGGATCTCTCCCACCTTAATGGAGGATACCGGACACCCCGCAGCTCCTGCAAGAGCCTCTGTCAGCTCGGTGGAGTTTACAGAGTCGTCCAAGCCACTCACGCGTAAATCCGCTGTTGTGGTCGGTCTTGACACCTGTATCTCCCCTTGAGCTCTGAACACTTCTCTGAGCTTCTCAGCCAGGGTGTCAGCTTTCAGATCTTTGTCCTCGCCCGGAACCTCCAGTATTCGAGCCCCAGTAGCTGCGGTCCTTATCTTTAGGGGCGGCACTCCAAGATCCGACAAATTAATGCGGTTCTTGGCCTCCATCAGCACTCCTGCATAAGTGAGGCCCTTCTCAGCCGCCCCCGGCTGCAGCGTGATTACCACGGCTGCAGTGCGAGGGGCTTTCAATTTAGCCACCTTTGCCTTCGCGGCTTGCGGAGGTACCACCTTTGGAGGCTGTGACCTCACGGGAGCTGATGACCTGGCTCTATTTTGCACGGCTGCACTACCACCTTTCTTTGAGCCTCGTTTTGTGACCTCAGCCCATGACCCCTGCATTGGACGCGGCGCAGGTGTAGATTCCAAATCTACGGTTGCAGCCGGTGTAGATTTCTTCTTTCTCTTACCCGCCCTTTTCGGTGCAGCACCCATGGATTTAGCACTAGGTGGAAAAGGTTGGGGAGGAGCAGCTGCCGCTGAGGATGTACTGGCTACTGGCGGTGCTACCTCACTGATTTGCTTGTCAGCAGCCAGAGGCGGCCGCACGCGTTTCTCTGGAAGCAGCCGGTCACTCATGCCCTCAAAACGGGCATCCATTAGAGTGCCAACATGCACCATGACCGCACGCTTAACCTCCTCGAGATCCAAAGAAGGAGCTGGAGCTGGTACCGAGACCGGAGGGCACGCTCGAGCGGCCCTCAACTCGCTTAATTCACGACGGATCTCTGTGAGTTCCGCTGTGAGCTTCTTGTTGGCCTCCATTAAGAGGCTGACCTCCTCGGGCATCGTGCGGTCGCGCAGCTCCTGGAAAGAGTCTTTTACAACTCGCGCAGCCTCGTTCAGGGCGGCCACAAATGTGCCCTTGAGGTTTTTAGACCTGGTGGCCACCTTTTTGATGGTGTCCACCGAGTCCATCACAAGCCTTTCAATATCGGCAGCGTCTCGCCCTTTGGCCTGCGGGCCCTTCATAAAGAAGGCCCGGGTTTTTTCCCTCTTTTGGCGCTGCTCTTCGGCCATCTGCCTTTCGGCCTCAAGCCGCAGCTCCTCTTCCTTGGCTTTATTTAATTCGGCTTTGGCTTTCGCTAGGCCAACATACTGCCCAGTGGTAGGCGGTCTGCCTCTTCCACGTCGGGGCGGGATCACCTCGGTCGACTCACTTGAGTTATCCGAGGCATTCCCCTCCATGCTCTTTCGGCGTTTCCGCCGATTCGCAGACGGTGACTCTTCGGTATCCAGAGATGCCACCGTCATCAAACTCGCGTCAGAGTCAGACTCTGACAAACCCTTGGCCGATGCCATCGAAAAGATGTTATCGACTTCGGACTCCTCCTCATTAGCGCATTGCGCTCCCCTCTTAACATCAAACTTATCTATATTTTTATTTAAAACAAACATTTTTGTTCCCACGAGTATGGCGGAAATATTCAGTCCACCCGGGCAGTGCCCCCTGTACCCGGGTAACCCTGTTACACCACGGAGGTCGGGCGGTATCCGTGGGTTGACCTCTAGTGGGCTGGTGCACTCCACCAGCCACCCTGTCAGGGCACCCACAGGCGGATGAGTCGACACCTGGGATTTTGAGGTTTTTGTTTCGTGGTTGTCTCCACTGAAGCCGGCCAGTTAAGGCAAGCTCAACTCCAAGTCCGTCTCCGGACTTCCATCTACCCTTCAGCCCTACCACCAATCCTCTCAAAGGAGAGGTATAGGCGAGGGCTCCACACGTCCGGGCAGACTTGCCTCCGGACCGCCTTCTGCGCTCGCTCCAGATAAAAGCTCTGGGGCAAGCGCAGAAGGCCCACCACGGGTCACACTTCGCTTCACCGCAAACCGTGCGGCTACTAAGCCCCCCCACCACGACAAGGTGGTGACCCACGGGGGGGAACCTAATCTAACCTAACCTAACCTAACCTAACCTAACCTAACCTAACCTAACCTAACCTAACCTAACCTAACCTTTTTTTTTTTTTTTTTTTTTACGCTGGGAAAAATGCGTTACGCATGCCCCCCCATCGGGGGATGAGGGGGGTATGTGGGACTCCCGGGCCGCTCCCGGTATACCCACTAAACAACCCAGCGGCACTCCCGCATCGTCTACATGGAGGAGGACTGGGAATCCGGCAGAGCCTTTACATCCAGTCCCCCGCCGACGACCACCCGCTTAACAGCGGGGCCCGCACGCCCCTAAAGAGGGGCCCTCCTTGCAAAGGCAAGGAGGGGCCCGGGAACGACCGTGAGTGCTCGGCCGCTCCCGCCCGACGGGGTGGTGAATATGTGCAATGCGGGAGATGACGCCCCCGCGCCTGTCTCCCGCTATTCACCACCATGGGGAGGGAAGACTACAATCGTCGTCTTCGCCTGCCCCTTCTCCGCCTAGCCCTACAACCAATCCTCTCAAAGGAGAGGTATAGGCGAGGGCTCCACACGTCCGGGCAGACTTGCCTCCGGACCGCCTTCAGCGCTCGCTCCAGATAAAAGCTCTGGGGCGCGCGCAGAAGGCCCACCACGGCCTCCTCCTGCGACGGGTCATTAGTGGCCCCGCCGCCTGCCACTTCGGCCGCAGCAAATCTCTAATACTGCGGCCCCACCACGTCACCGTCATGCGCCGGTGACCCCGCTGCGGCCGCGGAAGGTAGGGAGAGCGGCGCACCTCATTACCGGCACTCCTCTCCCGCCGCGGCCCCATCCTCGGCTGCGCCGTCTTACGACATTGCAGCCCGCCTCAGTTGCGGTGTCCCCATAAAACACCGCAACCTACCTCCTGTTGCCGCTCCGACATAGGCTCGAGGGCAAAGCCTTGTGGAGCGGCCCCGCTCGGGTACCTCTTAGCTTCACCGTGGGTGACGAGGCCACGGCTACTGAGCCCCCCCGCCTCGACAATGCGGGCACCCACGGGGGGGAACCTTTTTTTTTTTTTTTTTTTTTTTTTTCGTGGGGGAAATCCGGAACGGACGCCCACCCGCCACCGGGGGGTGGCAAGTGGGTAGTGTCGGACTCCAACCGACTAAAACCCCCACGGTGTTTCTTCACAACGCTAGTTAACAGGGCTACGGGCACACGTTTGTACTCGACCGCGGCCCCGTCAGCGCTGGTCCCCTGGGATCCATCCTTGTCAGGGTGAAGCTGGAGATTCTCCACCCATCTTTCCAAGAGAGACGCGCGGAAACACCGCGCGCGCCACCTCGGGGCTACTCGTATCAGGACACAGACCCCCCCGAGTCTGTGACCCAATGCCCCTACTACGGGGGTCGGAGAAGGGCGTGAAAGATCCTTCTCCGACGCCCGCTTCTACGTTGGCGCATCGGGAGATCACTAGTGACCTCCCTCTCGCGCTCCGCCGCTTCCTTCTGGGACATGACCTGTTCGCAGAAGGAAGCAGCCGCCTCCCATGATCCCTCATCTCGAAGCATTGATTTGATCAATGCTGGGAGAGAGAGATCATTTCCCACCACTTCGGCAAGAGCACGGCGCTCTCTGCTCCAGCCTCTGCACTCTTCCAACGTATGCTGTGCCGTGTCTTCCGTGCATCCGCAGTGATGGCACGCAGGGGTCGGTTCTCTTCCGGCTATTTTGCACAAGTACTTTCCGAAGCATCCATGCCCCGAAAGCACCTGCACCAACCGGAAAGTAAGCGACCCGTGCGCCCTGTCCAACCAGTCCTTAAGTACCGGCCGGACAGCCTCGACAGTCCAGCTTCCAGCCGCTGGGTGAGCCAGTCGCTCCCTCCATTCCCAAAGCAGGGACCGCCGAGCGTGGGACTTCCATACTGCGATCTCCCTCGGCGCGGGATTCTCTCCGCGGCTGCGCAACTCTGTGCGCCACGCGTACATCCCCGCATGGACCATCGCCTCCAGGTCCCAGGGAGGTGACCCCGCCAGTACGCACGCCGCCTCGCAAGAAATGGTCCGATAACCGCGTATGACTCCGATGGCCATCACCCTCTGAGGCTGCCTCAGCAGAGCAATGGTTCGACGGTTCAGAGCCTTCGCCCACACTGGCGCTCCGTAGAGTGCCATGGACCGAACCACTCCCAAATACAGGCGGCGGCATCCTGCTATAGGTCCACCAAGGTTGGGCAGCAAGCGCTTTAGAGTAGCAGCCGCCACCCTCAACCTAGGGGCCATCTTCGCGAAGTGTCCGCAGAAGTCCCACTTAGCATCGAGGTGCAGTCCGAGATATTTCATCAGGGGCTGCACCTCGATGCGTTCCTCTCCGATAGAGATGAAGGAACCCCTTGGTGGCGCACGTCTCGGGCCATGAAACACTAAGGCCTCGGACTTGTTGAGCGCCACCCGGAGTCCCAACCGCTCCATTCTTCCCACCACTTCTTGCACAGCTGCCGTGGTAAGACGGGCAGCTTCCTCGTAGGTCTCGCCCCGGGCTGTCACGAGCGTGTCGTCTGCATAGCAGGTCACACCGGCGCCCGGATTAAGAGCTCCCCTTAGCACCCAGTCATACCCGATGTTCCACAGCAGTGGCCCCAGAACCGATCCCTGTGGAACACCGCACGACATCTCCTTTCGCAGCTGTCGACCATCCCTCCCTGTATATGAGATAAATCTCCTAGAGAGGTAGGCGGCAACGATGCGGCTGAGGTAGGGCGGCACTTCATGGTACTTCAGTGCCTCCCCAATACAGGCCCATGGTAGAGTGTTAAAGGCGTTAGCTATGTCCAAAGACACAGCCATCACCACCCCACCGCTAGCCACCGCCTCGTCCGAGATGGCTTTGACGCGCATGATGGCGTCAATCGTAGACCGGCCTACTCGGAAACCAAACTGGTGATCTGACAAGTTCGGGCCTACCCTATCGAGGTGCTGAACAAGTCGTCTCGCTATTATACGCTCGAACAACTTGTCTGCCTCGTCGAGCAGAACGATAGGGCGGTACGCGGAAGGAGAATCCGCTGGGCGCCCATCCTTCCTGAGAAGTACCAGCCTGCCCGTCTTCCACAGCGATGGGAACCGACCCGTCTCCAGACAAGCACTCAAAAGGCGTCGGAATCGGTTCCCCAGCGCCTCCAAGGCCACAATCCAGGCGCGTCCAGGTATGCCATCTGGGCCTGGAGCCCTGTTCTTTGCTTTCAGCCTTAGTATGGCCGCCAACAACTCACCCTCCGACACTGGTTGTATCTCCTCGAGCTCATCTCGGATCTCAGTTCTCCGGAGAGGTGGCACCATTACCGGGGGCTGAAACGCCACCCCGTTTGGAAACAGGGCAGTCACTACATCACCCAGCAATCGCGGCTCAAGAGTCTCCGTCAGTGGTGGCGCCCAGGGACGGATCTTCCGTCTGATCTCTTTGTACGGGCGCCCCCATGGGTCGCGACTGAGAGTCTCGAGCATTTCAGCGTACGCCCGAGCTTTAGCGTCACAGATTGCCCGTTGCAGGTCCCTCACCTTCTCCCGGTATACACCATACAGCAGGTTTTCCGCAGACTCATCCCGACGACGTCGTCTTCGATGCCTCGTGTACCGGCGTCTCGCCTCCACGCAGCTGCTCCGTAGAACAGCTATCTCTTGAGACCACCAATACACTCGCCTTCTCGGAGGCAGCGGTCTTACCCTTGCCATTGACGCGTCACAGACCTGTGACATGGCGTCCTGAAACCACTTAGCCTCCAACTCGACATCTATCATATCCGGTTGCGGGAGCCACTCTTGGACAATAGATGCCATCACAAGCGTCTCCCTGTCCATCGTCCTCAGAACCCACCTGGGAACACTAGAGGTGCACCTTCCCGGGCGACGAGCCGTGGTGGAAAAGAGAGACACATCAAACCGTATGTAACGGTGATCGGAACCCGTCTCCTCATCTTCCACTACCCTCCAATCCCTAACCATACGCGCAACATCAGGGGAAACAATAGTCACATCGACAATCGACCCCCCATTCTGTCGCACGCAGGTGTTAACTGACCCACAGTTAAGAACCGTGAGGCCAGTTCTCGCCACCCACTCGTCCAGGTACACTCCGCGAGCTCTCGCCGCCGGGGACCGCGCCGAAGACCAGGCGTTGAGGTCTCCCGCTAAAAGCGTCTGTTGGGGTAGTTGATGCCTAATGAGAGCCCCCACCCCGTACAGAAACGACTCGAACTCAGAGAGTGCCCGGTTTGGAGAAAAATACACCCCTATGAGGACTATGTCTCTCCACAGCACCGCTACATAGCCTCTGCCCTTTGCTATTAAAGAGAGAGGCGGACAACCTGCCGACACTGAGGCTACTATAGCCACCACGCCATCGATGTCACTCACCCAGTTATCTCGGGGGGAGACAAAGTACGGCTCGGCAACTACAGCAACCTCTATCAACCATTGCGCCATGCTCTGCATGAGCAAGTCCTGCGCGTTGCGACAGTGGTTGATATTCGCCTGGAGGAATCGATGAGCCATAATTAAATTAATTTGTGATCATCGACTCCTCTCCCCGTCTGGGTGCGGGGCGGCTGCTACCGGCCACTACTGCTGCTGGAGATTGGGTACATTTACCGGCTACTACTTTCTTTGGTTTGGGTGGGGAGCATGCTTTGCTACCCATCCGGTGTCCCGCAGGCCTATTGGCCGCTGCGCATAGCGAGCATCGGGCGTCCGCGGAGCACGTTGCCGCCTTGTGTCCGGGCTGACCACAGCGATAACAATCTTCACTGCGGTCTACCTCGGCACTACACTGGGCCCTGACGTGCCCCTTTTGCAAGCACCGATAGCATTGCATCGGCCTGGGTTGCAACACTTTTACCTGGGCTGACACCCACCCAACCAGGAAGCGGTTCCTTTCGCCTAACTTTTTCGCGGCTGCAACTGGACAGCGGACCCATGCAACCCCGGCGCCCCGGGGGTCTTGTCGGATTTCCCCAACTTTCACCGACTCTTGAGGGCAGTCACCGCTTCTAGCTATAGCTGATTTCAACTCCTCTACGGAGACCGAGTCGTCCAGACCAGAAATACGCATTTCCGCGCACTTAACAGGCCTGGACACTGACACAAGCTCCGGGTCAACATGCTCGCGAATCCGCTGCGCAAGAATGTCCGCCTTCTCATCACTTGTAGCACCAGGCACCTCAAGTTTACAAGCACCGGTGGCAGCTCGCTTGCAGCGCAGACCGGTTCCACCGATGCCGCAGCTGGCCAGGTCAATTTTTGACCGCAGGTCCACTAACACTTTCGGGTAAGTTACACCCTTCTGCTCAGCCCCCGGCTGCAGCGTGATAACTACAGCCGCGGACCGAGGTGGACGCAACTTAACCTGCTGGCTCCTGGGTTTCCCATTCGCAGGCTGAGAAGCCGGCTGTTGGGTCACCTTCTTCTTCCTTCCTCGCTTGACCACCGTCGACCAACCCTCATTCATCGAGACAGGCGCAGGAACAAGGGAGCATGGGTTGTCCTTCGCAGGCTGCTTGGTAGCCTTGACTGCGATTCCTTTGGTAGCCTTTCCCTTTGACCCCTGTCGGGGTTCGGAGTGAAGCACCTGACGGATGCTGGGTCCCGCCTGTGGCGGAGGCTTTGGATCCGAAGCCGCCTTTCCCGCCTGCTTCCGGTCAGCAGCGAGTGGAGGCCGTATACGCTTCTCGGGGAGCAGACGTGGATTTATTGCTTCTAATCGCGCGTTGACCATGCCACCCACCTGCAGCATGATTGAGCGCTCCAACTCCTGGAAGAACTCCGGGTGTGACATAAGAGCTTCTGCCGTCATTATATTATGAGCCGGAGTAGCAATAGGATCAGTCCCTTGCTCCACCTTCTCCCTAAGCGCAGCCATTTCTTTGCGAAGTTCGGCCATTTCCGCTCGCAAGCGAGCGTTTTCATCTTGCAGTTTGGCCGTTTCATCACTTGCAGTCCTCTTGCTGAGGGCTGCCACAACCGTCTTAATAGACCCAGCTGAGTCCTTAAGAGCTCTCTGGAAAGTGCCCTTTAAGTTTCCAGATTTTGTTGCCACCTTGAGGATGGTTTCAACGTCCTCTAAAGCCTTCTGACTGAGGGCACTCACCAGTCGCTCATCGCCATCAAATTCTTGGTTCAGAGAGATTCTGGTCTCACAAGCACTAAGTGCGCGGTTCTCCAACTCACTCTCTAGTTCCAAACTTTCTTGGGCACGTTTTTGCCCCAGCAACTGCTTCTTCCCGAATCTATCTCCAGTAAGACAATCCGTAGTTGCCGGCTTTTTAAAAAGAAGCGTGTGCAGCGGCACGGGTGGCAACTCTTCGGATATGCTCTCAACGTCACTGATAGACTCGTCTCCGAGCCGTTGGCGCTTGCCATCACGTTCCCAGAATCGGCCTGTTGTCTCACTAATAATAGGAGACAGTGCACGAGATGTTGCTGCCGTGAGGTCACTCTCTGATTTCGAAAAGCTATCCTTAGGCCTTCTCTTACACCTCTTTTTACCCTCTTTTTCGTCTTTTCTATTCCTCAACACCCTCATTTCTTCGTTTTCAGTACCTTCATTTTCTTTTCTCACATCATCCTTCTTCAACACTTTCTCTAATACTTTTTTATTTCTTCCTTCTTCCTCTTGGCAATTTGTGCCCCCCCCAGAGTACGTGGGGCTGCGTGTCGAATGGTCGACACGGAGGAATTCCCACCTGCGTGGACCCTCCTGGGTAGTCTTTTTCAAATTGGCCATCTTTCATATTTGTTGCTCATAAGGGTGAGCAACAAATATCCCCCGTCTAAGACGGGGGGGAACCTAACCTAACCTAACCTAACCTAACCTAACCTAACCTAACCTAACCTAACCTAACCTAACCTAACCTAACCTAACCTAACCTAACCTAACCTAACCTAACCTAACCTAACCTAACCTAACCTAAGTTCCGCTCCCGCTCTCGCTCCTCGTCTTCCCTTCTGGAGATCACTGTCTCACAGAAGGAGACCATCGCCTCCCACGACCTTTCGTCGCTGACCATCCTGTTAAGGACGGTGGGCAAGGAAAGGTCTGCCCCCACGACTGCGACCAAAGACCGTCGCGGTTCCGCTACTGCCGGACAGGACTCAAGCGCATGCTGCGCAGTGTCCTCCGGCCATCCGCACTGGTGGCACACTGGAGTCTCTTCCCTTCCGGCTACATGACACAGGTACCTCCCGAAACATCCATGCCCCGTAAGGACCTGCGTCAACCGAAAGGTTAGCACCCCGTGCTTCCGCTTTACCCACTCTACGAGTACGGGCTGGATCGCCTCAAGGAGACGTTGTGCTCCAGCTCCCCTCTGCGTAGGACCCGTCAGCAGACTCTGCCGCCACTCTTCCAGGGCCCTGTCCCTGGCACTCCTGCGCCACCGTACCACTTCCTGTGGCGCCGGGTGCATATTCCTCGCCCTCGCTTGAGCCCTTCGCCAGTAGACCGAGGACAAGACTTCAGCCTCAAGGTCCCACGGCAGTGAGCCAGCGAGTGCGCATGCCACCTCATGTGAGAGTGTGCAGTAGCCCCTACACACTCTCTTGGCCATCACGCGCTGCGAGCGGATCAACAGCGCCGACTCGCGGCGGTCAAGTGAACCCGCCCATATGGGGGCACCATATAGCGCCATTGAGCGCACTACCGCCATGTAAAGGTGGCGGCAGGTCCCATCTCCCCCGCCCAGGTTGGGGAGAAGCCGGCTTAACGCTGCAGCAGTACCCATTAATTTGGGTGTCAACTGTTGCAGATGTGTTCCGAACTTCCACCTGCTATCGAGCACAACACCGAGGTATTTCAGCGATGACCCGACAGAAATAGAAGTTCCCCCTACTACAATGTATGAGCCTGCAGGTGGCGCCTGCCGAGGACCATGAAAACAAATGGCCTCAGATTTATGAAGCGCCACCTCCAGACCCAACCTCCGAATCCTGGCAACCACTGATGCCACTCCAGCCGTTGCCAGTACCGACGCTTCTCGAAACGTCCGCCCTTTAGCGGTAACCAAAGTGTCATCGGCGTAACACACTACGCCGACGCCACGAAGGTTAGCGCACCGAAGAACCCAATCATAGCCGATGTTCCACAGGAGTGGCCCTAAAGCTGACCCCTGCGGAACACCGCGAGTCATGGGACTCCGTTCCTCGCCCTGCATCGTTGGGAAGACTACCTCTCTATCGGAGAGATAATCCCCAACGAGACGCTCGAGATACCGGGGCACGCGATGGTACCTCAAAGCTCCCAATATAGTGGTCCACGGCAGGGTATTGAACGCGTTGGCTATGTCTAACGACACCGCCAACAACACCCCACCAGTGGAGCACGCTTCTTTGGAGAGATCTCGTACGCACGCAATAGCGTCTACCGTAGATCGACCTCTCCGGAATCCGAACTGAGATTCGGCCAAATTTGGCCCCACTCTCTCAAGATGCTTGACAAGACGGGCAGCGACGATCCGCTCCAACAACTTGCCCGCCTCGTCAAGCAACACAATCGGTCGGTATCCCGACGGCTCGTCCACTGGTCTCCCCTCCTTTCGAAGGAGCACCAATCTCCCTACCTTCCATCGCCGAGGGAATCTCCCCTCCTGCATGCAGCGGTTAAAGAGACCCCTCAGGCTAGGTTCCAGAGCGTCCTGAGCGAGGGCCCACGCACGGCCAGGTATGCCATCCGGCCCCGGCGCTGTGTTCTTGGCCCTCATTCTCAGGACAGCCGCTCCCAATTCTCCCTCGGATACATCGGGCGGCCGCTCTTCCTCGTCACGTCCAGTATTGTCATACCGTGTTGTCATCTCCGTGGGTGGGACAAAGTCGGTTCCCGGTCTACCAGGGAACAGTCCCTCTACCACTCGCTGAAGTGTCGCCGGCTGCAGCATACTGGTGACTGGAGGCGCCCACGGCCGAAGCTTTCGCCTAGCCATTAAATAGGGGCGCCCCCATGGGTCCCGCTCCAGAGTCTCCAGCAGCTGCCTCCATGCATCGGCTTTAGCCTCGGTGATGGCAACACGGAGAGCTTTGGACGCTTCTCTATAGGCGGCATAGAGAGCATCCGACTCACTGGCGTCCTGACGCCTTCGTCTCCGGTAACGTTGGTAGCGGCGACGCCTCGCTACACAACAGCGGCGGAGTTCAGCAATTTCCTCCGACCACCAATAGACCTGGCGCTTGGGCGGCAGTATCGTCGCGCGCGGCATCGCGGCATCACAAATGTGAGTCATTGCCGTGCATAGCGCGTCCGCTTCTGCGTCAATGTCGACGGGCTCCAGGGGTGGGACATTCCATGCCTGAACAATGGCTGCCTCCTGCAGCAATTCCACATCCAGACGTTTTAGCACCCAACGTGGTCCAGACACGAGAGGCTCTCGCCCGTAGTCCTCCGCTGTAGACGAGGAGACGCTGAACCGAATGTAACGATGGTCGGATAGCGTCTCCTCGTTGACCAGAACCTCCCAGTCATGTACACGGCGTGCGAGTTCCGGAGTGGCCAGGGTTAGGTCGACCACTGACCCGCCCCGCATCCGCACGCACGTGTTTTCACGGGGGATGGGGGGGCTATGTGGGACTCCCGGGCCGCTCCCGGTATACCCACTAAACAACCCAGCGGCACTCCCGCATCGTCTACATGGAGGAGGACTGGGAATCCGGCAGAGCCTTTACATCCAGTCCCCCGCCGACGACCGCCCGCTTTACAGCGGGGCCCGCACGCCCCTCTTTGCAGGGAGGGGCCCGGGAACGACCGTGAGTGCTCGACCGCTCCCGCCCGACGGGATGGTGAATATGTGCAATGCGGGAGAGGGCGCCCCCGCGCCTGTCTCCCGCTATTCACCACCTTTCAGCCCTACAACCAATCCTCTCAAAGGAGAGGTATAGGCGAGGGCTCCACACGTCCGGGCAGACTTGCCTCCGGACCGCCTTCAGCGCTCGCTCCAGATAAAAGCTCTGGGGCGCGCGCAGAAGGCCCACCATTACGACGGGTCATTAGTGGCCCCGCCGCCTGCCACTTCGGCCGCAGCAAATCTCCAATACTGCGGCCCCACCACGTCACCGTCATGCGCCGGTGACCCCGCTGCGGCCGCGGAAGGTAGGGAGAGCGGCGCACCTCAATACCGGCACTCCTCTCCCGCCGCGGCCCCATCCTCGGCTGCGCCGTCTTACGACATTGCAGCCCGCCTCAGTTGCGGTGTCCCCATAAAACACCGCAACCTACCTCCTGTTGCCTCTCCGACATAGGCTCGAGGGCAAAGCCTTGTGGAGCGGCCCCGCTCGGGTACCTCTTAGCTTCACCGTGGGTGACGAGGCCACGGCTACTGAGCCCCCCCGCCTCGACAATGCGGGCACCCACGGGGGGGAACCTAACCTAACCTAACCTAACCTAACCTAACCTAACCTAACCTTTTTTTTTTTTTTTTTTTTTTGACGCTGGGAAAAATGCGTTACGCATGCCCCCCCATCGGGGGATGGGGGGGTATGTGGGACTCCCGGGCCGCTCCCGGTATACCCACTAAACAACCCAGCGGCACTCCCGCATCGTCTACATGGAGGAAGACTGGGAATCCGGCAGAGCCTTTACATCCAGTCCCCCGCCGACGACCGCCCGCTTTACAGCGGGGCCCGCACGCCCCTCTTTGCAGGGAGGGGCCCGGGAACGACCGTGAGTGCTCGACCGCTCCCGCCCGACGGGGTGGTGAATATGTGCAATGCGGGAGAGGGCGCCCCCGCGCCTGTCTCCCGCCATTCACCACCATGGGGAGGGAAGACAGTAATCGTCGTCTTCGCCTGCCCCTTCTCCGCCTAGCCCTACAACCAATCCTCTCAAAGGAGAGGTATAGGCGAGGGCTCCACACGTCCGGGCAGACTTGCCTCCGGACCGCCTTCAGCGCTCGCTCCAGATAAAAGCTCTGGGGCGCGCGCAGAAGGCCCACCACGGTCTCCTCCTGCGACGGGTCATTAGTGGCCCCGCCGCCTGCCACTTCGGCCGCAGTAAATCTCCACTACTGCGGCCCCACCACGTCACCGTCATGCGCCGGTGACCCCGCGCTGCGGCCGCGGAAGGTAGGGAGAGCGGCGCACCTCAATACCGGCACTCCTCTCCCGCCGCGGCCCCATCCTCGGCTGTGCCGTCGTAAGACATTGCAGCCCGCCTCAGTTGCGGTGTCCCCATAAAACACCGCAACCTACCTCCTGTTGCCGCTCCGACATAGGCTTGGAGGTCAAAGCCCTGTGGAGCGGCCCCGCTCGGGTACCTCTTGGCTTCACCGTGGGTGACGAGGCCACGGCTACTGAGCCCCTCCCGCCTCGACAATGCGGGCACCCACGGGGGGAACCTAACCTAACCTAACCTTTTTTTTTTTTTTTTTTTTTTACGCTGGGAAAAATGCGTTACGCATGCCCCCCCATCGGGGGATGAGGGGGGTATGTGGGACTCCCGGGCCGCTCCCGGTATACCCACTAAACAACCCAGCGGCACTCCCGCATCGTCTACATGGAGGAGGACTGGGAATCCGGCAGAGCCTTTACATCCAGTCCCCCGCCGACGACCGCCCGCTTTACAGCGGGGCCCGCACGCCCCTCTTTTCAGGGAGGGGCCCGGGAACGACCGTGAGTGCTCGACCGCTCCCGTCCGACGGGGTGGTGAATATGTGCAATGCGGGAGAGGGCGCCCCCGCGCCTGTCTCTATAAAAGCTCTGGGGCGCGCGCAGAAGGCCCACCATTACGACGGGTCATTAGTGGCCCCGCCGCCTGCCACTTCGGCCGCAGTAAATCTCCACTACTGCGGCCCCACCACGTCACCGTCATGCGCCGGTGACCCCGCACCGGCCGCGGAAGGTAGGGAGAGCGGCGCACCTCAATACCGGCACTCCTCTCCCGCCGCGGCCCCATCCTCGGCTGCGCCGTCTTACGACATTGCAGCCCGCCTCAGTTGCGGTGTCCTCATAAAACACCGCAACCTACCTCCTGTTGCCGCTCCGACATAGGCTTGGAGGCAAAGCCCTGTGGAGCGGCCCCGCTCGGGTACCTCTTGGCTTCACCGTGGGTGACGAGGCCACGGCTACTGAGCCCCCCCGCCTCGACAATGCGGGCACCCACGGGGGGGAACCTAACCTAACCTAACCTTTTTTTTTTTTTTTTTTTTTTTACGCTGTGAAAAATGCGTTACGCATGCCCCCCCATCGGGGGATGGGGGGGGGGGGGGTATGTGGGACTCCCGGGCCGCTCCCGGTTTACCCACTAAACAACCCAGCGGCACTCCCGCATCGTCTACATGGAGGAGGACTGGGAATCCGGCAGAGCCTTTACATCCAGTCCCCCGCCGACGACCGCCCGCTTTACAGCGGGGCCCGCACGCCCCTCTTTTCAGGGAGGGGCCCGGGAACGACCGTGAGTGCTCGACCGCTCCCGTCCGACGGGGTGGTGAATATGTGCAATGCGGGAGAGGGCGCCCCCGCGCCTGTCTCCCGCTATTCACCACCTTTCAGCCCTACAACCAATCCTCTCAAAGGAGAGGTATAGGCGAGGGCTCCACACGTCCGGGCAGACTTGCCTCCGGACCGCCTTCAGCGCTCGCGCCAGATAAAAGCTCTGGGGCGCGCGCAGAAGGCCCACCATTACGACGGGTCATTAGTGGCCCCGCCGCCTGCCACTTCGGCCGCAGTAAATCTCCACTACTGCGGCCCCACCACGTCACCGTCATGCGCCGGTGACCCCGCGCTGCGGCCGCGGAAGGTAGGGAGAGCGGCGCACCTCAATACCGGCACTCCTCTCCCGCCGCGGCCCCATCCTCGGCTGCGCCGTCTTACGACATTGCAGCCCGCCTCAGTTGCGGTGTCCCCATAAAACACCGCAACCTACCTCCTGTTGCCGCTCCGACATAGGCTTGGAGGTCAAAGCCCTGTGGAGCGGCCCCGCTCGGGTACCTCTTGGCTTCACCGTGGGTGACGAGGCCACGGCTACTGAGCCCCCCCGCCTCGACAATGCGGGCACCCTCGGGGGGGTGCGGGCACCCTCGGGGGGGGGACGGGGGGGGGAACCTAACCTAACCTAACCTAACCTAAACGAAAGACAAGAAATGTTGAAACTAATGAGGGAACAAGGAGAGAAGCTCGACAGGACTCAAGCCGACATGGAGATACTGAAGGAGAAAATTATTCTCCAACATACCACCTCGAACCACAACACCTATGCGCAAGCGGCACGAACCCAGCCCGGACGAAGCGCTCTTCACTCCATCGTTATTGCGTCTTAAAACGACACTCACACTGGAGACGACATCATGAGTGAGGTGAGAAAGGCGGTGAACGCAAAAGACGGATGGGTCACTGTCGAGCGAGTTCGAAAGACGAGGGACAAGAAGGTTGTCATAGGATGTAGAACGGAAGAGGAGAGGAATAAAGTAAAGGAGCGGCTCAAGAGCGCTGACGATCACCTAGTTGTGGAGGAAGTGAAGAATCAGGACCCGATGATAACCCTCAAAGATGTGCTCAGTATGAACGATGATGAGGACATTGTTAAGGCACTGAGGAATCAGAATGGGGAGGTTTTTCACGGCCTCGACAAAAAGGATGATCGAGTGGTCGTCAAATTCAAAAGACGTGCCAGAAACCCGCTCACGAACCACGTAACGGTGAGGGTGTCACCGCAGATTTACAACCGCATGTTGGCCAGAGGAGCGGTACACATCGACATGCAGAAGGTACGGGTCGTAGACCAGTCCCCTCTGGTGCAGTGCTCGATGTGCTTGGCTTATGGTCACGGGCGACGCTTCTGCGTTGATACCACACCGAAATGCAGCCATTGTGGCGGCCCACATATGAAGAGTCAGTGTGCCGACTACCTTGCAGACGCACCACCATCGTGCTGCAACTGCGCTGCCGCCAAAATGGATAGTGCAAAGCATAACGCTTTTAGCTCGGATTGCCCGGTGCGGAAGAGATGGGATGCACTGGCGAGAGCAAAAGTAGCGTATTGCTAAAGTGGTTCAAGGCCGTTCAAGGGCAGGCGCACCCACCAGAAGATATGCAGTGGCCCAGGCGAACCTCCAGCGAAAGAAGCTGGCGACTGAAGAACTCATGATAGAGGCCAGCGAGCGCAAATTGGCTTTTGCGTTAGTACAGGAGCCATATGTGGGCGGGGTGAAAAGAATGAAGGACTACCGTGGGGCGAGAGTCTTCCAATGTGCTGCTGTAGGAGACGGGACTGTGAAAGCGTCAATCGTGGTCTTCGATGACAGTCTTGACGTAATCCAGTGCCCAAAATTCACGACTCACAATATTGTTGTAGTGAAGATCCGAACCAGTGCTTGGAAAATCGCGGCGGTGTCTTTTTACTTCGAACCGGACGACCCCATAGAGCCATACCTGGAACAGCTGCAAAAGATCCAAGAGGACTTGGGCCCTGGAAGACTGCTAATAGGAGGAGACTGCAACTCAAAGAGTACCTGGTGGGGCAGCACTCATGAAGACGACAGGGGCGAAAAGATGTCCGGAACCCTGGAAGACATGGAACTTCAAGTACTCAATAGAGGTGATACGCCAACCTTTGACACCATTAGAGGTACAAAGTCGTACACCAGCTTTGTTGATATTACAGCCTGCACGGACGATCTACTAAACCTAGTAGACAACTGGAGGGTAGACCAGGAGATGACGAGCTCGGACCACAACGCTATATTATTTGAGATACAACTCCGCGCAAGTAGAGGCCTAAACGTCAAAAGGACAACGAGGCTCTACAACACAAAGAAAGCAAACTGGGACACATTTGGCCAAATATTTCGATAACAAAATTAAACAATAATATCACTTTGGAATCTATTAAAAATTTTCCGACGCAGTTACAGACGCGTGCACAGGAAGTATGCCCTTGAAAAAGAGCACAGAAGTCCTCAAAGTCCCTTGGTGGAATGATGAGCTCGCTAGGCTGAAGAAAGCTGCCACCACCTTCAGGCGAAAAATTAGAAACGCGGCTCCCCACCGCAGAGAAAGAGTGGTAGCTGAGTACTTAAAAAAGAAAGAAGAGTATGAGTGCCAAGCCAAGAAAGCCCAAATTGACAGCTGGAAGGAGTTCTGTAGAAGACAGGACAGAGAAGGAGTTTGGGAAGGTATATACCGCATAATCCGTACGACCACCAGGAGACAAGAAGACTTGACCCTAACCAGAGACGGTGCATTCCTGAACCCAAGAGAATCGGCAATCTTGCTCGCGGAGACATTCTACCCACAAGACCTGGAGGAAACTGACAACGAAGACCATCGCCGGGTCAGAGAAGCGGCAGAGCTGGTAAACGAGCTGAGGCATGATGAGAGCCATGATCCACCGTTTACAAGGCTGGAGCTGAAGACCGCGGTGGGAAGTTTCAATCCGAAGAAGGCCCCAGGAGCGGATGGCTTCACAGCAGATATCTGCAGCCGAGCTATCTACCAGGATCTGGACGCATCGCTTGCCCTGTTCAACAAATGCCTAGAGATTGGCCACTTCCCGGACATCTGGAAGAAGGCGACAGTGGTCGTCCTGAGGAAACCGGGCAAAGACGATTATACGAACCCCAAGGCTTACAGGCTAATTGGCCTCTTGCCGGTCCTGGGGAAGATCCTGGAGAAGATGACAGTAGCAAGGATGAAATGGCACCTAGTACCGAGGATTAGTACTCGCCAGTTCGGATTCATGCCCCAGAAGAGCACTGAAGACGCCCTTTATACGCTGGTACACCGAATCAAGAGTTTGATTGGGCTGAAAAAGCTAGTAACTCTAGTGTCATTGGATATAGAGGGTGCCTTCGATAGTGCCTGGTGGCCGAAAATCCGAGTCCGTCTGGCTGAGGAAAAGTGTCCGGTCAATATCAGGAGGCTACTTGATAGCTACCTCGACTGCAGAAAAGTCAGTATAAGATATGCCGGGGAGGAATGCACGAGGAGCACGAACAAGGGGTGCGTGCAAGGGTCAATTGGTGGTCCCATCCTGTGGAACCTTCTTTTGGACCCTCTACTGCGGGAGCTGGAGGATGACGGTGTGTACGTGCAGGCCTTCGCTGACGACGTCGTGTTACTTTTTGACGGAGACTCGGGTCTTGACGTGTCGATGCGAGCGAACGCGACATTGGCCCGTGTTCAGCAGTGGGGTGTCCGAAACAAGCTGAAGTTTGCGCCGCACAAAACCTGCGCAATGGTGTTGACAAGGAAGCTGAAGTACGACACCCCACGGCTGACTATGGGAGGAGTCCAGGTCGCGATGTCTCGACAAGTCAAGATCCTAGGACTGACTATTGATGACAAACTGACATTTAACACGCACGTCGCACTACAGTGCCGAAAGGTACTGAATATATATAAACAGCTCGCCAAATCTGCTCGCGTGAACTGGGGTTTACATCCAGACGTAATAAGGTCGATATACAACGCGACCGTCGAACCAATTGTCATGTACTCGTCTCCTGTTTGGGCATCTGAGGCCAGGAAAATCGGAGTGCGCAAGTTGCTAGGCACCGTCCAGAGAGTTTTCGCCCAGAAGCTCTGCAAATCGTACCGGACTGTCTCCCTACACTCGGCTCTGGTGCTGGCGGGGCTACTGCCTCTTGACCTCAGAGTGCAGGAAGCAGCCGCACTGTACGAAGCGAAGAAAGGGTCACCCCCGCCGGCCCTAGGAGATAGAGAGACAGAGAAACCGATGAGATTTGCGGAGACTCTGCACCCGGCCGAGCACGTGGAAATGGCGTTCGTCTGTCTGGAAGACCAGGCTGCCGTAGATCGGCACAATGTGCAGCAGGTGCGAATATACACCGACGGCAGCAAGATTGAGGGGAAGGTCGGTGCGGCGCTATCCTTTTGGAATAGCGAGGCCGAATTCCGGAACCTCAAGCTTAGTCTGTCCGCGTACTGCACAGTCTACCAGGCGGAGCTGCTGGCCATATGCAAGGCTACGGAAGCGATTCTCGAAAGGGATGAGGTGAGTTTTGGTCTATACAGCGATTCGAGAGCCGCTCTGGAGACGATCGCTAACCAAGGCTCCCTCCACCCGTGTGGTGTCGTCACGGACGTTGACAAGGCAGTGCGTGCTTATGTATTTTTGTGCCCAAAAAATAGTCAAATACGCGGAATCATTCTAAAATTGTGTCAATAGTGTGAGTTATTGGTGCCAGTAGACATTTAGAGTGTTTACACGCTTGTAGCGTTGTTGTATAAGTGCTTTACAACGTGGTAAAAGTGTTAATCAGTCGATATTTTTTACCAATTATTTTTTCATGAAGAGGGTATCTAGTCGAATACATTCATAAAATTGCACACCAGAACGGTTATTTGTAAACACGCCATCTTTTTGAGTTGCCCTGAGTTAAACGTTATTGCAAGCTATTACCGAAACTAGAACCAGTGATCACTAAATATGCCCAAGAAGTGCATTGCTTGCGGCCGCTTCGCAAATGCAACAGAGGGCGCTAAATGCAATAAATGCTCATGCTTCTATCACAAAGCTTGTGTGAATATTCCAAGCAATGCCACGGTGTCACCAGGATGGTTGTGTCCCGGTTGCAAGGTGCTGACTCCTCGCAAAGATAACTCGGAAAGTCCCGTTCGTGGTGAAAAGGATGATTATTCGAGTCCGAATATAGCCACTTCTCAGAAGACTGACTCGTCATGTGGCAATTGCGCTGAACTAGTAAAGGAGTTAAAAATAATGAATGCTAATATTATGTCTATAAAGAATGATTTTGTCACTATTAAAGACGATGTGAGAGTTCTTCGTGGTACCATTGAAGGTTTTTCTTCGCGACTGAACGGTATAGAGTCACGTTTTGTATGTTTAGAAAATCAAGTTTCCGAGCTACAAAGCACTCGAGCTACGCAGAATCCCGGGCCGGATATGAACAGCTTACTCGCTACCATAGACGACCTAAAAATCCAACTAAATGATCGCGAGCAGCAAGCTGTTTGTAATGATTTTGAAGTCAGCGGAATACCTGAAGAGCAAGGAGAGAACGCGATTCACCTCATGAGCTTAATCACGAAGAAACTGGGCGTTGACTGCGAGGAGCGTGACATCGTGTTGGCGGAGCGTACGGGCGTACGGCGAGCACCTACTGAAGGCGCAACTTCTCAAGGGTTGCGGCCGCGCCCCCTGGTGGTACGGCTCGCGAGGCAATCGCTACGTGACGACATTCTACAGGCGGCGCGCGTGCGCCGCAACCTCACCACGGAGGGCCTCGACCTCGCCGCCGCTCCCGTTAGATTTTACGTTAATGAACGTCTCTCCAAGCAAAATAAGAACCTTTTTTTCAAAACGCGAGAAGAGGTGCGTGCGAACAGATGGAAGTACGCTTGGACGAGGAACGGCCGCATATATGTTCGTCGTGAGACAGGCACGGCGGCTTTTCGGGTGCGCACGGAAATAGACCTTATGAATATATTTGGCAGTGCGGCGCGCGCAGAGAGGACGGTCTAGACTTCATACCTTACGCACCCATTACAAAACCGAATACTACCACTGAAATTATTGTAAGCTTTACAGATTTAAATTTTATTGGGTGCCTACTTTTGATGATTGGAATATTTTATCTTAAAAACGTAAATGTAGTTAAAGTAACTTTAAAATGGGTTTTTTTATTATTTTCTCCTAAACTGAATTTCATATTATTTATAGTATTCTGTGTTTATTTACCTTTTCTGTATGCATTTGTGCCGATTATTATTATTTTTTATTTAAATGTGCAGTGTCTTTTTTATTATTATTATGAATATGTGTATTTGTATCTGTAATGGCTAATAGTCATTTAAAAGTTGGAGTGTACAACGCAGGTTCCCTCGGTACCAACCACGATAATATCATATCTTCAGTATCTCAATCTGGTGTAGACATTCTGGCGCTGAACGAGACGTGGGTGCATGAGGGTGAGGAGGGTCGCGCGCCGGTCATCCCCGGCTACCGATTTAGGCATACTCCGCGGCCACGTGCACACCGTTTGCGAGGCGGTGGAGTGGGTTATTACGTAAAACGACAGTTCTCAGCGAAGACCTGGCGCCACCCAGTGGACCCGCTGCATGTCACGGTAGAACAGATGTGGATATCGGTAAATGTCAACGGGAAAAAACTAATGGTAGGCACGGCTTATCGTCCCAGGTGGGTAAACGTAGATCTTTTCTTAGACGCGATTTCGGACTCCATTAGCTCTATCCCTGAGTATGATCATCTGATTTTGTTAGGCGACTTTAATATTGATTACTTAGATACTGGTAGCACTAATACTATTAAATTAAAAACTTTTTTGACGAGCTTTAACTTAGATCAGCTGGTCACCGAGCCGACACATTTTACGGAAACTAGTCAGACGCTAATTGATTTGGTGTGCTCGGACTTGCGCCCGAAAGATATTGTACTGGAATTAGTAGGTACTCTCATTGGTCACTGTTTAGTAGTTTGTGAGTTTAATATTAAGAGAGTAAAGTTGACTCCTCGCACTGTAACTTACAGACCTTTAAAAACTATGTGCATTGAAAATATTAATGTCGACCTTCAAGCCATTAGATGGGACCTCCTCGCTCAGAACACCTGCGTAAACAGGTTAGTGGCAGATTTTAATGATATTGTTGTTTCTCTGTTTGAATACCACGCTCCTTTGAGATCGATAGTAATTAAAGAGCGATCTTACCCATGGATTACGGATACGGTGAAAATTATGATGAAACTACGCGATAAAGCTGCATTGGAGTATCATAAGTATAAGTCTGATAGCAAGAAGCAATATTACAAGTCACTTAAAACTACTGTAATTCAAGCCATTCACCAAGAAAAGTCTGCATATTTTAAAAGCAATATTAATAATAACATTCGACGTCCAAAACAGCTTTGGATAAATATTAAACAAACATTATTGCCGAGTAGTGACTGCGAACTTCCGTTTTATTTTAATGATCCCGATAAAATCAATAATCATTTCTTGACATTACCTACAAGTGCTAGTTGCTCGATTTCTCTTTTATCGTTTTACGAGTATAATAGGTTTAGTGACGCGGTATTTCGTATCGAAGAGATCAGTCAGGACCGCCTAATTCAAATAATTAGAAGCTTGAAATCTAATGCTGTAGGTTACGACGGTATAAGTCTGGATATGCTACTGGCCACGTTTCCGTATACGATAGATGTCTTACAGGTAATGATAAATAAGTCCATCTCTACGAAAACATTTCCAGATCTTTGGAAAGTAGCAATAGTTCGCCCATTGGCGAAAATTTCTAGTCCAGTGGAATTAAAAGATCTGAGGCCTATAAGTATTTTGCCATGTCTTTCTAAAATTTTAGAAAAAGCAGTATGTTTACAGCTTACAAATTTTCTTGAAAAATACAATATCTTGCCAGAAGTACAGTCGGGTTTTAGAAAGGGTCGAAGTACGACAACCGCTTTACTGGACGTTACCGACAATATTCTTAGCGCCCAGGATAACGGAATGTGTACAATATTGGTTTTGCTCGATTTTTCAAGGGCATTTGACTGTTTAAATATAAACCTACTACTGTCAAAGCTAAGGTTTTATGGTTTCGACTCGGAAACGATCAAATGGTTTGATAGCTACCTCAGCAACCGATATCAGTATGTGAAAATCGAGCATTCTAATGGCAACTCTTTGAAATCAGACAAGTTGCCTGTTAGCCGAGGAGTCCCACAGGGATCCATTTTAGGTCCAATTCTCTTTATTTTGTATTCCGCGGATGTTACAAACCACATTCACAAGAGTAAGGTTCACATATACGCTGATGACATACAAATTTATATATCGTGTAAGCCGTGCGACATTGATAAGGCCATTACTGAACTTAACGAAGATCTTGCGAGAGTGACAGTATGGGCTTCGAATAACAGCCTGTTGTTGAATCCTGCAAAAACAAAATTTATGGTTTTTGGTAGCAAACATCGTGTTACGAATCTTAGACCAACGATTAACGTTTCAATTCTTGGCGAACCTATCGAGCAAGTCTTTGAAGCACGTAACCTGGGTCTGCTCATGGACTGGGAGCTGCGGTTTAAGAAACATATAGGTAATTGCATTAAAAATTGTTTTTATACATTAAAGGTTATCTATAAAATGAGACCATATCTAAAGGAAAACTTACGCATCCAGCTAGTTGAGTCATTAGTTCTTTCGAAGCTTAATTACATGGATACCGTTTACGGCCCCAGGCTTCTTGCTAAAACCAAAAAGCTGGTGCAACGAGTCCAGAATGCATGTGCTAGATTCTGCTTTGATATACCGCATAGATCATACGTGACCCCTTTTCTAAACAAGAGTCTGTTACTGAAAATGATGCACCGCCGTAAGCTTCACTTGGCGTGTCTCCTATTCGGAGTTGTAAACTTTCAGAACCCGTCGTATCTGAGCAGTAAGTTGAAGTGGTTGTCAGGTAGGAATCCTCATATTTCCCGCAAATGTACGATGCAGCTAGCAACGGAGCGACACCATTCCGCTGCCTTCAGAGGTAGTTTCCGCTACGCTGCATCGAAATGTTGGAACAATATTCCGCCACCGATAAGGAATCTGCGTTGTCTGCACAATTTTAGAAATAAGCTCAAAACATTTATATTTTCGCACCAAAAGGGAGAGGAACAACTAGTGCAGGACACCAGTGCAATTTAAATATTCTAAAGTGTGTTCATTTATGTAGAAATTATAATTATTATTACTATTTGTCCAAATATATCCAGTACTTCTACTTCAATTGCCCTTCGCATATATTATGATTTATATTGACGTGTTTTTGCTTTTAGACTTATTTCGTTTGTAGATTTCCGTATTTTAAGATAACAAACCTGTGTAATTTATGCACCTACTTATATTAAATATTTATGTACGGTTTTTTTTGTGTAAGATGTTTTTGTTAGTAGCTTGTTGCCTACGTCACACGTGCGTAACGTCACTGCCCGGTCCCAGCGGAAGACCAGCGCTGGCTGCTGCACAAGCTGCAGCTAGCATGTATGCTGAGTTGGGGTCGGATTCTGACAAACATATTATAACGTTATAGTTTTTCCGTTAAACTTAGTGTATGCTTTTTACTGTTATTGTGTGTTTTGAAGAAGAAATAAACTTTCATTTCATTTCATTTCACCCTCTGGCTGCCGAAACCAGGAAGAACCTGCGTGTGGCCTTGGGTCGGGGCAAGGAAGTATCCCTGTTCTGGGTCAAGGCTCATGCAGGACTGCCGGGCAACGAACGCGCCGACGAACTGGCCAAGGAAGCCGCCCTGAGGTCGAAGAGGAGGGCTTCGTACGACCTGTGCCCTATATCTTACGCAAAAAAATTAATAAGACAGACATTCCTGAGTGAATGGAGCGTAAGATACCGCGAGGATAGCACAGCATCGATCACGAGGCTCTTCCTCCCAGACGTGGGAGTCGCGTACAGGTTCGTAAGAAAAACGAAACCGACTGGTGCACTCACCCAGATTCTAACAGGGCATGGTGGATTCTCCGAGTACCTGAATCGTTTCAAGTGCAAGGACAGTCCATCATGCCCCTGTGACCCAGGTGCAATCGAGGACGTGCCTCACATTCTCACAGAGTGTCCAATCTATGGGAGTCTGAGGTACGACCTCGAACAATATTTAGATATAAGAATTAATGTTGTAAATTTAAGTGAATTAATGTTGTCAAAAAAGAGCACAGTACACTTCCAAAGATTTTGTACCGAAATTTGTAAAATTGTAATAAATAAAAATAAGACCTAGATATATAAGCTAGTACTAAGTAACATATTGTTATATGTTAATCATTAGTACTAAGTTAGAAATACAGATTAGAATATAATAAAGATTAGGTTACAATAGTCTAAGTAGAAAATAAGGAATGTAAATAATAAGAAATAAAAAAAATAAATAAAAAAGCACCACACACCACACCCAGAGACACAATCCTGGACAATGTCCGGATACTAGCTCGCGGGCCCGGTCTATGCGCCGGGACAGGTACAAAAAAAAAAAAAAAAAAAAAACCTAACCTAACCTAACCTTTTTTTTTTTTTTTTTTTTTACGCTGGGAAAAATGCGTTACGCATGCCCCCCCATCGGGGGATGGGGGGGTATGTGGGACTCCCGGGCCGCTCCCGGTATACCCACTAAACAACCCAGCGGCACTCCCGCATCGTCTACATGGAGGAGGACTGGGAATCCGGCAGAGCCTTTACATCCAGTCCCCCGCCGACGACCGCCCGCTTTACAGCGGGGCCCGCGCGCCCCTCTTTGCAGGGAGGGGCCCGGGAACGACCGTGAGTGCTCGGCCGCTCCCGCCCGACGGGGTGGTGAATATGTGCAATGCGAGAGAGGGCGCCCCCGCGCCTGTCTCCCGCTATTAACCACCATGGGGAGGGAAGACAGTAATCAACGTCTTCGCCTGCCCCTTCTCCGCCTAGCCCTACAACCAATCCTCTCAAAGGAGAGGTATAGGCGAGGGCTCCACACGTCCGGGCAGATTTGCCTCCGGACCGCCTTCAGCGCTCGCTCCAGATAAAAGCTCTGGGGCGCGCGCAGAAGGCCCACCACGGCCTCCTCCTGCGACGGGTCATTAGTGGCCCCGCCGCCTGCCACTTCGGCCGCAGCAAATCTCCAATGCTGCGGCCCCACCACGTCACCGTCATGCGCCGGTGACCCCGCGCTGCGGCCGCGGAAGGTAGGGAGAGCGGCGCACCTCAATACCGGCACTCCTCTCCCGCCGCGGCCCCATCCTCGGCTGCGCCGTCTTACGACATTGCAGCCCGCCTCAGTTGCGGTGTCCCCATAAAACACCGCAACCTACCTCCTGTTGCCGCTCCGACATAGGCTTGGGTCAAAGCCTTGTGGAGCGGCCCCGCTCGGGTACCTCTTAGCTTCGCCGTGGGTGACGAGGCCACGGCTACCTTGCCCCCCCGCCTCGACAATGCGGGCACCCACGGGGGGGAACCTAACCTAACCTAACCTTTTTTTTTTTTTTTTTTTTTTTTTTACGCTGGGAAAAATGCGTTACGCATGCCCCCCCATCGGGGGATGAGGGGGGTATGTGGGACTCCCGGGCCGCTCCCGGTTTACCCACTAAACAACCCAGCGGCACTCCCGCATCGTCTTCATGGAGGAGGACTGGGAATCCGGCAGAGCCTTTACATCCAGTCCCCCGCCGACGACCGCCCGCTTTACAGCGGGGCCCGCACGCCCCTCTTTGCAGGGAGGGGCCCGGGAACGACCGTGAGTGCTCGGCCGCTCCCGCCCGACGGGGTGGTGAATATGTGCAATGCGGGAGAGGGCGCCCCCGCGCCTGCCTCCCGCTATTCACCACCATGGGGAGGGAAGACAGTAATCAACGTCTTCGCCTGCCCCTTCTCCGCCTAGCCCTACAACCAATCCTCTCAAAGGAGAGGTATAGGCGAGGGCTCCACACGTCCGGGCAGACTTGCCTCCGGACCGCCTTCAGCGCTCGCTCCAGATAAAAGCTCTGGGGCGCGCGCAGAAGGCCCACCACGGCCTCCTCCTGCGACGGGTCATTAGTGGCCCCGCCGCCTGCCACTTCGGCCGCAGCAAATCTCCAATGCTGCGGCCCCACCACGTCACCGTCATGCGCCGGTGACCCCGCGCTGCGGCCGCGGAAGGTAGGGAGAGCGGCGCACCTCAATACCGGCACTCCTCTCCCGCCGCGGCCCCATCCTCGGCTGCGCCGTCTTACGACATTGCAGCCCACCTCAGTTGCGGTGTCCCCATAAAACACCGCAACCTACCTCCTGTTGCCGCTCCAACATAGGCTCGAGGGCAAAGCCTTGTGGAGCGGACCCGCTCGGGTACCTCTTAGCTTCACCGTGGGTGACGAGGCCACGGCTACTGAGCCCCCCCGCCTCGACAATGCGGGCACCCACGGGGGGAACCTAACCTAACCTAACCTTTTTTTTTTTTTTTTTTTTTTTACGCTGGGAAAAATGCGTTACGCATGCCCCCCCATCGGAGGATGAGGGGGGTATGTGGGACTCCCGGGCCGCTCCCGGTTTACCCACTAAACAACCCAGCGGCACTCCCGCATCGTCTTCATGGAGGAGGACTGGGAATCCGGCAGAGCCTTTACATCCAGTCCCCCGCCGACGACCGCCCGCTTTACAGCGGGGCCCGCACGCCCCTCTTTGCAGGGAGGGGCCAGGGAACGACCGTGAGTGCTCGGCCGCTCCCGCCCGACGGGGTGGTGAATATGTGCAATGCGGGAGAGGGCGCCCCCGCGCCTGTCTCCCGCTATTAACCACCATGGGGAGGGAAGACAGTAATCAACGTCTTTGCCTGCCCCTTCTCCGCCTAGCCCTACAACCAATCCTCTCAAAGGAGAGGTATAGGCGAGGGCTCCACACGTCCGGGCAGACTTGCCTCCGGACCGCCTTCAGCGCTCGCTCCAGATAAAAGCTCTGGGGCGCGCGCAGAAGGCCCACCATTACGACGGGTCATTAGTGGCCCCGCCGCCTGCCACTTCGGCCGCAGCAAATCTCCAATACTGCGGCCCCACCACGTCACCATCATGCGCCGGTGACCACGCTGCGGCCGCGGAAGGTAGGGAGAGCGGCGCACCTCAATACCGGCACTCCTCTCCCGCCGCGGCCCCATCCTCGGCTGCGCCGTCTTACGACATTGCAGCCCACCTCAGTTGCGGTGTCCCCATAAAACACCGCAACCTACCTCCTGTTTCCGCTCCGACATTGGCTCGAGGGCAAAGCCTTGTGGAGCGGCCCCGCTCGGGTACCTCTTGGCTTCACCGTGGGTGACGAGGCCACGGCTACTGAGCCCCCCCGCCTCGACAATGCGGGCACCCACGGGGGGGGAATCTAACCTAACCTAACCTAACCAGTCTCAACCCAGCCTCCGACCCGGTCGGAAGCAAAACCTTGTGCTCCGCCAAAATAATTGTATTTAATTATCAAATATCAAAATGTCAACAATGTGAATCAATATAACATCCAAACCCAATCAAAAAAATCATCAACTTCTTATAATCATCAAATCATCATCAGTCTCTCATCATCAACATTTTCAAGCCTTTGCCAAAGCGTAAAAGTGTAATCAACAGTGAACATAGTGATAATCGAACAGCAAACAGTTTTGTGAATAGTGCAAACCTGCATAACCCACTCCCAAACGGATTGCAGTGAATAACACAAAGCACATAGGATACGTGCCATCATCACCTTACAGATTCAGTATTCACCGGTAAGTGAATTATTCAAATACACACAATGGTGCAAGCTCACACACCCGCTCAAGGCAATACACAAAAAAATAAGTTATCAAAAGATCAACGGAAAAAACTAAAGAAAGCAAGCTTTAACTCGCCTCCGCCCAACTCATCTGATCAAACATCACATGAATCTGTTAGCCTCACCACTGATGACAAAGAAAATACAGATAAAAACACGTTCAAAGACTTAGTTTCCAAAGACATGCAGCCAATAGTTGATATAATTACAAAACATCCAAGACTCGACAGACAAGAAAAAGTGGAAATATTGGAAAATTGCATGAAGATACTAAAAACTGTAACCAACCACGAATGTAAAACCGAAACTTGTAACATTCAACATCACATAAATAAGGGCCTAAATGATATCATAACAATTCTTCAAGACAAAGATTCATATGAACCGGGAAACATCATAAACAACGACGCCAAATGTGCAGACAACTCAAAACAAGACCAAACCAACAACAGACACACCCACAAACTTGAAACAATAATCTCTGCAAATGAACAATGCGAAATCGAAATTGAAAACAATAAACACGTAGACTCCACCGTAAATGCTGAAAAGTCCAAAAAACTAAGACCAATGGTAATCCTTAAAGGAATCTCCAATGAAATCAAGTCGGAACATCTCATAGAAATTATATGTAAACAAAACAGTAACATCAATAAGCTAATTAAAAACAATGAGGACATAGTATTGTAATTCAAGAAAAACAACAGGAACCCTGAACTATATAACGCCATATTAATAGTCACACCTCTGCTATGGAAACATTTCACGGACATTCAAAGGATTAACATAGACTATCAAAAAGTACACGTAGAAGAACACATACCCGTAATGCAATGCTACAACTGTATGAAATATGGCCACACCCGCAAGTGGTGCAAAGCCGCCAAACTTATATGCTCACACTGTGCATCATCAGATCACCTATACAAAAACTGCCCGCATAAAATGGAGACCAACAAAACAAAATGCTATAATTGCACAACTAACATCAACTCAGTGATAGATCATAGCGCCACATCTAACAAATGCCCACTTATGGCTGAAAAACTAAATGAAGTCCGCTCAAGAATAGACTACGATCTGCAAATTAATGAATAGAAGACCAAAGGAAAAGAAAAATGTATATATATGTAAAAAAAAAAAAAAAAAAAATACAAAAATACAAAAAAAAAATGAGGAATAAAAAATGTATATATAAAAAAAAAAAAAAGTGGAATGAAAAGGGAAAAAATAAATGAATATATGTATATATATATATATATATATATATATATATACACAAGTGTGTATATTTATATATCAACCACAACTTAATCATCCCATTAATACTTCATTATAAGTGCTTTTCAAATTGTAACAGCATCACGGCCCAAAACCACTATAGAATCAAACTAATATATCACAATGACACAATCACAAAAACACTAAAAAAGTATGGAACAGAAGATACCAGGACGGAACAACGGCCGAATCCACAAAAATGTTTTTCCCATTACCCTCTGAAGCTCGTAGAATAATTAGAAAAATAGAGCTAACGCCTATTCTGACGCAAGTGCTGACCGGACATGGAGGGTTCTCCGCGTACTTAAACAGGTTCAAGTGCAAAGAGAACCCCTCATGTATATGTGACACAGATAAGGACGAAACAATTACTCACTTGCTACTGAAGTGCCCGAAATATGACGCTGACAGATACGACCTGGAATCTGCTGTCAACATGAAGCTGACTGAAGCCACATTGAGTACAATGATGGGTAATAATGACTCCAGGCCGTATCTGTTAGCCTTCTGCACTAAGGTAGCAAAAGATACGGTGTATAGGAATAGAACGAGATGACATTGAGTGTTATCTTGACCTATTTAAAACAAAAAGATTAAGCAAAATGTCTACAACACATGATTTAATTATCATGAAGTTGTGAACATAAAAATCATAGGTAAAAAAAAACAGTTATTAAGTCATTGAGTAACGTCAAAAAATTAAAAAAAAATCCTGCACCAAGGTTTCAAAATCCTGCACTTTAGAAACTATTATTTACCAAAATGCATAATACCGAAACTGGTATAATATATGTTATCAAACATTGTAATAAAACATAAGAAGAAATATTTAAATCAAACGTAACAAAGGTCCTCGACAACGTCGGGGGAATATAACATAATTAAAAAAAAAAAAACCTAACCTAACCTAACCATAATTAAAGGCTATAAAACCGTGTCCCTGAACTCTGCCTTACTTCTAGCCGGGTTGCTTCCTCTGGATATTAGAATCCAAGAAGCAGCCCTGCTTTATGAGCTGAAGAAAGGGCACACCCGGAAGTAATAGGAGACAGGGACATAGAATAGCCGATGCCTTTTAGCGCAAAACCGCACCCGGCTCTGCTGAAACAATTGCGATATACCTGTGTGACAGACGGTGCAGCGCTCGGCCAGAACCTCAGCAACGGTCTTAACATCTTTACCGACGGGAGCAAGATAGAAGGAAAGCTTGGCGCGGCCATATCCGTTTGGATAGGAGCCGCCGAAACCAGCACCCGCAATCTGAGACTGGACGAGCGCTGTTCCGTGTATCAAGCCGAGTTGCTGGCCCTAGTTGAGGCTACAAAAGAGGCCTTTAAAAGACCCTACTCTGAGTGCAGCATTTTTTCCGACTCTCGTTCCGCCCTTGACACCATAGTCAACGTCGAGACTCTCCACCCCCTCGCAGTAGAAGTCAGGAAAAACATCCAGGAGTTAGAAGGAAAAAACAAAAAAGTGAGCCTCTTCTGGATTAAGGCCCACGCGGGGTTGGAGGGTAACGAGAGAGCGGACGAACTCGCGAAAAGTGCTGCACTGACACTCAAGGTCAAAGCAAAGTACGAAAGCTGCCCTGTTTCATTCGCCAAGAGAGCCATCCGCAGTGACTCCCTTGTCGAATGGAACCAAAGATACCGGACTGCAACCCAAGGTTCCGTCACCAGAACTTTCTTTCCCGACGCAGTAAGGGCGTACCGTCTCATCAAAAATCATGGTACAACTGTTTACGGGGCATGGCGGGTTCTCCGCTTATCTGCATCGTTTCAAATGCAAGGAGAGTCTGGCATGCACCTGCGACCCCGATGTCGAGGAGAGCGCCCTGCACGTCCTCACAGAGTGTCCGGTCTTCGGTAGATTAAGATTTGATATTGAAATTTATATAAATATGAATGTTAATTTGGAAAACTTAGGTATTATATTAGAAAATAAGGACATTAGACATAAGTTTATAGGATACTGTAAAAATATAATAAATAAAGTAATAATAAGGAATAGCACGCAAACCAATGGCGCACTACTAAACAATTGAGTTTGTCATAGATAGTGCCCAATTATGTACTAAAAGATGTATTATAAACGTAATTGTCATAGAGAATAAGAAAATGAAACGATGTGTACGTCTAAAATTATTTAACCCTATAATATACAAAAATGCATGTAAATAAAAATAAAATTAGAGACTAGGAAATAAGTTGGACAAACAACAAAGTAAGAGAGATGATGAATGAAAGAAAGAACCAGTATGCTGAATGAAAGTGCGAGAGGAATAAAAAATAGAACTGGAGTGAATGGGAAGTGCAGATAAGGGCTCCGATTCCGTTGGAGGTAGGACGAATAAAAAAAAAACCTAATCTAACCTAACCCAACAGATCACGTATACAAGGACTGCCCGCACAAAATGGAAACAAACAAAACCAAATGCTTTAATTGCACGGCTCACGCCAAAAAATCCAACCTCTCAAAAAACAACAACGATTCATTGGCAGCTCACAGCGCCACATCAAACAAATGCCCACTTATGGCTAAAAAACTAAAGGATGTCCGTTCACGAACGGACTACGGCCTGTAGTCCACCCCCATATAATTGATCGGCCACAACGGTTGCAAAACACAATAATGCAACATAGTGGCCCACCACTTACCTGCATGCAGGTAAATTTATGTCGAAGCAAAAACGCACTTCACGAAATGAAAAAATGGACGGCAACTAAAGAAACTGACATAATCATGATAAACGAACCATACACAGGCAAAAACGGAATAATTGGACACATTGCTGGTTACGACATACATCAGTTCCCCTCCAATGGCAGTCCTGTTGAAAGACAACCTGTCAAACCAGCAATAATTATCAAAAAAGGCAAATTTAGCATAATAGACATCAGTAAATATTCTAACACGAATCTCGTAATTACTAAAGTAGGTAATACATCTAACAAAAATATCTATATAATATGCATATATCTAGAACCCAAAACCGACAACAACAACACTTTACAAAGACTTGAAATCTTTCTAAATGAAACCCCAGGAGCGACACACTTCATATGCGGAGACTTTAATGGATGGCACACCGCCTGGGGCTCAAGATGCAATAATAAAAGAGGCACCGACATCTATAATAACATTATCACACAACACAACCTTACAATCTGTAATATCGGCAAGAACCCCACCTTTACAACTATCACGCATGGCAAACAGCGAGAATCCATAATAGATCTTACGCTCATCAGTAAAGACACGTACTTGAACATAAGCAACTGGCAAACTAATTCGGAGATATGCCCATCAACCGATCACAATGCAATCATCTTCCAAATCACACCCAACCAAAACACTAAACTTACAAGAAACAAAAAACTCTCTACTCGCAAATACAATACGAATAACATCAAATGGGAACAAATAAATGACAACATGAATAATGAAATCAAAAAACACTTCACTGAATTACCGACCACACAAATAGAACAACTAGCACCTCATGAACTGGATGACTACATAGTTGACATCACGAAAGCTATACAAAAAACTTGCGACAAAATACTGCCAAAAAATCACCATCAAGACACAAGAATCCCATGGTGGTCTGACAAACTGGAAGTGCTCAAACAAAAGGTTATTAAAATACATCATGAACTAAGTAAAAAGGTTAAAAGAAATCAACCTCTAACCGAAATTTTACTGGAAAGGGAAAAAATAAAAAAGGAATATGCCACTGCAGTTTGTGAAGCCTCTACAAACCACTTCAAAGACTTCTGCAACCTTCAAACAAAAGAAGACGTCTAGACAATCACGAACATACTAATCAAAAAAAAAATCAACAATTCAACAGCATAAACCTTAAAACTAGACAATGGGAGCTATACCAAGGATGCAAAAGAAACTGCAAATGCACTGATAAATCATTTCTTTCCGGATGACACACCAGACCAAACAGAATACCAAAAAACAACTCGAGCAACAATGCACACACCCTCCGAAGGACCTACAGAACCACCATTCACAAAAAATGAAATTTCAAACTGCATAACATCATTTAACCCGAAGAAAGCTCCCGGACCAGACCATTTAACAGCCGACATATGCGCTTACTTTATAAAAAACTTCCCGACACTTACAACCTCCATAATGAATAGATGCCTCACATTAAGGCACTTCCCGAAACCCTGGAAAACTGCTCACATCATAATCCTACCAAAACCTAACAAAAACGATTATACAAATAAGACATCATACAGACCCATCGGACTTATAAACGTATTTGGTAAACTACTAGAGAAACTAATAATAAATCGATTAACACATCACATATACACAACAGGAGCTAACTGCAATAAACAATATGGTTTTAAACCACAAACATCAACAAATGACGCTATACATAATGCAATTAAAACAATTCAAAAAGCTAAAACAAACAAAGAAAACGTCATTGCAATATCCCTGGATATCAAAGCCGCATTTGACAGCGCCTGGTGGCCATCCGTATTTAGAAGACTAAAAAGAATAAACTGCCCTAACAACATATACTACTAAGTTATACAACAGATACTACTAAGTTTTACTAAACAGAGAACAACGCTCATAAACATCGCTGACAAAAGCACTTGCAAAACAATGACGAAAGGATGTATACAAGGATCAGTGTGCGGCCCTACCATGTGGAACCCAATACTAGATGAACTACTAGAAACGAACCTCCCAACTGGCTGCCATATACAAGCTTATGCCGACGATATTCTATTAATAGCCCACTCTAACAACATAAACACCCTTGAAGACAATATAAACAAAGCACTTAACATTATTAACACTTGGGGAACAAACAACAAACTTACTTTTGCACCGGAGAAAACTCAGCTCATAGCCTTCAATAAGAAAGCAACAAAATGTAACATAAATATGAACAACTACAAACTAAGCAATAACAAACAGATAAAATATCTCGGAGTAATTATAGACAACAAACTAAACTTCATCGAACACGTAGAATATATAACCGATAAGGCACTAAAACTATATAACAAAATAACACCATACGTAAGAGCCACGTGGGGCCTCATATCGGAAAACATAAAAACAATCTACAACCAAGTAATACAACCAATAATCTGTTATGCGTCCGGTGTATGGGGAGAAACCGCCACCCGCTATAAACACGTCAACAAAAAACTTTTAGCAACACAAACACTATTCGCAATCAAAATAATAAAAGGCTTCAGAACGATCAGAACAGAAACCGCCATATCATTAGCTAAATTACCACCACTCCCCTACAAGATAACAGAATTAGCAGATATCGAACTGACCAAACTAAACAAAACTACTAAATATGCCCCAGATGACCTTCAAATAGAAACCCCAACACCCCCTTCTGAAATGCTGCACCCATCGATCAGGTCTGACATTAACTTCACTGAAATCTCTGAACTTACCGAATACAGTAACATGTGCATAGAAGCAATTAACGACTACCAAATATTCACGGATGGTAGCAAGCTGGAAGGAAAAGTTGGGGCAGCTTTTGTAGCTATAGACCAAACAGGAACTATAGTAACTACCAAAAATACAAACTACACGAACTTTGCTCCGTCTTTCAAGCAGAACTACTAGCCATACTCAAAGCTACTGAATGGATAATAAACATAAACAAAAACAAAAACACCACACAAATATCCACAACCTATCACATATTATCAGACTGCAAATCCGCGCTCTCCGAAATAAAAAATCCCAACTCCAGCAATGCATTTGCAACTTAAATCCATAAAATCACGGCTCGTCTAAAAACAACCAGAAACTATATAAACTTCCACTGGATAAAAGGTCACGTTGGTATCGAAGGAAACGAACTGGCGGATCTGGCGGCGAAAGCTGCAACAAAATTACACAAATCAAACGACTACAATAAAATACCTATCAGTTATATCAAACTACAAAATAAAGTTACAACATTAAAAAACACTAAACAATTTTATCAAAAAGCCAGCCCACACCTGATTAAAATCATCCCGTCATACGAAGACCTAACGAAAATAACTGAATCCATTAAAATAAACTTTTGTATAACACAAATATTAACCAACCACGGATTTCATAAAGAATATCTGAAACGCTTCAACATTACCAGAAACAATCTGTGTCCATGCGATAATAACGGCATACAAAGTATCACGCACTTAATCACTCAGGGCCCCAGATTCACAAAAACTCGACTAGACCACAACTGCGCAGCATCAAACCTTCAAAATCCCTACGATCTAAACGAAATAATAAAGAAACAGTACACAATAGAAACCAACACTGCACATATAAACTATATAATAAAAAATTTAAAACATTTCAATACAACTTAATAACAATTGTAACTAATTGACATACATTACACAACACACACCAATCATCACAACACACCAATCATTACATCCCAATCAGCCCTATTATACACACAAACAAGCCAAAATATCATCACCAATAGTACAACACAATCACTAATTACAAACAACAATTAAACATAATCAATCCATAATAACCACACCGTTAACAGTACAATATAATCAATTTAAAATCAGTAAAATACAAACTAAACAAATAAGAAATAAACATTGACCAAACACAAATACATCAATTCTATCCAGACTAACAAAACATGCCAAACACTTTACTACGTAGTCATGCCACCAGCGTCTGTCACTCGACCCTTGTTTATATCTCAGTAATAGATACATTGTCATCATGTTTAGTCTACGCGCCCACGCAATAACATACGATGGGACTTACTGGAACGCTGAGATGACAAATCTCCTCGTTAACTTAGCTCTAGCCTTAAGGACATTTATTCACTCTATATTCAGACTTCATTGAGGTCACATGTATTAATTAAATAATTTAAATCGATTAAATTGTTTTTAAAAAACATCATCACGCGCTTCCCGAACAAGTCTGGCGCAGCCGTACGGATTTTTCACAATTTTCGCGAGTTACTACGTGTCGCGATCGCCCCTAAATCTGTGACGCGAACTAGCAGCTTTTCGAAAACCGACTTTACGCGGAAGTGGAAATCTCGAACCAAATAAATTCGACTCCAGTGGAAGATCGTGAATCAAGAAGCTGAAGTAGAGTTAGGAGGACATGGGATCGAGCAGATTGTGAGTAAACCTTTTCACATCCTGTATTCATATTCCTGTGTCTTTTCCGATTTTTCCTCTCGATCACAAATTATCGGGTGGCATAGTTATAGTTTATCTGATTTTGGTTTACACTTAAATAGGTAACGTTCAGATTAGTTTAAGAATAATTTATCGCAATTAACATTATTGTGATAAATAATTAATTATATTTACATTCTTTTTACACTAAATCGGTAAATTGAATAAATTAATTTCAAGAAATATTAGGTAAATTTATAAATTAAGAAAAATGGAGTACAGACCAATTCCTAAGGAAATTTTGGCAGTAATTCCTAAATATGACGGAGACGAACAACAATTAAATCTCTTTCTGTCAAAATGTGATTATGTGGTTAACGGGAGCAGAATTGCGGGAAACCTAGCTCAAGAAACTTATATTTTCCATTCAATTACTAGCAGATTGACTGGTAGAGCCGCAACTCTCCTCAGTGATAACCCTAATATAAATACTTACGAACTTGTTAAAGATATACTGACCCAACACTTTGGTGATCCGCGATCGGAAGAATGCATAGCTATAGAACTAGAGTCACTTAAATTAAAACCCAGTGAAACATATATCCAATTTTGTCATCGTATCCAAAGCGTAAAAAGCTCACTTTTCTCTAAAGTAAACAGACTAGTTGATGAGGGAATCAAAGCGGCAAAAATGATCGTTTACAATAACATGGCTTTAAATGTATTTTTATACAATCTACCGGAAGATATGATCCGCATAGTTCGATTAAAAGGTTGCTCAAATTTGGAAGCTGCACTGAGCATTGTAACAGAAGAAGTAAATTTCAAATTTCAATATGACGCTAAAAATAAAATACTTAAGCAAACCTCACTACAGTTACCAAACATGAGTTCGCAAAATACATTAAAACCAGTTATTACGCCTCAAGGTTTTAAACCATATTTTAACCCTAACCAACAATTTAAATTCGGCATTAATCAAGGTCAAGGTTTTAAACCAAATTTCATGCAGCAACTACGATTCTCTCCACCTGCACAAAATTTTAAATTTGGAACGCCCCAAAATTCACCTCAACGCAATTTTGGTCAGGCACCCGTTCAACGTGCACCGTTCCAACACGGTGGTTACAAATTCGGTATTCCCCAACAACAGAATTTCAGATTTGGAATTCCAAACCAACACGCAAATCAATTTAGATTGCCTGCACCTCAAGTACAAGCACCTCGACTCCAAGAGTCGGATGTAACCATGCGTACTGCCCCTGTAAGACAAAATTTAACTATGAATGAATCCTTCTATGATACTGAAAACTCAATACAAGAATATACACAAAATTACGAAAATGACGCGCAAGATAATGACTACGCTAATTATTGTAATTTAATGGAAAATTTTGACGATATGCATTCCGCATTTCCCGATAACGCCTATCCGGAAAATATGTACCCTGATATACCCGAACATCCGGAAAATTTTCAGGTTACAGCCTCAGCGGATGTGGTGAAGTAATAAGCCTTAATTACTGTGACAGTATATTGAAATTACCACACATATTAATCCCGGAAATCAATTCTAAATTTCTAATAGACACAGGAAGTAGTCGTTCCTTTATAAGCCCCGCTAAAGCTAATGAATTTTTCGTTGCCTATAAATACTACGAACCTTTTAAAGTAATTAGTACACACGCTCAGAGCGTACATGACGAAGCTATATTTATACCTTTGTTAAAAACTTTCAAAAGCACACTTCGCCAAAAATTCTATGTATATGACGTAGACAATCGCTATGATGGATTGATAGGATCAGATCTTCTATCAAAATTGGGAGCCAACATCGACATGCGCAACCAAATGTTGATGACGCATAATGCATGCATCCCCATTTTATACAACCCACCTTACGAGGTTGAGGTACCACCACGATCGGAAATGAGAGTAAGAATTCCCACCAATTTACAACAAGGTGATGCAATAGTAGATTACGTACAGTTCCAAAATGGTGTCCGTATGCCTAGCGCTCTTGTTAGGTGTGAAAACTATTTTGCGGAAACAGTAATCCAAAATACATCTGAAGTAAAAGCTATTATAAGCAATGACCTTACCTCTCTTATTATTCCTAAACATCCCTATATCCTTGTGAAAGGGTTGAAAGCAAAGCCGCTTTCTCAATCATGTCGAGAAGTAGATGAAGATCGTTTCCTGTGCTTCGAAAACGAAATTGCACCGATAACTGATGATGATTGCATTATTGACCTTATGCAATTTACTACAAATATAACAAGTTGCCACCCAGTTGCTGTTGTAATTGATGACGTAAAGGCTGATCTTATTCAACCTAACCGATGGATTATTTATGCAAAAATGGAAACTATACTTACTAAGAACTGCGAAGACGAGATAACGCAGGAAACCCTTTCCGGTACATACATTTTAACCATGGACGATGATTGTTATGTCGGAATAAAGGAATTAAAGCTGAAAAGACATCTAAGCCAAGGAAAGGCCGAAATTGGCAGGAAGTTTCCGGTAATCAACTTACCAGCAACACTGACGAGCACGTCAGGTCGTATGCAGCGAAAACCTGTCAACCTCAACGGAGTCGATCTTTACGATACTCGATTCCTGAATTATTTATTGCAGAAAAGTGGAAGTGAAATTAGTGATAGTGAAAGCCAATATAGTGCTATAGCATATAAGAGTGTTAGTATAGGAAACGTAGTATTTTGTGTAATCATAGGTATTTGTATAACCTTAATAATGTGTAAAAGTAAAATTAAGAAATTGTGTATTCGAGATAATCCTCATCCTTCGGATAATCTCGAACTTGCGGAGGGAGGAGTCATGCCACCAGCGTCTGTCACTCGACTCTTGTTTATATCTCAGTAATAGATACATTGTCATCATGTTTAGTCTACGCGCCCACGCAATAACATACGATGGGACTTACTGGAACGCTGAGATGACAAATCTCCTCGTTAACTTAGCTCTAGCCTTAAGGACATTTATTCACTCTATATTCAGACTTCATTGAGGTCACATGTATTAATTAAATAATTTAAATCGATTAAATTGTTTTTAAAAAACATCATCACGCGCTTCCCGAACAAGTCTACGTACATCACACGTAAGCTCTACCTATAAACAACAAACAACATCTTACATTTACCACTTCATCAAAACTTCAATAAATACAATCCACAAACATCACGCACGGTCTAACTCCACACTAAATACCAACACATTCTACAAACACAACATAACCTAACAACGATACAAAATAAAACAATCCAACGTTGAAACAATACCATAACACATCGCAATCGGTCTCATAGCAACAACATACACAAACAAACACTAATACAAACTAATACATCTATACAATAATCAAGTATATACTCAACCTACCAAACTTCGTTAGATACGCTCAAAATAACACAATAATAATAAGGACATTGGATATACAATCATCATGTACACACCTACAAGTAGGGACAAGATAATAGGTCACTTTTGACAGATGTCAGTTTTATATTCATAGTGAGGTGACCTGCTTAAAAACATCGATTAAATGAATGAATCGATACAGACTTGAAACATATGTGAATTTTAAAAATGATCATGCGAATCCCTGTCCCATTATTATTATTTTTTTCATAAATTAAAGGAGCAAAATAAGACAAGTACCTACGTAATTTAACAAAAAAATTGCTTTTATTCACTTGAACTATCGGAACTGCTATCTTCATCACTGCTGTCAGCACTCAGAGATATTATTAATTCATTTTCAATAATATTGTCTATTCTCACATCTCGTTCAAAATCTTGTAAAATTATTTTCTTTGTCTTCTCCACGACTTTTCGCCAGTCTTCTGTAGTGACTTCTGCACATGCAGTTTATAGCAGAGTCATCATTTTAGCAGTACTGAAGGGTGGTTCAGTATTGTTCCGCGCTGCATGACCCTTTATTTGTGCCCAAATAAGCTCGATGGCGTTATACTGGCAATGGTAGGGAGGCAATCGAATAACTTCGTGTCCATGCTCTAGGGCTAGGTCATCGATTACATAGCGGAGCTTGGACGGCTTAGTTGCTTTTACCAGATTTAACAACTCAACTTTTAATAAAGTTGAACTTGCCTCCACACCATTTCTTACCAGCCACGAGACAATTTCTTGCTTTTTATTTGCTTGAGTTGGTGATTTATCAACTTGTACAGAATGATACGGAGCATTGTCCATTATAATTTTCGATGGGTTTTCTAAGCTGACTAGCAGCTTCTCAAACCACTCTTTAAAAACATCAAAGTTCATTTCCTCATGGTAATCTGTTGTAGTTTTAGAGGCGAATGCGAGGAGGCAGTCTGGAATAAAACCTTGAGAAGCTGATCCCGCGTGACATATAATAAGTCGGGCTCCTGTTCCCGATGGAACTTTTGAGGTGGAGGCCGCTGTATCATCGGTCCATGTCCGCGCAACCGTATGGTTCTCATTCAACCATGTTTCGTCAATAAACACGACATTGTCCCAATCCGTAATTTTATTTACCTCACGTAAGAATGTTATTCTCTTCAAAATAATATCGTAGCGTTCTAGCAGGATTTTCCGCTTGTCGGATTTTTTAAATCTAAAGCCAATCGATTTCAAAACCTTTGATAGAGACGATTTGCCTCCAAAAAATAAACCTGCGCCTTTTAACAAACTCAATAGCTTTTCCCGTGTAGGATATTCTTTTCTCGAGTAATATCCATAAATGTGGTTGCGAATTGCAGTAGCATCAAAATTATCAACGTCAACAATTTTCTTGTCCCTCTTTCGTTTTTTCGGTGTACGTAAAGTATTATCTTCTGAGCCTGATGGTCCGTATTTCTCTTTCAGAATTTGAGTTACTGTCTTCTTCCCTATTCCCAATGCTTCGGCAACGCGTTCTCTCGGTGGTTTCAATGGTAAAAGAGGCCCATCGTTAACTGATTCACGTCCAAAATAATTGTACAATTTCAGCACTAGTTCGCGAGATTGACTGTTTAGAGTTTTCCTCCGTTTCGACATAGTAAGACTGTAATGTTTTTCTTGTTTAATAATCGTTAAGCAATCGGAGTCCAATTTATAGCCAGGTAAACGTAGTCAGTAAGATCAGTTCAATGAAAAAGCCGGATCAGAAGAAAATAACAGAGAGCACACCAAAAACGCACAGTCACTTCGCACAACAACAAAAGACTGCGTCATCATCATGTTATGGCGACATGACATGCGTCATCGACAGGCACTGGTGTTGCCAGCAACATCCACCTAAATTGCACACAACATCAATGACCTTTCTATTTAGTTATTTTTTTGTATTTTTATAGTTAGTTAAAAGAATAATAAATATGTATAATTAGGTTTTACTATAATCACAACGTGGTTATAAATTTATGGTGATTTTTCTTCACAAGTAATCATTGCATTCGATTCAACTTACAATCCTATCAGCTTTCGATTTTTAGAGTAACATCCCTAGTGTTTAAAAAGAAAAAGGGTTGACTGACGCAACATTGTAACGACGTTCAGTTCTTTAGATCAGAAATTGTTTATTATGTTTAGAATGGTTTATTAGTGAAAGCAAATCGTAAAATTACTCGTATCGGTCATTATTACAATAAATTCTTAATTTATGCCCGCCGTTACAAGGTCACGTTGTTGAATTTTGATGAAATGTCAAAAGTGACCTATTATCTTGTCCCTACTGTAACCAACATCACTCAATTTGACACCATAACATCAAATCCTAATCACATCGTATTCACTCACGTCACATTCACATCGTACCATAATCATCACTACCAAACAACAATCCTACATCAATATCTCATCGAATCTTCATCAATACTGCATCAAAATTTCATCCCGACAACATTGTTTAAAACCGTACTAGTGAATAAGACATTATATACAGTTAGCGATATAAATTGAAGATATAATAGTGCAGTGGTGTTTTACGTTTAGCATAAACAAATAGACGGAAGCATCAACCTGCACCTTGCAAACATCATACATCAGTTGCTTCCGAGACACCACGGCGTAAACATCTCTAACCAACATCACTCAATTTGACACCATAACATCAAATCCTAATCACATCGTATTCACTCACGTCACATTCACATCGTACCATAATCACCACTGCCAAACAACAATCCTACATCAATATCTCATCAAATCTTCATCGAAACTACATCAAATCTTCATCCCGACTACATTGTTTAAAATCGTACTAGTGAACAAGACATTATATACAGTTAGCGATATAAGAGTGAAGATATAATAGTGAAGTGGTGTTTTACGTTAAGCGACAATAAGTGAAGCTTTAGGTAACTGGATTTTCATCTATCCATTGTACTCCACGGGCTCCACGTGAAAACAAGATGAACTCATCATCATCCGCTTCGCCCACCCTACCGTCGCAAATGAATTCGCAAAACATAACAGGATCTGTTGGACGCAGCGAGCCGTCTCAGCAAGATCACCATTACGCCCCCCCCCCATGCCCCCACCAACTGCAAGAACTGTATATGGTACAAATATACAATTGCTCAACAAAAAAACATAATTCGAGACAAGAACTACGAGCTGACTCAAAAGGACTCTGCAATTGAGTTTCTGCAGGGATTGGTCACTGACCTTCTCAAAAACAAAACAAGGCAGCAACACCACCAGCACAGAAACTGTCAGGGACCGAAATGCACGTGGTAACAGGGACGTGGCTATGCAGCAGCTCCGTAGACGCGTCACACGATTCGAAATATCCCCAACGGACGCATTAAACATCATGAACATACATAACTACCAGGAAGTGCTGGGTGCAAACCTGGACCCCAGATTCTCAAATACAAGTCCCGATCCAAATGAGTCACAACCACACCCTGACCCTGACCTTGGCCCCGGCCCCAGTCAAAACAATGCAGGCGAAACACAAACATACAATCACCTGCCCCTTCCTCGTGCCTCAACTCACCTAAGTGAGAGAGCAGCGGTCAGCGCCGCAACAAGCAACCGGTCAACTCCTGAGGAACTGAACAACGAGTGGGAGACAGTCTCTACCACCAGAGTAACCACAACTACAAACACCAGCACCACGATCAACTCAAGAACCCGCACAGGCATCGGCATGGGCAAGGGCAAGGGCAAGATGGTGAAAATGAACCCGACTGCAATGCAAAAATGGATGATGCGCTCCAGTGCCTTCTGTGTGCACGTATGATGCACAAGGCAAACATACTCAGACACTTTAGATCCCGCCACCCCACATATTTTGGAGGCAGCACTAACAAGAGCCCCAAATACCCTGGTGCTTTCTACATTAAAACATCAACGCAGCTGAAAAAAATTCCCAGGGACCTTATTCCTGATAAAAAACACCTCCGAGGGGTGGCGGGTTTAAACAGGATGTTTCTAAGAATGGACGATGACAAAGAAAATTGAGACTAATGAATATAGCAACAGAGGACTGTAAATAGTGTATATAATGTAAATGCAAACTAGTTATAACATTGATTTTGATATTAATATTAAGGTTCCTAGTATAATAAGTACGCAATGTAAGGTAATTATAATAATAATAAAAAAATAATTAAAAAAAAACAACAAAAAATAACCTATTAAAAAATACATTAAAATAATAATAATAATAATAAAAAAGGAGAAAATATATATATATACATAATAATAAGTACAACCAATTTGTAAAATAAAAAAATATATATATATACTATAGACTTTAAGATCAAATGTCAATCATATAATGTCCTCTACCTAATATAATGTATCATTAACATGTAATACAATGTAACAATACTACTAAAGATTATATTAACGAGACACGTAAATGCACATCATCAAAATAAATAACATTATCCTTAATACAAACAGCCACACACATCTATTTACCATCAAAAACTCACCATGATTACATCAACTCGATCATACAATAATATCATAATAATCAACAATAAACATCGAACACAACTATTACAATCAAACATATTAATATTTCACATAAATAACACATCGCAACTGCATCATAGTAAAACAGCCACACACACATCATTTTTACATCAAAAATACATCAAAATCACATCATTCAAAACAACGATCATAAAATAATAACGCAATCGAGGCAGCAAGTGGCCATCCAAAATCACATTACAACAAATACAATCACACATATTAATATTTCACAACAATAATACATCGCAATTACATCATAACAAAACAGCCACATACACGCACGAAACAACACATCACTTTTACATCAAAATCGCATCTTTCAAATCAAGGATCATAAAATAATCACGCAGTCGAGGCAGCAACGGACCACCCAAAATCTCATTACAACAAATACAATCAATCGTACTAATAAATTTCACTTCAATAATACATCGCAACTGCATCACAACAATAACAGCCACGCACACACGATACAACACATCAGTTTTACATTAAAAAAAAACCATCAAAATCGCATCTCTCAAAACAGCAATCATAAAATAATCACGTACATCACGCACGCTTATCAAACATCACATCGTCAAACCGAATTCACTAGCAAAATATAACCACAACAAATCAAACATACCAATAATACAATAACACAAATAAAACATGAATTGGATGATGACCCACTGTGTGGATTATGATCCAATCACAATTGAATCACCTATCTTCTTATTGGGGGGAGGCAAGAAGTATACCGATAGCATCGAACCTCCTCCAAACACGTAAGCCAAAAACTCAAAAAAAAAAAACCTAACCTAACCTAACTTAACCTAACCTAACCAACAATTTAACGTCATTGAGGCAGGGGACATTAAATATCCAAACATCTCTAAATTTTCTTCAACGTCACCTTTAAAACAAACCAAAAGAATCCTCAATAGCACCTGTGTTACACGTGGAAGAGCGCGGATCAACTGATTTCAACATTGAGCCACTAATGGTCGAAATGAAAGCACTTAGAGAAGAACTTTGGAATCGCCCAAGTTGTCCAACAAGGGCTGAACTCACCCAAAACTTGCGTAACGAATTTCATCCTGTACAGGATCAACTGAAAACTATGAGTGGTGCAATGAGAGATCTAAGAGAAGCGAAAGAAGCTGAGCTTGCTGTAGCAGTAATGCAGAACCAGCAGGGAGCCGGGGTGGGGACTGAGATGGCTCTATCCAGTTTGGCAGGAAAAATGGCAACCCTGGAAGATTCTGTTCGTCTAGTACCTTACAAGGCTACATCAGCAGCTAATATTACGGCATTTTCTCAGCGACACCATGGCGTGGATCCCCAAAATCCACATATAAAGACGTTCTTATGAGACCACGTTTTCCGATCTTGGTAGAATCCATCAATATACTTCATTCAAGCCAAGATGTGGTGGTCAGCTTAAAATCTAGTATTGATGTGGGCAGCCTAGGTATTGCAGTAAATCGGTTGAAGAATACTAAAAATCAATAAGTTATACGAGTAGTTGACTGCAACTCTGAAGATGACAGAACTCGTCTTACTGAAGCTATCAGGTCTTCAGATAAGCGGCTAACTGTGTCACAACCAAAGCCCAGAAAACCTTTATTGAGGCTGCTGGGGGTGACTTAAGATCTCAGTGATGTGAAACTTGAAGAAGCAGTGGTGAAACAGAACTCTAAGCTAATAAGTTGGATAGTCCAACCACTCTCAGGGTGAAATATACGTCAAGGTATTGAGACGGACGAAGGGCCGTATAGACTCAAGGTCTAATGTGGTCCTTGAAGTGAGCCCGCAAGTCTGGACAGACCTATTAGACAAAGAAGTTCGAGTAGGGTACCAGATAGTACGGGCTGTAGACCACTCCCCCGTTCTACAGTGTTACCGTTGCCTTAAATTTGGGCATATTGCAAGAGGCTCTGAGGCGGACCGTCGCTGCGGCTATTGCGCTGGAGCTCATGATACTCGGGAATGTGCTGAACGTGACTCGACTCCATGCTGCACAAACTGTATGATGGACGGAACATCAGGAAGCAATGTCCACCCAGCATATAGTTCTGAGTGTCCTGAGTGGCAGCGGTGGGACAGAGTGACACGGTCTACTATATCTTATCACTGTTAATATACGCCTTCGGCACCGCAAAACAAATCACTACGAGAAACGATCACAATACAGCTCTTGCTAACAGCATTGGAGCTACTGCTACACTTAAATTCGGTCAATTTAATTTAGGTAGGGGATACGCGGCAACAAAAGAATGCCTGCAGGCCGCTATAGTAAACTAAACTTCTGTATTGCTACTGTCAGAACCATACGTGGGAGCCAAAGCTCATATGTCAGCTAATAATCGCATTATCCAAAAAATCACTTCCGATAGAAACAGACCAGTACGCGCGGCGGTCGTCATTGTCGATCCAGATCTTGTATCGATTGTCAACGAGGACCTCATCACTGAAACTATAGTGGCCGTAGTGATCAAACTTAACAATAATGTAAAATTAGGAATAATTAGCGTTTACTTGGACGAGAAGCTACCACTTAATGTGGACCTTGATAGAATCCAGTACGTCATTGAAACGCTTGGAACTCAAGACATTATCATTGGTGGAGATATTAATGCTGACAGTGCTTGGTGGGGAAGACGAAAGGATTTATATTTTTGTTTAAGATTAAATTGATGTTTGTATTTTTATGTTTAATATTTTTGCTGTACCAACATTTAGTAAAAAGCTAGTTAGTTATTAAGTTAGTTTTAGAACTTATAAGTTACTATTTTATGTAGATATTTTTTTACTTAGACTACTACTGATATATACTCGTATAATACTATTATTACACGACTATATACGAGTAGTAGTTGCACAGAAATAAAACTATTACTATATATACTATAACTTATATTTTTATAATTTAATGAAAGAATTATTTTTAGTTTAAAATGGCGGTTAAAGTACCGTACGACAAAGTTATTCTTTGTGAAATTTTGTCAGATTGCGATTATCGTACCATTGATGACCAAGGGTGTCGGTTTCGACCGTCTCATGAGGTATATGACAAAATTTCCAATAAAATGGCGGAAAAGGGCTCAAAAATTACACCTAAACATATATATACCATTATAAATAATAATCGCGCTGGTTTCGGAGACGTTATTTATAATGTGTTTGATATTCGAAAACAAATAAGCATAAGCGAGAATGATGGCAATTATAGTACAGAAAATCAACCGGACCAAATCCACATACTTTATTGAATAGTGTAACTTCCCTCAAGGCAGTGTTAGTAATTTCTCAAGAGAAGTGGCAATATATTGCACCACAAGAAAAAAAATATGGTAACATAATTTACGGGAAATTGCGGCCAGGAACGCCATCTTGATTGTGTTTTTGTTTTTAAGAACCACAATATTTTCCCAAGTGCAATTGCTAAATTTTATTTGAAAATTGATGGTTACTGCCGGGAATGCAACGCAAAGATTTTTTGTATGCTCTTAAAAGATCCTCCAAACAACGGTGACGTCATTCTCGAATGCAATGTCGAGAACATTACAGCAGATTCTCATTCCGGGACCAAAAGGAGACAACTGAGAGGCAGCCGACACCATGAGTTAGCAGATTATCTTATTGATTGCGGTAAAGATGCAGTAACATGGCGACGTCGTGAAGCTGGCCGTGTAAAAAACTTTGGCGATGCTAATCCACCAATCCTAACAATAAATGAAGTTGTCCGAAAAGCTAAAGAACAGCGACATCTTAGCAAACACGGATTACAATTTGGAGATCCAGCATTGAATTTACTTAAAAGCGCTAAACACAAGCAGGCAGGCAAGCTAGTTGGTTGCATTCAATCTATCGGGATGCATAAATTCAGTTGCATTTATTGACTTCCAGAACAATTACAATTATATATTTCCCGAGTCCGCAACAACCCAAATGCAATATTAGCAATCGATGCTACAGGTGGCATTGCAAAATGTGATAAATCTCTCAAGCCCCACATCTCTTATATCAATGCGTGTTAGTGACACAAGAAGGTAGCGTTCCTACCTTCCAAATGGTTTCAGTTGATCATCGATCGATGATTGTGAGCTTTTTTTTGAGCCATATCTTAGCTGCAAATGCCCCAATTCCTCCAATCGTCGTGACAGACTTTGGGTGGTCGCTGCTTATTTCAGTAGCGCAAATATTTGACGATATATTTGGCATTTAAACGAGTATTTAGATAAATGGTACGACGCCATCTTAAATAAATCAACATCATTGCCATCAACATATATGCGTTTAGACGTTTGCCATCTAATGGCAATGATTACGAGATGGCCCAGCCTCAAAGGAAAAGACAAATGCTTGGTGCGGCGATTTTATAAGCGTTGTATTGGAAAAGCAGTGCTGTTTACCAATTTAGAAAACTTGTCATACTTCTTAGAGTCAATGCTTGTGGTTGCGTTAAGCAAATGCATCGGGACAGGTTTAAGTGGCCAACCTCTTCCTTCAGTTGAGAGACAAATGTTTTTAAATAGAATAATAAAAGGATTTGTTTATAACTACGATGACGACAATCAGGCTGACCAAAGTGACGAGGAAACATTTTACACAGAAAATGACAACGAGTAAGATCATAATATTATGGAATTTAAGACAACAGGATGGAAGTCATGGCGTGATCAGATTTATGATGGAGCTATAAAATATCAAATCAATGTTCAAATGGTGACACAATCAATGCATGCTGTAGCATGCATGGAAGATATTTTACAGCCTTCTTCTGCTCTCTTACTACAAGACGAAAATATTCCAGCAGATAACGATTGTAATGTCCGTGAAGAATGGAGGGGTTTAGAAAAAAACGAAAAGGAGAATAGATCGAAGAATTCACCGCAGAAAAAACGTATAAAACGTACATGTTCTGACGACTGTCCTGAGTGGGATTTCATAAAAGAATCAATGGCGGCAAACATACCAATTCTTTTAAACTGTAATATTGCGGGTGCCGTGCGATTAAAAGTCGATTATTTGAATATCGCTTCAACATGCGCATTTGATGCCATTTTTTTTTCTTAGCGCATTAGTGACAAATAAAACTTACTATGAAATGTTAGACTTGTCTAATTGTAAAATTATTAAATTGGCGCAAAATATAAAGATCGCAAAAAAATAACAATAGAGCATTATATCGAAAGAGCGAAAATATTAGTAGAAATTGATATTTTTCGACGAAACATCACGGCCTACACTAGAACAATAAAAAGATTAGATGTAGAGTGCAATGCTGCACACTTGATGCAATACCTCATAGAAGAAGAACCAAGCTATACTTGCAATATAGAATGTTCTTGTGTTAAATGTAAATGTTGACATGATTCTGTGTGAAGGTTTTCATATAAGACATTGTTACAACTGTAAAAAAAATGTGACATGTTCGATTGAATACGGGTTCAATGTCATCATTGATAGCAGCGTCGTTACAGACCCCGGTTACTCTAAAAGACAAAACATGGTTTCGACTCAACTGGCTTCGATGAAACATAACATAATGGTTGGTGGAAATACATATTATTATGTGATCGCGAAACCATCACTATATTACGTTCGGTAAAACGGGCGAGTTTTGGTACAAATACGACGGCTTACTTAAAAAACGTAACGCAGCCAATCCAAACATTACCTACTATAAAAACACATCTGATTGTGTGCGCAATATACTATACAAATAGCTCTGGTTTCATTTAAAAAGCACCATAAATAATTAATAAACAATCAGTTAAATATTTATTACAATTCATTAGATATGTATTCATTACTAATAAGAGTTCAGATCAAATCAAATTTTGTTATAAACCTTCTGATTTGTTGAAAGTTGCGGATATTTGTTGAATGCAGTTTTTTCAGGCGATTGTTGTTCTTAACAAAACGCGGAGATATGTTCAATCCAAATTTTATAAAAAAAAAAAGATTTTCATATTTAAAACTTTCGACCATGATCTGCTGGAAGTTGTTTGAAAGTTCTGGATATTATTTGAGTGCACTTTTTTCAGGCTACTGTAGCTCTTTATAAAACCAAGGAGTTCTGTTCAATCTGAATATCGTACAGTTTTTTGAGATTATTTTCCTAAATTTTAAGTTTTACGACTTTCGACCATGATCTGCTGAAAGTTGTTTGAAAGTTCTGGATATTATTTGAATGCAGTTTTTTCAAGCTAATGTAGCTCTTTATGAAACTTCTGAGTTCTGTTCAATCCGAATTTCATACAATTTTTTAAGATTTTTTTTCTAGTTTTTCAGTTTTACAACTTTCGACCCTGATCTGCTGGAAGTTGTTTGAAAGTTCTGGATATTATTTGAGTGCAGTTTTTTCAGGCTACTGTAGCTCTTTATAAAACCAAGGAGTTCTGTTCAATCTGAATATCGTACAGTTTTTTGAGATTATTTTCCTAAATTTTAAGTTTTACGACTTTCGACCATGATCTGCTGAAAGTTGTTTGAAAGTTCTGGATATTATTTGAATGCAGTTTTTTCAAGCTAATGTAGCTCTTTATGAAACTTCTGAGTTCTGTTCAATCCGAATTTCATACAATTTTTTAAGATTTTTTTTCTAGTTTTTCAGTTTTACAACTTTCGACCATGATCTGCTGGAAGTTGTTTGAAAGTTCTGGATATTATTTGAGTGCAGTTTTGTCAGGCTAATGTAGTTCTTTATAAAACCGAGGAGTTCTGTTCAATCAGAATTTCGTACAATTTTTTGAGATATTTGTCCTAGATTTTAATTTTTACAACTTTCGACTATGATCTGCTGCATCTGCTGGAACTTGTTTGAAATTCTGGATATTCATTTACTCCAGAAATATGCTAGAAAAGTGCCAGTATTTATAATATATAGTGTACGCGTATATGTTTCGCATTTTTCTGCAATTTGCTGTCTAGTGATCCGACACACGTATACATCCCACATCAGTTATTAGTATAAATAATAATCAAGATAAAGTACCAGAACTATTCCTGACAACTATCAGGAACTATAGAACTATGCTGCATGCGAATAGAACTCCAAAAATATATGATCTGCTGGATAATGATTTCCTAAGTTCACTGACTTGCTTATTCGAGATATGAAGCGAGCAGGGCTATTATTCAAAAGGATTTTTATGTGGACGATCTAATTACAGGCGCAAATGCTCCACTTCAGTTAAAACCCATACAACGATCTGTATCTAATGCATTAAAACAGGGTGTTTTAATCTAAGATAATACAAAACAAACTGCCCTGCTATTTTTAATGACATCGACACGAATGAATATGACAATTTGACTATCCGCCAGTCTTCGAGTACACTCGGGCTTGGTTGGAAACAATCCAACGAAACTTTATTTAGATTTCCTACTTCAAATTTATAAAAAAACAATTTATGACCTCTCCGTTAGAAAAATGTTTGTCTACCAGTGTTTAAGGAGGTACCATAAAGAAACAGTACCTAAGCTGCCCCTGACCAACAGAAGACTAGACAGATGTCAGATCCCTCGTTATAATTGTGCTCTTGCTCGGAGGCACTATAATCATGTAACACTCATTATATACAATCGCCTTAACGTGAAAACCAAAGTAAAACAACTTCGAACAAAAGAATTTAAAAAACATATTCTTGAATGGCTGAAACTGTTTGACTATGATTCCTTAGAACTACTTCTTATGCGTACTCAATATGGAAAATAAGTAATGTATGTAATATATATATATAATAAATTAATTTATAACCATTTTTCTATACACTATATTTATTTTTGCCTTGGTAATTAAAACTACACTAACACATATATAATACATTGAACACACTCATCCTCACACACACACACACCACATACACACACACACTAACACACAGGTACATGTATCATAATAATCAATATTACATTAAGCAAATTGCTTTTGTATAGAACATATTGTTAGATATATATATATATATATGTTTGCTAAGTAACTAATATGCTAAAAATTTATATTATGCTTATAGTTATGTTAAAAGATCATTTTACAGAGAAGAAAGTGAGTGCTGCAACACAGCTATTTGCTAAAGTAGCAGGCAGGGCTTCAATCATATTATGTATTCTAAAACAACAAAACATTTTGTATTTTTGTAATTGTATTTACACTTTCCTATAAAGGACCTTTCTCACTGTATAAATGAAAAGGTTACCAAACGAACCATCAGGTCAAATGCCTTTAAAATATTTGACAGGTTACGTCGTTTATCCTCGTGATAACTTTGTACGGCCCTTCCCAACTTGGTTGTAGCTTAAGAGATTTTCCCTTCCGTCGCACGGGATTGTGCAACCACACCAGAGTTCCTTCTTCGAAAATAGGTCCATTGGCTCTACGATCATAACGAGATTTCATCCGCTCGCTTGCTTTAAGTCCGGCCTCTCTGATAACCTCGTAAACTTCAACCATTCTGGTCCGTAGATCATTCGCGTACTCCGTAGCACTCTGTGGAGAATCTGGTGGACACCCCGATAGCAGATCAGCTGGAAGTCTCAACTCCCTTCCAATATTAGCATACGCCGGGGTAACAGTGGTGGTCTCATGTATCGCAGTTCTATAAGACATGAGAGATAGAGGAATGTACTCATCCAGTTATCTTGATGACTCCCCACCACTTTCGCCAGATGCCGCTCCAATGTCTGATTAAATCTCTCCACCCTTCCATCAGACTGTGGGTGATATGGCGTCGTCCGTGTCTTGTGAATACCCAGGATTTTGCACACCTCTTGGAACACTTGTGACTCGAAATTTCGCCCCTGATCACTGTGAATCTCCAGAGGCATTCCAAATCTGCAGAACACTTCATTAACCTGTTTATTCACTATTGTGATGGCCTCCTGATTCGGCAGAGCAAATGCCTCAGGCCATTTTGTAAAATAGTCCATCACCACCAGGATGTATTGATTACCAGCATTGGTGACTGGAAATGGTCCGGCAATGTCAAGCGCAACTCTCTACCAGGGGGCCCCAACATTGTACAACCTCAACGCTCCCCTGCTCCTGGTCTGCGGTCCTATGACAGCTGCACAAGCCTGGCATTTTCGGCACCAATCTTCTACGTCGTCCCGACAGTGCAACCAGTAAAAACGTTCCTTGATTTTCGTCAAGGTCCTCTTTACTCCCAAATGTCCTCCTGACGAACTGTCGTGATAGGCCCTCAAAATTTCATTTACTTTACCTCTGGGAACGACCAATTGCAAGTGACAGTCTTGTCCCCGCGATGTTTCCCATTTCCGGCAGAGTAGTCCATCTTGAAGTAACAGACTGTCCCATTGTGACCACAGACTTTTGGTGGCGGTGCTGTGTTTAGCCACTTCAGACCACTCAGCCAGCCAGCAGCTCACGACGTGTAACGCAGTAGTTCCTCTCTGGCTTTGACAGGGACTTGCTAAAGTAAGCGATCACAATTTCCTGATCTCCCTTCAGCTGTGACAGCACCCCACCAATTCCGGTGTTACTGGCGTCCGTATCCACAACAAATCTTCCCTCCGTGTCAGGGTATCCTAGGATGGGTGTTTCGCTTAGTCGTTTCTTGAGTTCTATGAAAGCTCGCTCGCAGTCCTCATCCCAGGAAAACGGTCTCGTTTCTTCGGTCAAACGATGCAATGGCTTGGCGATGTCGGAGAACCCTTTCACAAAGCGACGATAATAGAAGCATAGACCCAGGAATGCTCTCACCTGTGTCTTATCTGTCGGCGTTGGCCAATCCTTTACAGCGCTTATCTTGGACGGATCAGTCGCAATACCCATCTCCGAAATAACGTGCCCCAAGTAGCTAACTTGTTGTTGAAAGAACAAGCATTTCTTGGGACTCAACTTCAGGTTCGCGCCTTGTAGCCTCGTGAACACTTGCTCCAGCTTTTTGAGGTGATCATCAAAATCTCGTCCTATTATGATTATGTCATTCAAGTAAACCAGGCAGGTTTCCCCCAGCATTCCAATCAGCACATTTTAAATCAATCTCTCAAATGTGGCTGGTGCATTGCAAAGTCCAAATGGCATTGTTTTGAATTGCCATAGACCCTTGCCAGTAGAAAATCCAGTCTTCTCCTTATCCTTGGGATCCAAATCCACCAGCCAGTAGCCACTTTTTAGGTCTAGGGTGGAAAACCAGAACATACCACACAATGAGTCCAGGGTATCGTCGATTCTGGGTAACGGGTAACTGTCCTTTATAGTTACATCGTTCAAACGTCAATAATCCACACAGAACCTCGTCGACCTATCCTTTTTCTTCACTAGCACAACCGGTGAACACCAAGGGCTCGATGAAGATTCTATTACGCTATTCTTACTCATATCCAGAATCATGTCCTCAACTTCCGGCTCACGTGCTGTTACACGGCGGGTGGCTGAAGACTTTTAAAAAAAAACACTTTTAAGGGTTGCGAACTTTTATTTAAGTATTTAGAGCAACCCTTAGACAACCGCGCTAGTTAGAGGTTCGGAGCAGACTGACTCTACTGTCGGATTTAATCTCTCTCTACAGTTTCTTAGTGCTGACCTGGAGATGCCAGGGCAGCATTTTAGTTTACAGGCGAGGGATGTAACACCTCCCCCTTTAAGAGGAGACATGGGGAGAGTCCCAGGTCTCCGCCTAGATGTGGCTCCTAAGGGGTGCTGGACTAGGCGTTTCTATTTCTATTTCTGAATCTGGAATGGAATTCGGTGGAGGTACATTTCTAATAGTAGAGCGGCGATTGTGTAAGGGCTTACAAAAACATTTATACATTTTATATAAAGCATAAGAACATATTAATATACTTATGAAAATAAACATGATAGAGTAATGTGTTCCTTTTTCAGAATAATTCTTTTGATCTAATTCAATCGACTGCAGCCGGCCTAGAAGAGACTCGACCGTGGCTTTTTCAGCGCTCAAGTTATCTAAATTTGTTAAATTATTTATTTTAATTGGAGTCACATTATCATCGATGATGTTTAAATTGAACGTGTTACAACAAGTATCGTTAATTATATTAAATTCTGTTATATAATGGACAGGTGTAGTTATATTTATGATATTATATTTAGGAGTTAAGGTGGTTGATTTACAATAACCGATACAACCATTAGGTATCGTTAACAACCCTGTGCCTAGGATTGTAGTGAATACAATAACCGATACAGCCATTAGGTATCGTTAACAACCCTGTGCCTAGGATTGTAGTGAATACAATAACCGATACAGCCATTAGGTATCGTTAACAACCCTGTGCCTAGGATTGTAGTGAATACAATAACCGATACAACCATTAGGTATCGTTAACAACCCTGTGCCTAGGATTGTAGTGAATACAATAACCGATACAGCCATTAGGTATCGTTAACAACCCTGTGCCTAGGATTGTAGTGAATACAATAACCGATACAACCATTAGGTATCGTTAACAACCCTGTGTCTAGGATTGTAGTGAATACAATAACCGATACAGCCATTAGGTATCGTTAACAACCCTGTGCCTAGGATTGTAGTGAATACAATAACCGATACAACCATTAGGTATCGTTAACAACCCTGTGCCTAGGATTGTAGTGAATACAATAACCGATACAACCATTAGGTATCGTTAACAACCCTGTGTCTAGGATTGTAGTGAATACAATAACCGATACAGCCATTAGGTATCGTTAACAACCCTGTGCCTAGGATTGTAGTGAATACAATAACCGATACAACCATTAGGTATCGTTAACAACCCTGTGCCTAGGATTGTAGTGAATACAATAACCGATACAACCATTAGGTATCGTTAACAACCCTGTGTCTAGGATTGTAGTGAATACAATAACCGATACAACCATTAGGTATCGTTAACAACCCTGTGTCTAGGATTGTAGTGAATACAATAACCGATACAACCATTAGGTATCGTTAACAACCCTGTGTCTAGGATTGTAGTGAATACAATAACCGATACAACCATTAGGTATCGTTAACAACCCTGTGTCTAGGATTGTAGTGAATACAATAACCGATACAGCCATTAGGTATCGTTAACAACCCTGTGCCTAGGATTGTAGTGAATACAATAACCGATACAACCATTAGGTATCGTTAACAACCCTGTGTCTAGGATTGTAGTGAATACAATAACCGATACAACCATTAGGTATCGTTAACAACCCTGTGTCTAGGATTGTAGTGAATACAATAACCGATACAGCCATTAGGTATCGTTAACAACCCTGTGCCTAGGATTGTAGTGAATACAATAACCGATACAACCATTAGGTATCGTTAACAACCCTGTGCCTAGGATTGTAGTGAATACAATAACCGATACAACCATTAGGTATCGTTAACAACCCTGTGTCTAGGATTGTAGTGAATACAATAACCGATACAACCATTAGGTATCGTTAACAACCCTGTGTCTAGGATTGTAGTGAATACAATAACCGATACAACCATTAGGTATCGTTAACAACCCTGTGTCTAGGATTGTAGTGAATACAATAACCGATACAACCATTAGGTATCGTTAACAACCCTGTGCCTAGGATTGTAGTGAATACAATAACCGATACAACCATTAGGTATCGTTAACAACCCTGTGTCTAGGATTGTAGTGAATACAATAACCGATACAACCATTAGGTATCGTTAACAACCCTGTGTCTAGGATTGTAGTGAATACAATAACCGATACAACCATTAGGTATCGTTAACAACCCTGTGTCTAGGATTGTAGTGAATACAATAACCGATACAACCATTAGGTATCGTTAACAACCCTGTGTCTAGGATTGTAGTGAATACAATAACCGATACAACCATTAGGTATCGTTAACAACCCTGTGCCTAGGATTGTAGTGAATACAATAACCGATACAACCATTAGGTATCGTTAACAACCCTGTGTCTAGGATTGTAGTGAATACAATAACCGATACAACCATTAGGTATCGTTAACAACCCTGTGCCTAGGATTGTAGTGAATACAATAACCGATACAACCATTAGGTATCGTTAACAACCCTGTGCCTAGGATTGTAGTGAATACAATAACCGATACAACCATTAGGTATCGTTAACAACCCTGTGTCTAGGATTGTAGTGAATACAATAACCGATACAACCATTAGGTATCGTTAACAACCCTGTGTCTAGGATTGTAGTGAATACAATAACCGATACAGCCATTAGGTATCGTTAACAACCCTGTGCCTAGGATTGTAGTGAATACAATAACCGATACAACCATTAGGTATCGTTAACAACCCTGTGTCTAGGATTGTAGTGAATACAATAACCGATACAACCATTAGGTATCGTTAACAACCCTGTGCCTAGGATTGTAGTGAATACAATTTTGAATTGTGACAATCGATTCTTACTTTAGTATGTTCGGATTGTACGTAAATCCATCTATTATTTATCACGGGTTGTAAAACACTCAGTTTGCCGATAATGATTTTTGATTTACATTCTGATGGGGTAGTAGTGGTAGGTTTAGATAGCAGTTCACTTTCACATATAGATTTTGATTCTGTAGCGAAAACGCTTTCAACGCTGCACATTAAGTTCCCAGGGTTCACAGATACGCATGGTTGAAGGCTGTCTAGGACACAATAATGAGTTTGGTCTTTGGTCATTGCTATGTATTTATTACTAGGTATAATCAACTTAAATGTATTAGTTTCTCTGTCATCAAGAGGGATCGGCAAGGCTAGAGTATGAAATAACATATACCTTTTTATATTAACCAACGGTAGGTACCTGTAACACGAATACTATTCTATTATTAACATAGTAACAAACTAAACTAGATACATTTAATAAAGTATGTATAGAGCTTATACTAAGAACAATGGGCAGTTCGAGGTCGCTAGGTAAGTGCCTGTAGTTATCGGCGAGTTCTTGGTATAGTTGACGAGGCGTTATGATTGCGGGATGTAGGATGTTTAGTCTACTGAATAATATGGCGTTAGTGACGTCTTCAAGTTGGAATGATAGGGTCAGTAGGGCTGTCTCAAGTGTGTCTAACATTTCATTAATGCTATTAGATAATTGTAGTCTATTTGTTATTTTAGTGATGTTGCTAACAACGCATGAGAGCTTGTCAATGGCTGTATATAGGTTATTCTCATTATCTCGTATTTTCCGCAGAGTACTGTTAAATGATGACATGACAGAAGATGTGACTAAAATATTTTCTTTCATCAAGTTAGCTAGTTGGTTCTCGTTTTGACGCTTGATCGTATCTCAGTCCGTCATTCTCATCGAGGTTTCCAAAAATGTGTTTTACAAAAGTTCCTACAACGCCTACCCAAGCGCTACGTCTATTCCTATTATCTAAAAGGTGTGACATAGATGAAAATTCCGCACTGATATCTTGATATCGTGCAATTAAGGGTTGCAACCTACCGTGACATTCGGCAGTTATCACTGACAGTTGTTTACACAAATGTTTTGCAGTCTCTAAGGTGGCTTCGATGTTTTGAACATGAGGTTTAAAATGAGATACGTCTATAGGTATCACGACTCTTAAATTTATATTGCTTATTCCTACAGTGCCTAGGTAGTCGAAATAGAGGCCTGGGCTTGATATGATTGGCCGGATAAAATCTTGATGAGACTGACCCCGTACTGGGCTGTAAATAATAATGACTATCATTAAAACTACGATATATTAATAGTACTTATATTAAGAGTATACTAAGTTATATGTATCTAAATAGGACAGTATAGATAAATTAAAGAAGAGAAAAGATGTATACTCCGCACTGTACTGCAATAACAAAATTACCATTTCCACTCCGCTAACTCATGGAATGATTTAGCGAAGGGCAATGATCCGAAGAGAAAAGAAGAAGAAGAAGAAAGAAGAAGAGGAATGAAGAAGAGAAAGGTAAAGAAGCAAGGAAAAAAAAGATAAGGAAGTAATAAGGTAAGTTAATCCTATTTTTTTTTTATATATATATATTTTTTTCTAAATATTATTTCTTATATTTAATTTTCCTTATATGTTCTATAGGTTTCCGGACTCTCGTGCTGTCACGCAAGGAATAAGGTAAGTATATAATATATTAATACGTTAATCCTATACTATTCTAATTTCTATTTACAGGTTACTTTCGACGTTCGCCGGTTTCACTTGGTCAAAGTGATGCGTTACGTGGCGCCGTTTATTAGTAAGGTAAGTGTGTTATTACCGTTAATTTTTATTACTTTATAAGGTCCTTTCCAGATAGGAGAAAGTGCTTTACGCATTCTTAGGTGATTCTTCAGGTATACATAGTCGCCGACTCTGTAGTTGGTTCGGCGAGTGTGGGTGTCATAGTAAGATTTGGATAATTCCTTGGATTTTTTAATATAATCTAAGGCTTTTTCGCGTGATAGTTTTAAACGGTTTTGGAGCATTCGGACATAATCTGGATATGTCGCTCCTAGAGATTCGTCATATATAGAGTTCGGGATGTGTGGTTTATTCCCGAACATTAATTCGTGAGGAGTATAATGTGTTGTACAATGCACCGACGTATTATACGCGAGCATCGCTGTATATATATAGCGAGGCCAGTTAGTTTGGTCGTCATTTATGTAGGATTTTAGATACTCTTTTAGAGTGGAGTGACTTCGTTCCAGGGCACCCTGGGTCTGAGGATGATATGGAGAACACCAAAGGTTTTTTATTTTAAGAAACTCACAAGTCTTCTTAAAGAGGTCGGCGGTAAAGTTTGTGTCTTGATCTGTAAGAATCATTTTAGGTATACCAAAGATAGATATATAATGGAGTAAACATTCGCTTGTTTCCTCTGCTGTGATACTACGGATTGGATATGCAGAGGAGAGTTTAGTGAGATCGTCTTGGATGGTAAGTATTTACTTTAGTTTTGCAGGACCTGCTTCTGGAAGGGGACCGACAATGTCAAGGGCTATACGTTGGCCTGGCTCCGTCGATGTGCTAGTAATTTGCATAGGAGCCCGGTTTACTCTTCTTAGGGCTTTGTTCTCTTGACAGGACTTGCATTGCTACATAAGATTCGATATCGTCGCGCATCCCTTTCCAGTAATAAGTTTGCTTGATTCTATTATACATTCTCAGAGAGCCTAAGTGTCCTGCTATAGGAATGTCATGATTATCATAAAGAATCTTCTTTATTTCAGTTGGAGCAGGATATATTACATTATTATGGTAGATGTTAATTTTGATTCGTGTGTTATGAAACAGGTAAGCTAAGATATTGTAAATTTTTATAAAAGAGTGTTTCTCAAACGGATTTTTTAAGTCGGATATACTAATTTCATCGGTTTCGTGGAAAACTACTAACTCGTCTCTAATTGTTTTTAGAGTTTGAAAAATTTCGGCATAAGATGCTTCGTCGAAATGGCGTACCTTCAGGAACAGTAAATAGAATATTTTATTGCCAGTTTCGACTTTTTGAAATGAAAAGAGTTCTCTCTCAGAATTTGTAAAACATTCGTTAGTTAAGTTTTCGTTTAATATGTCTTGTATATATGGATTAGATTCGTCGAGATCAATAGATGTAGGTATTAGAACTATCTTTGTCCGGCTTTTTAATAAACTTTCGTTATGTTCTTCAATGCACGTATTAAAAGTAATATTTTTGTTTGTTGTTGTTTTTAAAAATGAAGAATAATCGTCAACGGGAATATCTGGATAATTGCTTGTAGACGGCATTGGAGAGTCATGGTTTTGAATTGCGAGAGGATCAGATGGAGGTGCGGTCTGGCCGGGGATTGGTTCAGGTAGAGTTTCATTTTCGAGTTCGTCTCTGATTTCATTGGGTATGTTGGACAGAAGATTCAATTCTGGTAGTGGTAGGAGCTCTTGATCTAGATTAAGTAGGTCTGTAGAAGATTGGATCTCGTCAGGATTAAACGACGGCGGTGATACTAGTAAATCTCTCAAATCTTCGTCTAGTCTTTGATTGATTATTTCAGGATTAGGGGCAGCTGGAGTAGGTGGCCTTGCAGGTTGGATTGGATTCATCGGGAAACGAGATAATGCGTCAGCATTGGAATTTATTTTTCCCTTTTTATATTGTATGTCATATTCGAATTCTTCCAACTTTAGACGCCAGCGGACCAGTCGTGATCCGGGATCTTTGCAGTTGAAGAGCCATTGCGATGGTTTATGATCAGTCAGTATTTTAAACCGATGACCGTAAAGATAGGGTCGGTACACTTTTGTACCAAAGATTATAGCGAGGCATTCTTTTTCGGTCGTGCTGTAATTGCATTCAGCCTTGTTAAGAGTTCGTGAAGCAAATGCTATTGGTCTATCCTGTCCCACGGTTCCTTGGGACAGTATAGCAGAGATAGTGTAGTTGGAAGCATCGCAAGTAAGTACAAATGGTTGTGAAAAATCAGGATACGCTAATATTGGTGCGGAAACAAGTTTGTTTTTCAGGGACTCGAACGCTAGCTGTTGTTCATTTTTCCATTCGAATGTGACATCTTTCTTAAGCAATGATGTAAGAGGTTTTGCCAGTTTGGCGAAATCTGATATGAATCTTCGATAGTATGACACTAAGCCTAGGAAGAATTTTATATCCTTGGGTGATTTTGGAACAGAGAAATCGGTCACGGCTTTCGTTTTCTCGGGATTAGGCTTAACGCCATCTTCGCCGATTATGTGTCCCAAATAGACTACTTCTTTTCGAAGGAATTCGCACTTCTCTGGTTGCAGTTTCAAATTGAAGCGACGGAGTCTGTCAAAAACGGCTTTCAAATTATCGATGTGCGTAGGGAGATCGAATGAATATATTACTATATCATCTAAGTAGACAAAGCATCAGGTTCCTTGCAACCCAGAAAGACAATTGTTCATGAGCTTTTGAAAAGTGGAAGGTGCGTTTTTAAGGCCAAATGGCATTCGATTAAATTGGAAATGACCCTGAGGTACAGAAAAGGCAGTTTTGGGCGCGTCATGTTGTGAAATAAGTATTTGATGAAAGCCGGAAGCGAGATCTAATGTTGAAAAGTATTTACTATTTCCTAGTTGGTCGAGAATTTCAGAAATTTGAGGAATTGGGTAAGTTTCCCCGATTGTGATATCATTTAATTTGCGATAGTCGATAACAATACGCCATTTACGTTGGCCTTGGGAGTCTAATTTTTTAGGAACAATCCAGATCGGTGAGCTCCATGGTGAGCTTGATTGTTCTATTATGCCCTGATCAAGCATCTTTCCGATCTGAGTTTCGACTTCTTTTTTGTGGCATTCGGGGAATCTATACGATTTAGTGTGAATAGATTATTTGTACTGGTATTAATCTGGTGGTCTAATGCGGAAGTATATGTCAATTGATCGTCAGGTAAATGAAATATATCTGAGTATTGAGAGCAAAGATCTATAAGGGCGTTAACTTCTTCATCATTAAGGTGATCTAATCGTAACGAGTCAATAACCTCGTTTGTTCGGTTAGAGACGTGTGAGGTGGCGTTGACCTGGAATGCGGTTGAGTATAATGGTTCAAGTTTAAGTTTAAGGTTAGGGTCAATATTGATGGGATGCTCGGATGTGTTAGCAACTGTAAGGTCAATTTTATCGTTTTCTTTGACCTTGACTATACAGTTAGATATTAGAAGGTTTTCGGATAGGTGTTGGTCTAGGATAACGCCTTCCTTGAGGGTCGTATTAGTGACTGTGCATTCAATAACTGTTTCAGTGCGTGGCGGAATTATGTAGTAGGGATCGATAAAGTTCAATTTTATGTTGGTTTTGCCTATCCTCAGGACGTCATGCGTGTAATCAATCTTACAACCGAAAGTTGTCAGGAAATCCGTTCCTATTATACCATCGTAAGGTAGGTTTATATCTTTTATGACGTGGAATTTGAATGATACTGGTTTCGAGTCTTCGAATTTGAGTTGCATCTGGAAATGGCCTTCGGTTGGAGTTGGTTCGTCCCCTGGGTCTATACCTTTGAGTTTGATGGGTTCTTTGGTGAGTTTTGGAGTTTTTTGGATGCTGGATTGTTTAAGTAGACATACAGCAGAACCTGAGTCTACCAAAAGATTTAAAGATGTATTGGAAATTTGTGATCTAGCGAGTACATGAGGTAATAGTCTTTTGTTGGTGTCTAGGTTTATTTCGTATACTTGAGTGTCAACAAGCTTTAGGCCGTCAGGCGTTTGGGAATTTGAAATACTCTTAGGCTTCCGCCCGACAAGGTTCGTTTTGTCTGGATGATCTTGTTTGATTGTTTGTTTGGCATGGATTTGACCTTCGATTTGGGGCTGGTTACCCTGTCGCGTGGCTTTATACTGATTTTGATGAGGATTGTCTCCAATTTGGAGCTGGTTACCCTGTCGTGTGACGTTTAATTGGCCATCAGTTTGGGGCTGGTTACCCTGTTGCGTGGCTTTATACCGATTTTGATGAAGATTGTCTCCGGTTTGGGGCTAGTTACCCTGTCGTGTGACATTTGATTGGCCGTCAGTTTGGGGCTGGTTACCCTGTTGCGTGGCTTTGTACCGATTTTGGTGAAGATTGTCTCCGATTTGGGGCTGGTTACCCTGTCGTGTGACATTTGATTGGCCGTCAGTTTGGGGCTGGTTACCCTGTTGGTTGGCCTTGAACCGATTTTGAAAATTATGGCCTCCGATTTGGGGCTGACTACCCTGTCGTGTGGCTTGGGATTGGTTATGGATTCGAAGTTGGTTGATTTGGGTGTCGGCTTTGAAATAGTGTCTCGAGCGACACCTGGGCGAGACATTTATTCGTTTAAATCATCTTCAAGGAGCGGGTCGGTTTCGTTATGGTCGATATCATCAGTTTCGATGTGTTGGTCTAGAAAATTGACCCTTGGAGGTTGCCGATTTGTGTAGCCCTGATTTGAAGTTGACTGATTTCTAAATCTGTTGTTATTATATTCCCGTTTTTACACACTGAAATATCGTGTCCAGGTATTTTGCAGTACCGGCACACGGTTGGGGATAAACCCTGTGAGTTTGGAGGTCGCACTGCATTAGAATTTGAAGGAGTGTTATAGCTAGGTCTAAAAGGAGGGCCTGGTCTGTTGCTGGGTCTATTGTTGTTACTTGGTTTATTGTCAGTTTGTGGGCGCTTATATAGAGTTTGTTGAATGCGCTCTTCTGAAATTGCCAAATTTAGAGTTTTAGGAGCTCTGCATCGCACTATATTAGAAATGCGGGGGTGAAGTCCCTTAAGGAAGTGATGGAGAGCCAGGTCTTCCATGGCTGCTGATCGGCCTGGAAGTTCTTTGACTTTCGTATTGGATGTAGAAATTTCAATGAGAAGTTGGGAGAGATACGTCTCAATGCGCAACGCGAACTGACTAACGTTGTCTTGCGGACCTTGTTTGGATTCCTGGAGCTCAGTGAGCAGGTGAGCATAATGTTTCCTCTCACTAAACTGAGTTTTCAAGAATTCTTTCAACTGTTCCCAGGAGTTGAATTCTTTAATAGAACAGGCGACCTCTGCTTTGCCATTCAATTGACTAACAATGAACTTGAACAATATTGGCTTTTGTTGTTCTGAAGCAAGCTCATATGCGTTGTTGCAATTTACAATAAATGAATTTAATTTTTCCCGGCTTCCGTCGTATGGTTTTATAAATTTAAAAAGAGTGTTTAACTCCATGGCTACGGGAAATACGGGAACTGCACTGTTTTTTGAACTGCGGGAAGGACCCGGAGTGGGGGGCGATTTTGAGTCAGGATTTGGAGGAGGGATTTCCAACGTCAACTTCGCGTCTTCTGGTTTAGGCATGATTTATTATACCAAATTATGGAATTAGAATAAAACTTGGGCTTAGTACGTGACAACCCTAACTTAAATTAAAACAATGACCAAAGACTTACAATGTATGTAGTACGTGGGCGATAAAGATAAGAGTGGCGGCTGGCCGCATACTGGCACGGTGGACTCGGTGTGTAGATTCGATAGAAATGTTAAGGAATTCGTCGATTTAGAGATGCTCGATGTTATGGATGTGAGGATGACCTGCGTCTGCAGATCTGTAGAAGCTCGTTGTTGCGTGATGTAGTGGTAGCTACACGATGTGATGAGTGGGTCTACGAGACCCCAGGAATTGCCTGTGCTCTGGTAAGGCACTAGGCTGGACGTAACACTTAGCACTTAGCTAGATTTGGCACTTCTGGATATAGCACTAGGTTGGATTTATGAAATCACGATCACTTAGGGACACTGGGTAGCAAAGTTTTCAGGATAGAAATTAATGTTAATGAGTCTGAAAAGCAGTTGCCGGCGGGGCACTGGAAATTCGGATCCCACCGCTGCCACCAATGTTACACGGCGGGTGGCTTAAGACTTTTTAAAAAAAAATACTTTTAAGGGTTGCAAACTTTTATTTAAGTATTTAGAGCAACCCTTAGACAACCGCGCTAGTTAGAGGTTCAGAGCAGACTGACTCTACTGTCGGATTTAATCTCTCTCTACAGTTTCTTAGTGCTGACCTGGAGATGCCAGGGCAGCATTTTAGTTTACAGGCGAGGGATGTAACAGTGCGAAAGGCACACGTCTTGGCCTCTGTCGAATGGGTGCCGTATCGCCTGTATCAATTTTGTGTTTTACTAAACCTGTTCTTCCAATGTCGCTGTCATTCTTCGAGAAAATATTCGCATAACGCAACAAGTTGTTGGAGCTTAGTGAGATTGTTCTTGAGGTCCTCCAGGAGTTTCGCCACATTATCCTACTGGCTCGGTAATTTCAGTTTCTGCCCGTCTTCACACTTCCTTAACCAAGCAACCTCTTCACATGTTCCTATAACTGTCCTCTTTTGTAGAGTTTGCTCTTCATTTTGCAGGTTCAATACAGGTACAACGGCCACTTGAACATTTCCCACCACGGTTCTAGCCGGAATCCATGCTGCGTCTGAATAACAGCGCACCTTCGTGGATTTCCCCTCTCGTTCCGTGGCAGAACAACAGGAACCAGAGTTTGAGATCTTGGCTTTAAGGTGATATCCTTTAAGCAAAGAACCTTACCAAACACGCCACCTCTCATAGGGATTTCCTCATTGCCATGTTTTAAAACACCCAACTTAATGTCGATGTTGCATTGGTGCTTGTGAAGAAAGTCCAAGCCGACGATGCAGTCGTCGGTAATGTCCGCGACGATCACCTCTTGCCAGTATAGCGTACCTCCAATCTTGATGGCCACAATCTTCTCCCCCACGATCGGTATTCGCTGGCCGGTAGCGGTTGTTAGCGCAAGGTTTCCACTATTTTGAAGCCCTTGTCTCGCAACGTTTCCCAGCTTATTCGTGCTGATAACCGTACGTGATGCTCCCGTATCTATCGTCAACTGGCAAGATTTCCCATTAATTATACCGTCGATTACCAAAGTGTTACCATCACTGGTTTGTCTTACTTGCATCATTCTACAGTTCGATCTCTCCAATTCAAAAGCGATCGTCATGCTTTTCGAACACGGCGGTGTTGGCTTCGCGACGAGCAAAGGTGATCTACGCCACAATACCTACTCTTTCCGAGATGGTGGGATGAAAAGAAAAGTATATGTTATGTTACTCGCTCGAGAAAGGTAAACAATTGATCAGTAAGAGTCGATTTCTAGCATTATCACCATTTTTTGATAACGAAGGTATTATTTGCGTAGGTGGACGAATCCAAGTGAAACCTACGATAAAAAACACCCAATTCTACTTCAGTCGTCACATACGCTAACCAAATTATACTTTCAGAAAGAGCATATAAACCACATGCATGGAGGTCCACAACTGTTGTTAGCAACTTTGAGATAGTCAGTGTGGCCAATACATGGTAGACATCTAGCTACGAGTAGGCGCACAGTCAATAACTGCACTCGCTGCAGGCGCGTACGAGTGGGAGGCGAAACTCACCAACCAGAAATGGGTAATTTGCCAATACAAGGGGTGACAGTAGGGCCACCGTTTGTTCAGTAGGTATCGACAATGTTGGCCGTGAAAGTCGCTTGGTAAACGGATTTTGACTTTTTTGTATGAAAGATGTATTAGTCGGACGTTCTCTTAGCTATATTTGATGAAAATCGTTCCACTATGGCCGTTGCAAAAAAATGACGAAGTACCTAGGTACCTACACATTTTTTCACAACTAACTCAAGATGGGTATCTAACGAAAGGGCCTTATTAGTAGAATACTATACTTCATAATAATTTCCTATCCAAGATGGCTGCCACACCAAATGTCGGGTTCAATTTGACTTGTGATTACAATAACTCAGGTATTGTTCGCCGGCACTACGAGTACATACGGCACGCACACATACGGCCACTTACAGCCTGCGACTACTTTACTCTGATTGATGAAACGAGCTCTTGCAGGAAATGCACTTGAGCCGTCGGAATATTCTGTTATTTATCAATTATTAACAAAACGTATATCTATTACGATTTCAAGATTCAAACAGCGCGCAACAGGATGTAACAGTCCGTTCGTTACGTAGCGAGGATGGTCGAGTGGTTAGTGGGGTCGATTGCCATGCAAAAGGTACGAAGTTCGATCCCACAAAACATGCAAAAAGGGCCTGAGCTACCGGTGAAGGAAAACATCGTGAGGAAACCATCGCTCGCCTGGCTAGCTACCACCCTCGAGTTGTAAAATCTGTCTTACCTACGTACCCGTTTGCAACTGGTTGTAGTTCGTGGCTTTAAGTCTCCGAGACTAATAATATCTTGAGGTGTACTCCAGGGTGCGCACCTTGGGCCTCTGTTGTTTTTAGTGTTCATTAACGATCTTGGCTCCAAAATAACTTCTAGATACAAGATGTATGCCGATGACCATAAAGTCTATAAAGTTGTAAGCTCCATGGAAGATGCAGGTCTCTTGCAAAAAGATCTCGACCTCATAGGTCTTTGGTTTATCAACAATGGCATGATTTTAAATCCCTCCGAATGTAACCACATTAAGTTCATGCGTAAACAAAAACCACTTAACTTAACGCAACATATTATATGAATGGTACACCTGTAAAAGAAGTTTTCAGCATCCGCGACCTGGGGGTTATATGGGACAAAAAGCTAGACTTTCGAGATCATATTGTTAAGAAGGCGGGTAGACTTATGGGTTTCGTTTTGCGTCAAACAAAAACATTTAAGTAACCAGAAATCTCTACCATGCATTTTAATTGTTACATCCGTAGCATCTTGGAATACTGTAGTCCTGTTGGAACCCTTATTATATTGTTCATGTGGATCGGATTGAATCCCTCCGAGCCAAGTTTTTCTACCACCTTAGTTACGCTGCTAATATGCGTGGTAGTGTGCAGAGCTACGACTGCAGGCTCGAACATCACAACGCAGATTCTCTTAGCCTATGGCGTAACACGGCAGATGTATTTTTTCTATTTAAAATTATAAATGGATACATCGATAGTTCGGATTTACTTGCAAAGATTAACTTCTCGTTACCTCGAGTAGCTAGTCGACCATGCAATCGCTAGACTTTTGGCCTACGAGTACCTTGTCACATATCTCGTACAAATAATGGTGTTAACTCGCCTGTCCACCGGTCGTGCCGCTATTACAATAGTGTCTGTCAGGATGTTGATATTGTGGGTGCGTCGGCTACGAGTAGCACTCCTACTATTAAGAAATTCTTTGTAAACATTTTTTTTTTAAACAGTCTAAAATAATTATGTTTTCGAGTGTATTTGTAAGCTTGCTGGTGTTCGTTTTTAGAAGCGTGTTCAGCCATTACTTCAACATAACAATTGTTTCAAATTCTATACAATTGTAACATCAATTAGCAAATAAAAAAATAAAAATTCACAGAGCCTATCGATTTAGTTTTTCTTCTTTTATTTTTCCGTGAGAGTTATAATTTCCCGTTTCTATTGTTCTTGGTGTAAAACTATGGACGTTTTGTTACTAATAATAAAAAACCAGGTGCATAGTATATAATAGGCATTTATTTATTTTCATAAGACCTGTCTCTCACACCGACAGGTACATAAAGCAATAACTGGAATAATTTATGATAACGTAGCTATAAATACAATAAATATGCGCGATGCGTGCGCCAGCGCGGCAGCGCGGGGGGTAGGGGCGCTAGCGCGGCAGCGCGGTGTGGTAGGGGCGCTAGCGCGGCAGCGCGGGGTGGTAGGGGCGCTAGCGCGGCAGCGCGGGGTGGTATAGGCGCTAGCGCGGTAGCGCGGGGTGGTAGGGGCGCGGCGCGACGGGCGCGTGCAGCGCGTGGTGCGGGGGACGCATGAGCTCGTGGTAGAGGTTGAGCGCGTCCACCAGCTCGGCGCTGAGCTGCGTGAGGCGCGCGTGCCGAGTGTCCGCGCGCTCCAGAGACGCGTCCACCAGCGCGCCGCCCGCCAGCGCGCGCGCCTCCAGCCGCGCCAGCCGCGCCTCCTCGCGCGCGCCGCCCGCGCCCATCGGGTCCGCCTCGTGCAGCGCCGCCAGCGCCGCGTCCATCGCCGCCTCGTCGATGGCGGGGGGCTCCTCCTCGCCTGCGGCGGGCTCCTCTGCGCTGCCCGCTCCCACGGGGGGCTCCGCCTCGCTCGCCGCCTCCTCCTCGCCGGACACGAAGTTGGCGGGGAACAGTCCCTCGCCGCGCGAGTTGTACCCCTTCCACCAGTTGGGGTCGCTGCAGTCGGTCACGTGCACTGCGGACGAGGAGACACGCACACCATGTCACTCGCGTGGAGGAGAGACATATACAAAGTATCAGTTCGCGACTTGTTTCACTGGTGGTGTTATCTCCGTGCAGAATGGAACTAAGTGTAAGGGAGATGTCGGCAGCCAGGCTGTGTCTGTGCCTAAGCCACGCCTGCATGCATCCGTCGGGAACAGAACCGACATCCACAAACAATAGCAATTGATGTCGGCAAACGCGAAGAGATCGTTGTTTCCGAAGTTTTACGTTTTTGACTGCAACTAGCGCGATGTGAACGACGATGCGGCCTAGGATGCACGCAACGATAAACCGATTCCCTCACGACTCGAAAGGCCCAGAGTGTAGTGTCGAGATATAATGTGAGATATGAATTCCAGAATGTAGCAGTTCGAATCACATCGGAAGTGTTCACTCACCTATCTCGCCAGCAGTGAAGGTGAGCTCGTTGTCCTCCGCCGCCTCGAAGTCGTAGAGCGCCCGCACGCGGCGAGCCTCGCGTGCCACCGCCCCCGCCCCCGGCGCCTCTGTCCCCGCGCTCGCGCCCACGTCTTCCACGCGCGGGTAGAGCGTGCCTACCGCCGGCCCCGCGTCCCGCAGCGACAGCGCGATGGCGCGCGCCAGCTCGTCTTGCTCGCGCGCGGCGGCGGCGGCGACAGCGGCGGCGGGGGCGGTGCCAGCGGACGAGGGGGCGGCGGGCGCGCCTCCGCCCTCCGCGCGCAGCTTGGCGTGCAGCGAGGGGATGAGGTCGAGCGCGGGGTCGTCGCGGAACTCTCCCTCGGCCCACTTGCGCAGCAACGCGCGCAGGCGCTTCTGCACGGGCGGCTGCGCGCGGTGGAACACGCGGCGGAACTCCTGCTCGAACTCGCGGCTGGCCACCTCGAGGCGGAAAGCGCGGCCGCAGTTGCTGACGCAGGCGTCGAGCAGCGTGGCGGCGTGGCACTGCACGTGCGGATCGGCGTGCGCGAGCCGCCGCAGCGTGGCGCGCAGACAGTCGCGCGCGGCCTGTGCCGACGCGCCCGCGCGGTCGCAGATTTCCATGATCAGCCCCCACTCCTCCGTGGTGCTGTTCTCGCTGGTGGCGCGCTCTGTCACACGTGGTACGTTATGTGAGTGCTTAGTGCTACGCAATAAACAGTTTTTATTGTGAATATGTGTTACAAACTCAACATGAAAAAGACTTAGACATACATATAAAATGGTAACAAACAGTTAAAACTATTTTTCCCATCTGGCCTGGTGCTGGGCCAGTTGGGATACACTCGTTCGCTCGCCCTTGCTAATAAATATCGATTTATTTCTGTTTAATATATTTATTAATATTTTTGATTTTATTTTAACTAACGTAGTGTTTGTGTTTTTTTTAATATAAGATTGATAATATCGATAGTTCTAGTATTTTTCTTTGTTTTGTGTCATTGGTGTTTTTGCCTTTCTAAATAATTCCTACAACTCGTATCCTTCCCGCTGACTTATATTTTTGTGTGTCTGTAATAAAGAACTGATCTTTCTATATCCAGAAGGTTGCAAGTTTTACTGTTTTTATGATTAATGGTATATCGATAGTTTGTTAGTCTTCCAATACAAACAATAAAAGCTATTACACAACATTGTTAGTGGTCGGGAGCACTAACAATGTTAGTGGTCGGGAGCACTAACATCAATTAGGTTCATACAATACCCCAGCATTGCACCGGAAACTAATAACAAGTCACATGAGGGTAGCTGCAGGTTGCAGTCAATGATCTCCCTCTCCATCTCTCTCTCCGTCCCGACACACAGAAAACTATACAATCATTCTGTTAATGTTAATGTTTCACTCACAACCAACAAGAGTATTAGCCAGTTGCTTAGTTCCTTCATTATCATTATCATACTAACATATTCAAATTATATGAATTGCAATGAAAGTAGGTCAGCCCTAAGTCATTTTATATCTGACTCCAATGGACACATAAAATACTGAAATTATTTTGATGTGGAATTAATTTTGTCACCAATGATCAGTGGGTGGGTTATTTAGAATGTGCGTAGCGACCCGTGCGCGAGCACTACATACCAGGCGACATATACTAACTGACAGAGAAAAGAAAAAAGCCACCAAGTCTATCAATACTAATATAGACATTGTATGCAGACCTCAATATATTGCATCGAGTACTTATAAATATCAGAATGTGAGGAGTTTTCAATAAGAACTGGCTATAATATCAGAGAAGTGGGAGTTTGTCAAACAATTCTCGCCGATCCCGTATCGGAGGTGGCGGGAATGCTGTGCAACCTCTATAGGATATGCATCACACGTGGATAGTACCTGTATATATTTTGTAATGCCAATGAGGGTGGCAGTGTTATGTCTGACCACACCAGCAGACCAGGCCATGCGGCTCTGTGTGTGAACCCCGGCACAACACATGTTGGTGGAGAGCTGTTACCATTATATGTTATTTATGGTTGGGAAATAATAAGGCTTCCAAAAGCTCTAACCACTTGCTTTACACTTTCCACATTCACTCATCTATTTATAAATATAATGTATTAAAAGTTTTTATGTTTCTAGATTCTAGTTCTGTTCTCTATAAACTAATCATTTATGGTTTATCTACACTAATATTACAAATAAGAAAGAATGCGTTTTTGTATGTATTTAATAAACTCGAAAATGACTAAACAAATTTGTAAAATTCTCTCATGATACATTTATTAAGATAACAGCGAAGGAGCTACATCACAACGCATGTTTGTCACTGGATTTTTAATAGATTAAATATTTCATAATCCTTTGTACTTCATTGCATTGAACCTGACAGCATTTACTTATGTAGCACATTGCCGTTCTCTGTTGTTTTCAATGTTTGGGTAAACAGTCATGGCTGGCTGAACATACTACTAGTGTTATCTATCTGTTATGCAGATAACAACCACTAAATACCTACCTATATAGTTTCATATGAGCTGGATAAAATCAACCCCTGCTTTATAATTCAGCAGCTACCGAAGGAATTGTACTAAAAATATCTTGTACTTACAAAAAAACTCATAAAATACGTAAGGCTGTACGCTACCTTGTCATCTGATTGAAATGCGTCATAGCATAGTGTAGTTACTTAGGTATTTTTGTTCTAAAGTAAAACAGAGCGCTGAATTTTATACAATATCAGCAAGAATGATATCAATAGCTGCTTCGTACGACATTTGGCAGACCAGTGCAGTCTACTTACCAACATCTTGATCAAAAGGTGACGAATTGCCGAAAATTCCCATTTTCACTTAATTTTACAGGAACATCACAATACGCCGAAAACCGCAACAAACCTATTTCTATACTTCGCTAAAGAGCAGCATAAGAGGGGGCTCAAAAACAGAAATTATACATCTACATTGATGCCGAAGTAAATTCTTAATTTTAATCCCAACTATGCGACTACAAAGAAACGAATGTTCACAAAATCACAATGACAAACCTCAACAAAACAAAACGTTGCGTCAGCGTGTGACAATGACAACTAACTTTTTGTCAAGTGTAGTAGAAATGCTAAAGCAACTAGGACCATACCCTTTTTGTTTGCAGGTGTATTTTTCCACAGGGATAATTACTAGTAATTCCAAACATGTAGGTGCCATTTCGTTTTCAAATTTACAATTGTACGTGCAAAAAGATATAGGCTGGCATTAATCAAATACTTACTAATGTAACATGTTTAGCCTGTAGTTAACGTTATATAAATTTTACAAATATTTCTTTATCTTAATTTTTATTTTTGGAACATTATGTATTGTATTATATGCCATTAAGCAAAGAGTTTTGTATGTATAGAGTAGAAAACCTCCTTACCACGCGTCGAAAAAGTGTAACCGTTTTGGTGATGCGCAGTTGAACATGCTCTGCGGGTCGGTGTTGCCTACCATAGAAACATATACACTAACGAAAATTAAAAATACTTATTTTTATTTGTTTTTTTATGTTTGTGATTGTCAGCAACTCGCCCGATGTAGTATGTTTGTACAGTTGCATAGAAGAAATCAATTTAAAACAATTCAATTTATGACTTGAAAAAGATCAAACATTATAGATATCTGGAAATAGATAAACTGTTCAAGTTCTACAATCTGGCAGTTCGCACCATTAAAGTTGACACAAAGCATTTTTCGTAAATTTCGTTAACAACATTCATTCCTAAGAACTTTCTGCTATGTATTTCAGCGTCAAAAGTTTTCTACGTAAAAGAAAAGTAAATGAAACAAATACAATAACTAATTCCTTCATATTTTATTTTAACAGAAAAACATATGTAACTAAGTAATTTATTTTATGCATTCATATTTTCCCATTATTGTGGGAACCCATCCCGATGTTTTTAAGGGCAACACCATTTATTGTTTATGTGTACATAATTATGTACACATAAACAATAAACTTACATGTGGAAAGTAACCTCGCTGGATTTGTTATGTTTTTGAGTGATTGAGTCACATACTTTTACGACGTACCTATTTCAAAATATTTTTGAAGAGCTTTCGCTCAGTTGGCCTTACACCAGGCATTGATTTGAAGTGAGCTGAGGTAATGGCTGTGGCCTTAAGTGAAGCAGCAATGCATTTAGGCGGTTAGTACGCATCTAGTACATTTACATCAATGCCATTAAGTAATTGGAATATATAAATATAATTATAGGAGGATGGCAATAAGGAAAAATTGCGACAAGCTAGTTATGCATCCCCCTCGCCCTTCTGCTCTGATGTAGAGACGGCTTACTCAGCAGTACTTGCACTTCTGTGGAAAGCTGACTAAGGTGTCTCTTATCGGACCACCGAGTAGTATGTAAGTTAATGTTAAGAATATAATCCTTTGTATGATCATTAGTTTTAGAGCCTTCAAATCGGCTACACGTAGTTTAATTAGTTCTAGAGCCTCCATATCGGCTAAACGTATTTTAAGTTAAATATTAAAGCCTCAGTATCGGCTATAAGTATTTTAATTTAGTTTTTAAAAAGAAAGTTTCGTGCTCCCTAAATTTAACTGGCGCAGCCGGTAGGATTCGCTGCTGTCGTGCATTTCATAGTTTCGTCGGTATATGGGTATCGAAATTTACCCAATCGCGGAATCGAGTGCGCGTGCGAATCCTCGAACCAAAGAAATAAGTTAGAACGGGACACCCAGTATGGCATCGATCGGTTGGTGAGTAAAACTTTTCGCCATCCTTTCCAATCCTTACTTTCCACGAACTTTGTTATTATCGAGATAAGACTTCTCTCGTTTATGACGTCGGGTATCTAAACATAGAACTCTGTTTAGACTACCTATGTAGCGATAAGAACCTTGAACCTAAGATAGAGTTAAGTAAACGTAGAATCGCTCTACAAATTAAATAAATTACTTTCTAAAAGTAATTTAATCAATTCAAATTTCAAAATCAATTTGAATTGTTAGTAATAAGTGATTTAAGTGTAATTTAGGTAAATTTAAAATTAATTATATTTTTGTGTGTGCTAAATTTTAGTCTAATTTAATTTTACAATTCCAAACCGATTTATTGATCAAGTTTTTCTTAGTTATTTTAAAATTTAAAATCAATTTTTCTGATTAAACCTTTGTGATTCAAATTATTTTTATATTACTTGTCTAAATTTTTATAACTCTATTATAATGGAGAATGTAGAGCAGGTTAATCCGATCCCTCGCGAAATTTTAACTCTTGTTCCTATATATGGTGGGGACAAGACCCAATTAAACTTATATATAAGGAAATGTGAGTATGTAATAAGTAGATATAGGCAACGAGGAAATGTAGCGCAAGACCTTTATGTCTTCCAATCTTTGACGAGCCGTTTAAGCGATAAGGCCGCCTCGTTATTGTCAGAACGTGAGGACATTTCGACCTGGAGTGAATTAAAAGAACTCCTAAAACAGCATTTCGGAGACCCGCGTAGTGAGCAATGCGTAGGAATTGAATTAGAATCTATGAAAATTAAATCAGGAGAAAATTATTTGGATTTTTGCAATAGGATACAGAGCGTTCGTTCGGTTTTGTTATCTAAAGTGAACATGTTAAATGACGCCGAGTTAAAACGTGCCAAAACAACTATATATAATAGCACATCATTAAACGTGTTTCTCTATAACCTACCAGAGGAAATGGTGCGCATTGTTAGGCTTAAATCTCCTACGACATTAGAGGATGCCCTGAGTGTCGTTTTAGAAGAGGTTAACTTTCACGAACAATATAATATGCGGAAACGTATGTATGGCATATCAAACAGCCTAGCACCAAAACCTATTTTGCCTCAAAACCTAGGCAATGGTTTTAAATTTGGCGTGAATCCACAACCATCGGGATTCAGAATTCCTAATCCACCACAAAATACTACGCCTATATACAGCGCTCAACAATTTAAAATGCCTCAGCCTCAAGGACAAAACTTTGGGTTTCGCCCTCAGCTTGGGTACCGTCCACCACAGGTCGGATATACTCCGCCCCAATTCGGATATAAACCACAATTAGGATATCGCCCACAGTTAGGATATCGCCCACAGTTTGGAAATAATCAGCCACAACATCCAGGCTTTAAACCATCCCCTAACGTAGGGATGCGACCCCAACAGTTTGGGTATAAACCACCCCAAATTCAAGAGCCACGGTTACAAGAGTCTGACGTAACTATGCGGACAGCTCGACCCGTGCCTCGCGAAGGATTTAAGCTCAACGAATTGTATGACGAACCAGACTACTTTGACTATAATTACGAACAAGACTTAAACCAAGACTATGAAACATACGAATACGACCAAACTGACATGTACCATGACGAAACGACGTATGAACATACTGACTCACCGCAAGAGCAATTAGACCCGAATTTTTGTATAGCTGCCCCGACAGACAAGAAATCATAGAATTAAATTGTGACCCTACACTTCAATTACCACACATTTATTTGCCTGAAATAGACGCGAAAATGATGATCGATACTGGCAGCACAAGATCATTCTTGAGCCCACGAAAAGCGTACGAATATTTTTACAACCATATTCGTTACGAGCCTTTCGAAATAGTTAGTACGCATGCTTCTAGTAGACATAGCGAAGCCATAACTATACCACTTTTACCATCTTTTCAAAGTGACGATTTCCACAAATTTTATTTGTATGACGTAGACTCACGATACGATGGCCTAATTGGCAACGACTTATTAAGACAACTCGACGCCGTAATTGACCTTAAACATTCGACTCTGAAAACAAAGACGACTTGCATACCTATTATAAATACGAATTTGAACTACGTAATTGAACTACAGCCACGATCTGAACAAAGAGTAAAGCTTCCGATAGACCAACATTCAGGTGAAGCTATACTTGACTATAAAGAGTTTAGCCCTGGCGTACGAATGCCAAGTGCATTGGTTAACTGTGTGAATGGATATGCATCAACAATTATCCAAAATGCTACCGACACACAAATGACTCTGACGATAAAACGACCCATGCAAGTATCAAAACATTTAGACTTAGAGTGCAACCTTAATTTTTCTACAAATGTGAATAATATACAGACAGATAGGATACTTGATGAAAACCTACAAAAACTGAGACTAGACCATACTAATGCCGAAGAATATGAAAAAATTAAAAAACTGTGCAATGAATATAAAGACATTTTTCACTGTGACCAACTACCTTTGACTTTTACAAATCAGGTAAAACATAAAATACGTACCAAAAACGAAGACCCTATTTACGTAAACCATACCGACAGGCCCCGACTCAAGCAGAAGAAATAAATCGTCAAGTAGAAAAAATGTTTAATGACAATATTGTTAAAGAATCTCATTCTCCGTGGAATGCTCCGGTACATTTAGTTCCGAAGAAAATTGACGCAACTGGACAGCAAAAATTTCGAATGGTTATTGACTACAGACGACTTAACGACATTACTATTGACGACAAATATCCCCTACCGAATATAAATGACTTATTTGACAAACTAGGTAAAAGCGTTTACTTTAGTACTATTGACTTAGCTAGCGGATACCACCAAATTGAAGTGGAAGAACAAGACAGACAGAAGACCGCTTTTAGTACACAGAACGAACATTTTGAGTTTTTGAGAATGCCGTTCGGTTTAAAGACAGCGCCCGCCACTTTTCAACGTACTATGGACAATGTCCTCCGAGGACTACAAGGACTACACTGTATGGTGTATCTCGATGACGTCATCATCTACTCATCGAGCCTCGAAGAACATATCCAAAAACTACGCCTAGTTTTTGACAGACTTAGACAGACAAATCTTAAGGTACAACTTGACAAATCTGAATTTTTACGCAAGGAAGTTTTGTACCTTGGCCACACGATTACGAAAGACGGACTGAGACCTAATAATGACAAAATTAAAGCCGTGATTAATTTCCCAATTCCAAAGACTACGACTGAAATCAAAAGTTTCCTCGGACTCGTTGGTTATTACCGACGCTTCATACCTGACTTTTCTAAAGTGACTCAACCACTGACAGCCTGTTTAAAGAAACGAAACAAAATTATTATTGACCGAAAATATATAGACGCATTTAATAGATGCAAGGAACTTCTGACTCATGCACCACTACTACAATACCCTGACTATGACAAACCATTTATTTTGACGACTGACGCTTCAAACGTAGCTCTAGGAGCAGTCCTTTCCCAAGGACAAGTTGGTAGTGACAAACCAGTAGCTTACGCTAGCCGTACCTTGAGCGATACAGAGACTCGGTACAGCACAATAGAACGAGAGTTACTCGCTATCATCTGGGCTACAAAACACTTCCGCCCATACTTATATGGAAGAAAATTCTTTATATATACTGACCATCGGCCATTAGCCTGGTTAGACTCCTTAAAAGATCCAAATAGTAAGCTTACGCGCTGGAGACTGCGACTTCAAGACTTCGACTACACAATAATATATAAAAACGGTAAACAAAATACCAACGCCGACGCCTTGAGCAGAATTAAGGTAAATGCCTTAAATTCGGATGATGAAGGAAACTCAATGGCTGTAAATCACAATAGAAAAGAACGGAAACTAAAGCGAGAAATGGACAAAGTAGTACAGGATATCATGAAATTATCTGGAAATAAACCTGAAAGAAAAGATTCATCAACCATTACCATTTCAGACACAAGCGGAACTATAAGCATATCAGATTCATCAGAAACTACTGAACTGTTTCCTATGCTTCCTATAGAGCAACCAGTAATACTATCAGCATCTGAGAGTAGTAAGTCACAGACTATTCATTCAGCAGCAGATTTAGAATCAACCGGAATACCAATCCTGCAAGAAGCTATTGATACCAAGCCTAATCAAATTTTAGTGTTCTCATGGTTAAAAAATGAATTACACGTTAAAGACATCTCCCACGGAAAACACAAAATTAGAAGTTTTCTTACCAACAAATAACCCGGAACTAGTAAAAACATTCCTCAAAGAGTACATAAGACCCAAAATTAAATATTTCATAGTAAAGTAAAGTAAAGTAAAGTAAAGTAATATTTATTGACCTTTAAATAACGTTCGTTACAGGCAAGTCTTATTACATTTGAATTAATAATTACTTAAAAAATTTAACTTACAAATCTCATTCATATACGATTACTTAATATTAGTTCTTAGTTTAACAGTTCTCTTGACAAATATTTACATTATGATTGCTTTGTTTAGTTATTAGTGATATTTTATTATGGTTGTTCGTTACACAAGAACGATGATTCTACAAGCTGCATTGACATATATTCGTTGAGTTTATAAAAAGGATTGCTTTCAAAAAAATACTTCAATTTTTGTTTGAATGTAATAAAATTGAGATCCATTACACTATTAGGTAATTTATTATACATCAGTATTTTGGTATAAAGCCCCTGCTTCTTACATTTAGCTAATCTATTTATTGGTAGGATTCGCCCTTTTTTATTATATACTTTGAAGAACACGAACATCGCCGACAATTTAGCAACATAGTTATCGCCCTATTTAAAAAAGACATGATCAACCTACACGAATGCACAGAACGAGTAGTGTATGTACAAGATGAAAACGAACAAAAAGCGATAGTTTTAAAATACCATGAAGGAAAGACATGTCACCGCGGTATCAAAGAATCGCTAGTCAGACTCCGTAGAAGCTATTGTTGGGATAAAATGGAAGAAACAGTAGCAGCAATAATCAACGCTTGTGAAGCATGTAGGAAAATGAAATATGACAGGAAACCTATTAAACCTGTTTTGCAATTAACACAGACACAGGATGCACCGTTTCAAGAAGTATTTATTGATTTGTTTTCTATTGAAGGCAAATACTACTTGACCCTTATCGATGCATTTAGTAAGTTAGGACAGGCCATCGAAATACCTAACAAATCAACACCGGAAGTTGTGAGAGCCTTAATGAAATACTTTTCATTTTACGGAATTCCAAAAAAAATATGTTCTGACCCCGGCATGGAATTCAACAACGAATTAATGAAAGAATTCCTTAGCCTTCACAAAATCGAACGTCACATAGGTACAGTAAATAACCCAAATTCTATGGGACTCATTGAGCGATTCCATTCCACCATTATCGAGATATATAGACTAGGAAAAAATGAACACAAATGCACAGATGCCGCATCTATTATGATGTACTCAGTTATGGCATACAATCATACCATACACACAGCAACAGGCCTTTCACCATTTGAAGTTGTTTTTGGGCATACAGATACAGACAACCCTTTTGGAATAGAGTTTGAGAAAGCATTTACACAGCAACTCGTAAAAGATCACGCGAAGCGCACTAAATTTTTATACAAATATATGGCAAAAAGATTAGTCGAAGGCAAAGAAAAAGTTAAGGAAAAACGAGGTGGAGAGATCGACATTAAAGTTAAACAAGGAGATACAGTTTACGTGAAAGATATTAATAAAAGAAAGAGTAAGGATAAACCTAGATATAAGAAAGCAAAAGTAGTAGGTAAAATTGATCGGAATGTTGCCCCCATTAAGGTAGAAACAGAAAAAGGCAATACAAAAGCCCCAATTAAAAATATAAAACGCCCTCCACAGGTGGTGCGTCCTGACGCTAGCGACACCAGCAGTTGCTCTTCATCTGCAATCACTTAAAGGAAACCCAGGACTCCTGCCAGTAAAACAAGGCCAAGCATACATGCAAATAGATAATTGGACAATTATAAAAACCATAAATTTGGATAATGTTTATGGAGACTTAAATTTTGTAATTTCACAATTTGCCGAATTCGAGAAATTAATTGCCAACAATAAAACGTTTCCTCATGAATTTATTGGAATGTTAATGCATGCAGGGCATTTGCGCGATATAACTGTAGATAAATACCGACAATTAATTCCCCAACGTTATAAACGTGGTATTCTCAACCCATTAGGCTCTATTATAAAAATTGTAACAGGAAATCTAGACAATGATGACGCACTTAAATATGACAAATTAACTTCAGAGATTTTTCACGATCAAGTAATCATATCAAAGAAAATTACCGTTATCTCCAAAATGCTGGATAGCTTTGTTAATATTACTGAACTGATTCATCAAAATTCGCTTACCATGGACACTCGCCTCAAACAAGTCGAAAAGTCCCTCAAGGAGACAATTAGTAAAGAAAACGATGTAGCCATATCTGCCTACATTCTAGGGTTGTATAGCCTATTCATAAGTAATTTCCGTACAATATTTATTAAATTAAGTGAAATTGAAACCGCATTAGCCCTAAGTAAAAGCTCAGTATTACACCAGTCTGTTGTTAACTCTACCGAGCTATTACATCATTTGAAATTAATATCTAAATCTGGTAACTTAGTATACGAACCTAATGAATTAAATTTAGTAAAAATCGAAGAGACTATTTCTGTTAAATCATATATAAAAAGAAACCAGATTACGTTTATTATGGAAATTCCACTAACCGATAATTATACTTATAACTACATAAAAATGTACACTTTACCTATTTTCCTTGAACCTGAAAACCAAACCCTGGCCATCTTTCCTAAATACCCTTACCTATTGGCGAAAGGAATGAAGTACTTACCGATCTTAGGGCCGTGCCGCTCTATCGCCGCCGGAGACCATCACCTCTGTAACGATGACAACAGAGCCCTGTACAGCGGGCCAACCTGCGAGGAACAACTTCTCAAATACGACAACAATCTCACCTGCTGCAAGCAGTATCCTGTTTACGTAGAAAACGTAAAACTGCAGAAAATTGACGATGAAAATTGGATACTTTTTACAAGATTTCATACGATGCTGACAAAACGATGTGGTGACGAAATGTTTAAATATCCAGTATTTGGAACTTACGTCATCACGTTAGACGAACCCTGTGACGTCGAGATCCACGATCTCAAGATCCGGCACCATCACGTCTACACGGAGATGGATATCGTGACGCCGCTAACTGTGGTCACCCTGCCGCCGCTCCATACGAACGCGAGCCTATCCAGTGCACGCGCACTTAACATGCACGAGATCAGTCTGGACGACGTGAAGTATTTGGCGTTTGCGTTAAAAAATAGTGAAGTGTTTGATAGTGTTGCTAAAAGACTCTAGCATCAGTGTTTTAGTTTACTCCGCGTTAGGCCTCGTAGTATTAAGCTTATCTTTAATTTTTATGTATGTTTTAAATTTTAAAATAATTCCATTTTTACGAAATTATCGGAAAGGTCCTCAAATCGCACATTCCGATAATTTCTCACTTAGGGAGGGAGGAGTTATGCATCCCCCTCGCCCTTCTGCTCTGATGTAGAGACGGCTTACTCAGCAGTACTTGCACTTCTGTGGAAAGCTGACTAAGGTGTCTCTTATCGGACCACCGAGTAGTATGTAAGTTAATGTTAAGAATATAATCCTTTGTATGATCATTAGTTTTAGAGCCTTCAAATCGGCTACACGTAGTTTAATTAGTTCTAGAGCCTCCATATCGGCTAAACGTATTTTAAGTTAAATATTAAAGCCTCAGTATCGGCTATAAGTATTTTAATTTAGTTTTTAAAAAGAAAGTTTCGTGCTCCCTAAATTTAACTAGCTATTATCAGAATGTTTATTATGTTTAAAATTATATTATCAGTCACACTGAAGGACAATCTAAAACATAGTTATTTGGCGTTACATAAATTGCTTGATGAATGTACCTAATACCAGTTCTTGGCCAGATCAAATGTCCTTAGATCGTAAAACGGCAATCGGGGGTCAAGTAATTTGTAATCTGCTTTAAGAGCACTTTAATTTAGTTTATAATTTGGACGATCGGGGGTCAGATCTGACTCTCCTGAGCAGTAAAGTTGTATCGTTCATTCGAGTCATCTCCTCTAAGCTGAATTGATATCCATAAAGTAGAAATGGCGACGGCTCTGAAGTCATTATCTTTAAAAAGAGCTGGACCGGATTTGCTGCTTTCAGTCAGTCTCTACAGAGTGTGCTAAATAATAATGATGAGTTAATTTATTATTGACCCATACACAATATAAATACATAAATACGAGTAACATCAAGAAAAACAAATAAATTCAGTTAAAAGTAGAGACAAAGTCCATCTGAGTGGATAGTAGCGTTTATCAATCCTATTCATTAAAAAGGTTCTGTAGAAAATTCCAGACCTGTATCAGAAGGTATCAGTAGGTATTGGCTGGTTCACGTAAGTGATTTGAATGAATAGTGTGAAATATGTAAGTATGTAGTGATTTTGTCATGATCCGATTTAAAATAATGATATCTTGGGACTTCTTTCTTTTTCAGCGTTGTGTATTTACCTATTTGCAAAGTTACTCGTTTGAATAAAGCCGGACGATGAGGCATCCAATCTCACTAGAGGACTATGGTTGTCGTGTACTGCTATATTCTCAAGGTTGCTGAGCACGAGGTCAACACTGACGTCATTGCCGTTTAGTACGTCATTATGTTCGACAAGATTATTAAGAGCTAACATATCAGCTAGATAGATAGACTGTCTCTAACCCAATTAATCTTTATAATCGAAATTATATTCCTAATTACTTTATTTTTATTTTATTTGGACAGCCTACGAGTACAGCCTTCTTACAATAAAAAACTACAATCAATTTCTGAGCACACTTGGGCAAACAAGGTTATCACTCACTAGTAGAAACTAACAATAATATTATATATGATTACAAACAAGTTAATTGTTTTATTTTATTTTAATTTTAAGTTTAAGAAAAACGAACTATTCAATGTACATAGCAAACTAACAATATAGACCGATTCAACAGTACGAGTAGGGACGAGTTCGTCTAGTACGAGTAGGGACGAGTTCGTCTAGTACAAGTAGGGACGAGTTAGTCTAGTACGAGTAGGGACGAGTTCGTCTAGTACGAGTAGGGACGAGTTCATCTAGTACGAGTAGGGAAGAGTTCGTCTGGTACGAGTAGGGACGAGTTCGTCTAGTACGAGTAGTAGCAATAGCAAATGACAATGTGTTACCTATTTATAACTTATACATATTGTTACTTATATATAATTAACCTATTTTATTTTGATTCTTAAAAATTATGTAAGTATATATATATATATATATATATATACTTACATAATTTTTGAAATGAAATATATATATATATATATATTTCATTTACCGATTTTAGTAATTCTTATAAATTCCAGGAGGATCGACGTGCGAGGATGCGAACGAAGGACATCGTCCTCGTGGCTCCCACTTGCGGTGCTCGCTGTCGTCCGAGTAGAAAACGTAACGCGGCGCCGGCTGATTCAGGCCGCAAGCAGATCGGTCAGCGCTTCTGGCTGGCCGTCACCGATGCCACTGTCGCAGTCGGGCTCCTGCAGGTCGGAGGCCAACGCGGGGCGCAGCGCGGTAGGACGGTGGGCCAGCCACGCCGCCAGCCGTGCCGCCGCCGGGCGCAGCGAGGGCGCGCGCCGCCAGCACGCCAGCGCCAGCGCGCGCGTCTCGGCGCACGCGTCGCGCGGCAGGGGCGGCCGCCCGCCTGCCAGCACCAAGCGGACCGCGCTGGCCGGCGTGGCGGCACCGAAGGGCCGCGCACCGAGCGTCACCAGCTCGAGCACCAGCACGCCGAACGACCACGCATCCGAAGCGGGCGAGGCGACGCCCCTTGCTAGACTCTCGGGCGCCATCCACAGCACGGGAAAAAGCGCACGGCCGCGGCACGCGTACTCGCCTTCCTCTGCACTAGTCTCGCGCGCCAGCCCGAAGTCGGCGAGCTTGAGCGAGCGCCGCGCGTCCACCAGGCAGTTGGCAGCGCGCACGTCGCGGTGCACCAGCCCGCGAGCCGCTAAGTACGCGAGCGCCTCGGCCGCCTCGCGCGCCAGCCGAGTGAGCGCGGCCGGCCCCACGTGTGCCGCCTCCCCGTCCGCCTCCACGGTGCCCTCCGCCGCGTTCTCCGCCAGGTGGCGGCGCGTGCGCAGGTAGCGGAGCAGGTCGCCGAAGAAGGCGAGCTCCATGAGTAACAGCGGCGGGCCTCCCTCCCAGCACACCCCCACGAAGCTCACGACGTGGTCGTGCCGAAGCGCAGCGAGCGTGCGCGCCTCGCGCAGGAACTGACTCTCCTCGGCCGGCGAGGCGCCGTCGCGCAGCGCTTTGACAGCCACAGGCGAGGCGCGGCGGCGCGTCGAGCGTACCTCGCCGCAGCGCACGCGCCCGAACCGACCCGCGCCCAGCTCCTCGCCGAGGAGCAGCGCCGCGCGCTCCACCAGGTACGGCTCGAGCTCGGCGAAGGCCGCCTCGCGCTGCGCCAGCACGCGTACGGTGGCGGCGCGCTCGAGGCGGCGGTCGTGGCGCGCCAGCCACCGGCGCACCGCCAGCGCGGCGCCCGCGGCCGCAAGGAGCGCGAGCGCGAGCGCCACCGCGGCGCCGGCGCACGCCGTGTCGTAGCAGCGCGGATGGTAGGGGTCGCCGGCGCGCGTGAGGCACGTGCTGCGTCCGTCGGATGGCGCATCCGGCAGCGGACAGCGCTCGTGCGGAGGCGCCTGCTCGCCGACGCGCCAGGTGGCCAGCCGCCGCGGTCGGGTCTCGGTGCCGTTCGAGTTGGTCCACTGCTCTACGTAGACGCTCGATGACGTCACGCCCCTGTCGTCGTACTCTAGATCTTCGACTACACCCTGTATCTTCGAGCTGCGTACGACCTCCCAAAAACGACTGTAATAGAACAATTTGGTAGTTTGACCATTGTTGACAAGCTACCTGTGGCGGCAAGGAATGCTGAATTAGCGATTACAGGCATTCGATGCAATTGTTCCCCGCGCGCTTCCTTGCCTTCTCAGTCATCCTCCGCTCTACACAGTTCATGAATAAACGCGAGTGAAATATCAAAAGTAAATTTGGACTTATTACTAAAATATAATCCGTACAGGAGTCAGATGATCAATACAAACCGTTCGATATATAACTGGGTTCATACTCGTAGTGAATAGAGTCACATATATCGACACTACGAGTACCATATAGCTTGGCCCTGCCCATCTGTCCGCATCTGCTGACATTATTTAACAAATTATAACTTGGAGTTGGAGCATAAAATAATACTTAATTGACCGAGCGAGCGAAGCGTCCCTTCATGTATGAATGTGGTTTGTAAACAATCTTGACGAAAATTGGAATATTATTTTTTTTACGTCTTTTTTAATTGGAAGATTCTTAAACTGGCAAACACTGAACTTGAACAAACAAACATAATCTTATAAAATAACCTTACGAGTCAATTCTTTCTAGATATGATCCTAATATGATAAAAGTTTGCTACGGCGCCATTCACTGGCCGATTTCAATACTATTCTTTTATATTGATTCACCAACTGACTGATGCATTAACAATTAGCTATTTGCTTACACCAAGTGAATAGTGAAATTCTACGCTTACTATCTGTACTCGTATATGTTCTGTGATGTAAAACCAGTACACATGCACTCGATCAATATCACTCTGAAAGTCTTCGACATCCTTCTGCCTTTATGAACACTAAACTCGTCACTATTAGTGACTCTAAGAGCTTGCCTGCTCCAGAGAGGATTGACACTGGTCGACAATTGTCAAAATGCGATAACGCATCCTTTTTTTGAATGGATATTGAATTATTTTGTAACTCGCATGGACTGACCTAACTGTCTTCCTTGCATCGGGATAATCCAGCGTTTCGTTGAATTTTTCGACGAGTCGCGCGTACCCCACCCCGAGCGTGATGAGTGCGTCCGCGATCGAGGCGAGGTGTGGCGGCCACGCCCGGAGCTCCCAGCGCTCCTCCAGCGTTGTGAGCAAAGAAGAACCCGCGCCCGCGCCCGTCCCGCGGTACTGGAAGGACAACGACAGCGGGCGTAGCGCCTGCGTCACGTCCTGGCTGGCCGCATATTTAGAGTCGAAAATCGTTGCAAACTCGGTCACGATCCACGCGAATCCCCGCTCCGGCGTCAGTCGCAACTTGTGGGCCTCTTCCAGGGCGCGCTGCACCGTCTGCGGCGAGCCCAGCAGCAGGAACACTCGCGTGTCCAGCGCGTGCAGCTCGTGCACTGCCGCAGCGGGCACGCGCTCGCTCGCCACGCGCACCAGCGGGCCCGCCAGAGCGCGCGCATCTTTCTCCGCCCGTGGTTCGCCACCCGCGATCACGCCCGCTCGCAGCCACCGGCACGCACCCAACAAACGGCGTAGCGCCTGCATGAGGTGCTCGGAGCGGCCCGTGGCGGCACGCGCGGGCGCCTCCGCCGGCGTGTAGGCGACCAGTGGCAGGCGCTCGCCGTCCGCCACGGGCGCCGCCACGCGGGCCTGCTCCGCGGGTGCCACCACACCCACCATGCTCCACACTTCACCGGATGTGCGCCATGCTGAGATCCTTTCGACGAGCGCGGACGGATCGCCGCAGTCTACGAACTCGTGCCGCATCGCGAGCCGCGCCCCTAGCTCACCCAGGCGGGTCGCGTCGACGCTCACGTATTCCGGCACGAGCGAGTTCACAGTGGTCTCCAGCTCCGAACGGGCTTTCTCATCTTTGCATAGCACTGCTACTGCGTGCCTGTTTTTCTTTCTCTTTACGAGATTTCGCCATTCGTTGAAGCGAGAGGCTAGTGGCGCGCGTTTGCAGGCGGCTTCTTCTACACCGAGGTCGGAGGAGAGCTCGAGCACGGCGCGAAGGTCGCTCGCGTCCGGTAAGAAGCTGACGTCGTCGGAACGATTCAATAGCATAAAGAGTGCCGGCGCGCGCGCCAGTAGCGCGTACTCGTCGACGACGAGCAGCGAGTGAGGAGCGCGCGAGGGTGGCTCCAGCGGGTGCGCCTCGTCGGTGTGCCACAGCTCGGCGTCCAGCACCAGAAAAGAGGTGTCGCGGGGTCCGTGCACCAGCCGCGCGAGCTCGGCGCGTGACACTGCTTGCACGCGCCACGGTGCAGCCGCGTGAAGCGCCGCCGCCTCCTCCTCCCACTCATCTTGGGGAACATACAGGATGGCGCTATCTTTGCTTCTGGAAAAGGAGTATTCAAAGTGAGTTATTTTTTTGGGGTTCCGTACCTAACGGGTAAAAACGGGAACATATTAAAAGTTTACTCTCCGTTCCACAGTTGTCAGTCTGTCACCAGCTTTGACAGACAGACAGTTGAAATTTTTATTTATTTATGATTGAATCAATAAATAAACAAACACTATCTTACCACTGATACTACGCAAATCAAGGATTTATCTATTCAACTATAAGAATATTTACAAGGACGTTTGTACGTCCGCCTCTTTTAACTTTACGATAAAATAATAAATCTAAATGTGTAAGTATATCATAAATGCAATGGAATAATTGTCGCGAGTGACTGACCCCGGCGCCGGCGCGGGCGGCAGGAACCGGCAAGTGGAGAGCACGAGTGTGTCGTCGGAGCGCAGCAGCGTGCTATCGCTGCAGCGGTCGCGCGGCGCGTCGGACGCCAGACGCGCGTGCAGCCGAGGCGCGAGCGGCGCTGCGCCGGCTCCCAGCACGCGCAGTCGCTGGGAGCTCCAGCCGCAGCGCGCGCGCTCTCCTCCCCACCACGGCACCGCTACGCCCACCACCACCTCCGCCGCTGCCAGGGTCTCTTCAGGCGAGCCCTCCCTGAGATAAACCCACCACACGGCGCTCTTATATAACGATATAGGGTTACATCACCACTTGTACATTTATCATTACACCGCCGGTTATCAGCCGGGACTGACATCGTGGAGTTCTAGTGGGTAAGTCCCACATAACCGCTCTGCCTCCCTTGTGGCGGAGCGGTATACATGAAAAACTTCACTACCATTAAAAAAACGTAATATCATACAAGTTTGCCGACATGTATTGGAGTAGCGCGGCATAGTCGACTTTGTTCCACAAAGGTCATCTGAGAACAGACAGCATGTAGGTAAGAATGTGGCGACTCACGGAGGTGGAGGCGGAGGCAGGTGTGCGTCGGCCAGCAGCGCGCACAGGTCGTGGCGTGGGGGCAGGCGGCGCAGTGTGACGTGGTCGGGCGCGTACCCCGCCGCCAGCAGCACGGCGCGCAGCAGGGCGGCAGCCGCGCGCACCGTCTCGCTGCTCCACACAAGCGACACGCGCGCCGTACGCGCCGGTGAGGGCGCCGAGCTTGCTTCTACACACAAACACACACACATGCACGGAGAGTTTGCTTATATTTTTCTGAGACCAAATTGACAAAAGGTTCTATCGTTGCGATAAGTTTACCATTTACATGATGTCGTCGCCCAGCGATCGCAGTCGCACATCGGCTTTAAACATTAAAACCAATCTTTTGACCGATTGTTTCCATAGTAATGATTTTGTACGCCAAATATTTGCCAAACGTTCTTTTTATTCACTCCGAATTCAGAAAAGTAGTCAAATCGATATTTTTTAAAGAAGTTCGTAAAAACATTGTGATCGCAAGGTCTACAGTACACTAAAATAAAACACAAAATGTTGGTACGCGCCGTGTCAGTGTTACAAGTTACCATTGCGTAGAGCGTCGCATCTGGTTGTAGTGACGTCAGCGCTAGCGCTAGCCGTCAGCAGCAGCGCGAGCAGCAGCGCGCGCACTGTCAGCGCTGGAGGGGCAGCGGGGGCAGTGTGCACGGCTGTACTCCTGCAATCATTGCGAATAGATAAGTAGTCAGCACTCCAGTACCACCTGCCATGCAAGTACCTTCTCACTAAACCACAACCATCGATAAAATGTCGATGACCACATTATAAATACGAACCCAGTTTTCTATGAAATCTAAGTGACAGGTTCCGTGATAATTCAAGTTTTTTAATTCTTACTTAAGTAGTTATAGCCTTACAAAAAAATAAATAAATATTTATCTAATCGGTCCAGCCGTCTCCGAGCAATCAGTACCTAACAGTAACAAACATTTGAAAACCCATCTAATTAAGTATCTCTTCCTGTTTTGGGAAGACGGTACAAATAGAGACATTATAGTTATATTGATAGTTTATAGCTGGGGAGCAGGACGGAAGGAGTAGCTCTGGAGCTCGATTAGATACAGTACTGATATCAAACAGTTAATCTCTTACAATGGGAGGTGTGGCATGGCGTCGTGCAGACGATGGGAGTAGCCAGCACTCAGTAGCCAGCACTCAGCAGCCAGCAGCCAGCAGCCAGCCCGGCACTTACGACAATATCGCTGAACACTTGCAAATCTTTAGCGTTATATGAAAGAATGTTTGTTCAAACATCGTATGTAATATTTTATAAGTTTCCTTGAACCGATAGGAGTACGTAGGTACATAGGTACTGGTAGGTACTCGATCCCTATTTCGTTAAGAGCTTATCATTTTATGTTAATAACAAAATATAATTATTATTTTCCTCATAAGTAACAAGTTGATGGATTTAGATGAATTAATATGAGGTGTACAGCTACTAGTGCGAGTACATAATACGATCGACACTTTTTGGCACAAAGCCCTTTTGTAAAACTTATCAAATTAAATCTCCCTTTTCCCTTAATTCAGGTGATTGAATCCTACCTCACAAAACGCACTTTTTGGGTACACATTAAGGATTTAAGTTCGCCTTCTAATCCAGTAACCGCAGGTGTGCCACAGGGCTCGATTCTTGGCCCTTATTTGTTCTTATTGTACCTAAATGATATACCTGTCCAGTCACGAACTAATATTGCCTGTTTTGCAGACGACACGGCATCATTCACTTCATCTCCTGATATTGACTTGGTTATCAGTCGACTCCAACTATCCATTAACGGACTTTTAGAATATTTCAATAAATGGAAACTTAAAATAAATGCCTCTAAAACCGAGGCTATTATTTTCACCAGAAAACGCAAATGTCCTAAACGAACTCTTAATATTGACGGCTTTACTATACCGTGGAGTAATACAGTTAAATACTTAGGCATTGTGTTAGACTCGAAGCTTAATTGGACTGAGAACTCCAAAAAACTCCATCTCAAAGGTACCAAAGCCCTAAATGCACTGAGCCCTATTCTGAATAAGCACTTCTGTCTTGGCAGCTACACCAAACTGCGCACGTACTGCACTCTGGTCCGCCCGTCCATCACATATGCATGTCCCGTGTGGAGTAGTACCTGTCAAACAAATATAAACAAACTACAGGTACTTCAAAACAAAGCCTTAAAGCTTGCCTTTAGCACACCGTTTCGTACAAACTCCCACAGGCTGCACCTCAAAATTGGTCTCCCCAAAATTGATGTGTACATCTATAAACTTTCAGAAAATGTTTATCTGGATAAAATCCAGATCTGGATTTATCCTCACAATAAAAATGAAATAATTCAAAACATCTGTAGGACACGCAAAAGCTATTTAACTTTTATCGATAGTTATAATCGATATAATTTACCGCATCACTTGTTTCTCGACTGCTGTGTTTATGCAGGCTTACTGCGTTTCGCCGAGCGCGAGCGCGCGCCATTCTCACCCGTATTACCAGCAGGGTACCGCTAGGTTAATTATACTAGCGATTGTATTTATGCTAATTATTATTATTAAATAAAGATTTTAAAATTGAATTGAAAATAGGTCTTATATTTTTTTATCCAAACTAATATTTTAGTTTCTTTTTGGAATTTCATGATGCTTTGAAAATACACATACGAGTAAGTAGATAAGATTTTATCAACGCGCCTATGAATTAGAACATACTCGTCGTAACGAGTACCAATAAATACTGACAACACATGATACTGGACTCGAGTCAGGATCGCTTCGCTCGCCGGTCGTTAGGTGCACTATTTGTTCGAGCGCATACTTCAGTTCCAAGTGTGTCGTTTCATACCACAGAACTAGATGGCGCCACGATGCAAATTGAAACGCGCAAGCGTTTGCTTCCGCGATTCAGGTATTAGTTTTGCGAATTGTTGAAAAATACAACCAGCTCAGGGATACGATACAAGGTGTTTTATTTACCTTTCCGTAATCCCTAAACCTCTAGATCGGACATTATTGATGTTTAGATTTTTTATTGGCTTTACTTATCCGCAAGCAAGACGCCCAAAACATACTGGTGTTGTTTATTATAAATAATGTAAAGAAAGAAAGAACTCATTTATTTTGTACACACAGGACACTACTACTACAACTAATTACTTAATCGTAGACAAACATTTAAAATAATAAATTAGGTCGAGTTGCAGCGTCCCGTCAAGTCCCGTGCGTCAAAAAAGGTATATTACTTATGTTACCGCCAGAGTGCGTATTAATATAGTTGAATGCATTTTTTCTTAGTTGTATCTTTCTTTCTCATGGTATTAGAGGCTAATTGAGTGATTTCCTATCTCCCTCACCCCCTCCGCATCCTTCGACGATGCACCGCGCCGTGGAGGTGTGTGCCCTTGAAAATCAAAACGGGCAGTCGATTACAATAAATCGCCGGGTCAACATACTCAAGATACGTCTGTGATTATAAAATTATTGTGAACTACCGCGAGTTATGTGATATAAAACTTTTATCGTGAAGTGTTCGAACTTTATTGAAGTTTATTGTGATGCATCACCAAACTTATGTTTTTACGAGGGAAAACAGCAAGTTCGCATCGAGCAGCCAAGGACCGAATATTTGAATCCAGATTTTCTACAAGGTGCGTGGATTCTCTTTTTCCTCCCTTTATTCACTCATTGCGAATACCATCGTAATCAGCGATCCTAGCGAATTATTAATAAATAAAGATACAGTCCACTTACATAATAACGCATAAAAGCCTTCGGGCGTGTAACGCTTCCCGCAAGTGGCCGAAATTTAACTTTGGCCACATCAACTTATTTATTTATTTAATTAGTAACGCGCTGGTTGGGTGACTGGCAGGATGTGACAGGATCGTGAAGTATGGAAAGAAGTGGAGGAGACCTTCGCCCAGCAGTTCCCTCCCACTGCGGCATAGGTTCAAAAATACAAAACAAGTCAAATTATATTTGTGTTTGTTTATTGTAAGTATGTACACAGAGTGATTGCCATTGCTGGCTCTTCCGAGTGCGAGTACGAGTAGGTACGAGTAGTTGCTTACTCGTACATACTCGTACATCTACCAGTAACTATTACTACCTTAATATCTATTACTTATTGAGCAATTAGAGCAATTAATATTATTGAATTAATTAAGTGTTTAATTAATACGGAGTGATTTTAAATTGACTGCGTAAATATTAACCACACAATCAGCATCGTAAATATAAAATATATCGCTAAAATAAAACAATTTTTTGCATTTTTGTGTACAAAAAACTGGAGAATATGGTCAACTAACCGCGATTACACAACTCTGCGTCATGCGGACGCGCTTACCGTGACCGCGTTTCGCACCGGGGCGGCTTAGGGAGTCCACGAAATTCGCGTTCACTTTGCATAACTTCAATTTAAATTTTTTCAATACTTTTGTACTTAGAGTGGGTTAACCAAAAAATGATTTTTTCAGTAATCTAAATATAAGCACTCAATTAAGAATCGTCCTATATACTAGTAGTTCTGTGAACTGTTGACCTTAAGACCTCACGCGAACTATTTTTATAGTAATATAATAATAATATAAATACAAGCTGTCATAACTCGCTAAGCTGTTGCCATTGTTTCGAAAAACATCTTCGATTTGTGTTTTTTCGATTCAATTGCTAGTTCCAATAAATATAAAATCTATTTTTATAGCTTTCTAAAGATTATTGCAAATGTGATGTGATAGTCACCCAAGTCAGCCTTATTGTAGCATTAACAATATGGATTGATTAGCCTTAAATTAATTAATTTTAAATTTTGCTTGAATAGCACTTTCAAACGAAACTTCCAAATTTTTTGGAAGATAAATCCCCAAACTTAGAAATAGAAATATATTTATTTGCCACAGAAAACACAACTTAAACAATAACAAAATATGTAACATGTAAACATTACTAAGTGCTTTTTGTCACAGACCGGTCCCAACTCAACACAGTGCCGGCTGAAGCCAGCGTTGATCTTCCCGGCGTTGGAACCGGGACGCGACGTCACGCACGTCACAATCCGCAGAGTTACTGCTGTCAGTGTCATAAACTATGCTACTAGTAAAAGTCAAAGATCGACAAAACGAAAATAACAACAAATCAATTATTTTCAAGTTTTCTCAAAGACTACAGTTTATACAAAGATTACAATCAAGCTCCCTAAATTATAATATGTAAATAATCACTGTGTGGTTAAAATGACTAAAAAAATATTTAAAGTTACCGACCCCGTATACCTACACGTATCTAGCAAGTTTTGACAATAGACGCACCACACATTACATAGTAAGTAAACACACCATTAACTAATTAATTTATTTAATTAAATAATAAGATAAACATAAAAAATAACTAATCTAAGTTTGGTAGCTACTCGTACTTACATACGATGAATAAATATGGTTTACTTAGAAGTTTATATAAACAAAATAACGTCTTGCATATTATTAGACTAGAGTCCGCAGACGAGTGTCCACAGACTAGAGTCCACAGACTAGAGCCCGCAGACTACAGTCCACAGACTAGAGTCCACAGATTAGAGTCCATAGACTAGAGTCCACGCTGCAGGGTGTAGTGATACCTACTCATCACTAACCAGTACCTATTTGCTGACTTGCTTGCTACAACACAAGCCTGCGTTTTGGTTGCAAAAATCATATACACAAATAAATACTAGACAGAAAGTGTTACAAAACTTTCCCAGTGACGTATTGAATGAAAACATTATCTAATATCTGCCTAATGACTAGATCGATGTGGAATGTTATCAGTGGAGGCGTGAGTTGCTCTGGAGGCAGATGTACATCCGGCGGCACATGTGACGTCACGGGGGCGTGACGTCACGTGCGCGGGGGGGGAGGAAGGCGTCCGTGTCCTGCGGCGGAGCGCCCTCCGCGCTCAGGTACGTGGAGTCCGTACCGGCCGAGGGCGGAGCGCCCCACGACACCCAGCGCGCCTGCAACGAGCACCAGTCTGTAGCGACCGCGGGCGAGTGTGCAGCGTGGCCGTGATGCGCTTCACTCACCTGCGTCTGCTCCGTGGCCCCGGGCTCCAGGTGCAGCGGCAGCGCATCCAGCGGCATGTCCAGGCACGGCGCCAGCAGCCGCGGGGACTCCGCTAGCAGAGCGGCCACACGGTCCACGCTCGGCCGCGCGCGCTTGTCTCGCCGCCAGCACGACTCGATCAACGCCTCCCTGCGGACAAAATCACGTATCAGTTGGCCGGGGGACGGGGCGCGGGTGCGTTGCGCGGGGCCATGTTGCGGTTAAGAAACACTCACAGCTGCGGCTTGAGTCCACGCGGCAGGTCGAGCGGTCGGCCCGCCTTCACGCGCGCCAGCACTTGCGCGTTGGACAGTCCCTGGAAGGGCAGCGCACCGAACGTGACTATCTCGTAGAGCAGCACCCCGAAGGACCAGACGTCGGAGGCGGGCGAGAACACGCCCAGTGCGAGGCTCTCGGGTGCCATCCAGCGCACTGGCAACATGCCCTTGCGTCCGAAGCGGTAGTAGTCGTGCTCGAACACGAGCCGCGTCATGCCGAAGTCGGCGAGCTTGACGCGGCGCGCCGCGGACACGAGACAGTTGCGCGCCGCCACGTCGCGATGCACGTACCGCATCCGCACCAGGTAGGCGAGCGCGCGCGCCACGTCCAGCGCCATGCGCGTCAGTCGCGCGGGCGCCACCTCCTCCTCGCCCGCCAGGTGGCGCCGCCCCAGCAGGTAGCCCTTCAGGTCTCCGTAGAGCATGAACTCCATGACGGTGCACACGGGTTTCGTCTCGGTGACGACGCCGAGCAGCCGGATTACGTTCTCGTGCTCGAATCGCTTCATCGCTTCCGCCTCGGCGAGGAAGTCAAGTTTCTCCTCGGTGGAGGCACCCGCCTTGAGCGTCTTCACTGCGACGGCAGTCCAGCCGCGGTCCTCGCTCAGCAGCGCGTGGCCGCCGTACACGGTGCCGAACGCTCCCGTGCCGATCTTGCGGTTGATAACGACGTGCTCGCGCGGCACCTCCCAGCGGTCCGGCACGCCCGGCTTGGGCCCGAGCGCGCGCATGCCCACGGCCACCACGCGCGCGCGGTACTCGCGCTCGGCGCGCCGACGCCAGCGCCACGCGCCCGCCGCAAACAGCGCCGCCAGTGCAGCCAGCGGCAGCGCGGCGGTAACCGCGTACGCCACGCTGCAGTCTGCGTGCAGCGCGGCCGCGAGCGGCTGCAGCGCGCAACGCTCGGTGCCGTCATCGGGCGCGCGTCCGTCCGGCGTGCCCCAGCGCAGCGCCGCCTCGTCCAGCGCCAGCGCGCCGTCGCTCCAGTTCCCAACGAGCGCTGCACTCCCGTTCCGCCACTGCAGCAGCGCGAGCGGTAGGCGGCGCGCGCACACTCCTCCCACGTTCTCCCACTCAAACGAGCCCGTCACACCGGTATATGGGGCGAGCGCGGCGTCCTCCACCACTTGTCTGTAAAGATGATAACGAGGTCAGTACCTGTACGACATTATTTCTCGTTTTTGCCCGACTGCGAAGAACAAGGTTTTTTTGGAAAAGGAACAATGTATATTTCTTTGGCACGCCCTAGAGCCTAAACGGCTTGTCGCATGTTAATTAGAGTGGTATCAATACATTCGTATTAGTCGTGATAGTGACACTGGATACATTAAATTAAAAAAAAAAACGTAATTTTTGACGCCATAATAAAACTAAAAAAGACACTAAATACGTTGAGTGTGTTATGGCGTTATATACACCACAACTTTTTTTAAATGAACTTAATTTTAGCACGTTATATACATACCTACACATAGATCGTAAATACGCTGTCAGTAATTTGTTTTTATTACGGGCGCGCGTTCTGTGTGTCGCGTGCGATGTTTTGTTTGATTGTTGTGAGCGCGGGAGGGGCCGCCTTGTTTATGAACGATTTGATTCCGTTGTTCGCGTAAATGATTGTGTTGTTTAATGGGTGTCCAATAATTACCAAATAATCGAGAAAATTTTTCAGTATCGGAAATAGATAACGCTGTTAAAATTAAATTCATTTTAAAAAAGGAGTGATGTATATCGCTAGGAGCAAGGTTAAACCATCGATCCCGAATCAAATACTTTTCGACAATCTCTTATACGAGTAGGCAGTATAAGGGTACCCAGCGAGAATCTACTCTGATCACCTAATACATTAAAATTGGGAATTGGTTTTTTATTTAGTTCACAAACAGAAATACACATTTTCACAGATATACAACAACAAAAATATAACTTGCGATTTGCGAACTTCTTCTACTCGTAGCCGTGAACATAACTTATTTACAAATATTACACATAACATCAATCTACCTACTTGAGAAATAAAATAATTACTTATATTTACAACACACATTTAGTACAGATTACTCAAATAACTTGCGCAGCTTGCTTTTTATTGAGGGAAGCGAATATTGACTGAAAATGTCTAGCAATAACCTAATGTCATCCTTATTATAAACTCTTGCACATACGATGCACAGGTGAATGTTTTAACATATTAGTCCGACACTTACTTAAGATGAAACATTTCTTTCATGATAATCTTGCGTGAGGAAGAGGGACCCTAATATTAATTTTTGACAATAATTCGGGACAATCGACTAGGTTGTTTAACAGTTTATACAACATCAAAATATCAGTCATCTCACGTCTCGTATGTAATGGCATAATTTTATAGAAATTTAGTCTAGACTCGTATGACTTTAATTGTGTACACTTATTTTCCATAAATGTCAAATGGTATAAGAAACATTTCTGAACCTTTTCTACCGTGTTCGAGTGAACTGCGTAACCCGGATTCCACACCACAGAACAGTATTCGAGAATACTCCTAACCAAACTATTAAACAGCAATATAGAAAGATCCTTGTTTCGAAACGATTTAGCTTGCCTGGAAATAAAACCACACATTTCACTAGCTCTTCGTGTTTTAATTCTCTAAAATTTAGCTGGGAATCGACTGTTACTCCAAGATCACGGATGGACGATACCTGTTTGAGCGGAACTTCATTAATAACATAATTCGCTCGCAAGGGTCTACGGTTACGTGTGTATTTAATGAAGAAGTATTTTGAAGCATTAAGACACATCTTAAATAGAGCACCTATCACAGACGCGATCGATATCAGCCTGCAAGTTCTCCACATCCTTCTGATCCCTGATACGCCTGTACAGCTTAAGGTCGTTGGCAAAAAGTTTTACTTCTGACTTCACTACACAGGGTAAATCATTAATAAAAACCAGATAGAGAAAAGCACCCAGGTGTGAAACTTGAGGTACACCTGACGGTATCGCCGTTTGTTTCGACTTAAATCCCTTTACGACTACCAACTGAGATCTATTACGCAAGTAAGAGTCAAACCATCTTAACAATGTTCCGTGAATACCCAAGCCTGTAATTTAGCCAATAGCAGATCGTGATCAACCAGATCAAAGGCCTTGCTTAAATCTGTATAAATGGCATGGGCTTCTTCTTTATTATCCAGAATTTCGCGTACCTTGTTTACGTATCCTATCACGTTTGTGCTAGTCGACTTGCGTGGCCTAAAACCATGCTAGTTAGGATTTAGAAATGGAGATATATGCCAGTATGCTTTTTTAACCATTAGGGATTCTAACAATTTGCCTGCTCCCGAAAGAATCGGCCTATAATTTTCAATGTGTGACAGATTACCCTTTTTATGGATAGGAGTAATATTGGCAACTTTCCATTTCGATGGAAAAACTCCAGTACCTATCGACTTATTGAAAATCATAAGCAACGGCTTAGCTAACTGAGTGGCACATTCTACCAAAACCACCGACGGCAAAGAATCAGGCCAGCTTCTTTTGTTTCTGGCCAACGAACCAAGAGCATTTAGTATTTCTATTTCTTCAATGTATAAGTTATATAGCGTAGGAATATTTCAAAGAGTATTAGTTATCGTAGACTTTTCGATAATTGGTACACGTAGTTAAAATGTTCCGAAAACAATTCACATATTTCTTGACCTCCCGATTTATTTGATAAATGCATCTGGTTAGATAACGATGAATTGTTACCTTTAAGGTTTTTTACATACTGCCAGATATGTTTAGGATTCTTTTTGAAGTATACGGATGTGTTATTTTTGAAAGATTTTAAGCATTCTCTTAATAATACTTTACACCTCTTACGAGCGTCTGAAAATGCAAGTTTATCTTGAAGATTGCCGTACATTTTGTATTTAGTATGGTACTTGACCTTTTCTTTCATGCATTTTATAAGAGGAAGCGAGAACCAAACCGGATATCGATCGCTTTCAGTTCGCTGTAATGGGCTATGTTTTTTTATTATAGGTTCAATAGTATCGTAGAAAACAGTTACCATACTATCCACAGATTCTACCCGCAATACCTCATCCCAATCAATTTGTGATAGATCATTATTGACGCTTTCGAAGTTTTATTTATGATATTTTAGTGCCATCAAAGGATTTCTTTTAAGAGGTTTGAAAGCGCCGACATCAATAGTGATAAGAAGAGAAGGGTGATGTTGTGTGTCTAGCTTTAATAAAGGAGCAGAATGTTCAACCACTTTTAGGGCATTGTTACCTGTGGTGCTAAATACTAAATCCAAAATGTGTCGGTTTTTATTCAATACCCAATTATATTGATTTAGATCATTAAAAATAATTGTATCGAGGAACAGAGAATCTTGCGCACTAGGACCCGGTTCCGGTATCAAATTCATCAGTTTAGGATCTCGCTTCCAATTAAAATAAGGCCTATTAAAATCTCCAAGTAGGTACGTTTGAGAGTTTGGCGTAATTTTATTGCTAATGACCTGGGTTATGTTATATAAAATAGGTTCCAAGAGATCAAGTGGTATTTGCGGTGGAACATATATCGCTCCAATACTGAATTGTTTTAAAATGAACCTTTCTTTAGCTAAATAGTTAACCATAGATCTTCGCATATACACTTGGACTCCCGTTCTTGCGTACGCATTACCTCATATTCTTTCAACATTGCAATTAGGACCCCACCCCCTCCTGTTTTTACTGACTCTGAATCCTGTCTATCACGTCTAAAAACATTATAACGGCTATCAAAAATTTCATTATCAAAGAAAGAATCGGTTAAATTTGTTTCTGTCAATATTATAATATCCTAGTCTTGGTGAAGAGCATTCTCGTACAGTTCGGGTAGTTTAGTGCGCAGCCATCTAACATTTTGATAATATACAGTGAGGGTGCCCGATGCCACAGACTTGATTTCATAAAGATTTTACAAATTCTATGTCTTTTACCAAGATGGGCTTTGACTTAATATCTTTTCTCTTAAAAATACGACAGTTGCGGGTCCAAACAAACTGATATTTTTTCTCAACTGCCGCTGCTCTCGCCGCTGCATGCTATTGCTTATTTGCCGGTGATAGATGTTCAGACACATATACTGGCCGTTTTTCTCGCGGTAAACCAAGATGAGCAGTGTTTAATTTATTGTTTATATTGGACCTATTGTAGATGCGAACAGTCGCTAAAAAGTTATCACGTGCAAGCTGAGATGCCATTTTCACCACGATAGCGCGTGGGCGATGGAATCGTTGTTTACTTTTGCCACACGACCATCAGAACATCACTTTCCGCAAGGTTGTAAGTCACTGCTTGCCTTATTTTTTTACAATGCTTATAAGGTTTTCATTTTGAGACTCGGGAACACACTGTAACTCCAGGTTGCTATCCCTAGCCTGCTGTTCAATAATAGAACTGAGATTTCCATAGATTGCTCATAGCAAAGTTCTCGAAGTTCCGCGAGCTGTATTGTCATATTTTGTACTCCCCCAGAAAGCTTGTTAATAACAGCGTTAGTCTCCTTGCTTTTGGTCTCAATTTTTGCTTCAATTCCTTTAGTAATAGACTCGGAAGCTTCTTTTAATTTCAAATCAAAATACGCCTTTAAATCATCTACTTAAACCAAATGCATGTCGGTCCTCATGAGTCGGTGATCCCAATTGGTTCGACCTGACAGGAGTATTAGAATTATCATCTTGTCTTTACTTTGTTTTGCAATGCGGGCACTTCCATATAGAATAAGAATAAGAAATATTTATTGGCCTTTTAATAACATTCGTTACAGGCAAGTCTTCTTACATTTTAATTATTAATTACTTTAAAAAGAAACTTAACTTATAAATACTTTTATAGTTCTAAGAACAAATAGTTATTATATTATACATTTACATTGTCATTTATTTCTTTACCTATTACTAACATTTTGTAATTGTTGTTCATAACACAAGAACGATGATTCCACAAGCTGCATTGACATATATTCACTGAGTTTATAAAAAGGATTTCTTTCAAATAAATATTTGAATTTTTGTTTAAATATTTTAAAATTGAGTTCCATCACGCTATTTGTAAATTTATTGTACATTAATATTTTGGTGTAAAGTCCCTGTTTCTTACATTTAGATAATCTGTTGACAGGCAGGACTCGCCCTTTTTTATTATTACGTGAAATTCTTTTTCCCGGTATTTCCGTATCCTCGTGTACCTCTAATAAACTACTATAAATATAAAGTGATATAGCTGTCATTATTTTATCATTGTATTAGAATACACTGTTAAAATATTGTCATTATTTTATCAGTGTATTCTCGCAGGACTACGTTTTTTCAAACCATTCATTGTTCTTATAGATTGTTTCTGACATTTTAAAACTTTTATGATATCTTTAGCGTTTCCCCAAACAGTTATAGCGTATCTTATTATAGAATGAACGTATGCATAATAGACAGAGATGAGTGACTTTTTATCTAATAATGGCTTGAGTTTAAATAAGGCATAATTACCACTTGCCATTTTCTTGGAAATTTTATCGATGTGAGATTTATGACTAATTGTGTTATCATTTGTATAACCTAGAAATATATTTGTTTTACTAATAGAATTCCCAAAATATACATATTGTTTTGTACTGCTTTGATTCCTTGGAAAAAATTTCAGCAGGAATTCCTAAGCATTGATAATGGTCATTACCACGACAAGACTTGCATATCTTTAATTCATGTCTAGAAATGCTGCAGTCGCAGGCCACGCATTTAGTCATTTTTATCTTACTTGTGATCATATAAAAAAGAAAAGAAAACAATGACAGTTATCAATTGCTTATCTTGTTTTTATCAACAAAAGTACGCCGGTGGTTAGTAAAGAAATAAAGTTTTTATGAAAACGTCACACACAGATTTTCACGGCAAATTGTGCTTCACACCATTGATTCCCGGTGCAGTGAATTATTTCAGTGTGTTCGCGAGTGCTTGAATAATCGAAAACAAAAACTTTGCACTAAAATTTAGCGAGTAAACTTGCATTTATGAATATAATGATGCACCGGTACAATAACACAACTTTTCGTGACGTAGGTAGATGACAGAGAAAAAAAGTTGGTTGGAACTGGTACCTCATAAGATCATGGCGATGGAGATCGTCAACGGCATTGGGATGATCGTTCAGCAGACGGCGGAGCGCGGCGGCCCACAGGCGCAGCGTGTCGTACAGCAGCGCGGCGTGAGGCGAGGGCGGAGTCTGGCGGCAGGTGCCCGGGGGAGAGCCACGCTCGCAGCGCGCTCGCCAGCGAGCCTGCCAGGCAGGCGGCGCCCGCCAGTCGAGCTGCCAGGCCGGCATCGCTGTGAGGTGTCCCTCGGCCACCTCCTGCAGCTCGGCCAGCGTGCAGTTGTGCGTGTCGGTCGCCCCCGGGTGCAGCCAGCCGGGCGCGCGCTGGCGGTCCAGCAGCCACACGGCGCCGGCGCGCGGCACCAGCCCCGCCCCGCGCCCCGCACACAGCGCCGCACGCGTCGCGCGCGCATCCTCCACGCTCACGTAGAGCACGCGCGCGCCCGCACCTCGCGCGTCCTCGGCCCACTGCACACGCAACACTGTTTCATTTATTTATTTACAGACTGTCGCTCTTGGTACTTGGTACCACTTAACAACCCTTGTCCATGTAATTGCGACATAGCCGGTTGACAAGCGAGTTAACGCCGTCATTTTGTAGGAGACTCTATGACAAGTAGGTCAATAAGGGATCCAGACAAGACTACAGTATTGTAAGATCCTTTAACCTGTAACTCGCCTGTCAAGTGTCCACGGGTCACAACTGTGTCTGATAGGATGTTGATATTGTCGGTGCGTCACCTACTTGTATCTGCTAGTATTTAGAAACAGTTAATTTAATTTTTAGTATAAGTACTTATGTTTTGAGTGTATTTAAGGCATGCTGTGTTCGTTGTTAGGAGGCCATTCTGCCCTAACTTTAAGATAAAAAACTGTTATATTTAATACTGTTTCAACGTCCAATTGACGTACATAACAAAAAATTAACGTAAATTTAATTTTTGCAAGTAAAGCCGAACATATGGCCCGGCGCCGGGCCGAGTCTCCGGGCCAGATGGGATACACTCCTCCTGTGCTATGCTAAGAGAAGCTGTGTTGTAATGTTCTAATAGTCACACCTGCAGCACCAAGTCTTGTTCGACACGTTCCGCGCCCCCCGGGAGCTCCACGTGCACCAGCACGGTGGCCCCCAGGTGCGCCGGTTCCAGCACCGCGCGTGTCGCCAGCTCGCTGAGCACAGCCACGCGCCGCCAGCGCTGCCGCGCCAGCAGCGCGCCCAGTGCGCGCGCCGGCCGGCGCCCATCCCCTGCCGCCAGCAGCATGCGCGCGCCCAGTCCCGCTCCTGCCGGCGGCGCCTGCGCGTTGTACGCGAGCACAGGCAGCGTCAGCGCCGCGCTCTGACGCACCACGTCGCCGAACGCGGCTCCGCACGCCGGCCCCGCCACTGCCGACAGCGCGCCGAACTCGGTGCCCAGCGAGTCCGTCAGGTACTTGAAGGCGCGCGAGCCGGAGCACGCGTCGTCCACCAGCTCCACCTTATAGTCGAAGGACGCGCCCGCCGCGCCCGCCTCGTCCACCTCCGCGAGCTCGGCGGCGGCGCGCAGAGCACGCACGTCGTACGCCTCGCGCCGCGTGCTCGCCGGCACCAGCGCCGCGACACGCACCTCCGGCGCCACGTGCAACCACGCGGGGTGAGCGGCCAACGCCTCGCGCGCCGCCTGCTCGGCGCCCACCGCGAGCGCGCGCCGCTCCAGCGCTCGCAGCTCGCTCTCGTCGAGTGCGAGGCGAACGAGCACGCGCATGGCGCTCGGCGTGTGCGCCAGTGAGCGCACGTTCACCAGCTTGATGAGTAGTCTTGCTTCGAAGGGGCAGTCGGCGAGTAAGCAGGCCGGCGGCGAGAGCGCGTATGCACCGGCGCGCTCGAAGAGGGTGGGGTCGAGCGCGCGGCCGCACACCAGCGCGGGTAGGGCGCGCGCGCGCAGCAGGCGGGGCAGGGCGCGCGAAGCGGGCACGACGCGCACGTGCAGCGCCAGCTGCCGGACCAGAGCGCGCAGCAGCACTGCCTCGCCCTCGTCGGTGGTGACGATTGTCGCGTTTTCCGAGTGTTCCCGCACTGCCAGCACTCCGCGAGCAGACGCATTTATATTTTCATATCTAGACAGTGTTTTTTTTAAATTTGGTATGCTGGTATGTTAAAACATTAAAACAGCTATCTATAGCCGTAGTTTACATATTATCTTAAATTAATAAATAAAATCATTTTGTTATTTTTTTCTCTTGAATAAAACTCCCGTTCAACCTATTTCTGTTCTAAATTGTTGTTTACGATAAATAAATCAAGGCGTGATGAACGGACAAACAAACGGACAGTGTAACGATCGATTAAGTACTATACTACGAGCTCCTCGAATGATTGTGCGATAATGATAGTTGGGATTGCTTCTCACATCAGCCATACCTAAAATCGTCATCGACAGAGTCCGAGGTGATCGCTCGTAGCACGTGTTCGGGCAGAGCGTAGCGTGCTGCAATCTCTGCGTCGTCCAGCTCCAGCAGGGAGCGCAGCGGGGGCGCGCCGGGGGCGGGGGCCGGCAGCAGGTAGCAGGCGCGGTGCGCAGGGGGCGCCGCCGCGCCTAGGTTTTCGAGCCCTGCGTCGCGCAGGATCGGGAACGCAGGCAAGGCTGCTCCGCCGGCCGGCACGAGCGCTACGTCCAGTGCGCCGCGCGCCAGCCCCGCCAGCGCCGCGAACAGGCAGGCGCGCGCGTCAGGCGTCGCGCAGGACGCGGGCGGGGGCAGCACGCGCGCGCGCACTCCCCGCGCCCCCAGCGCCCCTTGCACTAGCGCCCCCAGTGCCTCGCCGCTCGCCGCGCTACCGAACGGCACTACTGTCACTCTCAGCTCGTCCTCGATGATCGCTTCCGTGCTGACGGCTGCCAACATTATTATGTATTATGCTTTAAACTTTGAAACTTTACATACAATACCATAAATGTGTAGGAAGTAAACTAGAAGTATACATGGGTCTCTGCTTAGGTGGTTAAGCTCATATCATTTTTGTATTGTTTTCAGTATTGTTATAAAGTGTAACATTTCATCAGTGTTTATAACTAGGAGTACCAGTACTGTGAGTAGTGTATAGTTTACGTTTGTATTGTTAGGTAGGTAGGTAAAGTAATTAGTTACTTACGTCTCAATATTCGTTGCTACGTTAAAGGTAGGCATATTTCTATTGTAAGATTATTTTGTAAATGTCAGGCTCACATTTTGAAGACATTATATCCTTCGTAGTTGTAAATAATAATGTTATGTTAAGTTTAGTTTTAATATATTGTTAGTTTTGTGGACTATAAATTATAAATAAAAAAAAATAAAAATGGTAAAATATAACCCGGCCAAGTACAAGTCGGGCTCCTGGTGTTAACCTAAAAGAGTAAACCTGCTTTTAGGTGACGGAAGAAGTGAAAGATTCATGCTACTGGCTATCAATCGAACTGGCGTGCTTGCAGGTGTCGGAAGAAGTGAAAGATTCACGCTACTGACTATCAATTGAACTGGCGTGCGTGGTATCCTATCCTTTGATAAGGAGACTCCTGCCCATTTTTTATATTCAACACAGCTTTTTTTTTAAAGGAAATCGACAGGCAGCTCGAACGAACACAGACGTCAGCAACACTGTGGCGCCTAAACGGAGCATGCCTAGTCTGTACACGTGGAGATTTTCCAAATTGAGGGTAGTAGCTACACAGGTGAACGTTAGAAAACGCCCCACCACTATGCTTATTCATGATGGTTTTTTTTCATCTGTAGTTAAGGCTGTTTCGTGTATTCTGTGAGATCAAACCTCGTGCTTGTTCACGAGGCACGGCAATCTAACACAATACTCGTAACTACTCAGTTACCAAACAAAACATTGATTACCATCCAAATGCAAGCGCGTGTTACCGAGTTACAGTTACAGTTAAATACCACCCTCACGAACTCTCACAAGTATTTAACTTTATTGGTATAACATTAACATCAGTTAGTCTGTTCCAACCGAAAACAAACAGAAGACAGAAGACAGACGTTAGACGCAAACATAAGACAGACGTTAGACGCAAACATAAGACAGACGTTAGACGCAAACAGAAGACTGACGTTAGATGCAAACAGAAGACAGACGTTAGACGCAAACAGAAGACAGACGTTAGATGCAAACAGAAGACAGACGTTAGACGCAAACAGAAGACAGACGTTAGACGCAAACAGAAGACTGACGTTAGATGCAAACAGAAGACAGACGTTAGACGCAAACAGAAGACAGACGTTAGACGCAAACAGAGCGCGCGTTATCGAGTTTAAGTCAAATAAGTTTTCGATCAAACGGGACCCCCCGGGACTAATTCGAGTATTCGGGATAACATCAATTTGAGTTATTCCGTTCTAACATAAAAATAATTATTCCAATCAAAGTGCGTGTTATCATCATAATTCATACTAATATTATAAATGCGAAAGTTTGTCTGTCTGTGTGTCTGTCTGTATGTTTGTTACCTCTTCACGCTTGAACGGCTGGACGAATTTCGGTAAAATTTAAAATAAAGATATGTTTTACCTTGGATTGAAACATATATACTACATTTCATCATCACCACCATCTTTCATCACTACGCATTCAAAACTGTGCATCTTTGTTACTCGTTCACGTTATAACGAGTTAACGGATTTAGATGAAATCAGGAGTGGAAATAGCCTACACCCTGTACCCTGTACCCTGTACCCGGGATCACCACATACTTTACATTTCATCACCATAATTAATCACCAAATTTAAAAGTGTGCGTCCTTTCTAAGCATGTTCGTTCCTCCTTCACGCACGCACGGCTCAATGGATTTAGATAAAATTTGGTACCAAAATAGCTTAGACCCTGGATTAACAAATAGGCAAATTTTTATCCCAAAACTCTATCAGGTTCTTACAGGCAAAAATTTTATATTTTATAAGTTCCCGAAGTATGTAAATTGCAAGAAAATTTTATGACTCAATAGCGTTTTTTTTGCGTAATAAAAGTTTGTATGTGTGCAGGATCTATACCAACGTCAAACGAAACACAATATTACTACTCCGCTTCATGGCAAATGACAGGTCTCGGGACTATGTACTCGTATTTTAAGTATTTTGATAGCCCTTTAAGTTTGTATTCGGCGATATAACGTTAGTTAAAAGTACATAATAATTGTATCGTATCACATTTTTTAAACCAATAGCATTTAATATTAAAAAAAAATAAGTTTTGTTTTTCACATTTTGAATTACTTTATATGCCGCGGGCAACGCCGCGGGTAACAGCTAGTTTAATACATCATTATATCTTTTATTCTCCTCTCCCACAGGAACCACGGTCAACATCGGGATAAAAAGTTGATATGATGTTACAGCATGGTGCAAACCATATGTATCCCAAGTTTCATTGGAATCAATCCAGTAGGTAGGTAGTCAAGATACAGACAAACGGATAGACAGACGAAAATTAAAAAGTTACAGATTCGGGTTAAACATCCATAACTGCGTACCCCTTGAGTGAAATATTCAAAACATATTCAACGTACAGAATTCGACCTGTTACAGTTTTATTATAAGTATAGATAAGATGAAATCCATATAATTGCAATGTGGAAAGTTGGAGGAACGTACCTTGTCTGATTACTATAACTGATGGTGTTGACATTGAACATTGATTTTGTTATAGCTTATAGGTATTTGATATGAATTTGGCTGTATCTTTTGATTGTGTTGAATTAAAAGTTTTTTTCAGGTCTAAGGAACAGTAAGTTTGAGTATTTCATAAGAAAACTTCACGTGAGACTGAGAAAAAGTGTCTTGACAGACAGACGAACAACAAATTAATGTTCATTTTTTTTCTTTTAAGATAGGGTCATTTAAAAAGAGACAGTGGGGAAACAGTTCGTCCGTACTATGGCTACGAGGTCGTGCAGTAGAGCCATGTTACCTTCTCCAACTGCAGCAGGCAGGCTCACCGCTACCAGTGACAGTGTTCACGTACGTATCCCGTGCTGTAATGAGAGTCGAACAGTGCCTGTGTTACCTGACGCGACGCACGCGCACACGCACACGCACACCAGCGCCGCGCACAGCACCGCGCGCCCCGCACCCGTCCCGCCGACACCCGCGCCGCGCGCCATCTGCAACACACGCACCGACACCATTATACAACCACCATCTTCAAATAAACTATTCATTCTTCAGTGTTCTTTTACACAATTTAAAACCTCCTCTGAAAACATTTAACTCGAATTATAACTTGAAAACTCAATTGTTCCAAGTTACAAATATTTTTAGTCAAAGATTCATTCACACAGTCATTTATGACTCATTTACCTCACTATTAATTGAATGTGTTTAGAGCGGCACTATACTTAATATACTTACTTGTTAAGTAAGAAGGCTGTTGTTTATCGGATAAAACTAAAGTTAATTAAATATCTAACTGTCAGACAACGAACGAACAAACAAACGAACCTCATGTCAGACTTGCGTGCAGCTCGACCCTGCGCGCGCCTTCGCCACCGCCCCCGTCACCGCCCCCGTCACCGCCCCCGTCTCCACACTCTCTAAAAAGAATACGATAATGATTGTACACAACATTCTACTGTTTTTTTATGTTTGTTACTGAGACTGCCGGGAGCAGCTACTCAACACTTCACATGGAGGCCCGCTCGCCCCGCACCACGCGACCGCGACCGCACTACGCGACCGCGGCCGGTTTTGATAATAATTATCAATAGAAACATTCGCGGACTGACCAGTTAGGTACATAGATACGTTTTATTATTAGTTCATACTCATAGCGTCTTCAATGTTGATAGAATTATATGTGAACGGAAAGTTGGTTGTAAACATTGTAGCACGGCAACACTCGAAATCTCGATAATTGTCGGAAAGAAAGATTAGAATTTCTTCTTCCTTTTTCAGCTCTTGTTACTATGAAGTCTCACGAGTGTACTTATCGCCGAGTGGTGTACTACGGGTACATATGCACGATCACATCCACGCACGAAACAGTCACCTAATCATATTCACTACTGAGACTACCTCCCCTGGGAATCGTACTCAGGAGCTCCTGGTGTCAAGGCAAGCATATAACCACCAGAGGTTATCTCGGTATTTGCAGTAGTTCAGCAGTTAAGAGTGAGCTATCAGACTCCCACCCCGCGACCCACGACACCCACGAGAAGGTCTACTCTCCGAAGTTAAACGAACACTCTGGGGGTCACTAATTACAATCTTATTGTTATTTTATCTGTTTAATTTTTTTTTATCACTAACAGTCTTTATGCAATATGTATGTGTAACTGTGTTGTGTATGTAACAACTTCACTGTATGTAGATATCGTACTGTACTCTGTGTTCATACGAGTAACTCGTATGTACTCGTATTATGTTGTACATACTTAGTACATACTTAGCCGCGGGGTCCCGGCAGAGTAGAATTGAAAGTCCACGAATCCATGCGTTTAGGGTCATGAAATGTTCGTACAATGATTACAGGCTTCCCGGACAGCAGCGGAAGTTTTAATTGCGTTCATCACCTACGCAAAACTGCAGTGATAGACGGCGAGCTTCAGAGGCTTAACATATTGATTGCAGCCTTACAAGAAACACGACTTCCTGATGAAAGTTCCATAAAAGAAGCTAACTTCACTTTCTTTTGGAAAGGCAAAGATTCCTCAGCTGTTCGCAAACACGGGGTTAGGTTTGCCGTCCACAACAATCTGTTACATTGCATCGAAACTCCGCGGGGGATATCTGAGCGTATTGCGTTAATGCGCTTTAACACTGATTGCGGATATGTCACCATTATCGCAGCCTACGCCCCAACGCTAAACTCCTCAATGGAATCAAAAGATGATTTTACCAACATCTGTCTGAAACAATCCGAGCATTATGCCAAGGTGATCGCCTCATCCTGTTAGGGGATTTTAACGCTCGAGTTGGCCGAGTTAAAACTTCTTGGCCCGACTGCTTAGGTGACCACGGCGTGGGCCAACAAAATGAAAACGGTCAAAGACTCTTAGAATTTTGTTCTCGTCATCAGATTTGAGTCACCAACACGTACTTCAAAGGCAAAATTTATGCTTAAAGTATCTTGGAAACATCCACGTTCCGGGCATTGGCATCAGTTAGATGTAGTTTTAACTAAAAAGAAAGACCTAAAAGACATCACTCATACATGTACATTCCACAGCGCTGATTGTGATACTGACCATTCTCTTGTTGCTTACACCAAAAAAGATACACTATTCAAAGCCTCGAAGCAGTAAAAGAATAAATATTCCACCATCATCTGAAAACAATGAGAAACTTAGTCTATTTTCAAACATGGTCATCAGTGAAATAATTTCATGGGATCCTAGTTTATCTGCTATTGCTGAATGGGATCAAATAAAAAAGTTACTAACAGATACAGCAGCTAAAGCATTTGGTTACCAAGGCAGGACCAAGAACGATTGGTTTAATGATAACATCCACCATCTTCAACCTTTTCTCAAAACAAAACGGAAAGCTGCCGAAGTTTATCGTCTCAACCCAACCAGCTCCTCCAAAAACGCACTATCTAAAGCAAAAACAGATTTGCAACGTAATACTCGCCGCATAGCAAACGCGTACTGGACAGAAGTTTGCAGCAGCATCCAATCTAATTAGTAATAATTGCAAGATGCACATATATGCTGACGATATTCAATTATATATATCATGTAAACCAAGGGATGTCGATCATGCAATATTTAAACTCAATGAGGATCTCGCGAGAGTGGCCACTTGGTCTACAAGTAACTGCCTGTTGCTGAACCCGACCAAAACAAAATATATAGTTTTTGGTAGTAAACATCAGCTGGCTAGTTACAATCCGTCCATTAATGTTACACTACTGGGTGAACCCATAGAACGAGTCTATGAAGCGCGCAACTTGGGTCTGATTATGGATGGCGAGTTACGGTACAAAAAACACATGGCTAATTGTATTAAAACTTGTTTCTATAAATTAAAAGTGTTGTATAAGCTAAGACCCTTCTTAAAAGAAAGTCTGCGTATTCAGCTTGTAGAATCATTAGTTTTATCTAGGCTTAATTATATGGACACGGTGTATGGGCCAAGACTTCTGGCTACGACTCAAAGACTTGTACAACGTGTTCAGAACGCTTGTGCCAGGTTTTGTTTCGATATCCCGTGGAGATCATACGTGACCCCATTCCTGAACAAGAATGCGTGGTTGAAAATGATGCACCGCCGTAAATTCCATCTGGCATGTCTTCTGTTCGGGATCATTAAATACCAAACTCCGTCTTATCTCAGCAATAAGTTGAAGTGGTTGACAGGACGGAATCCTTTACTCTCCCGTAAACCTGCGATGCAGCTAGCAATGGAACGACACCACTCTGCCGCCTTCAGAGGTAGTTTCCGCTATGCTGCATCAAAGTGTTGGAACAATATTCCGCCACCGATAAGGAATCTGCGTTGTTTGAACAGTTTTAGGAATAAGCTAAAAATATTCATTTATGCTCATCAGCGGGGAGAGGAACAGCTGATCCAAGACACAAGCGCAATTTAAGTTATATATAATTTGTTCATAATATTGTATGCGTTTTATGTATTCGTTATTGTGTGGTAATGTTACATGTTATCCAAACAAATCTTATGTGTAAATTTTTAGGTTATTATTATTTTTTTGTTAATTTGCTTCGTAACTTTGATGATATATATGTATGATGTTTTAAAATGAGTTTAAATTTTATATTGTTTTGTTTTATAGTTACTAATGTTAATTTTGCTGTTTACTGTCAAGTAATGCGTGCGTGAGGTCACTTGCCGGCTCCAGCGGAAGATCAGCGCTGGTTGTTACAACCAGCATTTTGCTGAGTTGGAGTCGGGTTGTGATAAATATTTCATTACTTTTAATTTATTTATTATTATATATAGTTTGGTTGTAATAATATGTGTAATGTTGTAATTATCGCAATTAAACTATTCATTCATTCATTCATTCATTCATTCAATCTTGTGTTTCAATTGGTAACTACAGTGGATTGTACGCAGGCATTAAGAAGGCACTACGTACTGTACCAAAAAAGACGGCTCCATTGAAAGAAGCGGATGGAATGGTTATTACCGATAGTAGTCAGCAGCTTCTTCGATGAGTTGAGCATTACTCCAAGCTGTACAAAGAGCCAGTAGATATTTGCCAAAAGGCGATTGAGAAACCCCCAAATTTCCCAATCTGCACACAGCTAGATGAAGTCCCTTCTGCCGCAGACTTTCACAATGCTATTAACCACCTTAAGCGCAGAAAAAGTCCAGGGAGCGATGGTATTTTGGCTGAAGTGGTTAAGTTAAAATGTGTTGCACCCGTCTTATACAACCTGCTTGTGAAGTGTTGGGCGGAAGGTTTCGTGCCACAGGATATGCGTGACGCTAACATAGTCACTTTGTACAAAGGAAAAGGTGACCGTGGAGAATGCAACTGCTATCGCGGAATCTCCCTTCTCAGCATCGTAGGAAAACTATTTGGCCGTATTATCCTAGCTAAAATCCAAAAACTAGCAGATCGCGTATATCCTGAGTCACAGTGTGGCTTTCGCGCTCGGCGTTCCACTACAGACATGATATTCACACTCCGACAGCTTCAAGAAAAATGCCGCGAACAGCAAAAACCTCTATTTATCGCCTTTGTTGACTTAAATAAGGCATTTGACACTGTAAGTAGGGAAGGCATGTACATAGTCCTCGAGAAAATTGGGTGCCCACCCAAACTTTTGAAGGTGATACATTCGTTTTATACGAACACGAAGGGTCCTGTTGTCTTTAACGGCAGTACTTCGGACACCTTTGAAATAAAGAGAGGCGTACGTCAAGGTTGCGTTTTGGCCCCAACGTTATTTGGTATATTTTTTGCAGTACTCCAAAGTTGCTTTTGGGGATGCTGATCATGGTTTGCATATGCATACCAGAGCTGATGGTAAACTCTTTAACATATCTCTACTAAAATCTAAACGTTACCGGAATGACCTCTTCATTGACAGCCTTCTATTTGCAGACGACGCAGCTTTTGTTGCCAGTTCTCCCGTAGAGCTAGAGAAAATGATTGACAAGTTCGCTAATGCATGCAAGCTATTTTCGATGTCAAATAATACCAAGAAGACTGTAATTATGGCGCAAGGATGTACAGAAAAACCAACAATCACGCTGGATAGTACACCTTTGGAAGTAGTTCAAACGTTCTGTTACCTGGGATCGACAGTGTCGAACAATCTCCCGCTGCATGCGGAGATCAACACCCGCATAGGCTAGGCAGCCACGATGTTCGGAAAGCTTAGTATAAGGGTCTGGGACAATAAACATCTGACCATTCACATCAAGACGATCGTGTACCAAACATGCGTCCTGAGAGTGCTCTTGTACGGTACCGAGACATGGACATCGTATGCCAAGCAAGAGAGACGATTAAACTCCTTTCATATGCGATGTCTTCGAAGTATTCTAGGCATTTCATGGAGCGATAAGGTTACAAACGAGAGAGTGCTTGAACTCACAAGGCTGCCTAGCATTACTGCTCTTCTAAGGCAGAAAGATTGCGCTAGGTAGGCCACGTGCACCGCATGTAGCCCTCTCGTTTGCCTAGACAAGTCCTCCTTTCGGAAGTAGCACATGATAAGAGCGCAATAGGCCGGCCGCTACTAAGATTTAAAGACAGTGTGAAACGCGACATGACTTCTTTCGACATAGAATTTTGTAAGTGGGAAGACATTGCCGAAAATAGGGACACATGGAGAAAAGTCACAGCAGATGGTCTGAAAATTCATGACGATGCTTGGTTGGAGGTGCTGGCAAAGAAACGTTGGTACAGGCACAACATAGTTAACAACTTAACACCTCCAACTCATCAACCTCAACTAATTTGACAACAATGCGGTCGCTGTTGCGGACCCCGTATCGGACTCTTCAGCCACCAACGGAAGTGCAATAGCAATCCACGACGCTGAAACAAATCATCTGCAAATATGTTAAGGGCCTTATAATAACTTAGTACATTTTTTTGGAATGCGTTAAAGTAGAATATATGTATGATTGTAACCTTATTATTATGGGTAATGTCGAGGTCAACAGTTGCGATATATAGTATTATTAGTACAAGTAAGTAAGTAGGTACGAGTAGGCAGTGTGTAGACGAGGTACGAGTATGCACTCGGTTCAGCTTACGATCCATTGTCGACTACACTACACTATGATGACGACTTGACTCACTCATACATACATACATAGTAATGAACAGCCTTCGCTTTATGTCAATATTATAAGAGAATCACACGAATTCTTGTTCTCAATGAAAACCAGTTCTTTTTTTACTTGACTTGAAATTATCATAATGTATAGTAAATATACTACTAATGAAGCTCTTATATTTGATATTCATATTGAGGGAGTTGTGACAAAAATTGTACTTTACTATTTTGTGGTGGTGGCCATCTTGGACCGAATTTCATTAAATACATATAGTTAGGAACAGAACACTCCCGACTGATACCACAACACAACCTTTCATACAAAATATATTGATTTATCCGTTTGTAAACTAAGATGCCACAAACAAACAGACACACAGACAGACACGTCACAATATAACACCCCGTCGTATGTATGTATCATACATAAAAAATACAGTCGAATTGAGAACCTCTTCCTTTTAGCAAGTCGGTTAATAAATAAATGACTACTGATATAATTGAGCAGTGTGGAACTACAACAAATCTATATTATATTATTTTTTATAAACCACTCATCACATTAACTGTAGATTGACGGGCACGGCTCTCCCGTACGAAGCGGAAGTGCTCTACCAAGCTGACAAAATTATTGATACAGTTACTTCGGATAATTATTAACCTCGTATTTTATTTTCCGACAAGCCGGCTTCCTCACGATAAGAATAAAAATAAGACATATTTATTGACCTTTAAATAACATTCGTTACAGGCAACGTCTTGTTACATTTTGAAACTGATCTAAATAGTTTTATAGTTCTCATAACATATATTGATTATATATAATATTTTCATTGTGGTTTATTTCTCTAGTTGTTAGTAATATTTAGTGATGGTTGTTCGTTACACGAGAACGATGATTCGACAAGCTGCAATGGCATAATAAAATATATCCACTAAGTTTATTAAAAGAATTTCTTAAAAAAATATATTTATTTTAAATTGAGTTCCACAATGCTATCTGTATTCTGTATATGGTATAAAGTCCCTGTTCCTTACACTTAGCCAATCTGTTGACATATCGGACTCGCCTTTTGTAGTTACAGTACCTCTAATAATAAACTACTATAAATATAAATTGATCTAACTGTCATTATTTTATTATTTTTAGTGTGTTCTCGCAGGACTATTGTTTTACAATCCATTCATTGTTCTTATACTGTTAGACTGTTTGACTGTTTCTGACGTTTGAAAACTTGTATGATACCGTTAGCGTTTCCACAAACAGTTATATCTTATGACGTTGGCATAACAGGCAGAGATTGTAATATTCCTTCTCCGAGACAACGTTCATGAACTCTAATGTACACACTAAGTATGAGAGAACCAACATTGTTATATACTCGTTCGTAGGTATTAGTTTAATTGTCAAAGTAAGTAAATATTTGTATGCTCTCTCGTATAATAAAAACGCTGGTTTATGAAATTAAATAAAGTAACAATACAAGGTCGGTAGAGCTGTTGAAAACAATACAGAAAATGCTTTTTTTTCTTTAAAACTTTACGAAATATGTAGATCAGAGTTGAAATATAATATTAAAAAAATGGATTTAGTTCAACTCGTTGAACTTCGAGTGGAAGTAGAGCTTATTGTGATAGACGTCGACGAGCGTGTCAATAATAAAAGAACACAATCTCAGTACGAGTACGAGCACTAAATGAGTTCAGTTGGAACGTAAATAGAAAGTGTTATGTCCGTGTCGCTCCCGAGCGGGAGTGGCGCAACGCGGGAGCATCGCTCTGTGTTGGCAGCGCATCACAAAGCGTTCCTCTATTTCTGTAATCGAATGTAAAAATAATTAAACGTTTATTTAATATCGCGTTGTTTGAGTGTATTGTTTGCGAGGAATGCTCCTCCCACACCACGAGTACACCGCGACACTCTTCACTGTTACCGTCACATTGTTCACACTCGTACTCAAGTTATTGATAATACTCCCATTATTTATTGCAAGTCAGTTGAATGTATGTACATTACATTACATTACATTACATTACATTACATTACATTACATTACATTACATTACATTACATTACGTTACATTACATTACATTACATTAGGTATGTGTTTATAGTCGGTGCGAGTGGGTACATTGTGGACTTGTTGTCGTTACTGTACCTATGTACTCGTACTGTACATTAATGAATCATGTTCTGTTATCAATTTAGACGTAATTTATAGAGTTATAGATAAACATTTGTGCGAAACAGTTATTTGTACAGGATCTGTAGGAGTAGAGTTGTTCGCCTTGTTACAAGTTACAAGTACCTACTGAGCGTCTTGAAGATAATGTGTTCCTTAGCTGAACACTAAATATTTATGTAATACTAGGTGACCCGGCGCACTTCGTACCGCCTAACAGTTATTCATGTTTCTCACCTTTGAAACCCTCCCCGGAGTACGACAAACATTTAAAGACCAAAAATTAGCTAAATCGGCCCCGAGTTGTTGCGACACTAACGAACAGCGTTTGATTTATATACCTACCTACATAAGAACATAAGAATTAAATTTAATTAGAACCAAGTATAGGTATATATATATATATATATATATATATATATATATATATATATATATTATCTGTCATTTTATAAAAACGATTACTCAAATAAAAAATAAATGTTATAACTGATAAACTTATTTCTCTAACAGTTATGTACCTTGTATATTACATTCGTATGTAAGTGTATGATGTTATTCTAAGAATGTTTGTGCGTTATCCTTTTTTATCGTTTTCCTTATCTTAAGATTTATTTATATGAGTATAAGTGAACTCGATCTAGTTTATTGAACGTGTGTACCTGTGCAGGGTTGTCAGCTAGGGGTATACTGAGCCTCATTACGTACAACTATCACTATACAACCAACCCTGAAATCTTCAAAAAAAAAGCTGTTTCATACATTTTGTCGATGACCGATGAATTTTTTGTATGAGAAAGCGGTTTTTTTTGTAAATTTCAGAGTTGGTTCCATAGCGAAAGTTGTACGTAATGATGAGTATAATTACCCCTTTTCGGCTTAGTACACCCCTAGCTGATAACCCTGTATACAAATACATAACTCATGTACTCACAAATGTCATATACAAGTAGGTATATATTGACGTAGGTAGGTACCTACATACTATAATATATTGCGAGTATATAAATAAACTCACTTGTGACGATTACTACATTAAATATTGATTTAGGTGTGAACTTAATTTATGTCTTTACTTCTGTCAATTAGTTTTTCCCCCTCCCCCGCTCGTACTGGTGATGTGGGGGGAGGAGGGGAGGGGAGTCTTGTTTACGTGTGTCTCGGCGCGGCTAGCGGCGACCTTCGCTAGTGAAAGTTTGTCAGCTCGCACAATGTTCCACGCACCGACCGACAACAACACGCATGAGACGAGTAGTGGACAGTAGGTACATACTCGTATCGAACCTGATTAAATTATATTATATTACACTTTATCAGAAGCTGTAGTTCTAAGTATGTAGGTATCATGTAAAAACATAGAAGCTTCGATTAGTGACTGCAACCTTCGCCTCGCCTCGCCTCGCCTCGCTCGGTCAACTGGCTGACAGATAAAAAACAGATATATAAACTGGCTACTATATATATAGCAGGCAAAACTAACCTGTATGATTATATATCGTCATGTATATAAGGCTTTATTTGAAACGCTTGTTATAAACTGAGAAAAAAAACCTCCTTACTAGCATTGAGAAACAAAACAAGGATAATGATGAGAACGTATTCTATTCAAGTTTACTTCAGTACTTACATACCTATACATAGAGCTATCTTATATACCTACAACGTGCAACAGAAAGGTCTTTAGTTTAGACATCTAAATTAACCCTGTGTTTAATTTGTTCACTTTGATGGTAGACTAACTTTGTTACACGTTATATACGTCGTATATGAAGGAGTAAGGACCTGATTAGTTGACTGATATTGTCTAGGAATCAACGTAGAGCCTGAACCCCTGAACCTAGAGACCTCAAATTTGTAGGGTGTGTTCATTATAGGGTGCACAGGTGTACTAAAAAATATATTGAGAAATTCAACGCCTAAGAAGGTAAAATGAGGGTTCAAAGTTTGAACTTTCTATATATTCCACGTCGCTGGCGGGTCACAGACACTATGGTAATATTGTGAATAGCGATCATTATACAATATACAAATAGTGATTCATCAGTATACGCTATCAAAAGAATTTGTGAACTTTGCAAACAAACTTAAATAGGTTACAAAATACTTATCTGTTCCATTTTTAGCAACGAATTTGGGAGAATTTTGATTAAAATTTCGAATCCGATTAAAAACGTTTTCGAAATGTTTTAGAATGAGCTACATTGTTGCGACAGGTACATAATGATGTTCGCACGGAATTACCCACATTATTAGATATATACGTAGTAGGTAGTTCTGTGAACTTTGCCCTCTGATACATAAGTGTACAACACATAACTACGCGATCATTAACAAGTTTTTTGTAAACACTGTTTACCGACTCACTCACTCACTCACTGTAATATTTTTTTCAGTTTTGTAATTAGCAAAACTTAGTTTTTCATACTAACTCTGATCTATTCTATGTGGAAACGGCCATTTTGGCACAATCCAAGTGTAATTGAGACAATTCAAATAACAGAGTTGACCACCTGGACCGATTACAAAAATTTTTTAACCGTTAGAAAGCTACATTATCACGGAGTAGCAAAACATAAGATATGAAACAACTGATATCCGCGAGTGACGCCGCGGAGCACAGCTAGTTTTTTATATATTTTGATTATTTCTAACTAATTTTGTACTAACACTTGTACATTCAGACATACACACACACACACTGATACATATAGTATCTACTAACGGGTGAAAAAAATATTTTTTTACGAGACTTTTGCCATACACTTGTCGCTTCGTTCGATCAAAATAAGATAGAGCGAGGGAACCCCCGCGCCGCGGGTGACGTCACAGTTGTTCTATCAACTGCTATAAATGTAACAATAATGACAGCAGCTGTTGTTTGTGATTTGTTCGAGCTAACGTTACTCAACAACTTACAAATTATTTTTTTCTAAATGACGAATAGGTACATAAGTTTTTATCAAGAGTAGTTTGTAGCTGGTGAAATGACTGTTGGTCATTTACTGGAGAAACTACGACAGACATTTCGGTTACCAATTATTTAACAATAATAAACTGTTTATTTAGTTTAGTCGTATTTAAACTTTTAGTACATTAGTTCAGGTTTCATTTGCAGTAAGTAGGTAAGAAGTCAAATCAGAAGACTGATTTAACGTGTACGATATCTACTGTGATGTGATATTTATAGCAATGTTGATGTTGATTGATAGATAAATATTAGTGATGTTAGTAAGTTTAACTGATTGTGCAATATGTACCTTGTGTGATTTATGAGACTGATAGTTATTAGAGAAATATAATAAATATTTATTACTTAAATAAATAAAGTCGATTATAAACCGAAACAATTTTGTATTTTATTTAATAAAAGTTGCATTACTTTTAAGAACATAAATAAATATAAAAATTATTTTTTTAAGATTTTAAGAATACCTTTATTTAATTCTATGGCGGACAAACAGAAATTAAAATGTTTGATCTGTCCCCCTAATACAGATAGGGGGACAGATAAAACATTGAGGAGATGAAAAAAGTTCGAACTGTCCCCTCATTGGTATCCGGGGGACAGATCGAACTTTTTTGTCCGTTCTGTCACCCCATGTGGACAAAGCGGGGTGACAGAATAATTCCTTTACACAATGGGTTTATGATGTTTTTGAGAAAGAGATTTAACTTACAAGTTGTTTTCCTGCCATAAAACAATAAACATTAAGCGTGAATAGTAACAAAGGGTGGCAAATAACAATATACTAACACATTAGTTAAATAATGGGCATTTAAAGTAATAAAGGATAATGGTGAGAAACTAAAATAAAACGGTCCCACTTGCGGCTACGATGCCTAAACAGAAAGAATTGCGTAATCCTTCGCGAATGTTCGCCGTCTCGAACACTATTTCTATTAGTGTCCTGTTATTACTTAATTGAATATACTTATATATATAAGTAGTTAGTTGTTATTTGTATGTATGATGATATTATATGTACTTACTCTTGTATGTTGTGTTCATTACTATTTTTTATTTAAATTTCTCATATCTGTTTTGCACCACCGTCTACGCTAAATTTTATTATTATGTTCTATTCCTATAAAGGTTGTCTGGAAGAGATAATTTTTTAGCGATAAGACAGCCTTTTGTGCCATGTTATTTGTTTGTTGTATTCTTTTTGTGTTTTATTTTTTTGGTGACAATAAAGAGTTATTGTATTGTATTTTATTGTAAAAAATCCCGTCGAATTTAATACTTTCTCCTTTTTTGATAAGTTATTATAAAGTAGTAGAATTATTGTCGAGTGGCACTAGGTGTAGTGCGTAGTACTAGGCACTAGGCACTAGGCACAATACATTCCGACACGAAACATTAATTCATTTAGCAAGAAATGTTAACGAGTGTGTTTACACTCGACCGACCGGCCGACCGACTACGTCTACCAGTTCAATGTTTCACTATTATTTTTAGCAAAACAAGTGACGTTGTTGATGCGAAACTAAATACTAATTGACTAATTAAATTTGATTACCTGTATAGTGAAGGTCACGGGACGGGCTCTGTTCGACGCACGCGACACCAAGCCGCGACACGACACGACACGACACGACTAGACACAGTCAACAACAGTACTACTGTGCACAGTCTTCTAGTAGTAGTAAATTTCTTATATATCTATTTTTTATTGCAATTCAGTCACTTTGTTTTGTTACTAGACGATTTTCGGAGGATTTAAGTTCACACATGTGGTACAAGAAAGCAATAATTAGCTTCACAGAAGTGTGGACAAGAGCCGAACCAGCTAGATCATCTCTCTAATACAATGAGACACACGCACGAAGCCGGCGATTCGAACAGCGAGTCGCGCGACACTGTCGGCCGGCGGCGAGTGGCCTGGGTGTCGGTGTACGTGACGTGCACGCTGCACACTGCACATGCACCGAGCCGCCGTTGCGCCGATATGAACTCACTTCTCACTAACAACAGTATCACACCCGTCAACTATTCCAATAAACAGTTATCAACAAATTATTCGCCAGACATTTTGTAATTATATAAAACTATTTATGTACAGGTAGTCGTAGTGGGGATTCCCCGCGACACCACGACACCACGACACCACGACACCACGACACCACGACACCACGACACCACGACACCACGACACCACGACACCACGACGCCACGACACCACGACACCACGACACCACGACACCACGACACCACGGGAACTTTATTATTTTTTCTAACACATAAAAAATTGTGTGCAACTCTATTTATATGTAAGTATGTACCTCTATTTATCTATAAATACTCAACTCAAGTTATATTGATGAAAAAAAAATATTGATTTTAACAAAAGCATAAAACGTATTGGTCTAATTAGAAATAACTACGAGTATATATATATATATGTATCCTTTTGAACAAAAAAATATAACTTCAGATCGGTGCAGCTATGTTTGATATCGGGTAATCAGATGGGGAAGACTCAGACCAATTTTGCGTTCAGGCAGACAATGGTCTAGTACAGAACCCTCCCTCCTTATGCAATCGGTAAAAGTAATAAATCTAAATTGCAATTCTTCGCTCAGTGACAGTACCGAAGGACAAACAAACACGCTTATATTAATATATGAGTTTGTATTATGTAGATTATTATCGCATAATTTTAATTGCCGTATGTGAAAGGTTATCAGCTCGCAGCTCAGCGGTAAGTAGGTAAATATTGTGTTGGAGTGTTGTGTTGTAAGGAAAACAAGAAGATAGGAGTGCATTTCCTACTCGAATCTAGTCGTGTCGCACACTCATTGCGTCACTTGCATTCAATCACGCGAGATCTATACTACGAGTATGTCACTGTTATGTGTGTTAGTAATTTTATTATAGATTAGAAGCGAGCTCGTAGTGTACGAGTAGGAGGAAGGATGTCAGCTCACGAGTCAATCGGTTGTTTCTACGTTGTAGTGTGTAATTTGAAGATCAAACGAACTTACCTGAAGTGAAGTTCGATCCTTAATTGTCCTGTTTTTCGTCTCGTAGATTTAGATAGGTACTTGTAGTAGCTTGTCTACGCTCCAACTCACTCGCACATAGTTTAACATAATGTGACGTTGCGTCTAGGCGACGTCACCTCAATATTAAAATATTTAAGTTCCTGCTATTTATGCAATAGCAAGGCGACTCAGAGTGAGCGCGTAGCGACATTTGCAACGGCTATCCGAACCTCGTGCTTTTTACTACCGAACGCTGTCGCGAATAGACGTTCAGCTAAAAGTAATACTAAATAATTGTGAATTTGATAGATCCCGCTGGGGTGAGTTTTTATTAACATTTATCTATCACTGCCTGCCATTTAAATTCTTTATTTTATCATGTAAGCTGTTCTGCCTCGCCAACTATCTGCAGGTTGCAAATCGTGGGTGCAACGTGTCGTTTCTTTGCGCCGCGTGCTCATGCAAAACCTCGGCACGGCTTGGCAGGACATTTCTGGTCTAGGCTATTTATTGACACCTGGCTCTTTCCAGGATCCATCCGTCCATCTACCGATTCATCTAATCTTCCATCTGTCTCCGACAAGAAGAAATTCCGTGGAGTGTTGTACCTCCGGAACACCTCGCCGCTGCCTGTCCTGTGCTGGAGCCTTACGTCCGCCAGCCAGAAGCCTGCGAGTCGTCGTCAACGGGGTCGTGCGAGCGTCGGCCAAAGGACGTAACCTTTCACCTACCTTCTGTCTAATCAGTGTAATTAATGCGCGGCAAACAATAAGTAAAGGACAAACATAAACAAGTGCGTTTTACTCACGGCCCAGCCGGCCACTGTAGTCCACTTGTAGACCTGCGGGCTGTAGGGTAAAACCTTCACGACGCAATAATAAGAAAAAAAAGAGACGGCGATACCATCCCCCTTCCAGCGTTGGGTCGTCGTACGATTGCCTCATTCTAGTTTAGAGACAATTAAGTAAGTACACATTATTATAACAACATTGAACATATAGGGGAATATAGTGATTGCTTCATTGCGATGGGCGGGAACGTAAATCTCCTCGACGAAAAACAGGACAATCAAGGATCGAACTTCACTTCAGGTAAGTTCGTTTGATCTTCAAATTGTCCTGTTTTTCGTCTCGTAGATTTAGATAGGTACTTGTAGATGTTTAGAGTAATATCGATGTTGTATTAACGAATAAAAACATTATTCATTCAAGGTAATCATATTTAGCATTTATTTTCAAGTAGAGTACACAGTAATAATATACATTAATGAGAGAAAAAAATAAACCATATTATAATTATCATCATATAACCATCAATTATGTACATAATTAGGCATTTGAAGAAAACAAGGCATCAACAAAATTCGAGCCTTGTTGTACAATTGGACGATTATAAAAATTAGCAAATACTGCGGAGTGTTGTGTCCAGCCCGCAGTCCGCCTAATGGCATCGAGACTCACGCCGGCTTGGTGGGCGGCCGACGTGGATGCGTGCCGAGTGCTGTGTGCACTGAATATGGACGTGTCGATGCAACTAGCGGAGAGCGTTTGTTTTATCCATCTAACAATTGTTTGAGAAGAAGCGGCGCGAAAAGGTTTTTTGAAAGATAAAATTAAGTTGTCCATAGAATCAGATCTGTTACAATTAGCCTTATCTCTATAGGCTAACAAAGTCTCTGCTGGGCAGACACAGGAGCGCTATCTAAAAAAAGGTAGGTTTATAATTGGTGGCTGTTTGCCAGGTGCTGATGTTTTTGTTATATCCGTTATCAATATAACAATTATGACATCGTATATTTTTATATTAGAAACCTTGATTAATGATATTGTTTGACATCTTTGTCCAGAAGCCAAGGCTAACAAAACTACCAGTTTTTTACTTATTTGTTCTATACTAAGAGGTTCGTTAGGGTACCGTGTCGCTAAGTAGTCTAACACAATGTTAGGGTTCCATATGCCGTGGTACTTAGGAAAAAAAGGTCTCATCTTGAAAACTCCCTTAAAAAATCTTTTTACGCATTCATCTTCTCCTACCTTATTTTTAGAAATAAGGGACAAAGCTGAACGATGTGTATTTAAGGTACTGTACGAAGAACCTTTAGCTAGACATTCCGACAAAAAATCTAATATTTTGAAGACGGAGATCTCCAAAGGGTCAAAGTTATTTACTCGACAGTAATGCCACCATATCTTGAAACTGCAAGTATATTGCGATTTTGTGCTACTGGACAGAGATGACATCATTACATTCAATGCCGAAGGCGGAACTTGGTGTCTGGCGAACGCGTCCCGGATAAGACACTCACAGCCAGGGAAAGATGCCGGTGTAAGGGATGTACTTCTCTGAAATTAGAAGACAGTAAAAATTGGTCTGGAGATAATATTATGGTTTCACAAATTGCTAAAGATTTAAATAATGGAAACCATGGCTGCGATGGCCAGTTTGGTACTACCATTATGCCAGTAGCTTCGTCATCGCTTATTTTATTTAGAACCTTTAAAACAAGAGCAAAAGGGGGAAATACATAAAAAACATACTCCACTTAATAGTAAATGCGTCTATATTATAGGCATATGGGTCTCTTTTCTATGGAATATACAAACATGAGTGTTAAACTATACTTAGTTGGTAATACGACGCGCGCGTTGATGTCTTTTCTAGTTGAGATGTTCTCTACTCGTATGAGATGTTGTTTGGACAGTAAGTCCAAGTGTAAGTAAACATTAAAATCTTTATCTGTATTGTAATCGCTCTCCTAGCTGAGTGTCTCGCTCGACGCAGATCTAACACCTTTTTTTATCTTACACAGCTAGGCATTTGACCACAAGTTTGCACGACCATGGAAGTCAGCGATACCGTGAAACTCTCAAAATAAAATCAAGTTTGCTTACTCTTGTTTTCGCTGTCATGGCTACGTCTAGCCGATCGGAAGGAATGTAGAACTAGCGGCACACATTGTGAACATGTTTGTGTTGGGTAATGTCACTCAAAACGGTATAAAATACCGTAAATTTAAATTAATTTGAATTTTATTATAACTAGATGATTACTTTCTCTCTCTCTCTCTTATATAAACATAGGTATCACAATACGTGACTGGTGACTGGCAGCAGGTTACCTCTAGTCATACACTTACCACAAATAAATACTCAGCGGAATGCTATATGAATACAATAAAAAAAGAATTTTAAAATTACATAAGTACGTTTAATATAATAAATTAGTAACAAAATTATTCTTAAAAATAATATAATAGAAAAGCGACTAAACCGACTCGTACTCGTACTCGTACTCGTACTCGTACTCGTACTGCGAGTATGATCTGATGTTATGTGCGCGAGCGAGTACTGGTCGTATTCATTACTGCGAGAGAAGTGCATTGTTATAATTACTGAGCAAACGTTAAACAGAACAATGTTCAAAAGTTTCAATGCATTGCATTTAATACATTCAATAGACTATTCATTTTGTAACATCGCCATCGGATACAATAACGTAAGAAAAATATCAGGGTTTATATACATAATAATAATAATAAATAAATCGTTTATTTCATCTCAGTTTATATACTCGTACATAACGATGTAAAATAAATTCATTGAATATCAAAATTAATTAGTTCAATAAATGAGTGAAACGAACACTGTTACACTACAGAAAAATAAAAAATATTTTTTAGTCTACGTGTGTCCGGGTGTTCATTATATATATATAAGTAGGTATTTATGTATATTCGAGTATGTGTACCAGTGATCAGTTTATCACAGCACAGTCTTTGTCTAGTTTGGGACCTGAACGCCTTGTGTGGATGTTGTCCCACATTATTATACGCACTTGTATGTCATGTATACCCGGTGTGTGTGTGTGTGAGTGTGTGTGTGTGTGTGTGTGAGTAAGGTCGCTGACCGCTCGCGCTGCTTGCTGGAGAGATAGCTCCAGTGTGTCACATCAACATAGTACATTGTTCAGTGGTGACACTCGACACATCGACACCACTTCGACATGTACACTCACTCACTCACTCACCAACCACCTGTGTCTACATGCAGCACACTATTAGTTCGTGCACTAACCATTACAGATAGATTGACTGAGATTCCGCTCCTCTCCCTGAGAAGGGTGATTAAATGAATGATGAAAGGGATCACCCTTTAATCATTCATTTAACCGCTCGCCTCCTCACTCCAACCAATAGGGTCATCAGACCCTATTGGTTGGAGTGAGGCGGCGAGCACAAATCTTCCTATCCCTTGCCTGCCTGCGTCTTCATTTGTGAAAGGGTTGTCTATTCTGTAAGCATGTAAAGTTTGTTCAGTCGCCATTATAGGTAGAGTAGAGAAGAAAGCGCTCGGACATGCTCCCATCCATGAGTACGTGATGGCTCTCCCGACCGACGTCACACGGCGTGTTCCTCACGGCTAGTGAGTGGAGGAGTGTTCAGAAGCGCGAGGCGAGTCCTCCGCCGCGGCTGTCGGCGTGCGAGAGGAGCGCGTCCCCCGCTTGCTGCACCAGGTTGACTGCGGGCTCGGCACCGCCCCCGGGCGAGGGGCGCACGCGGGGGCGCTCCACCGCCGCCGGACCGCCCCCCGCGCCCAGCGCCGCGCACACCTGCGCCAGCGCCGCGCCTGACTCCGCGCCCAGCACGTATCGAGTACCTACAATAGTAAATGGACTTCTTAAACAAGTTGCAAAAAAAAAATTACAGACTCCAGACATCGATACAATTTTTCACGTACTTTGATTTCAATACTAAATCGATTTTCAAAATTTAAGTGTTTCCACTTCGGGGGTATATGACGTAATCCTTATAAACAAGAAACGTTTTTTTTTTCAAAAAAGTTTTTAGGTTCAGCTACCGTCACCTAGAAATCTTATTATTATGAAACAAAATGTTGAATTGTAGTACAATTTTGTGGTTGTTAGAAGAGGGGAGAATACTTACCTACTCGTAACTAAATCACAGTAGAACATTCCAGTCCTTATAAAGAGCAATGAAGAGTAAAGTGAGGCAAGTTTTGTTACATTTGAATTAATAAATACTTTAAATAATCATATTTAAAATTATTATTCATAATAGTAGGTATATTTACATCGTGATTGAATTGTTCAATTATTGGTAATGTTATATAACGATCGCTCGTTCATACAGCGGTAGATATAACGATAACTTGTACTTATATGATCACTGTTCTAATAAATCAGACATGGTGGTGTCTAGTGTAGTGTGTGCGTATGTGTGTGAGTGTATACTGACCGCACACATTCTGATCCACCATGATGGCGGGCGCCAGGTCCAGCTGCGCTGCGGGTTCGTCCCGCGTCCACCCCGCGCCCGCCACCGGCCCGGAGCCGAACGGCACCGACAGACCGCTGTACAACAATAAAATTGATAGATTTAAACAATACTTGCCCTTTTTGGCACTAAATTACATGAACAATAAACGTTCAGAACATTTATTATTAATATTTTATATCCAGTTTGTTTCAGCAATCTCCGCACAGTGCGTTGCTCAAAGATTTATATTATATGACCGATACCAGCGACCTTCCTACCGACAACCATTTGATTCATTTAATTAGTATTTAGAATTAATTCTTATTTAGTGTTGAATGTCCCGTGATTTATGAAATTGTCCGTTGAGTGACATCGTAGAAAGCTATCCGAGAAGGGGAAACTTTCTTTTTTGGGTGAAATATCCAATTAAAAACTGTCAGTCCATGAAATGCTTTCTAGCGCATTTACATTTCGAAATTATGAATGACCGGTCCCGTACAACGAGTGTCGTACTAGTTAGCACTCACGTGACGAGCGCCACGTACGTGTCCAGTGGGTCGACGACGGCGAGCCCCGTGCACACGCCGCCCCCGACCGCCCCCGCCTCTTGCGCCGCCCCCGCCGCCAGCGCCGCTACCACTCTGCAGAGTAACACAACTCCTACATCACATCTCCTCATCACGTGCGGACATAATACAGTAGCGGTACTTAGTCTTAAACTAGATGAGTGAACACGCATCTAGTATAATTTTGTATTGAATTGATACAGAAGGAATCTAGGAAAAGCATTATGCCATTGATCAACCCCCAATAGCCCTTATCATTTAAAGCACATGCAGGTTTTTGAGAAAATTTGGTAACAATTTTCTAGTATACCTTTGTTGTGCGTCATCCAGGTCTTTAGGGGGCGGGTCGAGTGCTAGTGCGAGCGCGTGCAACGCCTGCGAGGCGCGCGCTCCTCCCGCCCACACTCGCACCACGCCCGCCGACACGGGCGCAGGCGACGACTCCACCACAGCGCCATCGCCCCACGCACTCACCAACTCTACATGTACACAAATATACTTATATTAAAAAACTTATTCATATTATGAAAATATGAATATGGAGTCAAAATTTATTTCAGCCTATGAAATGAACATACATAGAGGAATTACTAGGTTAGAACATGTCACATTTAAGCGTATTTAACATAGGTATTCGTTTTAAGTGTCACTTGTAACTTCAATTTAAGATGTAGGATTACAAACAATGTTGATCGTGACACGTCTAGGTCCCGAGATAGGGAGGTTACAATACAATAAACGCGTGTTTACTAAATATATTGCTAGTAAATTTTCGACAGACTTCTTGATAATTTGGACACTTTTTTTATAAATACTAGGCATGCGCTTTCCCGCAACTCGCCTGATGTAAAGCGACGATGCGGTCTAGGATTGTGGTGGGGCACGCTTGCCTATATCTCTACCCTGAACGGTGGCGTCTTGCAGTATCTCTACTTGTCCGAACAACTTGTCTTGACACTTGAAACGTTTAAATAATTAGAGTTATTTAATTGTTGTTATCAGGTCCTCGAGCGATGTGGTCAGCCCATTGCCACTTCAGCTTGCAAATCCTACGAGCTATGTCGGCAACTCCAGTTCTTCGGCGAATATCCTCATTACAGATTCTATCGCGCAAAGATACTCCGAACATAGCTCCTTCCATTGCACGCTGAGCAATTTTGAGCTTATCTAGCAATCCAACAGTTAAAGACTGACTGAAAATCGATGGGGAAGAAAGGTTCTTGAGTGGCGTCCACGAATTGGAAGACGCAGCGTAGGTAGGCCTTCCTATAGGTGGACCGACGACAAGTGAAAGTCACAAGTAACCAGTGGATGCAATTGGCAGCTTGTCGTTCGGAATAGCGTTCTAAGGAGGAGGCCTATGTTCAGCAGTGGACGTCTTCTGTTGATGATAATGATGATTAATTGTTTTATACGACTATACACTAAGATGTTGCTGTACCGACCGGCGCTAGTGTTAAGCTGCAAGGACTCGAGGTAGACGGCGAGCTCGGGCGCTTTGCTCAGCGAGCCTACAGGTGGAGGCGGTCCGCTCACCGCGCCGCTTGTCGCCCCGCTCGTCACTCCGCTCGCCGCCTCCGCCGCCAACGCGGCTGCCAGACTCGCCGACACTGGGAACCCGTCCCTGTAAAGTGAACGGTAACGAGCAAGTACAGACATTGTAGCGTTCGGTAAATTGTCGCGTGCTCCTACTTTGGCAAACAATACAATACAATAATTCTTTATTGTCACCACAAAAATACAACACAAAAAGAATACAACAAACAAATAACATGGCACAATAGGCGGTCTTATCGCTAAAAAGCGATCTCTTCCAGACAACCTTTAAAGGAATGGAACATAATAATAAAATTCAGCGTAGACGGTGATGCAAAACAGATATGAGAAATTTAAATAAAAAATAGTAGTGAATTTAACATACAAGAGTAAGTACATATAATTATATCGTACATACAAATAACAACTAACTATTTATATATATAAGTATATTCAATTAAGTAATAACAGGACACTAATAGAAATAGATTGACAGAATAAAAATTAGTAAACAATACTTGAAAGATAATATTTCTTAACCCGAGCTTTAAATGAATCAAGGCTTTGCGCACGCCTGATAGCCAATGGAAGAGCATTCCAGAGGCAAACTGCACGCATGGAATAGGAGGAGCCATAAAAGGTATTATTGTGTTGTGGAATTTGAAGATGAAGATTAGAGGACGACCTAAGGTTACAAGAATGGGATTCGTGCACGTAAGTTAAACGAGATTTCAGGTAAGAAGGAGAACAAGGATTAAACAAAATATTGTTAAGAAGAGATAAAATGTGAGTAACCCGGCGAAGACGAATGGGTAACCACTTGAGCTTGTTACGAAACTGGGAGACATGGTCATATTTACGAAGACCGAAAATAAACCTTATACAGTAATTCTTGAGGCGCTCAAGTTTATTTAGTTGATCTGCAGACTACGTGTATTGCCGAGGCCACAGCGCATATAGGCGCGTCGGTCTGCAGACTACGTGTGACAATACCTGGCGAGATCAATTGCGGGCTGCAGCACAGTCGGCCAGGGCAGCGCGCCGTGCCGCGCGTGCAGCGCCGCCAGCGCCGCCAGCAGGCGCGGAGGCCGCCCCTCCACCGCCCCACCACCGACCCCGCCCCCCCACTCCCACAGCGCGGGCTGCTGCTTGCGCACCTGACGGTACTCCCAGTAGAGCAGCGACCCGCTCCTGTACATGCGACACACTCATATAACTAAAATATTGCTTTTGCCATGATGTGACAACACATCATGGCAAAAGCAATATTTTGTAGAGTTTATTTATTCTCAAAATTTCACTAATGAAACGAAAACTATTTAAAGTGTAACGAGATCTAAATGTACAGTCCACTCTCTACAGCTGAACAATAACGTAACCTTCAGACCCACATCGTTATGTGGGAATTCTTCATAATGTTTAATGTTTACTGCATAAGAAATTAAAAAAATCTCATGATTCTGTTAAAAATTATAAAAACCATTTGACAATTAGTGAAGAAGCTAATTTCCTCCTTTTTTTGGAGGAAACTCTCCAGAAATCGAAGATAGCGTAGGTACCTACGACAAAAAAATTGAGAAAGTGAAGTGTAGTAATGAAGTTTGGTAGGTACCATGAACCTACCGATTTCATCAAGATCTGTAGAAAACATACACACCAAAATTGAAATTGAAACATTGTCAATCAAATATTTGTTGTAAGGTGTTGCGACATCCGAAGTTTAGTTTATGTCTCCGAAACATGTGGTATCGTGCGAGAAATACGCTCGACACTCACCAGGTGGCGCATGGCGGTGAGACAATACATCTCATATCGAGTTACAGTCGCTCGCCGGGCGCGGAGACCGACACGGCGCGGGGCTTATACTAGGTCTTACTTACAGTATTATTGTCTAGGTGGCGTTTTCCACATAAAAAACAACGGAGGATGAAATCAGACAAGAAGAACAAGACAAGAACACGAAGACAACGTATTATAGCTAAAATAAGCGTAAGCTAGATAAAAAATGAAAAATATAAATGATGATTGTATAGTTAGGGGAGATCCACAAATTACGTGAGTTGTTTAAGGGGGAGGGGGGGTCGAGTCAAATCTCATCTAATCTTACGTTGGAGAGAGGGGGGGTCTCGGCAAATATCACGCAATTTTTTTTCTTATTGAAACAAAAAAAAACTATACTATTTTGACCCATTATCCAGATTCTAAAGCCGTCCCGGACAGAAAGTCGCCGTCGGGAATCGTAAGAAACTGTAGATTTCCGAAGAACCCGAAGATTCCCGACGGCGACTTTCTGTCCGGGACGACTTTACATGCTTAAGATTTAAGCATAACTGTAATACGATTAAGATCATTCACTAATTCATTCATACTTCGACGTTATACATTACTACTGACTGTCAAACTACCATATTTGTTTTATACCAAATAGTTCAATTTAATCAGAGTTTACGATACAGTGTAGCCCGTCCTTTGTTTTCGCGCCACTGTCAGCCGAACGCGCGGCTCGATGAACGAGAGCGTACGAGCTGAATGGCAGCGACACACGGACAGGTTCCAACCTGCTTTGCTTATTCTTGCAAATGTTTTACTCGACTCAGTATATGCTCTCACTAATTTAAAATGAGTTATCAAGATTTTTATAATGCATACGTCAAAAGATACGTCTATAAGACGAAAAAGTCCTGCCAGGACGAAGTGATAAAATTATGGAATACAGCGAAACAAAAATTCCCGAAGAAAGAAGAGTTAACACAACACATTCAGCATGAGATTGAACGTCTTCTTAGGGAAGCCACTGAGAGAAAAGTTCGGTCTACTTTAACATTTCTTCAAAAGGTAGGTTAAATATATTTTGTTAGGAAAATTCTTTTTTTATACAAACTTTATTGTTACAATTAATAGCATAAAAAAATATAATTAAAAAAAAATAAAGAACACGCTTTAAAAGCACATCAAATTAAAAAGTAAAAAATAATTCTTAAAATGAGTCAATAACAATAATAAACGAAAAATGCTAATATAATTGTGAAATAAATTTTAATGAAGATAAGTATAAACAACAAAAAATATATTTAATTGTAAAAAAAGTGTGGGGTGCTTTTTAAGATATCAAAATGATTGTCCTGCTCATATCTATAATTATGTATTTATAACTACCGACACCGTGCATCCCACGCTTTTTTTACAATTAAATATATTTTTTGTTATTTATTCTTTTCTTCATTAAAATTTATCTCACAATTATATTAGCATTTTTTGTTGATTATTGTTATTGACTCATTTTAAGAATTATTTTTTACTTTTTTACTGGTGTTCATAGTAAGTTATTTTGTGTTAATCTGTCTTTTTAATTTCATTAGATTCACTTCTTTATTATCATATTTTGATTTCAGACTAATACTAAGATCTCTAGCAGTTCTTTAATTCAGGCTGAGACAAGCACTGAGAGTGTTCCAAAAGTGGAATGTGCAGGTCAGATTCAGATCAATGATCATAATATTCAACACGCGAAATCTGCGGTTCAGGATGAGATTAATGACCAGCAGTCAGAAGATCAAGATTTGGACGTTGGTCCTCAACCGGCAGGTTAGTATTCGTCTTTTTTTCTATAGGTGACGTTCTTCATTTTTTGCTATTCTAAATTAAAATTTTCTGCATTTTACAGGCGCTTCGAAACGGAAAAATCAGTCTCTTGTGATCAGCGATGATGAGGATGAAGCTATATCGAACACTACACCGTCCAACATACGTCCCACTCCAGCACAAGATACTATGAAGAAAAAGATTGCTAAGCTGCGTATGGAGCTTGACTTAACGGAAAGGCGCAAAGGGTCTCTTGTAGCTGACGGCACTGAATTTGATAAAGCACGTAATTTGCGGCGAGAAATTGACATTTGTGAGAGAAAGCTCAAGCTTAAAGAAAAACAGAGAGTGTACTCTATAACGCATAGAAAAAATAAAAAACAAAAAATAATTGAATTATGTTTAAAGAATCCCGATGCAGCTAAGTCGTTGACGCCTCATGTTGGCCCTGGACGCCCACGTTTAGAAGAAGAACAGTCTGAATTGCTAAAAACAATAAGTGATTTAGCCCTGTTTGGTGCTTCTGCTGAAGAGCGACGTCGTTGTGAGATAGTTCGCACGATCCATACGCTTTCAGAACTTACAAATAAACTCAATGAACTGGGATTTAATATTTCGAGAAGTGCTACTTATATTCGACTGTTGCCTAGACGGGCAAATACACGTGAAGCTAAGCGCCATGTAGTGACTGTGCCGGTGAAGCTGAGTCGTCCTGAAGCTGACCATCATAAGGCACACCAAGACCAATACTTTTCTTTGGCCTCTATAAGGTCGTTGGAAACGATAGCCTCCGTACTTGGTCCTGACTCCGTAACTTTTTTATCTCAGGATGACAAAGCCCGCGTTCCCATCGGCCTGACAGCGGCAAACAAGCAGGCGCCATTATTAATGCACGTTGAGTATAAAGTGTCGTTACCAGATCACGACTTTGTGATTGCATCGGGGCACAAATTAATTCCAAGCGTATATGCTTTGTGTCAAGTAAAACCCAATGAGATAGGACGACCAGAAGCTGTTTCATATAATGGACCGACTTATATAGCAATACGAAGTGGCAAGCACTCTTCGTCAACTGCAACTAGTCACGCTCAAGACTTGGACACTCTTTTAACAATTGAGTCTTTTTCCAAATTTATAAAGAATATAGACAGCAAAGTTAAACCTGTTCTTATTATTTCAAGTGACGGTGGGCCTGACGAGAATCCGCGATATCGCAAAGTGATCGCACACGCCATAGAGCATTTTAAACAATATGATTTGGACGCAGTATTTATTGTGACTAATGCCCCTGGCAGGAGCGCATTCAACAGAGTAGAGAGACGCATGGCTCCACTCAGTCGAGAGCTAACAGGCGTTATTCTTCCCCATGATTCTTTTGGGAATCATCTTGATTCCAGCGGCAGAACATTAGACGAAAGTCTAGAAAAGGATAATTTCAAAAAGGCAGGGAATATTTTGGCTGAAATATGGTCTGCAGTGTGCATTGACGGACACGAAGTAGTTGCTAAATATATAGACCCGAATAATGACACCTCCAGCGTTCCAGACCTGCCAGCCGAAGTATGGTACACTGAGCACGTTAAAGAGAGCCAATATTTACTCCAGGTACATTACAGTTGGTTCATATCAAAATTTTATGCGTGCCTATTTTTTTTTTTTTATTTTTAACGAGCGCGAACGTCAACAAATTTTTATTAAGAGTTACAAAGGGAAATTGTTTTTAATTTTTTTTTAGGTTGTGAAATGCGATGACCAGAAGTGCTGCAGCCCACGCCGAAGTGATCTGCATATGATTCTTCACGACCGTTTTCTGCCACCTCCATACCCTATCACTCAGATTGATGGACATTTGACAATTCCGGACTTTAAAGAGCATGACGGAAAGTCATTTGCTCCATTTCTAATACGCCACTGTCTACCGATTCAACCGCTGAATGCCTTCATCAGCACACCTTATGATCTCTATTGCCCAAGTGTACGTGATGATTTAGAGAAAAGATGCTGCAGTACATGCGGCATTTACTTTGCATCTATCACAAGAGCTGCAGAGCACAGGCGAGCAGCCCACATTGCACCAGCTAAGCAAGCGCGTATGTTCCGCAAAGTGCGACCCTCACGGATTGTTACAAGACGAGCTAATGAGTTACTGTGCGCAAGTGTCAACGGCTTAGAGTGGCTAGATGAGAATGAAGTTGAAGGAGCAGATGATTTTATTGAAAATCATATGGACATGTTGGTTCCAATAGTCTCTCTTGAGACCACGCATGATTCACCATGGACTGAATTAGAGTAGATATTTTTTTTTAATCGCATTAGTTACGATTTAAGTATTCTATTGTTAAATTTTTATTACACTTATAACTCAGCAATATTGATTACTAGTCTTAACTAGTCGTAAATAAAAGTACGAAGCAAATTTTTTTTTTTTTTTTTACAATAACACTCCAACACGTTTACATATTTAAGAAACGCACATTTTGAAAAATCTCACGTGAGATTGGGGGATGGGGGAGGGGGTTGAATAAAATCTCACAACATCTCACCAGGGGGGGAGGGAGGGACAGAAAATTCAAAAAAACACCTCACGTAATTTGTGGATCTCCCCTTACGCGTCTAGCGAGGTAGTGTGCGGCGCGACCACGGCGAGACAGAGCGCGGAGGCGACCGCCGCGTCCGGCGCGCGTCCGCCCGCCTTCAGCGCGTCCGTGCCCGCGCGAGAGCACGCCGCGGCGCTGCTCGACACGCTGCCGTGCGGGACCACCTGCACATACACACACACACGCTCGCTAGTAACAACAATCACCGCATAGAATCGGACAAATGAAATAAACTTATACTCGTACATAGAAAAGTTCATCAACCGCCGACCAATATTTACTTGCCGAATTCCAGGTTGATCTCGGGCTCAAGGAATGTGGTTCATCATCACGCGTACGAGTAGGTAGGAGGAGGAGGAGGAACAGTGAGGTACCTCGTAGTCTCCGTAGTATATCTGTGTGAAGAGCGCGAGTGTGATGGCGGCTGTGAGCGCGCCGAAGCACGCCAGCACGAGCCGCGGGCCCCCCCCGCACCACGCGCCCGCGCACCCTCGCGCGCCCCCCCACGCACCTCCCCCGCCCGCCTTCAGCGGTACATCCTCTCGCAGCTCTACCGCTCCTGAGAAAGTATAACAATAAGCTTGATTATATCAGAAATTCCTTAGTGTTACTTCTACACATGTTTTATTTTTAAAAATTGTAGCTTTTGAGTGCAACTCGTCTGATGTAAAACAACGGTATAGGATAATGTCGAGAGGATGCCTACGAGTATTCACTCGCTACTAGATAACACCTCAATTATATGTGAAATGCACCAGTACGAGTACAGAAGCGATTGGCTTACGAGCAAGGTTACTGGAATTATTATTAATTATTATTAATTAAATTAAATATAATTACAACTTATTGTTTGATAACAAACCCATTATTATTAATTAAAATTAATTTAATGTGGTGGAAATAAAGGCTTTATTATTTATTTCATGATATGTTTGAAACATGACAATAATCATGCTCGCACACGCTGGGAGTGCACGCGAGCTGCAGCCGGTAGGTAGAGGTGAGGATAGACAAGCTGTAGAGCTACCGGCGGCGGAGGCCAGTGACGTCACATCCGACTGCATCGCCATCACACCGCGCTCACTGTTCACTGCTCACTGCTGGCTGTGGCTGCTGGCTGTGGCTGCTGGGTGCAGCTGGCCACGCGCGCGTGGTACGTAGCCGGTACAACCGAACACCTGGAAATGTCACCAAATAATTGAGTTACCACCTAAGCATACTACACTCACATACATAACTTTAAACATCCATTCAGTGCAACCTTAGTAAAAATGTAAAAGCAGTTATATTAGAAAATTATCAATAAAATCACAGAAAAATAAGTAAATAGAAGAAATACTCTTATTTACAGATACGAGTAGGTACTAAACACAAATGATAAGAAAGTGAACAACGATTATTTTATATTATTAAATTTCCTTTGTTTTTGTTGTTATTATTTTGTCTGTAAGTATACCTACTCGTAGATAGTTGCAGTGTAACGGTTATTTTGTATTATTTGGTACAAAAGCTTCGACTTAATCTTGAGCGAAATGTAATCAATGATGATGCCAAACTAAATAAAAAAAAATAACTGGAGGCTAAACTTTAAGACAAAAACAGCCGTAGAAAAAGAGATGGCTTATTAATTAGTTTTTAAATTGATCTATTTCGAGAGATGTCTATTGAATGTATCATTACAAATAAAATGTATTCCTCCCACATAGAAATGGAACAGGTAGACTCCACCATTACTGGACAAGACGTATATAGAGGTATGGCGAGACGTAAGAAAATGCTAGAAAATAAGTACATCGACTCTCACAAAACGCTCCGTTTACTTTTATTATGCTCGCTGCCACATTGTAGAATTTTCTGCTGACTTATTATTTCCAATATCTTTACGAGTATTTCTCAAGATGCGAATTTGGCCGATTTTTCTAAGCATTTAATTGCTTTAATAAGGCGAGTTGAGCTATTAACACTATAAAAAAATTGAAATTTTGCTCAAAAAATGTAATATTAAAAACGATATGTTCGATCAAAGAATATATCTCACCTAAGTTGCAATGAACACTGTATCAATTCAACAGCGATGGATCGCAGTGAAGACGACGTGTTCAGTAAGTGTCAGTGACAAGCGTTTGTTGTGAGAGTCTCCCTCCCCCCGCCCGACCCCGCCGCGCACCGCCCGCGCCGTCAACAAACACTACAATACCTAGGTACCTCCTCTATCACTTCACAATAACACTTAGTACTCGTATCTAATACACTGACGTAGTTTCTGTACCGGCACTCAAACTATACTAGGTGCAATGATGACAAGACGCCGGCGCCCGCTGCTCGAGTGAGGTCAGCGCACCACTGAGGAGGAGGAGGGACCGCGGGAGGGGACTCTCCCGTAACGGCACCGGCGCGGTGGGTGACGTCACCGCGGGGCCCGCTACCTCACTCGCTGACGTGCATATTGATATATACATAAACACTATACGATAGTGGCAATATGTACTACTGCATAGTGCTGACAACGAGGACCTAGCTACTATATATTAGATAGTCAAATCAAATCAAATCAAAATAGTAAGGAGTGCGTGCGCGTGCGCTGGTGCGGCGCGGGCGCGGGCGCGGGCGCGGGGGAGAGCCGGCGCGGGCGAGAGCGCGCGAGCGAATATTGACAATAAACTGTTGTAGCAAATAACAAAACAAACAAAGTCACTTGTGTCAATTAAATGCAGCGAGAGTACTCGTAGTGAGTCCTTCCTTCAAATGTGGTACTCGTGCTCGTATTGTCTCTACCTCGTTTCTTTAATTATAGCTCTGAATACGGTCTTCCTGTTTGACCTCCCTTGGGTAGACACTAGGGGGTAGGTTTTTAATAAAACTACCATATCCCGATCAGAAGACAGAACATATTAAATTGTTAAAATTCATGTCGAGGTGGGCACGATCATGGTTTGTGCGTTTTAAGGGGTAACAACGCCATCTACATACAGCGAACCCAACTATACTCCTCAAAGGCACAACATATTACGTATACAAGCTCATTGTATGTTTCTTGTAATTAGGAAAATATTAAAGGCTACTAGTTGTTCCCGCGGTTTCACTTCCGTTGAATATCTTATCATACCATTTTCCAGGATTTAAAGTAGTGTTGATCCAGGGTATAAACTGAACTGATATTGGTGGCAAATTTCATTCAAAACTGTTCAACCGTTAGAGCGAGAAAACTAATGAAAGTCCATACAAACAAAACATACGTTCGTAATGAAATCATTAATTGTAAGGATATACCTATTATACAATATTTCAGTAGGCAGGTATGAGAGAGTCGTAATTTTCAAGCTCCTTGTTTAAGAAAACGGGTTTTCACACGTACCTTACTGTTGGAAAGGTCCAACTATAGTTTCGTTCACATTCGGTGAACTTCATCAGGGATAAAATGAGCCGTTCGTGTCTTCAACGATGACACGTCTCGCACTTCGTGCCTCGCAAAGTTCGAGCAGCTATCGAAATTAGTAGGCGACCGATTTTTAATAGAGCGTACGCGTGAAAACCCGTTTTCTTAAACAATATGAATCAAACAGTCGTTAGTTATCTCAATAAAATGTCAACCATCTTGACAAGATTCTGGTACGTTACATATTTTTTACATTTATTAGAACATGTATTTGCGATTGTATGTCCCATATTCAAGTAAAATAAGTTTATTGTAATTTTTCTAGTAGTCGCGAGGCTGCAGGCAGCAGTGGACTAATATTATCTAATGACACAGCCGTCGTCACACCCGCGGTGACCGGCCGGCCGCAGTCTCGTGCCTTCTCGGAAGCATCCTGAATTGGATTATCATCGAGCAGTATGATCGATACATACGTCCCGCGCACCACGCGTGGCCCGCGCTCACCGCACTCGATCGCTCGCTCACTCACTCCACCTTATAAGCTGATAATTTAATATGGATAATCACTAACTACCAGAACTAAGTAGACACTGTGCCGCTTGACCTTCGTTACCTACTACATTTTGTTTTGATTCTATTCTTTCTTCTGCCTAAATACTCTGACACTACCTCGCATCTAAGGTTTTTTTATGTAAAAAACTGGGTTACCTCTGAAGTTAGAGTTCTGAGTTAGTTCAGAGTTGTCTTGAAAGAAAAATAGCAGGAAAATTTACCTAGTGCAGGGTGTGGCTTAAAAATGTTGATTATTAAGCCCAGAGTGTCGCGGCATGCGGCATCCTGACACTAGGTACTTTTCCCTGTTATTTTTCCTTGGATGATACAATCATCGACTACATCGACATTACTTTTGTGATGGACGTATCTGTAGTAATGCTGGACCGGGATTTATATTATATTTCTTTTTAAAATAATAGGCTTTCGTTAGAACACAGCTCGCACGATTTAAAGCGACGATACGGCTTAGGATATGGCGCACGCTTGCCTGGAAGAAATCGATTTACTCGCAATAAAATTTTTTTCATCAATTATTTATGACATTATCTTTACTGAGCAATTAAATACCGTTTTAATTTTACAGAGTTTTAACATACATTGCAAGCCTATATACCTACATATACCTAGTACGAGTAGGTACCTACACACAGCCACACGCTACAACCAATTATCCAATCCACACGTAACAAACTGCCTAATGTAATTAGATAAAATATTTTGCAGTATTTACAGTCGGTATCAGCGAACAATGAATTTGCAATCAATGTACATACATTTGATCTTTCCAAAATTATTCGTGAGTACCTGGGCCTTCACCAACATAAGACTTTCTGGTGTTCCCAGCAGTCGGAGCCATCACAAGTTCTACCAATTTCTGAATACATTTCTTCAAGCGCCGCTATAAGTATTTCAGTTAGGGACACTCCATTTACAAAAAATAAATTAAAAATAACAATGCATATTATGTTTTAAAACAATAACGTCTCTGTTTTTGATTTAATTATTTAATTGATGTATAGATTATTTTGTTTAATCGTAGTAATACTTCAAGACATATGAAACTACAGAGCATATATTACATAAATACGTTAAGTTAAAGTTAAAATAGAGTAGAGACTGCTTTACTATGTATCCTAATTACACGTAGCAAAAGTCATAAGTAAATGATCTGTAAATACCGTAAAGTGCTTTAAACGATACGAATACGTTCACTCGAGCGCCAAGTAGGTATAATCCCATAGATACTCGTACCACTTGAACATGTGCTGATGTCACATTCTCATCGGGGACACGTGTTGAATACCACAAGCTAATCCGCTGCTGTGGTGCGATTGCCAGTTACTCATATGCAGGTGTAGGTACCTGAGTAATCTGGTTGATCTGTAATAGTGGTGGTCGTGTGGTGAGTGCTCTGCTGCCAGCTAATGAGCCTAATGAGATGAAGCCTCAGCACTGCACAGTAATCCACTACATAAGGAGCTCCTCGCAGCCAGCGCTCGTCACTCGTCAGTGGTACTGGTCACTTGTCGGTGCGCGGTGCTGCATACAGTCCCTCCAGCCATCAACATGGTGTACAACTTCAAAGTGTTCAAGAAATGTGCGCCCAACGGCAAGATCACGCTGTATATGGGCAAGCGGGACTTTGTCGACCACATCACCTACGTCGAGCCTATAGGTGTGTAGTGCTGTGCTAACGTGAGATCAACTAGTGCTAGTGTACACGAGCCCCCACTTTCCAAGGAAGAGGAGCCGGTTTGCTCTCAGACTTGCGCATGCTTCTCTGAGTTCTTCACTCACATGCAGATTATAATCAATTACCACTGATATTACTAGTCAAGAAAATCTCGGCGGAAAACCAGCTCCTCCAAAAAGTTTTAGAAGATAAGTGACGTCCCCAAACGAATTTGGCCAGGGTAGTGGACTTTATCTCACATCCAAATCAAAACTTGCGTTAATAGTTTAGGTCGTTTTGAATGCACCGCGAATGAAACTGTGCTCATCCATCAAGAGGTTTCATTACTTCCTCCGCACCTCCCCTCACCCCTCACTCCACACCTCCCGGCCGCCAGTCGACGTGGAGCGATGAGGGCGAGTTCTTGCCGTACCTGACTCTAATAGATACGAGTTTAATAGTAGCTCGCTGAAAGCTTTGTTTCACCTGTTACGTGAACTACTTACCACTACATTTTATGCATTTCGTACGGTACTGCACCGCCGCGCAGCACCGCCGTGCTGCACCGCCGCGCTGCACCGCCGCGCTGCAACCGCCAACGTGCACTTGTATAAATCATGTGGATGTGAAAGCAATTTTATTATGCACTCATAGTTTTTGAAGTAATACGAGTATGTACGTTCAAGTCAGGTTAATAACTTGTGTGTTAAGTACGAAGTTTACCGAGTAACTCAAAATTTGTAACACTATTTGTAAAAACGATTGAAGATTCACACCGACATGAAACACTAGAGTTATTTATTGCTATGCTGTAAGAACCTGTTCGTATTTCGGGATAATAAGTAGTGTATGTTGTCCAGGGTATAAGATAACCTACATCTTATGGAAACTTAAATATTTACATTATTTTGATAGAACTAATCATTTCTAAAGTTTTTAAAGTAAATATCTATAAAATAAAATATTCTTTAAACACTTCAGCCGTTATTGATATCGATCACAAAACGGCAAAATGCGAATGTTCCTAAAATAATAAACCTTTTTAATATTTTTTTCCCAAATACATTATATCCTTCAATTATAGAGACTCGTTCTGTCTCGAATCCGTGACGTAAACTATTGTTATTTCTTTTCCTCTCTTTTAAGGGTTTTGGCTTTAGACGGCTTGTGCATTTGTCTTCAAGTAAGTTTTTGGTTGTTTTATTATTACGACTAATGTTTGTGACGACTATTACAAAAGAACGGAAACGTATATATCGCGAAAAAAAATGATTTAATCATTGTGATAGAAAAGGATCAAAGAAAAAACGTGATTTATCAACGGGAGATCCCGTTAGTAGTTCACAACACGGATGATTCATTATTTGATTCGGTGTTTATGGCAAATATTTGGGACTAGCTGTACCGGCGAACTTCGTACCGCCTAATAGTTATTTATGTTTCCCACCTTTTAAACCTTCCCTGAAGTACGACAAACAATTCAAGACCAAATTCATCTAAATTGGCCCAGCCGCTCTCGAGTTTTTGCGAGACTAACGAACAGCATTTGATTTTTATATATAAGATAATATTCATTTTCTTTCGTAACATATTTCCAAGTTACGCCTCCTCTATGCCGTCCGGCACTTTTAAAATATAGACCCAATTTCTAATGGTTTCAAATTATTGGTTGCATAAAATCAAACGGCATTTATTTGAGCGTGCGTCACAGGGAGCGTCTTCTTCTGGTTTAGATATATTGCTCCATAAGTTTAGTATATGCGCCAGCTAGACGTTACCATGAGAAATTTTAAATAGGTAAAATACTAAGAGCGTTGGACTCCTTGCAAAACAAACTTTTCCTTTTTCCCGTAATAAAGAACACGCCATGACAAGCATGTTTGTCACTTGAGCTGTCAAATACGGAACATGGCGAACGAGTTAATTAATATTACATAATAAAATATTGACAAATAAACTTTTTTTCATTGAATTATCCGATATTTTAATAGCCTATAGCACTCTCCGGGTCTTTAAATATCTCTGTGCAATATGTCAAGTCGATCTGATGTTCAGTTATTGAGGAGAAGACGAACAAACAAACCAACAAACACACTTTCGCATTTATAATATATATAATTTATATAAGGATATGCTTCGTGTTTATAAAAATATTTCTTAGAAGGTCCGATACAGCAGAAGACTTAATGAAGGTGAAACGTTATTTACTTATTATTATCCTACATTCGACCACATGTTCGCACAACCATGGAATTCAGCGATACTGTAGCCCCAGATGGAGCATGCCTAGTCTGAAGTACACTGGCTCTCAAGGAAGGCTGCCGGAACACACCGTTAGGTGCTTGGCGACAGATTTTACAACATAAGGTAGCCAGGCGAGCGGTAGGAAACGTCCTACCACCATGTTATGGTTTCCTCACGATGTTGTCCTTCACCGGTAATTCAGGCTCCTTTTGTTGCTCCTTTACTTATAGTTTTATGAGTAAAGTTGCATGTCAATGTGCATAGATGGCGTGGTGCTGCTGGAGGAGGACTACGTGCGCGGCCGCAAGGTGTTCGGTCAGGTGGTGTGCACCTTCCGCTACGGACGCGAGGAGGACGAGGTGATGGGACTCAACTTCTACAAGGAGCTGTTCCTCGCCTCCGAGCAGATCTACCCGCCGCCGGAGAAACGATCATTCGAGCTCACTAAGACACAGGTACCTGTACCAACCTACCTACCGCTGCATTCGTCTGTAATGTGACTCGAGTTGCGTCGACGTATACAGATGAGTCACATTGATGTTATGCTATACACAAATTCAAAAATTCAAATATAACTTTATTGTACACCAAAAATATACATATACATTTCAAACAGGTATCATAAAACATTGGCAGTATTTGGGCGGCCTTATCGCCTAAAGCGATTTCTTCCAGGGAACCTTTGGATGGATCGGACTTGATGAAAAAAAAACACGTCGGTGGTGTACCAATAAATACTAACAAAAAAAAATACACAATAACCCTTTTACTATAACTATCTATATAGACAAATGAAAACAAAAAAAAACAAATAAATAAAAAAAATTTACGTACCAATGAGAGATGTTAAAAGACATAGAAGTTTCGACTAATAACTTATTGACAGATAGTAGTTGTTCAACAAATTCTTAAGTATACAAATAGATTTAGCCTGTCTGACCGACAGAGGCAGCGTGTTCCATAACATGACAGCTTGCACAGTAAATGATGTCTGAAAGAAAGAGTTGGTAGATGTGGGAGTTGGCAACATAAGATGAAGATCACGTGAGGATCGCAGGGAAGTTGAGTGGGAAGCAGTCACAAAAACGAATTTGTCTTTCAAGTAGAAGGGAGTGGTTGGGATGAATAATATTTTGTATAGAAAAGACAGAATATGAGAATTACGGCGAAAGCGAATAGGTAACAATTTGAGCTTCTTACGGTATTCAGAAATGTGGTCATATTTGCCACAGTTTTTTATTACACAGTTGACAATTAAAATCTACAAGTAGTCAAAACATTTTAACAATCGATTCAATAACGAAAACGTCGGTTTCGACATAAAATAGATCACAGTTAATATAAAAAAATTATGTTTTGCTATGTCAAAACAGCCATTTTAGCAGAATGCAATTGTACTCGTAATTCTGAGACAATTCAAATAACAGACTTGTCTATCTGTTCGCTGCATTATCTAATTGTACTTTGTAACGTGCGTACACTGGTCTGGTAACCTTACTTTAAACCGAAAGCAGAACATGAACAAATATGATCGGTATAATAGCCAATCTTTTATAAAAGAAATTATTTTTGGGATTTGGCGAGTACTGTAGAACAGATTCTGAAACTTTGTCTGTTTGTTCTACAATAAAACAATTTTAAATAGGCTGTGCACCTTACAGTATCATATCAGTAAGGGGTGTGTTGAGCCGAAAAGAGATTTTACTCTAAAAACAATCCTGGATTCCAGAAAAGAAAATATAACAGTTAGTTTACAAAAAGTTTATCGGTGGACGACAAAATGTATGAAAGCGCTAATATATTTTTCACGAATTTAGAATCGGTCCCATTGAAAAAATTGTTAAGTAAGATGAATATAGTGACCCCCTTTTAGCTACACCCCTAGCCGATAACCCTATATATAATGTGGTATGTATCTATGTAAAGTTTATGCCCCATTGCTTAAACCACAAGAGAACAGGCGATGTGCTGTGTACAACTTAATTAATATCCTTGTAATTGCAAACCACCCTAGTTCCCTGCCCCCCACCCTACAGCGCCCCCGCTCCCCCGCGGCGAGGGTTGCTAGGTTTACAGCTGTACTTGGAGTCGCACCTGGCTCCTCAGTACCGCTCTAATTCTTAACCTATTCTACCTACCAATTGGTAATACAGAGTTACTAACAATGAATTAGTTTTCTTTTAAGTCTTTTAGAAGCGGTGATTGCTAGTTTGTTTGATAGAACAGCTCACTTTGAAAAGAAATCCAACCCCACATTTTATAAACAATTTAATTAAAATCTATGTAAAAGTACAATCGAAAATCTTAACAGAAAGCTATCCGCGCCCCTTTAATGTCTTAGTAAATAATTGATGTATATCGGCAAAGTGAGGAGGATGATCAGGAACAACTGCTGTATGTGACAGGAGCGTCTGGTGAAGAAGTTGGGCGACAACGCGTTCCCGTTCCGGCTGGCGGTGCCGGCGGGCGCGCCCGGCTCCGTTACCCTGCAGCCGGGGCTAGAGGACGAGGGGGAGCCCTGCGGAGTGCACTACTACGTCAAACTCTTCGTGGGAGACTCCGAGATCGACCGCTCGCATCGCAGGTCACTACATAATAATCTTTATTATGAGCTATCATCGCTTGTACTATCCAAGTACAGACTGGTATTGTGGAAGTAAATATAGAGTTCGTTGCACTTGCTACATTGTGTATCGAGGAGCGCATTAAGTGCCTTCGAAGGGTTTCAAATCAAACCTTTCTGATAAGCTTCAATACGACGGATTTTTTAAACGTTTGAATAAGTTGCGATAGATCTACACATGAGCTATAAAACTCGACACTGACTCCAGTAGTCCGCTCGAGACTTTCTGTTAATCTGATAATTAAGTTACTCGTGTCCGTGATATTAAGTCACCTTGACCTTCAATAGTAAACTGTTTGATTGACGTTAAGCACTTTTACAGAAACCATAAATTATAGTCTTCTAGCTGTGCCCCGCGGTTTCACCCGTAGTTCCCCATTGGATTGTCGAGATAATGGGGAACTACTTTTTTGAAGTCGGTTAAAAAGTATCCTGTCCTGTATGTATGTCCTTTCCCGGGGTCCAATCTACCTGTGCACCAAATTTCATCCAGATCGGTTTAGTGGTTTTGGCGTGAAAGCGAAACAGACAGACAGACAGAGTTACTTTCGCATTTATAATATTAGGTCCTTACATATGAAATTGGCGTTTTGTCGAACTGGCCACTTTGATCTCAAATATCTCTTCTTTGGTTAGGGATTCCAATTTCAAATTTATACAGCTATTTATTCATACATTTGTATTTCGAAAACCGTAATTCATTTGTATTGTCCTCGTTTGGTTTTTTCTTTGCGTCACGCAGTTTACAAAATGGAAAACTTGAAATATCCAAAAGATCCGATTTAAAATCCCTTCATTATTGTGCCGGTTGAGTAATGTAACGCAGCAGTTGACGCGCGTTTGTCGGTTTGCTGCAATCAATTCATGAGGTACCCACCTTTCAAGCTTTTTCACCTTTCCAATTTGCTTCAAGTGGATTAAAACAGTTTTATCACTAACACCGCAGCCTGCAGCTAACTCGGACGTGGTTTGCGATGGATTAGCTTCCATAATAGCTTTCAATTCTTTATTAGCAACTTTAGTCTCCGGCCGTCCACGGAGCTTGTTCTGCAGGTCGAAATTTCCAGAACGAAAACGTTGGAACCAAAAACGCACTGTGTTTTCTTTTGCGACACCGCTGCCATACATATCATTAATCCTTCGAGCCGTTTATGCAGCACTGGTACCACGGTGGAACTCGTACTCGTAAATAACGCGATATTTCAAGTTTTCCATTTTGTAAACTACGTGACGCAAAGAAAAAACCAAACGAGGACAAAACAAATGAATTACGGTTTTCGAAATACAAATGTATGAATAAATAGCTGTATAAGTTTGAAATTGGAATCCCTAACCAAACAAGAGATATTTGAGATCAAAGTGGCCAGTACGACAAAACGCCAATTTCATATGTAAGGACCTAATATTAGTTAGGATGTCTAGCATATGGAAACTGTGGTTCGTGTTAATCGATGTATTGAAATTAACAAATCAAACATGACACTCCTTGCAAGGATAACACTGTTACTTTGTTATAGTAAAATTGTAAGAGGTTCACAGCTGTTGGCCGCCAGTGCCCGAGTCCCCATCTCCACCCTGTACCGACACAACGCAAACGATAGTTCTAATTCCCTAATTACGACACTGTCGTTTTTGGGCGATAACGTAACATGTCTAGTCAGGCAGTAATCTCATTTCTGACAGTATTTGAGCTACAGTACAGCTAGTTTATGGCGAGTGTGGTGTGCAGGAGCACGGTGGCGCTGGGTATCCGCAAGGTGCAGTTCGCGCCCTCCAAGCCTGGCCCGCAGCCCTGCACGGTGGTGCGCAAGGACTTCGTGCTGTCTCCCGGACAGCTGGAGCTGGAGCTCACTCTCGACAAGCAGGTACCCACTGCAGCTCTCCTGGGAACTACTCGATGTTGGTAGATAGTTCCAGAATATCACTGTGAGCAATATCTATAACATAAATAACTTAGCAAATTAACATTATCCTACTGGGAAATAGCTTATAAACAGGTGAGTTGCAGCAGTATAATGTAATTAATACAAATGTGTGACAAACATTAGATGATGATGATTGATGGTACAATCTAATGCCAGGGTACGGCAAATAAACGGACTTGACTAATATTAAATGCAATTGATATTAAACAGACTAGTCATTCTATTGAAATGTGCTGAAATGCTAGCATTACCGCCTATCAAGATAGTAGTGGTTACTCGGTAGTGAGCAGTAGTGAGGTCGTCGTGTGGTAATGTTCCAGCTGTACATGCACGGCGAGACGGTGGCGGTGAACATGTGCGTGCGCAACCACAGCAACAAGGTGGTGAAGAAGATCAAGGCCAGCATCCAGCAGGGAGTCGACGTGATGCTGTTCCAGAGCGGACAGTACCGGAACATCGTCGCCAGCGTCGAAACACAGTTAGTACTACACTACTCAACATATCTACTAATCACTTGTCATCAACATCTTCCTGTAGGTTGAGTGGATTGTGTGAAAGTTTCCAGGCCTTACGATGGTCTCTGAACATGATTTGATTTCAGAAAAAATAACCGGCATCTATAATATACTGTGTAATTCGATCCACGGAGTGAAAATGCCATTCCACTGTCGCTTGTGACACTAGATGTAAGATTTTCCCTGTATATTTGATGTTTGTGAGTGTGCAATAAAGAGTTAATTCATTCATTCTCATTCACGCACAGTAACAACATCACAAAAGGCATTCGAACGAGCTAGGGAACTTAGATAATAGCTCAAACTACACTAAATCGAGATGAAGAAGATAACACGAAGAGCGTATTCCTACTTTCTATTAAGTTCTTTGTGTTATGATCATTGTATTACGTTTGCTGGTTGTGATGTCCACTCGCGACAAGCCTGCAGTTGTTGTGTGTTGCGGTACAGAGACGGGTGCCCGCTGCAGCCTGGCTCCAACCTGCAGAAGGTGCTGCACCTGACGCCGCAGCTCGCCTCCAACAGAGACAAGCGCGGGATAGCGCTCGACGGACAGCTCAAGCGCTCCGACACCACGCTCGCCTCCACTACGCTGTTAGTATATCTAATGGTTCACACTAACACGGTAACATTCTACTTGTACTCGTCTTGATCTATTAAGAGACGATTGTGTGTCAGGTTGTTGGACCCCGAGCAGCGCGACGCGTTCGGTATCGTGGTGAGCTACAGCGCCAAGGTGAAGCTGTACCTGGGCGCGCTCAGTGGGGAGCTCGTGGCTGAGCTGCCGTTCATACTCATGCACCCCAAGGTACACCATAGATACACACTCTCACATTCACCTATCACTTTGACCTACATCTTTCTAGTCTCGTGAAATTGCCCTTCTAACGAGTTTTGTAATTCAAATGACGTTTATATCCTGTAATCACAACCCCTGAGTCACCCCTATACCTGTACATCTCTGAAGAAGAGAAAACTCTTTTGAAAACAGACATTGAGTATATTTGAGACAGAGTATAATAAGAAGAGTGAACAGTTAAATATGTAAAAGGATATATCTACAGATGAGTCGGCACTAAACATAAACCCTTTTATAAAATAATATAAAACACCAACAGAAATTTCGATTGGTTTTTAAGTCGCGGTGTAATTTAAAAGTATTGTTACCCTATTCTACATAATTATGTATGCATGTATGAGCGACCCACTTCTCACTGACCAATAATCTGAGTACGAGTAAACATTTAAAATACGTTAGTAATTCTACATGTTCCTCAAATTATTCCTAAACATTATATGATTGTCAGTATTCCACTGTTGAGTGTTTCTCGTAGGGACTATAGTTACGAGAAGACACAAAGGTTCGAGTGCCGTGGTCGCGACGCACGCTGCGCTGTTGGCAAAACTATTGAAGTGGTCCATGTAGTGTGTGAAATAGCTGTTCAGAGTATGTATGTACTCGTATGTGTGTTGCAGGAGGGTCGCGCCAAGATAATCCATGCGGACAGTCAGGCGGACGTGGAGATGTTCCGTCAGGACACCGTGCACCACCAGGAGAGCGTCGAGGTCTACTGAGCACCGGCCGCCTCACCATCTCACCGCTAACGTGTCGCACTTGGACCATTAAACCACCGCTCCAAGTGTCACTATTACAGTGATTTCTGTTCTTTGCAAATTGCACTCGTATTTCCTCGTTTATTGTTTTAAAAAACACTAATAATGTACTTGGTTAGTGCTCACATATTTGCTTAATTTTACTTAACATTGAAGTATGGGATCTAATTTTATTTGAAAAATGTCATAAATGCAAATTGCGCTTTTTATGTAATTCATTGTAAAAATGGTTTCGTTCGTTATTTTTATTTTTTTCGTCCTGTAATATAATAATTACAATAATTCTTATACATATATCTTTATACCTTAAAGCAAATTTCAAAATGCAATGACTTAATATAGATTAGATATATGATAATAACGTAACAGCTGTTGAGTAAGGATGGATTATTAGTTCGAGGCAATGTGATCGCGAAATTATCTAGACATCAGAGCCAACACGTACTTAAATATGGTACCTACTCGTATGTAACCTGTACCACATTAAACGCTATACTTATTAATGTAGTAATGTAACCTATAACTTATTAAGTAATAAAGTATTATTTAACGCTATTTACACGCATGTTTTTCTACATTTCCACTCTCAATCTGTCATAATCGGTTAGAAAATAGCAAATCACTTCTCGACAAAACGATACGACAGTATTTTATAAAGTAATAGATATATTTTCTAGGTGTCTATTATGAAGTTCAACAATTAATAAGAGGAAATCAGAAATTTAACGAAGAATATTGCATGGAACATTCGCGTTCCACTCTAAGTGACATCTACACCATTGACATATAGCTAGGCTGTAACTGTTTATAGATAGGCCAAGTTTAATATTTTATTTTTTTAATCAAATTAGATTATCTTACTTTCGCACTCGTACTAGGCAGTAGGCAGTAGGCAGTAGGCAGTAGGCACAACATTATGTAGAATTTAAAACGAGTCAATATTGTTTTGTGCTCACAAATAATACACGCTGATTGATTGCCAGAACTGCACCGCCACACCACCTACATCACACTACACTGCTCCGGCAGTAACGCAACTTGTTACAGATGAAACATTTCGCTGTGAGAGCGGTACAATACTAACGATACAACATTATTCGCGTCGCGACAATGCAATGCAGCAAATATTGCAGAGCTGTGCTACTGGTTTGTTTGTGCCGTGGTTTTGCGGGTTGTAAACAATTAAATTAAAATCAGTACAATTGTTTGTGAGCGATTGAAGAGTTAATATTTGTCCCAGCACCACCACCGCCCCACCCGGTGCGGTGGTGACGCACCGGGTGAGGCGGTGGTCGGCGGCCACTCTGCTCGCTTCATGCGGCAGATTGACTGCTGTGTTTTGCTGCTATTTGATTAGGTACATCTATGCGACTGCCATGTTATTGTTGTTCTACTGCAAACATTCAGGCGTAAAGGGAGATACCTACGAATTATTTGATTTTGGGAGTTGCGAATTAGGTACATATATTTTAAGGTCAAGTCATGTCATTACCCTCCACCATACATGCATTGGTGTTCGGGATGTTTGCATCATTTTTATACTTTTTAGTGACAAACAGGAATAAACTCTTAGAATTAACTGCTTTCTGTGAGTTCTCAGGTTGCTCTGAGTCGTAGAGTAAACGAATAACGATTTTAATGCGAGCCTGTCTTCCCTGATCCTCGTAATGTAGAGCAAGCCCCCGCGGTAATGGCTTGTAGCCTTGTCTTCGCAGGACCGACCACGGTAGCATGCTCTTGATAAAATCGATAATAAGCTTTATTACCTTTGCACAAGGTTCAATATAACTAAAAGAAGATCGTTGTAACGTCCGCGAAATGTATTTCCCGCGTAGCCTGCTGGCTGGCTAAATCCACGATGATTATAGGCGGGTTAACGCGCTCGCATCAAGGTTTATTACGGCAGTTTTTGTACACAGTTTTTGACTTTGCAAATAAATTACCACATTTTGCATTGGAAACTTGTTTTGAAATTAACAAGGACATTTTACTTTTATAAATAATTAGCTTGTAATACCATTGATGGAACAACTGAGCCGAGTTTGTTTTAGAAGAGGATGTAGTTATATCTGTTCACAATCAATACTAATATTATGAAGAGGAAAGATCATTTATTTTGTATGTAACGAATATACTAAAACTACTAAATCGATTTCAAAAATTCTTACGCCGTTACAAAGCTACATTATCACGGAGTAACATAGTTATAAAAAATAGAGATCCGCGGGTAACACCACGGAGCCCAGTTAGTTACCGTAGAGCCTTACAAGATTGCCCATTCGATTTAAATTTGCCCAGCTGAGCACTTTTCACAAAAAAAATAAAATATGGCAAGATGTTTTAGTAGAATTATTCATTTTAGCCATAGTAGATTTTTCAACATATTGTTGGCAACTTTACGTAAGCGTCTGTCGCTCACGTCACTTCAGTCGAAGAACAGACCGCTTTAAAGTTGGATGTGTGATTCGTGGGCCAAAATCAGTGGCAAAAACTTGTATTGGATTTCTCACAAAGAACACAGCAGGTAAGTTATTTGTATACTACTGTAAGTATTTGCCAAAGAAACGTTATATATCGATTAAACAACGACAAATCTCTCATAGAATTGAAAAAATGCTAGTGGGCAATGTTAAATTACTTTTTCTACTATACTGTTTACAACTTTGCCCATCAAAATATTGCTACTAGGGTTGTCACCTCAATATGTTTTTTTTTATTTTTTTTTATTTTTGATAAGATGAACAAAAGCGCCAAATGAATGTTGATAATGTTTTTTTTCTGTTATTTTGAGAACTAGTTACACGTTTTTTGTTATTTAAGAGGTTTTGACTTATAAAATTTATTATATTTGGTACCTACCAAATGTTTGAGTCTATCGTTAGAGGCGTCTGAAGCTGTATGAAGACTTTCGACATTATTATTATTATCATATCTATCTGACGATGCAGATAGATATGATAGTAATAATAGTACCTGTAAATATATAAAACTAATAATTACTTCATAATAAAGTCGCGTAACATATAATACATTCATAGTTGTAGAGTACTAATTTTTTTAAACTTGGTTGAATTACACGTTGTTATTTAACATTGCAGGATGAATTGTAATCAGCGTAAAAGCACAAGAAAAAAACAACGGCGTATAATAGGATCTCGAAAATACAAAGATTATTCCGATGATATGTTGAAATTAGCTGTAGATATGGTAGAAAAAAAAATGATGTCAAGTCGAGACGCCGAAAAAAGATTCGGTATTGCGCGGCGAACAATTTTAAATAAAATTAATAAAGTACATACAAAACCAGTTGGTGCACAAAAGAAATTGTCAAACAATGAAGAAGAAAAACTTGCGAATGTGTTGATGGCATCGGCAGATTATGGCAGTCCTATGACGAAATTGGATTTAAAAATTCTGGTTTACAAATATCTGGAAAAAAATTCACGAACAGATGTATTCAATGATCAATTGCCAAGTGATACCTGGGTAGATGGATTTTTAAAAAGACATCACTCAAAATTATTAATGAGAGCTACCCAAAATATTAAAAAGAACCGAGCTGAAAAGGGTTTAGACGAAATGGAACAATTTTTTGATAATTTACGCGAAACTTTAAAAGACATACCACCCACAAATATCTTAAACTATGATGAGACTAACCTTGCCGATAATCCAGGAACATCAAAATGTGTTTTTAGGAGAGGGGTTAAACATCCTGAGCGGATAATAAATAGCTCTAAAAGCTGTATATCAATCATGTTTTCTGCAAGCGCGGCTGGAACGTCTCTTCCAACATATGTGGTATACAAGGCTGCCAACTTGTATTCTGAATGGGTTGAAGGAGGACCAAATGGAACCAGATATAACTGTTCCAAGTCTGGTTGGTTTGATTCCAGTTGTTTCGAGGATTATTTTAGAACTATTGTGATTGAATGGGCAAAACAAATTCAGGGCCCAAAAGTAGTGATAGGTGATAATTTGTCTTCCCATATAAACATTGAAGTAGTGGAGTTATGTCAAAAATATGATATTAGATTAGTATTCTTGCCACCTAACTCCACTCATCTTACCCAACCGCTAGACGTAGCGTACTTCGGTCCACTAAAAAAGGAATGGAAAAAAATCTTACTAGATTACAAATTTCAGAATCCAAGTCAAAGTACTCTGAATAAGAAGCATTTTCCAAAGCTTTTGGCTCGCTTGTTAGAACAAATTAAGCATAAAGAAGGTATAAACATAAAAAGTGGCTTCAAAGCAACCGGTATTTACCCATTAAACCCAAGAAATGTTTTTAAAAGAATTCCAGAATATTTTGACGACAAGCAATATGGAATCGATACAATATTATTGGAATACCTAAAAGAAACAAGAACTCCTAATCCGATGCAAGTAAAGAGAAGCAAAAAGTTACGTTCAGAGCCTGGCAAGTCAGTTAGTACTGATGATATTCTAACAACAACAAAAAACAACGAGACAACCACAAGCAAATCATCAAAATGCAAACTAAATATGGCACATAAGAAGAAAGAAAATAAACAAATAAGAAAATGTATAAAATCAAACACAGAGACAAGTAATTTAGATAATGAAGAAGGTAATATTATGACGTTTGATGATAACAGTGATACATACTACCAATTAGACGAAAATACTGGCGAAATTTTTGTACCCCATATTAAGCTAATGACTTATAACCCTAGCAGACTTGATGAAATTTCTATCAAAGTCATTAACAAGAGCATGGGGCTTCTAATGCCTAATAAACTACAATTATCGCATAATATTGTCAAATTAAATAAAGTGAAAAACGATTGTCAGAATCAGTCTTTTATTGCCATCAATCAAAACGATTTACCAAAATGTTTTCTTCCAAAAAGAAATACATTAGATTCCAACATCAAACATGGAGTGACAATAACGTCTAATATAAATGTGACCGAGAAGAATGTAAATCTCATAAGGAAAAAAATAAATATTAAAGCAGGACGCATCGTAACACAATCAGCTTTACAAATGAAGATCTTACCAAAAGTAGTAACTACAGATCACATTAAAGAAAGTAAACAAGAAACAGATAGACCCTCTAATTATGATGATAAAAGAAAAGAAAATTTTGAAAGGAAACGGAAAAACACGGCTACAGAAAGAAAAAACTTCTCTGGAAAGAAAAAGAAACAAGAAAGAAAAAAGAAGAGAGTTGCCAAACAGGAACAATTCAATCCTAACAGCGAAACAACTTCTGTAAGTTCTGTTGATATGATGAGTGTTGCAGATACTGATGATTCAGATTTTGATACGTTTAATGATTATATAACGACGTGTCTGATGGAACTTGGTGATAAAGAAAACTTTGAGCCAGATGAAAACATTGTACCATTTGGGTTAAGTGATATAAATTACTTTACGAAGGACGTAGAATTAAAGTTAGATGATTGGGTGGTTGTGAAATTTGTAACAAAAAAAAGTTTGAAGCACTTTGTCGGGCGTACTGTATGCATCAATAACAGCATTCCTACAGTAAAATTTACAAGAAAAGTTAAGAATTTTAGGGACGATAAACTCATATTCACGTATCCAAATGTAGAAGACATCTGCGAGGTAAATCGAGATGACATAGAAATGGTATTACCCCCACCAAATATTTCAAGACGAGGTCAAATAATGTTTGATTGCAACTTTGATGCATCCTACAACATACAATAAGTTAATTAAACTATTATAATGATCTCATACTTTAAATTAATAAAACTTCTAAACACTATTCTAATTATGATCTAAGATATTATTATTGTTGCCTAATATAATGTGAATTACATAAAATATCGTAATTACCAAACTTAACTGTTGTAACGAAAACGTACTTACCTATTTAAATAACATTAAGTAATGTTCTAACCAAAAATACTAATTTTATAGTAAATTCTTAAGACTGCAGTTAACTACATAGGTATTAATAAAAACCAAAAATAGTGAATAAAGGATGAAAATTAACACAATAATATTTAAGAGTAGTAAGAAATACATTTAAAGAGATCTGATTTAATCTGTTTAGTCTGTCAACCATTCAACACAATTACATTATAATTCATATTCGTTATTTTTGTAGTTTGTTTTGTTTATTATTTGATTTTGATAGATATATAATATTGTATGTCTTCATTGCAGATACTTTTTGTTATAAACGTTATTAAGTTCCTATTATTTTGTAAGGTATTTTCTATGATCATCTTTGGAAAAAAAACCGCTCAACATTGTAAAATAACTACAAAAAGACCAGCTGATTTTATCTGTTCCAAAAATTGCTACAGACGTAGGACAAATCACAGAGGATAAAACAATGTTTCTTGATTTTAAAAAATATTCTATAATACTATATAATATAATACTACATACTAAGTATGTAGTCATTATTGTGGGTATGTATAGTTCCTTTAAGTTTCTGTTGATTTTGCGTGTTAAACCTAACCTTAAAAAAATTCGCAATTATTAAACAAAATATTTTTATTTGAAGGTTAATAATAAATCTGACAACCCTAGTCTAGCGTTTTATTTCTATGAAGATAAACAAAAAAAAAATTGTAACTTTGCCCAGACAAATTTAGCGGGTTATATGACAAATTACACGTTTAGTGCTTAAATCCTTAGTTATTTAGACTATTTGTCTATAATGTGCTCTGATTAAAATGTTTATAAGTTTAAAAACACTGGCTATATGATTATTTAAAAAAAATGGGCAATGTTGTAAAATGTTCTCAAAATTTGGCCCGTTTCCTAAATATAGGTCTCTGGGAGGTAAATTTGAGATTTCATGGTATTATCATTGATTCCATGCAATTATCCGTACATTTAATGATGATCTGCATTTAAAACCACTTTATAATAATTATATTAAATTATTTTATTTGAGGTTGAAAAACAAAAAACGAAATATTCGGGCAAAGTTGTACCTTTATACGGTAATCAATAATAAGATATTCCCAACGAAACTAACAGTTTCATTATTCGTTTTTGATATAATCTTCATGAGTATATTTTCATGTAGGTATCTAATTACAAATTGAAATTAAATTTAATAGCTACATATTTTATAATTATGAATTAAAATATTGAATGACTTATTTGAAGGTTACTTTCCAGCCGCTTATCAATGAGTCTTTTCTTGTTTCATTCATCTTAGGCATTACATCTTTGGTTGTGATTGTGGTCAAGCGCCAGCTCATTTCTACTAGAAAATAAACAGAAAGGTAAATAGATCCACTCATATTTAAAAAAAAATTAAATATCAGAAAACTTAAAAAAAATATATAGTGATACAAGTGACTCAAAAGCGATCTCTTCCAGGCAACGTTGATATAAGACATGATAACGCATATACAAGCCGACAATTACTCAACCACAAAAAAGTAGTACGACCATGTCAACATTATGTAGGTACTAACTCAGTAGTACATTTGACACTTGACAGTCAAACATGAGCCCGGCCACAGGCAGGAACTCCCGAGACGCGTTCACACAATGCCTCCACACTGCGGAGGAAGTAGAGGGGAACGGGGAGAGGGAAGGGACTATGTAGGTTTGCACTAAATTTACTGCACCTGCAGGTTACCTTGACACACAGTTATTTGCTTACATGCACTTAATATTCTGTACGTTGCAGTTTACTACTCGACGTGATACATTGTTATGGTATTTTCGTTCCTGGTGTGCATAAAACTATTCATATCATAATTATACAGATACAGACATTTTTATGATCAAAATTACGATGTCCTATTTTTTTTTTCGCGTTGCTCTCTCATACTAATGTTTGTACTAAGCGACATCTACACCAGCGACATAGAACTAAGCTGTAATTCTTTATAAATAGACCACGTTTAGTATAAACGTCGTCCGTCGAAACGTTTCCCTTACTTTGACTTAGATGGCGTTATTAATACTTACTATCAATATGAGAATGTCATAGTCGCAATAAACATACGCATTAGTTTCAAGACAACCTTTATTTCTCGTCCAAAATAAACAATGTCAACAGTATGTATGTATGAAGGGCGAACTCTTTGAGTTGTTTTAACTTCTTAATAACAAATCACTTAATAGATACTTAAAAATCAAAATGCCTATTAAATAGTAATTATTTACAATTCAGTAATGGCGGCATACAGCGTCCATCACAAACTAAAACAATAGAACGTGAGACACATTTACAGTGTAATTTAATTATTATATTATAAGCTATCTAAAACGTAAGATATTATTTGATACGATCGGTTTCTGCAGATATGTTCGACATTTGATTGATATGAAATCCTATTCAGTCGAGGAACTGAACATTATTGTACACATTACAACAACTAAATAAACAGTAATATGAATTGATTCATTAAGTATTGCTTTAGTAGTCAACATAAGGAAGAAAGAAAAACGCGCGCTGCCTTGATAGCGTTTCCTCAAAGTGTATAAAGGCCACACCACACTGAACGTGTCGAGCCGCAACATATAGCGTAAGTTTACAGCTTTATTCATAGCCCTGTTGTTTTTAATGTCTCTACATAAGAGACCAATACTAATTTAATCAAGTTATACATTGAATCAAGTCATATTTTAACAATCAATTCTATTTCGACAAACGACCGAAACATCTCTGCTTTGAGTCGGCATTTGGCAAAATATTCTTTCATTATTCAGTTTGTATGTCTAAATCAATATAATATATGTTTTTATGTATTGATGTCTACAAGAAATTTAGTACTCGCGTATAGGTCTTAGTTCCCATCTGGTCTTAACGAAACTTGGTATATATTAAAGTACAGTTAATTGAGAATTTCTTTTTTATAATCTGATTAAAGTGGTGAGTCTTTCTTTATTAGCATAGTATATGCGTAGTACTATAATTGTCGTAGTTTTTTTTTATAAAACTTCGTACCTATTTTCTTCGTGACACTAGGATCCGTCACCTGAGTATACCGTACCGACTCTACTGGCAAAAGTATTCAAAGCTGAGCTGTGTATTTCATAGATATGTTTACATTGATACGCGCGTGTAATTTTAAACGGATAGCATTCTGATATGTGAAGACGCTTTATTTTACCTGTTCTACATAAAAGAAAATGAGTAAAAAGTGTTATTTCTTTGTAAAAAAAAACCAAGCTTTCGATGAGTTATTTAGCTACTTACAACTAAGTACAACTAGAATAAATTATATATCAATCTGTACAACAGTGATGACGACGCGGTTGCGTCATCACTCACCTCGAGATGAAATACTAACATTATTTACATTAGACTCAGATTTATACAATTAACGATGAAATCCCATTCGATTCTATGAGACGATAAATTTATTATTTAGTTTCGTAGACATGTAAAAAAGTGGCAAAGACTCAGTCGCTTACTGGCTACTATTTACATCACAGAATTTATTAAACTAAGTTACGTCAGTTTAGCCGCGCTGCGCCGCACTGCGCACGTTTGAACACTACTTTATACTCGACTGTTTCGCGAAGAAAAGAAAAACTTCCACCGTTATATGGAATGAGATTCTGAAATAATGTTCATTAAGTTTCTTTAATGGTTGCGCTTAAGAACTAACTTCGGCTCTGAGATTCCATACAAACATATTTTTGATTCTGTTCCTTATTTATTAGGTATGATAATAAAATATCGACCACCATTATGTTAGATCTTTATACATTGTTGGATAATCGCTTCGTGTGCACGTGAAGGCAATTTTACTTTCTAATTAAAGTGTTAAATAATTAAATCTAAGTATATAAAATGAATATTTGAGAGCATTAAAGTGTTGTTATAGTTTATATTCTCCAAAATATTAATTATTACAAAAACACAACGTTGTCGGCAAACTAGTTAAAAAAATCATATCAAAAATCAGAGAACGAAATAAAGAATATACGTTTGCACGGAATATCATTATCATTGTTAGTTATAAAGCAACTCGCACACGTGTCGTGTGATTAAACGTTGCTGCGACACGCCGGCGCCGCGCGGCTTCAACCATCAACTACCTACAACATTTACATAACACGAGTTGAAGTACAAATGTACAATGTAACGCAACACTGACGCGCTTGTTGCAAACATTATGTTCTATAATCCTAGTCAAGATATTCCACAAATTAATATAAAACAACAAATCATTGTTTCAAAAACTACGTTACTTCTTTTTATAACAATTGCAGTCAGTACAGATACTCGTACGTACACTCAGTACAAATGTAATGAAGTACATTCAAGTACAAAAAAGCTATGGTTGAAATCAGCGCTGCAGAGGAACCCGCGAGTGCACTCTTAGCTGAGGTCTAATCGTTAAATTTGACATCACATCGAGAATAAAAATCGTTGAATGTTGAATGAATCCATTGATGTAAACTTTTATAATTGTAGTAATTTGTATTGCTTCATGTTTGAGACGTTGATATGTTGTGTCGTGTGTTACAAAATAAACATCCATTTATACTAATAAGTGAATACAAGAGCATCAGTGCGCGAGTAGTCTGTAGTGAAGTGATTGGGAGGATGGAGGCGGAGGTCTCTACACGCAGGACTCTGGTATGCGGTGGTCAAGGAGCTTCTCCTTGATAGCATCCACATTGAGGTCGGGGGCGGCGCGCAGAGTGGCGGACGCGCTGCGACCCAGCACGCCACCTCCGCCCGCCACCGTGCCGCCGCTCGCTACCGCCCCCGCCCCCGGGTCGCGCCCGCGCACGCTCCAGGTCCACGACGCGCCCGGACCGTTACAAGCCTGTACAAATAAAACATTACATTTGTGTAACCATTACAGAGACATTGGAGATCAATATTTTTAATAAGTTCATCCATATAAATCAAACAGCATATTTACTTTAGGAAAAAAGTTAACTTTGCAGACACACTACTCGGACAGTTAATCAACCGACCGGCTCGTTTTATTACTTGCCACTTTTAATTATCAGATTTTCCAGTTGTTTCTCGCGTTTTTATTATTGAATGACTTTAAAGACATTTTGATAAAACAAGGTCAATACGAAGACGAAGTGGAAACCACTATTCACTCAGGTACGTACTCAAAACATCAGCAATGCAGAAATGTGGGTATTTCAAAAGACGTACGGAATAGGTCGGGAGCGTGAGGCTCCTCGCCAAGTAATAAGAGAAAACTTAACGCGAATGTGAATATATCCTCGGAGCAGATGCATTTTAGTGCGGCTCGATGTGTGATCTACTGAACAATAAGAACGTACCGTGAAATATGTTCGGAGCCGGACGCGCTAACTCGAATATTGGTCGCACAAATCAATGTGATATCTCAATCGAGCGCGAGAGAACCGCTCGCACCACCACTGTCTTATAACTCAGCTCGTTACATTATATCTGCTGAGTTGTGGACACCAGCGAGGGACCAATCTAAATGGTCCCACGTGAGATTAAAACTCCTCTACTTCCGTCATTTATCGGATAGTGACTTCTCGTTGTCTTCGATTCGTGTGTTTCTGTTTGATATATATATTATCAATGACAGTTTTAGCAGGGTACATACGAGTACCTACGTGGTATATTTGTGAATATAAGGTGAGTCTCGAGAGGGTAGATCTCAGGGGAGAAGTTTTAATCTTACAGCGGGAGGCGTTCCGTGTGGTTTTCATACGTAAATACTTCAATGTACAATAACTGATCTGAAGTGTGAAGTGAAAACCGACGGTTTCTCTGTAAACTTTCAACAACTGCAGACTAACACACGCGGCTTAAAATAACTGATACAATTTTAGTTCCGTTGTAAGTTAGTAAGTATTTCACAATCCAGAGCTGACGTTTTCAAAGGACAAAAAGTTTGCGTGTGATATTTTTTTATCAAGGGGCGGAATATTACGGTATAAGGAAACATTTTATCAGAGTAGTATTTTTCAGTACTAATGAAATAGTGATGGAGTGTGACGGAACGTCGGCGGCGAGATGTCACCCCGAGGGAGCCGTGAGGGCGCGCCGTCGCGTCGCCGTGCCGCGTCGCCACCGTGCCGAGCGGCACCGGCTGTGCCGCAGTGTCGGCGATAAGAGCGCCCCGGAGGAGCCGAGTCGTCCGCGCACCAAGAAATATGATCCTGTATCTGTGACGGGACGTAAACCGGCGGAGGTTGTTGAGATCGACCCTCATAAAGATACGAGTGACCGTCCACTCCCTCCCCCGCACCCCGCACCCCGCCCGCTCCTCACGCGACACGTTACTAACTGACTGACTCTTCGAACGTTCACATAAAATAAACGACAGATAACTGCGAGTGGATAAAATCTGTCTAACTGTCCCTCGCTCGCTCGCTCGCTCCGTGAGACGGGACGCGGAGTGTGTGTCGCGCGACTCAGTTTTACTGCCGCTTCCACTTTACTGGCGCGCTATTAAATCGAGTAACGGTTATGAAATATTATTATGGGGTGTATGTATAATTTACACGTTCACAGTGGCGGGCTGGCGGGCTGACGGGCCGGCGGGCCGGCGGCGGTGCTTACTCGAACTATAACTCAGGGCTACACTCGATACATGCCCCGCTCGGTGCGTGTCGCTATATGTTAGCCCCATAGTACAATAGTTCATGTAATGCGCGGCCGTCGAAGTTACACTCCTACTAAATAGACACAAAACGTAGAATAACGTAGTACGAGTACAAAACGTAGTATATAGTAACATAATTTATATATTACTTGGTTGTGGAGCGGCGCGGGCGCGGCTCGTGCCGGGGAGGACAGTGCCACGCTGGGCGCGCTCGACGCCTCGCCTGCAACAAACAACGTAACAACTGCATACATACATACAATAAATACTACTTAGACATACAAATAACATCACTCGCGCGCGTAATTCACATTCAAATGATAACTTCTCTCCCCGAGTGGCCTAAATACCGGTTTGGAACCCGCCAGCAGACCTCCGTACAAACTGTCTCAGCACTTCTTAGGAAAGTGCCCATTTCTTCTGTAAAGTAACCTTAAGATTTAAATGTCATTTTGGCGAGTATACTTTAGTTTAATTACGCATGTAGTCCTGTCGTTACTAGATACTCAGCACTACGAGAATACATGACCATACCGCGTGAAGGGACTGTCCGTGCCTTCAGTCGTACAACAAATATTAGGAACTGGCATTTTTTTTTGTTTTGTCTGTAAGTATATATATTTGTTTGTATGTTGGTACTCGGATAAAAATCTTTTTTTAGTTTTTGACCAATCTTGACAAAATTTTGTGTTGTGTGCAATAAGAAATCTAGATTTTTTATCGTCGGGATTTTTTGATAGGTAGAGTAGGTAATTCTCACGCAGAGGAGAAAAGTTTACAGAAAAAGTAAACATAAATTAGGATTTTTTATGTGCCAAAGACAAAGCTAGTAGGCAGCAAGCAGCAGGGATGAACCTATCCAGGAATCCAAGGGCAGTTCCCGGCAGCGGAGCGCAGGGCGTAGGGCGGGCAGGACGCGCGGGGTGCAAGGGGAGGGGGGAGGCTGAGGCAAGGTCGAGTCGCGCCGCAACAACGAACGTACGCACTTTAATATTGATAGCACAGGAAGGGTTACTGCCTGCTAACTACACCAGCAAACGTACTCTCTACGTTCTCTCACTACGAGTATAAAAATATAATGCCAAGCTCTCCACTTCCGAAGTCGATTTCAACAAATTCACATTTAAACGAGTCGTCCCTAATAAATCAGACAAATTGTCGATTCCTACAAGGGTGGGTAGGTACAGTAATAACTCATGTGAGGCCATATTTCCGCGGAGTGGCAGCGCGCCCGCGAGTGTCAAGTGTCGCGCCGGGGACGCGAGCATATAGTTCGCCATCTAGGCAATACTACACCTGGTTACACGGAACACAACTCACGAACAAATGAACCAGTAAACAAATATATTATATCGACAGTGATTTTGTTTAACAATGTACGAACATCTTATATATATATATACATACATGTAAGTATGTATTGAATTGTCGCGGGGTTATTTAATTTACCTAAAAACTGCCAATGTTGTGGTCAAATTTTTACGAAGCATTTCTCTCTGCCCCCCGATCCGCTGTAGGCTTATCCCGACCTCAGGAAAAAAACCTGATTAATCGTTACATTCAAAGACGAAGGCGAGCGTAAGTCAGGACACAAGAAATAATTAATTGGCGCCACCCTTACATTTCCCTCTCAGCACTGACCTGCCCCCTCCCCCCTCATCCCTTCTTACGCACTTTTAACTACATACTCCGAGATTATTCAAATTGAGCTTATGAATAGGCTCTTACGGCATTCTTTCCCTTTTTAATATTATAGAAGATCGTATTATTACACTGGTAACTGTATGTTGCGTTTAATATAAGCGTTAGAGAATGACATGCGATCGACTGATCTACAAGAGACAATAGAATACCAGAGAATACCTTCTTTATTAGAGCACATGTCGGCATTCTAAAGTCGCAACATTACAATTGCAAAACTATCATTATTATCAAAACAAAAATAGAAAATCATAGAATAAATACAACTGAAAACAGGCACAAAAGGCGGTCTTAAAGCTAAAAAATGATCCCTTCTAGATATATTTCACATTGTGGACATCGCATGTTTATATATTATGTACGAAGCGCTTTGGGTCCACTTCTTCCGTTCGTACTGAGAACTATGATTTAAGAGCCTTTAAGGATAAAGGGTACAGATGTTTTTACTAGACCTACTTCTTCTCTCATCGATTACACCGTCGCTTTACTAGTTGGTAGTCAATCGTAGATTTTAACACCATTTAAAAGCGGCAAACACGCGGACGCGGGGCGGTACAGGCGCGGACGCGAGGCGGTGCAGGCGCGGGCGCGGGTCGGTATAGTGTCGGCCTGTTTTCAATAGCGAGTGCGAGTGCTGAATATTCAGGATGCTGCATCAATATTCATGAATGTACCACCGCTTCCACGCAGACTCTCACTTCACGTTTATAAATATTTTTCAATAAACATCTTTGATGCTGAGCTGAGAGCCACGAGCGACTGATTCTAACCACTCACTTATCTTGTACTAAGTAAATGTTGTTTAACAGCTTTATATCTAATATAATAATATAATAGTGTTTAGATTTAGTAAAAAAAGATTTTTATAGAAGGTAAAGTTATTGGATTCTAATTTTGCGTTAGTCCCTTAATTATTTGCTTGTTTTTTTACGAAACTTTTACGCTAGCATATCAAAGATTTGCAGCATTTCTTATGATCATCACATGAACATATAACACAGTAGGTATGTTAAACGCATTCTCTACTTACTACCATAAATGCTGAGACATGGTTGAAGCAGTGTTATCGTTGTTTAAAACCATTTAATCTGGCCGTAAAGCGCACGATGGTGAAAGTTCGTTCATATCAAAGTTAGGAATAATAAACTTGTCCCGAATTCATGACGAAAATAGTGATTTAGTCGTTAAGAGCGGCAACACATAAAGTCAGGTATTCGAGGACTCGCCACATGTAAATGAGGCATTAGTGAGCTCAGCGAGGATATTCATTTAATATATAATAATTGATGTTTGATTAGATTCTACTACGATGATTTCATTTGATGATACTCTTATAATTTATTTCCCATATTACACACGCAGGTAAGTGCAAGTACCTGCTGTAGGTAGGTTGGGCATGATAATAAACTAATATGTAAGCACTGAGTAATCTTCTCATCAAAATGTTTACACATCTGTCTGCCTGTTTAGGTAAAAATATGCAGATCTATACAAATGTGACTAAGTCTTGAAATTGTACCAAATCTGAAGCGAGAAAAAGAGCTCAAGTGGAGCGAGAGAAATAATTAAAGTTAAAGCTGACTCACAGAAGCATTAAAAATATTTGATAATAATTAGGTCCTTACATATGAAATTGGCGTTTTGTCGTACTGGCCACTTTGATCTCAAATATCTCTTCTTTGGTTGGCAAATTGGAAAGGTGAAAAAGCTTGAAAGGTGGGTGAAACCTCATGAATTGAGTGCAGCAAACAGACAAACGCGCGTCAACTGCTGCGTTACATTACTCAACCGGCACAATAATAAAGGGATTTTAAATCGGATCTTTCGGATATTTCAAGTTTTCCATTTTGTAAACTGCGTGACGCAAAGAAAAAACCAAACGAGGGCAAAACAAATGAATTACGGTTGTCGAAATACAAATGTATGAATAAATAGCTGTATAAATTTGAAATTGGAATCCCTAACCAAAGAAGAGATATTTGAGATCAAAATGGCCAGTACGACAAAACGCCAATTTCATATGTAAGGACCTAATATTATTATAGAAAGGAGACACATCGATACAATCACACTAAAGGACTACATACTCAAACTATTACACGTTTATATTAGTTCTACTTTATACCTAGAGTAGTTCCTCTAACAGCTAATAGAGGGCGCGAGATTAGTTATTAGTTACGAGCCGAGAGAGGAGGCAAGTCGGAGTGTTGAAGACGACGCTAACCTGATTTCAATGTGTCATTAAGATTCCATCGCGGCGCAGTTCGCACACACTACGTCACTCCGGGTGGAGACTAAAACGTAAAGCTAGAGGTTCTAGCTGCTAATCCCTGCATTATAGAGGTACAGCTTGCAGCTGCAGCTCGCTGTGCCGAGGTAGGTCATTTGCGATCGATACGACGCCGGGGAGACAGGTTTTCAACTAGCTTCTAAGTTAGTACTCGTAAGTTGACAATATAGCCGCGTCACTTTGTACTAAAGGTTTGCGACTAACAACAACAATACGTATAATACTAGTACTAGCTAGCTTTCACCAATACTTTGACATAAAATGATAAATGAATATGTTTCAGATTTTGATTTTCCGTTAATCTTCCTTAGGGATTGAATTTTTCGACTTTTCTTAGTATAACTTAACTACTCTTACCCTAACGGATAAAACTTTATTTCATGACTGAAAGTCCAGTGGTTAAGGCTCTGCGTTGATTGTGTCCAAGTCAGTCAATCCGTCAGTAAGACATTCAGAACTAACTCTTTTATATAAAGAAGGTTAGGTTGAAGACTATATATATATATATGTATATTATACACAGAATGTATATTATTGTATATATATATTATATATATATATATAGTCTTCAACCTAACCACGGTGACTCGCTGATTTTTCTTTCTTTATTACAGGGTTAGTAACATAATGAAAGTTATTTTCACATAAGTATAGTTACCCCCTTTCGGCTTAGTACACCCTTAACCAATACCCTGTATATATTTAGAGAATATACAAGGAGAATGGTAAACCTGGTGCATATATAAAGTTTAGAATTATTGCTTACGAGAAAGAAGGGAAATGTCCTAAATCTTTACGGTGTTGTTTATAGAAACAACAAACGCAAGTCGTTTAATGATCTGACTTAATTACTTGAAGTCGTCGGCTAGCGCCGTATCTCTTGTTGTGTTCATTAGGAGCGTGCATTAATGAAGAGAGCGACATCTACCGGCCGCGGACCACAACCGCCGCTACCGCTATGAACTCAATGGATTCTTTCTTAGAAAAGGAATAATTTGGATGGGGTTTAAAACGAGATCCCTTAGTTTTTGAGTACATGAAAACTTTAACAAATTTATTAAACAACATAGGTTGGATGAATGTTTTAGTGGAAAAGAGCGAGAGCACTCTGAAAAAATGGCGTCTCTGTCTGTGTATTTATTGTGAAACTAGTGATTCTGCAAGTTTTAATGTCAGTCACTACAATACAATAACGTTAGATTGTAAAATGTTCGTAATGAAGCAGTTTTTTGTTGAACTAACTTCGACAGTTGACAATGGACGTTAGTAAATTCAGTATGTTAGAGTGTGCGGTGAGAGTGGCCCGGTGTCGGCGGCGGTCGCGGTCGGTGTTACTCGCACGTGCTACTCGCGTGCACGGGCCGCGCTCTCGTGCTGCATTACAAACAGGTTGCGTCTCCACGATCCTATAATGTTTGCCATCTCTTGCTTTTTATACTTTTTGTTTGTGCTTCATTACGCTGAAGAGGTTTTTTATTTCGCGAATTTGTGACACCAGCGTAGTTATAACGCGGACGATTTTTGTACAAGGGAATTCATGTTTAAAAACCGACTGATATTTTATACGTTATAATACGTAAACCAGGAATATATTATTTATTAATTATAGAGTAAATATGTACTACAGTAATTGAGTGTAAAATATTATATTAAGAGTCTAAACAAAGACAACTAATATAGATTTCTTTATTTTCAACTCAGTTCAGATTACAATTACACGCACAAACGTTTGCTTTTATTATTCGAGCGAGCAAAGCGTCATTGCTTTGTATCTAGAAACAGATTGTTCCGTCTGACGTAACGTAACAGATCGTGGATTTGAAAATGCCTTCACAAAATTTGTGTTGTGATGAAAAATATTAAATAGACTGCAGATATTCAGAATAGACAATATTTAATTTTTGGAAAGTGATGAATATTCGAAAACCATTTCGAGATAATGTAAAAAGAATTCATACTAACAATGTCAGGTTTTTACATCCATTATCTTCCAATTTATTTGCGAAAAACTGAAACAAAAAATCTCGTATTTATGCTCTGACCGTTAGATGCCACCAATTAAAAATATTACTGTACTTGTTATTTGTAAACCGTACCAAAACAAACAACAAAAATACAGATAACTAATGACATTATTTTTACGAGCTATTGACGAGAATAACATTATTCCGAACTTTTATTATGTTTTCAAAAATCTTTGAATCTAAATTAAGTATTACATTCTGTATAAAATACAAAATAGGCGTACGTTATTTTTCATTAATAATAATAATCCATCTCTCCATTATCGTAACAAAAATAGGGGATCAAAAATTTGAAATCTTGTCAATTGTATAGTTGACGGGCAATTTTTGAATGCTATTTCCCCCAAAAGAATGTAAGAACCATTTATGAACCTACTTCACTTTTGTCTGACAGAACACTAGGTAAGGATTCCGAGTATGAAATAAATCGTACGAGTTAAGTGTTACTAAATTTTATAAAATCGCATTTAGATACTTAGCAATTTTAGTTAAAATTTAGTTACGAGGTCAACAGTTCGCAGAGCTACTACTATATAATATTAATATGTGTAAGACAGTGTGACGTCACCGTGCAGATGCCGTAGTTGTGAGGTCCGAGTGACGTCACATCACGATTTACATTCCGCGGCTCACTTCCAGCCGTATATTAAGCTTTTACGAGGATTGCCTTTAAACCCCTCTCACGTGCCCTCCTCCCCCGCACTGCCCGCACCCCTCACCCCTCGCCCCTCGTTCGTTTTTTCCCTTGTTATGTTGGTAATATATGAATATTAGAGCGGTGTGTAACTCTCTGAGCTTAGCAGCTATTGTTCCGGCGTGGGGTGTGTGCTGTCGGTGTACAATGCACATCCCGAATGTTAAATATCATTGGAAACGTTCCCGGGTTGTTGTCCCGCCGCCCGACGTAACACCACACTTTCATTAGGAGAACCAGGTTCGATGAATTACTTTTTGTCTGCATGTAGCCTTAAGTTATTCTATTATAGTTAATTATACGAGGTTAATGTATACGTTAATGGTGTTAAATATTTAAGGAAACGCGTTATTATAGATTCGATTAATTGATAAGTAAAAATTGTTAGATTGTTCTCGAATTTCACGTGAAACAAAACAATTTTCAAATCATAAATCGTCATGTTTGTTTTGCAAACGTGTAACATCTCCACAATTGTGTTTTTGAAAACTAGACCTTACTGAACAATATTATTGTGTCACCCATACATATTGAACATGTGTGAAACTTGCCTCTGTCAAGTTCTGGCTCATGATCTCTCTATATCCAATAAATGATATACTTTCTGCTGCCTGCTACAATTAAAGACAACGTACGGAAATTTTATTTGCATTTGGTGTAACTGATCTATATATATATATTTCTTTTTAATTGATTTTCCTTTGAGTACTATAAATATGTCAATGTTTGCTGTAAGTTTACTAGTATTTAGTTCAATGGTTTTTTTAAATATATATCTCCTATGAACAATACTTCATTTTGTTAGTGCGTATGTGTTCGTATATGTATACCTGGCTCTCTTATATTAAATTTGTAGATTTTTGAATCTAGTTAATGTGACGTATTAGAATGTATATGTGTGTAATTGTACGAGTATACTCAAGAGTGTAATCAAGAGTACATTTATTTCTTTATTGTGAGTACACCCCGTCCTATACATAATTTTGTTGTCAATAATCTCCATCCTAAGGTTGCCAGGAAGAGATCGTGTTTAGCGATAAGGCCGCCACTTGCGGCACTACTTGAAAAATTTTTATTTTTATTTTTTTGTTTTGTGTATGTACAATATAGAGTTCATCTATCTATGATATAAAAGCCGATAAAATTTTAGATACGTTTATTAAGACGATCACCAACCCTTCACTGATTTCGTGTTTCTGATACAATTTTCGTTATTGGTGTCAATCGCTATGGTGTATTTTAGTTTCATTATTTATACGCTTTATTATTTATATATATTTATTATATTATTTACACGTTTTATTATTTTGAAAAAAGTTATTGAATTCTGCATAATAAAGTCTTTTAATAGGCATCCTATCAGCGCAAAAATATGACTGATTAGGAAGCTTGTAATTTTAAAGTGATAAAAAAGACAGATTAAATAAAACGGAAAAGCCTAGTAAATAATGTGCTAGCTATGTGAACAGTAACAAGTAAAATTTAAAAACTCAAGTCAAACTTATGACTACGTATCACTTTTGTGTCGGAGGATAAACATGCAGGCATATGAGGCGGTATGTACTCGTAGTATGTAGATATGTACTCACAGTAGTTGTTGGGTATGAGGTCCGGCTCCGCGTCATCGTGCGTGTCGGCGAGCTTGTGCGCGGGGGGGTGGTGCGCGGCGGAGGGGGTGTGGTGCGCGGCGGAGGGGGGCGGCTTGCGGGGGGGCGCGCGTCTCCTGCCGCGCACCACGCACGCGCCCAGCACCAGCGCGCACACGCACCCGCCGCCCGCCCCCAGCGCGCCCACCACGCCGCCCACGCCCAGCGGAGCCTCCGACGCTGCACACACAACATCACGCTACTTACACTTGGAACCATTACTACTACATCAGGCGTATAATAGATACATAGATCAATTCTTTATTGAAGACACATACAAAAATTAAATACAAGAGAATATTAGTCTAAGATTACGGTCGATTGATTAGTGGGGTCGATTTACAAGAGGTATGAGGTTCGATCACACGAAATATGCAAAAAAAACCTGTGCTACGAGCTTGGTGAAGAAAAACATCGTGAGAAAACCAAAGCATGATAATAAGGCGTTACCTATCGCTCGCCTGGCGCTAGCCACCACCCTTAAGTTGAAAAATCTGTCGGCAAGCATCTAACGATGTGTTCCGGCAGCCATCCTTGAGTGGCCAGTCTATTACAGACTAGTGGAGCCAGTGTATTTACTGCTCTATCTAGGTCTACAGTGTCGCTGACTTCGGTGTCTTAAGTGTAAACTATATTAAAGGCAATAGTATAATTCATATTGTACGGCTCAAACTCGCAATAAGTCTACAGCAAATATCGGTGGTGTTACTGATGTATGGAGCGCCTTCTGTAACGATAAACAACCAGTGTTCCTTGGTTTTCCGAAGTAAGACATTATGGAAATTTAAATACGACATCAGTGAAAGTTTGCGTAGCACTTTGAATACAGCATTACATACGAGTATTCAATGGCTTGTAACTGCTATGTAACTTTTTATCAATAATAGACTTGCTTGACCACAACTCGCCTGAGGTAAATATGGCTTATAATGTAGCAGCACGCTACATAATACATCCTAGAAGATAACTAACTACTCACTCGTGATTTAAAAAGACGGAGATTGAGCTACCGAAAAAAGAACAAACTCGGCAGCACAATGAAAATATACGCGGTGCGTTTAATCCGAGTGAGTGGAATCTCTACCATGTATTGTTGGCGTCTTGAAGTATCTCTACTAGTACCATTGTAATAAGAAAACTCTTCATTAAACATATACCATTTTGCTTTTGAATTCTTATTCCTAAAACTTTACAATATTCTATATACCCAAGCACGCGAACAAACAGCTACCAACTACAGGGGTAGGCACTCGAAGTGTTACCAACTTTAAGTTGCTATAGCATCCAAACTGTTTACAATATGGCGGCCATTTTTTCACAGTCGTAAGTCTATTGTATTGTTCCAAAACATACAGAAGCTCGTTGATGGAGTCAGGCGTTACTTTGCAAAAATCCATTTATAATAAGATGAGCGCGCTCAAAAGAGCGCTTGAAGAGTCAACATCTCCTGAGGATGCCTTGTGCTAAGGCGAAACACGTGTCAAGGAAGTCGGATACTGAGAGAAAGAGAAATAATAAGGTGAGGTGTGGCGGTGGTGAGGAGGAACCACACCATAAAAACAAAAATATTTTTCGATTTCTCACGCTGATATCAAGACGAGGCGGAAAAATACTAAATATTTTGTATATACCATCTTATTATACAAAATGCTCATTGTTTTTCGTCGCTGCAAAAAAAGTTATCCAGATGGAATTCAAACGCTACAGTGTCATTACTATGTATTTGGCTGGAAAATCGCAACCAGCCATTGTTAATGCGCTACGACATTTACATCTGAATAAAATGTTTGTGTATCGGACCATCACGCGTTACAATGATACGGGTAGCATCAAGAAACGCTATGGAGGTGGACATCCAACAACAGCAACATCATCAGAAATGGTTCGAAAGGTAAAGGCTAGAATTGAACGAAATCCACGACAAAGCGCAGTTAAATTGGCGAAAAGTCTTAATGTATCTGCCCTGAGCATAGAACGCATATTAAAAAATAAACTACAACTGAAGCCTTACAAATATAAAAAGTGCAAGACTTGACACTTGCACAAAAGGCAGTTCGCCTAGAAAGAGCTAAAGAGTTAAAGCAGTTGCACGTTGATAGCAAGCTTGAAAATTTGGTATTTTCCAATGAAAAAATTTTTACAGTTCAGCAATATGTTAACAAACAAAATGATCGCGTATGGTTAAAGTCTAAATCAAACGACAATTTAGACCAACGAATTGTTCTGCGAAAGCAAGCACCAGCATCAGTGATGGTTTGGGCCGCGGTAACTGTTACGGGACGTTCACCTCTCGTTTTCATTGAGCAGGGTGCAAAGATAAACCAGCAAATCTACCGTAAAAAGATTTTAAACGATGCTTTGTTACCTTGGGCACGTAAGAAATTTGGTAGAAACCATTGGACGTTTCAGCAAGACTCGGCACCATCCCACAAAGCCCGTGAAACCCAAATTTTTTTGCAAGAAAAAGTTCCGAGCTTCATTTCTTCGCAACAATGGCCACCATATTCGCCGGACTTAAACCCAATGGATTTTTCCATATGGTCAATTCTAGAGGCCAAAGTGTCAGCAAAAAAATATGAGTCAGTCGACGCCTTAAAGATTGCTCTTCGCCGAGAATGGAACAAAATATCAGCAGACCACATTCGTGCAGCGTGTGAAGCCTTCTCGGACAGACTCGATGCTGTTATCCGCGCTAAAGGTGGCCACATCGAACAATATTTTTTTCTTTCTAATTTTAAATGTTTTTTTTTCTATATATTGAAGTTTATAAATAAAAAGAAACAAAATTGTCAAAATAACAGCATTTTGAATAGAAAGAAAGAAAGAAAGAAAGAAAGAATTTATTTCAATTGGTAACACTTCGAGTGCCGACCCCTGTAGTTCCTGCGAGTATAATACAGTTAAACTACTCAAGTTAAAATATTGATAATTGAATTCGTTCCACCTGTAATTGGTGTATCGGACAATAGAATCAATTCCAATGGCTGAAGAAAGGCAATAGCTCACCGAGCGCTTAGGAGCGCCCGGGAGCACCCCGGGCCGGCGGCGGCGCCCGAGGGAGACAACACATTACCGAGCACTTAATTAAAATGAATATAGTTGAAGAATTCGCGACCTTCCTCCTCGCTACCCACCAGAGTAGTCTCTGGCACTAGAGAGACACCTGACTTCACTCGCACGGACATTGCATACATATTTGTATCAGCAAATGAATCTCCTTTGAATTAGGAATTACATATCTTCTTTATTTGATATTTAAACAGGTTTCCGATTTGTATAATAAGATTTGTCATTTATTTGTAAGATGAATTATTGCTCTAATTCAGTTTTGTTAGTTAGAATTAATTTTCTAGCTCACATCATGTTTTTGTTTCTACTCCCTGCTTGGTGTCACAAATAAATCAACATACGTACTTTTTCCTAATGTAAGGGTTGAGGAAGATTTGGTGAAATAGATGTGCGTGTTAATGATTACAAATAATGGCAAACTGAAACTATTGGCAACGTTATCATGTTTTTAGATATAACAATATATGATCATTTAAATAACTCTAATTGTGTAAGATAGAGGGAAGAAACAAGCAAAAATACCACAATATTCAACTGATACAATATGTGGAATATTTTTCTTTTTACAAATTCTCGTATATACGTTCAGAAAAGCAGGTCATGTCTGTCGGACAAACTGCGATATGAAACGTGTCGCGAGCGAGTTATATTACACGCATAAAAAAAAAACCACTCGCCCTGCATATGTATGTATGTGTATTGTGTATGTATGTATAATTGTATATGTGTAATTAAAAGTATATTTATTTCTTTATTGTTAGCAGACCCCGTAATATACATTATTTTTTGACAATAATCTCTATCCAAAGGTTGCCTGAAAAAGATCGCTTTTAGCGATAAGCCCGCCACTTGTATGTTATTTTTTTTTGTTTTTATGTTAATGTGTGTTTACAATAAAATCATCATAAATCATCATGAATCCGTAAGTAATATTTGTAAAGCCGCACCTATAAACATCTTCCGTTGCTTGTTGCCTACCAGACTACAAGCAAATAATTAATGGACCGATAATAAGTACTTAACGACATGCACGTTCGGCTCGTGGACGATCATTTCTATCCATGTAACGCACGCGAAATCAGTCTTTATAGTCTGTTCGATATGGCACATGATTGCTTGCACGGGGCACGCACTCTGATTCAGTTTAAATCTCGTAGATTATGCTAACGGTCGCGTCTTATGGGGTTAATAACAATCATGCGGAGGAAGGTCGCCGCTCACTGAGCTGTTCAAGGATATTATATAAATCTTTAGCTATTTATACAATTACTTAGCAGAGTAGAAGAGTGACGCAGGTGAACCGCCGGTGGAGGTCAGCGAGCCACTTTGTTTTACTCGGAGTCGACCGAGAGGCGTCGGAGGTGCTCGTAAATAATCACAAATTAGCATCGAAACTGGCAATTTACATAAAATTAATGTAAATATTAATCATAAGGGCGGTAATGATTAAAGTTCGGTCTCGGCTGCTATGGCGCTACGAGGATGCTACGCGCGTGCTACGCGGGTGCTACGAGACTCTACGAGTGAGAGCGAGCGGTAGGTACGGTAGTACGGTCACGTATTCATAGGCGGGTCTCATTACTGAATGTTAGCGACAAAGTTGTTAACTGCTCGTGTAACATTCATTGATCGTGTTATGCAAACGAACGCTCGCTTATGAGATTAATAGTGAACTTTCGCGTTGTATGAACATTGACATCATTCAATATGATCTTTAAATTCCATTACGGCAGGCGACAGAACTTTTTCAGTTATTTCGATTTAAAGCTGAAACCTCTTGACCAATTTTGACAAAATTGAAATGGGACCTCTCGAGAAGGAAAGGACCCTTTCAAACGAGAAAATATTTTCTCAAATCGGTTTAGCCGTATCCGTTAAACCAGAAAACAACACACAAAAATTACATACAGACGAACATAAAACCTCCTCATTTATGGAAGTCAGTTTAATAACAACGTTATATACTCATTTAACTAACGGATTTCTTCTACTTAGAGAATAATGATTAGAGAAGTGCACGAATGCGATCGTAACTTGAGTCATTTGCTCGGAGGCGGTAGGCACGAGTACATGAAACAAGATGCGGCACTGGAATCAATATAAAGATATCGTGCGGGGACGGTGCTGTGCTCTGCAGTGCTTGCAAATTGTCACTGCGTCTGCAATGAATACGAGTAACAACGTATACGCTAAAGTGTGCGGACAACATGAAGGTATCGCGGACGGATGGACGCATACATCACCCGCCGATGTGTAAAAAGACGATGAAATGAACGTTCATTATTCATCGTACTTTATCAATGATATATCGTCCCGTTATTGTATTTTCCGCCGCTTGTAATTAATCCGACAAATTCGATCGAAATATTGCTCCTCGCTGCATCCGCACACTCGCTCGCTGCATTATGTTATTTATTACTCGCATATTACGATATTATTTGATCAGAGCGAGTTTATATCAGAGAATATCATATGCAATATGGCGTTGTTTTTATATACTTAAGCAATCCTAATGTGTAAGAAATATATTCAAGTTATTGTTGGGATCGTATAGGTAAAACGTAAACGATACCCGACTCGTTCCGGCTAGCTACCATGATATCGGCTCTAAAATATTGAGCTACAAAAAACGTGTACATTCCGAAAAAAGCGAAGCTTTTATCGTTGCAGAGAGAATAGAAAATGGAAGCTCAAAAACTCGCCATTTTTAGTTCGCTAGCGTCAACATTGAAACGTTTAAACGATTGGAGTCAAGGAGTCGGCGTCAAAGACGACAGGCGAACTGAGATGTGGGGCGGGAGGTCACGGGCCGAGAGTGAGCACGAGCGGAGCGACGAGCGTAGCGGCGACCGACTATAGAGCGATGTAGGATCACAGTGGGTTCACGGCTCACACTGATTTATACCATCGCCGCCGTAACCAATTCGACTCAAACAAATGGACGCTCCGTCCGTACGCCAACTAAATAAAAATGATATTTTTGCTGGAATCATATTTATACGACTCAGACGCGCCGAAACGCGCCACTTTTAACGAGCCGGAAAGGCGTAGTTTCGCGGAGATTTATTCCTCGAACCACGGATGGTAGTAGATGGTGGTCGCGGTATACATACATTTGTGTAATGAGATGGCTAGTGGTGGAGGAATGGTGTTTACACGCACGCCGTATTACCATCATTGAGACGTAGGTTGCGACGCTTCCTCGGCGCGGCGCGGCGCGGGCGGCTCGCCGGAGAGAGCCTGTGTCGCGCTAGCCAGCCACTGAGTGTTGTAAATGATTCATGAAGCGACAGACAGCGTGCATTGTCACCGACACACAGCGCGTCGGTGCACCAGTGTCGAGTGTCGCGTGTGACGTCAGCCGACACATTTGCAACCGGTACGAGCACGCAGTCGGTATAACGGTATTGAGTGACGGTGACTCCCGCTCGCAGCACTTTTTTCATAGTCTATATAACAGTTTAATAATATACGAACTAAGTTTTTTTAGCCAGAAGAAAGATTTCAAGTCATAAATTCACGTTCACTGTAAGCTACTAGCAGAGTTATGCACTTTAACACTTCCACCCTGGAGCTTAAGTTTTTAGTTCTTGCGGCAAAAGCAAAGCAGGGGAATTCAGGGGATCTAAAGCAGCTTACGGCATCATTTTCTTAACAAAATCCAAAACCAATTAAAACGATATTATCCACAATAAGAAGCGTAGGCACCTACATTAAACCTCTTTAGAAATCGTTCTCTCATCTGTCGAATGAATTTAATACACTGTAAAATAGCGAATTATTTCCAGGTATTTGAGCACCGCCGTCTTTAATATACATTCAAAGTAAAATTGTGTCGCTAATTAACATGAATCAATAAGGTTTCCTAAGACTATGTTCCGCGTAAACTCAGATAATATAATTGGTGGTGTTCATACGTATATGTTCTCTGAGATGTTAAAAATTGAGTTATAAGACATAGTGGCATTGTTTGAAAGCTACAGGAAGGCCTAAAAATATAAATATAAATTACGACTTTCCATACAAAAAATTTAACTCAGAGAAAATTGTGGAGAGTGTATTCATAGTACTAATAAAGTATTTATTTATAGATGGGTTCAATGTTTGAATCATCTTAATATTCCATGTCATGTGACGAGCAAGCTGCTAGTACGAGTAATAGAGTAATTAAAACATCTGTGTTATTAGTAACTGCATGGATGTGTTGTTAGGAACTCTGCTGTCTCGCGTCTACAATTTATAACTAACTTTCTAAACTGATAATGATACATACAACTTGTTTAAATCGCAAGAGTCGACTCGGCGCGGGCGGGTCGGCGTCTCGTGTCTTCCGACCTGAATATCCAGATATTCATTTGTAGTAATGCCTGACTTCAAGCACTTACCTTGATGAAGGCGAGCTGTAATGAGATTACATTTTACTATCCGAGCTACGAGTATATTGGTGAACGACGCCGCCACTAAGGGCAGAAATCACATTGCGTCAACACCCGGTGGCCCTCGCGAGTGATGACGCAATGCTTTGTTTTAATTAGACAGTCGGATTCCCCTTGTCCGTGCCAGTTCTGAGCTGACCGTTGAACGACGGACGCACAGAACCGCATCGAAACGCAACCGACACGGCCTTACGGCTAGGAAGATCCACGGAAGGCCGGAACGCGGGTCCAGTTTCTGCCCTCCTGTGAGGGCATTACTTACTGAGCACCTGGACTCGTTGGCTGTGCAGGAGAACCAGGTATCGTTTTCATAGGCACTGCTCTTATTTTATTTACAGAATCATCTTTAGAGAGTAGCCTCGTTTTTCATTTCTTCAGTGAAAGCAATGGCGAACGCAGGCGGTGACATCCGAGCGCAGATATGATCGTTATTTATATGGCTCGCGGCGCATCCATTTGTTTACTTTCAATTTCGTTCTAAACTTATAGCCATTTGTTTGTCCTCCTCGCCCTCGCCCCCACCCCCTCCCCCGCACGCGCCGTCAGCTTCACTGAACTAAATAAGCCACTATCATAGATTAAACAGGATTCGCTGTCGGTTGAATTTGACTTTCCGAGCCATTTAGTGTTTACGCGTTCGAGTGACGATTTACGAAGTCTGTGCGTTTCATTTAGACGCCACGTACGTCAGAATAATGTAATGAATTCTAGATCGATGAACGAGTTACATATATATTAGATATGGTAAAGAGAGGTAAAGTTTGTGGTTTTCCGATTGATGTTAAATGTGGGTCGAGGGCGAGTGACGTGCGCCCGTCGGTTGGACCCACGTTCGATATTAAAAAAGCTTTTCGGAGGGTCCTAGTCGAGGCGAGTAGAGCCTGCCAGCCGAGAAATTAAAGGTCTCGCAAGTGGAGGTCGATACCGCACGTATTAGTTTTTACGCGCCGATTGGCACTGACCGGCGGGCCGGCGGGCCGGCGGCGGGTCGACGGCGGGCCTACTCCGGCCGCTCGGTATATCTCACTCGGCACTTTTTGACCGATTTTCTTTTCGTTGATGCCTCTATTTTGTCGGGTCCCTACGAGCTATTAAGGCATTTTGCGGTCTAGTGCCTTTGATCTCTTCAATTTTATTAGGTTTGTACAAAAACGAAATGTTTAGCGTAAGTAGTACTCGTAAATAAGGCTTTTCTAAAGGTGTCAAGTTGTTAGGTACCTATGTATTTTACGATGTTGTTCGAAGCACCTTTATTCATTATGATTGATTAATCTGTATCAAGGAGAAATTCATTTGTAAGTTATGCAACCGTGTAAGTTTGCGATGCAGTGCGGTGACGGTGCGGTAACGGAGAGGTATAGGTGCAGGGTCAGTGAGGTTTGTTTTAATTAAAATAGGATTATATAGAGGTTGCAGGCAGTCAGGTGAAGTCATCGATCCGAGGAGAGCCTTTGAATGGGCTCACTAAGCGCTGAGCTGACGTCACACACTATGGATATCACTTTGTTACGTCACTAGCTGCAGCATGCGGCGTTCACTTCGGATGATGAAAACTATGCGCTATTATAAATTGTATAGCTTACAAACGCGACAGGGTACGTATTTAATGACTAAAATTAAAAAAACAGCCCGTTAAAGGAATAAATAAGTTTCAAATACATGAATACACCCTACAAAATCAATGTATGTCTCTAGGATCAGCGGTTTAAGCTCTGCTTTGAATCTGTCAGTCAGTCAGTCAATCAGGACTTACTCTTTATATATATAGAAAGATCGTAGATATACACAAAACTTAAATCCAATCAGTTCAGTCGTTTTGTCGTGAGAGAGCTACAAGTACATCAAGTTATTTATAATATTGGCTCTGTACATAACATATAGAGAAGTCGACTTCAACTTCTTACGACTTACGAGTACGAATATGCAAGTAAAACGTGTTGCTATCTAAATATATAAAAAAATCATATTGATACAGGTTCGATTTACTCGCTGCGTAAAAAATACATTCTTTAAGTTTAGAGAGTGAAGTTAGCGATCGGAAATTAACTTCCGCGTTGTTTAATTTAAGCAAAGAAAACTTTAAGCGAAAATTGAAAAACTCAATTTCCGGTTCGGGCGCTGCGTCTAGTATTGATACGCGAACAACGGTTACTATAGAACTGCTTTAATTTAGGGAACCATACTCAAAAGGTAAAAAAATAATTCTATTATTAAGACTCGCTTTTACCACACTACATCTCATGAACCGCGCTAGAGTTGCAATATTAACAGCGTAAATATAAAATGTAACTCTGTAGCCACTTTACGAAAACCTACCAAAAGCAGAATAAAATATGCATTTAAGGAGGTCTCTCGTACAACAAATGTGATTATTTTATTGTTAATGTTCGATTTTAATAACAAAACAGGTAAAAACGTTGTATAGATAATCGTAGGCAAGTTAGTGCGCGAGTGTGACTGGCAATTAGCCGATTTCTCTTATCTAATAATACTATGGTTACGAAAAAAAACAAAAAATCTCATTTGTAACTTTGTTACGAGATATATGCACGAGGTTCAATCCCACGAAACTATTTATGCAAAAATAGCCTGAGCTACCGGTGAAGGAAAACATTGTGAGGAAACCATATCATGGTGGTAGGACGTTTCCTATCGCTCGCCTGGCTAGCTACCACCCTCAAGTTATAAAAATCTGTCTTAACGGTGCGTTCCGGGAGCCTTCCACACAGCCAGTGTTTCCAGACTAGGCATGCTCCATTTAGGGCTACAGTATCGCTGACATTTGTGGTCGTGCGAACTTCTGGTCAAATGTCTAGCTGCGTAAGATAAAAAAAATATATAACAAGTTAATCTTGAGTGAAGGGTTACTAAATACCATGGCGATTGGAATACAATACGTTCGCAAGGCAGTACGTCGGACGCGGGCGGCACGCGAGGCCACAAAGCGAGCTCATCACGGCACCTCCGTCCGTGTCGGCACTCGAGCCAGTTCCCCGCGTTATAGTTCTGACGGCTAATGCCATCCTTAGAGCTAATAGCTTGCGCAGGGCTACCCACTCTCGCCCGTACTCCCCGAGGACCTCCTTTACCCTTTAAATTGAGTTTCCTCGAGTGATTTAGAACAAAAACTAGTTATGAGAGCGTCGCACGACTCGCACGTCTCAATGTTGTCCTGATCATAGCGAGCGCTTGACATAGAGAGCTTTTAGCTAGATACAGCTAGCGTGTATATGCTGTACATTGTTTAGGACATTAGAACGTAAAGCGAGAGCTCCTTGTAGAGAACAAGCCGACAATCTGCTCACATACCGCGATAAGGGACTCTACTTAAGGCGACGGGTATAGACAAACGCAATTGAGAATTGAGCCACGGAATAAATAATAGTATGTACTGATACTTACCTATGCCAAGCCATCTGTTTGATTCTGGGCGAAACAAATGAGCGGGCATTGGCCTGCCGTCTATAATTTTGTCAACTGTATAGATAGATGGTGTGTTATGCACAGTTTGGATATTGACATAGAGTAATGTAAGTTCAGAGAAATAACATCGTACTTTTCTGAAAGTTAGGTCAAAGATTACTATTGTACAGAAGGTGAAGTATGTAGTAATTACTCAAATCAAATATAACTTTACTCATTATCAAATAATAATAACTCGATTTCATTAAACTTTTATAAAAATGTTTTCTCATACCTAGTAAAAACATTTTAAAAAAATTGAAAAAAATGCGTAGAAACTATCGTTCGAGTTCGTTCGTTGAATATCGTGCGAGGATGAGGCGGGCACGCATGCAACGGCGCATAAAATTAACGCTACCCGCTAGCTAAGCCAAAGTGTCTCATTAAAATATGTGCTAAGTGCCTAGTTAAATATATTAACAACGTGCTTTTCCAAATGAATACTTTTTAGTAGGCTCTTATAACATTTATCTTTAAAACTTCACCTACCTATCATTCTAAGACAAAAACAATACATTAGCCTGAAGGTGCCAATATTTCGATTAATCTACCTTAACATTACAAAGTAGACATTCCACGTATACCGAAAGAAACATGTTCAAAATAATGAGATAATGAGTTCTTCAAAAATATATTAAAATGGTTTGGTAAACTAAAATAAGCATTTAGAAACATCATGCTTTAATTGAGTGTATGTATTACATGATGTATTAACTTCCAACATGGCACAGTATACGGTAATGCTAGAAAATGGAAACAAAAACGCATCTATTTGGGAACCATCACCTTAATAGGTTTCTCTCTCGGACCCTCGGGACCCTCGTCATTGGTGGACTAATGTAATGTAACTATATTTTTTACAATGTTAAGTTACAAGTTAAAAGCCTGATTGTATATATTCTCGGACATAGAACTATTTTATTACATTACTAGCTGACCCGGCGAACTTCGTACCGCCTAACAGTCGATTCTTTATTTTTTAATACTAATTCTGATGTTCGGTACGCCGGGTCAGCAAATATGGACAAAAATTGACATTAATATTATATTTATTTGATTCTAACGTCATTCAATTAATTTTCCTTCCCGGAACCTCTGCACTAACACTATATCTTTATGGCAGGGTATTAAAGTTCAAATTGACTTTCAAGTATTATTACGAATCGATTGTATGGGAGTATAGAAAATTGTAGCTTTTAGACCTTTTCAGGCAATTTTTATTTTTTCTCTCTCCTTAATAACCATCATCGTACTTCAAGGAATATTCTAAAAAAAGAATTAGCATAACCGGTTCAGCTGCTCTTCATTATTAATTTTTTTGTTAGTTTTGCTTCGTCGTGTCTGCTTTAGCGCGATTGGATTTGTAGGTGTCGTCTTAAAGTTAGATATTGCGTAGTTTATCGTAGCATGGTATGGTTTGATGCCACTTATACTTTTGTCTATTTACGGTCTTGTATTAATATAAACAAAATGAATAAATATAACAACAAAAAAAAAATAGGTAAACCTTACCTATAGGTAACCTATCTGCTTTTTTTATCCATAATCCAAATGCTTCCAGCCCACCACCACAAGGCAGCGTGCCGGGAATGTTAGCCGTATTACCACGCTGAATGGTTGTGCTATGCTAAATTTATAGTTGTACATCAAGGAGCGTGTAAGAGAATCACACTGAGGCAGTGACTCCAAATAGATAAAGATGTATGTGACTGACCGGTTCGTTTCTCAGGGTCTCGGAACAGCACGTCGTCTATATGGGCGGGCGGCGAGCGACCCTTGGAGTTGACAGCAAGCGCTACCAGCCGGTAGCGCACGTCCCATTCCAACCCGCGCACCGTCCACACCGCCTCCTCTGATGTCAGGTTTATTCTGTAACACGCCACTCAAACTTTAACAGCTGGCATATACTAGCTTCTATATTGCTTTCCACCTGGTATGGCGGAACGTCTATAAAAATACAGTATCTTATAAGTGCCTATTTAAACTCGCTAACTCTAGAAGAAATTAAGTAGAGTTGCAATGTCCCATACGTCAAATAAATCAATTTGATCCATGTATTCTACAATCACTTACAATAGTGACAAGTTGTACAATATGACCTCCGAAGGCCGCTGGATGGCGTTCTGTTTACGCTCAAACACATTACGAAAGAAGTGGTAAAAGTGTTTTAAAAAAACCCGACTGTAAGAAATTTCAAACCACGTATTTTAAAAAGAGAACTCACGGGATGCAGTTAGTACAGCCGATGACCATCTACAGGTGCAGACGAATCTATTGACACCCCTCACATAAAGATACGATAAACAGTTAAGGCCCAATCCTTAACTGTTTATCGTACGAAAAAATTCAAAACTCGAAAACATAACCCTCCTTCTTTCGCAGACGGGTAATAACTGGCTAAATAACGGGCTGCCTATATTTGAAGACATTGTGTATCATTAATCCGGCTGTAAACAGAGATCATGACATCATTTCCTACACATATTATTTTTATGGCTCAATCATAAGACACACAGCTGACAGCTACGAGTACACTTGACAGCTCTATAGGAGTTCATTTGGTTGTTTGAGATTATTTATCAAATAACAATAATTGGTGAGTCATACTCGTACTCCACTAACAACAATAACATATGAAATAACCACGTTGCGTTATTATAAAAATTGATGTGAGTAGTTTAGTGCTCGCTATTTAGAAGTACAAGTAAGTACACAGCTGCACGACTCATGTCTCGTGCTACTACTGAAAGCTCTTAGCTATCGCAGCTTTAATGGAAATATAATGATCATAATATGTTATTATTAGCACATAACAATAATTAATTGCAATACTGTAATATATTAACAACTAGCGCTAACGTGTATCCGATAAAGGCACGATAAATATTCTCTCCGCACCAGATACGAGTCATAACCACCGCGTTCAATGCGCTAGCCGTAATGTAACATGTAATTAAATTAACCAAAATAACTTCCAATAAAACCCGCCGATGGCTTTCAGCTCGCCATTAGCGCGGCGCGGATGAAAAATGCGAAAATGTTACGCGATTTTATGACGTCATAAAATGCTTGTTAGAATCGAAATCGGGACTCGCGTAGGTTTTTATGCGCAATAAAGTATTAAATAATAATTATGCCGCGTCGGCGGTGTCCGTTATGGGCTCGCGCGGGCGGTGGGGCGGCACTGGTAGCGGGCAGCGAGGCGGGCTAGGCGGGCGGCGAGCGACGAGCCAGGATAGGCAGGCGGAAAATAAACCTTGGCGGGTGAAAGTCATCATCCTAGTCTCTCTTCTAGCGTCTGTGAAATAGTATAGTGATTTTATACGACTTTAAGTGTCTTTTTAATATGACTACAAAAAGTAATTCGATATCTCATGTGTCCGTCTGCCACCGACCTAAAGGAATCAAACTCTTGTTAATGATAAAAACACGCGCCAATTAGAAGTTTGTTCTCGTTCGAGCGTCATTACAACCCCGCGACGTACGGGGTGGGGGGTGAGAGGTGGGGGAGGGTTGTGCCTCCGTAATGTGTGCTCAATATTTGATCAGGAAACCCTTTTTCGTAATTTCTGCTGATTTATACTCGTTCGTACAGAAACAATGATAAAGAGTGATAAAATAAATGAGGTGCCGTAATCGAGAGTCTGCTGAACATTTATTTGGCTATATAGGAAAATAATCTAATTGCCAGATTTTGTTTTGAATTACATTAGCGAGTATACAGACAATGATTAGGAAATATAACGTTTGCAATCAAATATGGAGTAACATGTCAGGAGTAATAAGTGTCGTGACATCACTCCAATAACAATGTGACACGTCTAACTTCTGTTTACATGATTTCGCATTTCACGTTGATATACGTATCGCTAATGAAATTACATGAATACTAAACAGGTCGGGTACCGCACGCAGCCGGCGCGGCGCCGCTTCACACGGCACGCTGCGGCACGCTGCGGCCCGGCGCGGTGCGTCGACAGTAATTCATAATTACCGTTGTTTCGCAAACTTTAATGAGAGCCTGATGTTTACACGGAATACCACTTCAAGATGTGACACCGGATACTACCTGAGCTGAGTTACTGCTACCTCACTCTTACACGAGAGCGTTGTGCGATTGAAAAAAACTTTTAACTCTCTCTTAACATGACACCTGTTTTTTAATGTATGATTAGAAAGTTTCAGGAGTGTTAATTCACAACAGAACACGGAGAAGTATGCATGACATTTTCCTTCACAGAGTCCTGTGAAGGTCTCTCTGGCATTATGTTTATAAAATGTAACAATACAACTTTCGTCACATTTTACACATCGCAATATATACTCGTATCAATCAATCAAGCAAAGTTAACTAAGGTTTGGTTTTGATGTTAACTCTAACTCCGATATGATAAGTGCGCTCTCCTCCTTCTCAATATGAAATTCTGGATCCGTCTCTGTAGTAGAACTCCAATAAAAACTAAGTAAATGTGTCATTTTTCAGCGGTTATGATAATGTATGTTATTACGAGATGGTTTGTGTGAAGGTGCGGCGGCAGCGGCGCGGCGGCGCGGCGTGTCGCGTCAGGTGCACCAGAGCCCACCCGCGAGTGTCGGCGAGCGCTCGGTTCAACAAATAAAGTAGCACAAGCCTCTCTTTGATCACATTTACATTATTTGCCTACACAACAACCGCAAGCTTCACATCTGAGTGTGCTTTTAGCTTAAGACGCTCTTGACTCATTAATTTTGACGAAGTTCTTGGCGAAATACACTGTGTGTTATTTCTGAGTAAACAAATGTTATTTGGAATTAAAACTAGCGTTTCTAGCTCAAGGTATGTGTTACTTCTAATAGTTGCTAAATTAGATTTTGCGACTGATAATTTTAATATTATTAAGTTGGGTTAACTGCGTGGCATTGTAATCGAAGTATTAGTGATACACTCATGTTACACTCGTGTTAAGAGTAACACGAGTGTAACATGAGTGTATCACTAGAGTATGTGACTAGAGAGTCACATACTCTCGTACAGACCTGGGGTGATCGTCACCATGCGTGTAGACGAGCAGCAGGAAGTGCTGCGGCAGGCCTCCGTCGAAGCCTGCAGCGCACGACACTTCCACCGACTCCGCCGTCTGGTTCCAGAGAGAACAGTTGCGCGGCGCGTGAGGCTTTGCTGTTAACACAAAACAACAAAACACAACTGTATAATTTTTTAAACAAATCATCTTTAATATTTTTGAAACCATTACGGTGAATGGATTCGGTTTAGGTTTACGCTTAAGAGAAAAAACAGGAAAACGTGTTTTGACTTTCACAATTTTCTGTGTCGTTTTTTATTAACTTAGAGCGAAGTGGCATAATTCTACAATTATAATAAATAGTTGCACGTCACTGGATATATACAACGATCTTGTAGAGTGATCAAGAGCATAATATATTGGTGTACAAACCTGCCACCACCATCTGGAAGACGCAAGGCGCGAGCTGCGTGCCGACCTCGTTGGACGCCGAGCACGACAATGTGCCGTAGTCCAGGTCAGCTACTGGAGTGTATCTGGTACAAACAAAATCCACCAAGATTAATAATACACAACAAGGTAATTGTTTACAGATTTACTAATTATTTAATAAGCTTTTGAATAGTGAACATTATTCTATCAAATTTGATTTAGAAAACCGCCGAGGCCAAATTTAAACATACTCGAGAGCCGGTGGTTTCAGGTCGATTCTAGACTGCAGGTTTTGTAACCATGAGTTTAAATATCTGAGAAAATGTGGCACACGTCTTTAACACAGGAGAAATTGTGATATACGCTATGAATATGAAATATGTTGTCTAATTTTTAACAATATAAATAGTCAGCCTCAAACAGATTAGAAAGTGTAGATGGTACTAACTTGAGTAGCGACGCGCTGCCGTTGGAGGTGTATCTATCTGCGTTGACATCGATGGTCTCCCCCGAGTTGTTGAACTTCCACTTGAACACAGCGGCGGGGGGGTCCGCGTCCACCTCGCACACGATCACCACCGACTCCCCGCGCGCCGCGCCCACCACCGACACGCCGCCACCGCCCGCGCGACACGACGGCGCGTCTGACATTACATATACATATTTAAAAAAACAAATTTAAACAAGTGCTAAATCTTTAAACCTATGTATCCTCAATTTTCTGTTTTATTTTTTTATGTTATTTTGTTGTACCCAGTGTCGTTCTCACGACTAAGACGAATCTATTGTCACCACTCATATAAAAATACGACAAGCCTTTTAGGCTGTAGGGCGTGTCAAAAAAATATACATACATACACTTAAAAACTGAACCCTCCTTCTTTTGCAGTCGGGAAAATAAGTGATAGACGACTTCAACCAGGCAGGCACCGCACCGACACACGTTATTTTGATTTACTCGTAAAACCAGATTATTGGAACGATTTTGATTAAAATATGTAAATTGTAAACAACAGTCCGATTCAGCAGTCTTTGGAGATATCAGGTACATTAAACACTCAAACTGACTGAACTTTTTCGTTTAGGAAGTCTGTAAAAAAAAGGAAACGACACACTACACATCGCGAGCTGCTGCAAGCTAGATCGCTAAACTGCGTGAATACTAGTCCTACGAACAATAATAGCACACAGTATTACGATAATAGTTCAGGAGGAAAACCACTGGTCATCGCGAACGAGTGAGCTGTAGTAGACTTTTATTGTGAGAACTGCTAGGAACGTGGAATTCACTGCCGAGTACTCTATTTCCCGACAGATATAATCTCGGTCTTTACAAATCGCGAGTGAATCGGTTTCTTCTAGGCAAGCGTGCCACACCCTAGACCCCATCGTCGCTTTACATCAGGCGAGTTGCGGTCAAGCGGAAGCCTATTAGCTATATAAAAGTGAGCAATATGTGTGCCAAGTATCATACATTTTAAGCCTTATTGTATTTTATCTATATTTGCAGTTGTATTTTATCTATATTTGCAGTCTTCACTCTAAATTAACTTAAAATAATCTAAATTTATTCTTTGTTTGTTAAATTCCCAAAATTATATATATTTTTTATTGTGTCTATAATATACTCATACCTAAGTTATGTACAGTTGTAATTGGGCATTAGCTTGAAACGGTTTTTTTATTGCTAAGGTGTGTAAGTAAACAATAGCAAAATGTCTGTTACTGTACTTATTAAGATAAAATAAAAATAATCTTGAAAACACAGACATTTCACATTCTAATGTCACACTAATGATACTCGTGTTACACCAATAACATTCTCTTGTCACAACTGTGATATTCTCGTGTCACACACTAGTGATATTCTCGTGTCACACACTAGTGATATTCTCGTGTCACACACTAGTGATATTCTCGTGTCACACACTAGTGATATTCTCGTGTCACACACTAGTGATATTCTCGTGTCACACTGCATTTGATGTAAAAGATGTTCTTGGTGGTTCCATTTTGTCTTTGTCATTTTAAAATACTAAGTCATCAGTGTTCAACAGTGGAAACTATTACTCTGTTGGACACTCGACTTTCATTTAAGTTAATGTTTGTGTACATATTACTTTACTTTACTTTACTTTACTTTACATGCTAGAACTTATTGTTAATATACCTAGACCAACCAATAGAATCTCTAAATTAAGCAAGTTATCATCAATAGCTAAAAACCTTCTATTTAAGATGTATTTTAATGTAATCAAGCTAACGTACGTTAACTTTATTTACTAAATCTTTTTTTAGTAATAATATAAAAATCTTTGTTATTTAGAAAACTAACGCGTGTTTGATTCATATTGTTTAAAAAAGACTGGTTTTCACGCGTACCTGATTGTTGGAAAAGTCTAACTTAAGTTTCGTTCACATTGGGTGAACTTCATCAGGGATGAAATGAGTCGTTTCGTTCGTGTCTTCAACGATACTAGTAATATAGTGACGTGATGATGGTTTAGACGCTGAGTATTTTTTTCCAGTCTTACTGTTCTGCCATTCAAAGTCACAGCAGTTTGCAAGCACATAGCACCCTTATCAAGTAAAAGGATCCATCTGTGTAATGAATAGGGGAAGCAATCACAGTAATCGGTGCGGAAGCATATAGTTCGGTTATGGCGAGGCGTCAGGCGACGGCCACCGACAGCCACCCGCGCGACCGGCCTGCCACCGACCCACGGACGAACCGACCGGATAAACGGTCACGTGTCGAATATCGCACACGGCTGTATTAAGTAGGGCCTCTACAGAGTTATACAGCTGATTAACACTGAGCTGTATTCAGCTTTAATTGACATTCAAATCATTCTATCACCAAAATAGAGTAAAGTACAGATGTTAAATAATTTAACAGTTCTGCCTGTTTAGCCTGAGCTGCGAATACGTTTCAAAGCTAAGCTTAAAAATATGGTTCTGTTATTTCGATGACAATAAAAAAATCTAATAAAAAAAAAATTGTTTTTTTGACGTTAAAAAAAGTACATATTATATTTTTATTACGCACCATATATTTACTGCATTTCACAAAAAAAGTTTGGTATACATAAATTTTGTGTCCATCAATGTTATCTCATCGTGCATGTATTTGAATTTTCTTTCATTTTGAGCTGTTTTAGTTTCTAGATTGTATTGTTAGCTTGTAATGTACGAGTAACTGAAAATCAAATCAACTTATTACGACTTTATTGACGACTAGCTGCCCGTCCCGGCTTCGCACGGGTTGACATATTTTGTTAAAACATTTTACGATAATTGAAGATAATTTTCCTATATGTATGCTAATTAACGTTCGTTATCTTAATTCGTCAAAAGGTGCAAAATTATATACAAAGACCATATCATAGATAATCGGCTATTAAAAAAAATTGAGTTGAAATTAATTAAAATTTTATTTATTAAACATCTTACCATACGTTTATTTTTATATATTTTTGTTATTTTATATTAATTTCTGTATTTATATTTTTATTTTAATGCTTATGCTTATTTTGTTTACCGTAATGCTTCACTGTATACTATGTTGGCAGTAGTATTTGTAGGTGGCAACAAAACGTATTAATTTTCAGGAGATCCTACTCGAGATAGAGCAACATACAATTGGCCATGAGAAAAGCAGTCTTTCCTTAGGTCGACGCTAACCATCGAGATGGTTTGTCCCTGGGATTTATTTATTGTAAGGGCAAACGATGTCTTTACAGGAAATTGTAATCTTTTTAAAAGATATAGGCAAATCAGTCGGTATCATCGGGATCCGTGGAATGTGTGCAAGCTGACCGGCCGCGGGGCCCGTGATAATGCTTGCTACAATCACATTTTCTCTGAATTCCTTTATCAAAAGTCTTGTACCATTACACATACTGGGAGGGCATAAATTTCTCAGTAGCATAATAGGAGAGCCTGCTTTTAATTTAGGGTCGTGGGCTGGCAAGCCAGCATGATTGAGGGAATTTAAAAAAAATTGTGGGTAGAGCACTGTGTCTTCGATATTGCATACGGTATCAACAGATTTGTTACATTTAAAATCACCGGATACTTTGTACTCTCTCATACTTCCGAGACGATCTGTATTTCTGGAAGAAGATTCTCCATCACGACGTAGTTTTGACAATCTAGCTTGGGAACTATGCTTAGATTGTTGCGATTTTCTTTTTCTAGGCATATTATTTGAAAGAATTTTTTAAATCAGAGAATATAAAAAATAAACTTAGAAAATTGACGTAAGTTAGAAAAGGTTTGAGAAGGTAGTTCTGAAATAAGAAAGTGAAAATACTAATAGTAAAGGTTGAATAAAATAATGTGAAAGTAATTTTGAAAAAAACTTTTTATCTGGACACAAAAATATACTATGAACAAAATTTAAATATTCGATGGCGGTTGCGTCCACTGCGTAAGGAGCCGACCTATTTCGTAGATCAGCACACCTCTCCCGCTCTCCGGTGCCCCCCTTTCCTGTGGTAAGATACCGTTGTCGGCGGCCAGCGCGTTGCCATCGGCGTTCATATTTTGATTTCGTAATATCTTTTTAATAAAATATCCGATTTAAATAATTATAAAAGTAATCAACAGGTACTGAAACATTCTTGAATACGAAATAATTTATTTGGATAAGACTACTACAAAGGTATGAATAACATGGTCTGAGTTTAATCGGAATTTATATTAACTTTTAAAATGTAAAAAAGTTGTTAAAGTGACATAACTACAATAGTTAGACATATGGTCTCCTGAAGTTTTTGTAGATATTAATATAATCTATAATATTGTAGTTTTTTTTGTTCTATCATATATATTTTTTGCAGCATTCGATGAGAGACAATTTATGGCTAATGTTTTGACACCTTGAGTTTATTTTAGTAGGGATCTCTAAAGTTAAATATAATGTTGTATGTTACTGAGTGACAATGAAACTTTCCACCAGCGAAAGAATTTTTGAAATCAGCCCAGTATACAAATCTTTCTGAAGATAACTTTTAATTTCCTAAGAGGCCATTATAGGTAACGTAAGTTTAGCGAGTCGAATGGAAGTGGTTATCACTTTTTTAGATATGGCTTGTTATTTTTTAATTTCGTAATATCTTTGGAATGGTACATCCGATTTTAATAATTCAAAAAGTTATTAACAGGTATTGAAACAGACTTGAATACGAAATAGTTTATTTTGATAAGAGTTAATACGAAGGTATAGATAAATTGGTCTGAGTTTGATCGGCATTTCTATCAACTTTTAAAATGTATAAAAGTAGTTATAGTGACATAACTTTAATAGTTGGACATATGCTATCGCAAACTTTTTGTAGATATTGATATGCTCTATAATATTGTAGAACATTTTTTTGTTCTATCATCAATACTTACCGCAGCGTATGCGATGATAGGCATTTTATGGCAAAAAAAATTACACCTTGGATTGGTTATAGTGGAAATTTGTAAGGATTTCTAATTTTTTATATTATTAAATATAGCCTATGTTACTCCTGGATAATGTAGCTTTCTAACGGTGAAAGAATTTTTGAAATCGGTCCAGTAGTTTTTGAGTTTATTCGTTACATACAAAAATACAAAAATACAAATCTTTCCTCTTTATAATATTAGTATAGATTTGTGAGTGATGATTTCAGTGCTGTCTAGATACCTGTCGATAGCTAGCAGTCCCGAGCTTTATTTTTGACTAAAACAAGGCGAATAGTTCGACCGGATATCCGTTCATTGGTCTGGATGTGTTTGTTTAATTAATATGCTTTATTGTAGACAGAGTTAAATTTAAATCAGATACAATAAATGTAAAGTATTGTAATTTATCAGAAATTTATCTCGTATCTCTTGATCTTGTCGTCATAATTCCATATCAAAGCAGTTCGCCACTCTTTACTCACGTACAGAGTAAGCTTATGTCTCAGTAGAAGGCGAGCGGGTAGCCCTGTTCAGTGAAACTCCGGGCGGTAGACACGTGCCAGTCCCTCACCGAGCCAGCGTCACTCCGGACGTGATCGCTCCTCTCTACAACTCACTCCGTCGTACTATTCACAGACACTAGCAGGCCTCCTCCAAGGACCTCCATTACCCGTCAGCTGACAGCGCATGACGCGGGTGCATACATATTGTCGTCATACTAAAATGTTTATCGGAAATGTAGTTTATGCTTGATGTGTTAATAATGGAGATACAGTTGTCATATACTATCTCTGTATTTTTTTTAATAACCAATGAAATTAATAACAAAATGAAGAAAGAGGTCATGACCTCTTTCTTCATTTTGTTTAAAAATAACGGTTCGGGTTTGGGTTTCTAAAGACCTCTTCAGTGGACTTCGGACTTGAAATAGTATTAAGGCTGCGCGAAAAAGATTTTTCTACTTTATAGAAGTAGCGGCACAAAACAGCCGTTCCGAAGCTAGTTATACCGTGTTAACATAAAGTATAGCGCCACCACTTATCCGCGGAGTACGCGTGGTGTCGAGCGGCGCGAGTGCGGGCGGCGGGCGGCACGTCTCCGTCGGTTCGCGCGCTAATTGTCCGTGAAATTGTACGCGCGACCCCGACACGTAATGGCCGCTGCATGCGTCACCGCGCTCGCTACTACCGCCCGCGCCGGCATATAACCTACTCAAACAATCAATACTATATAACAAAATACACACATGATTCTCTAAGAAACAAAAACAGCTTAATTTAATTTGGTTCCCTCTTTTCAGTTTACTCTACATTGTTCTTAAAACACATATTGTTAAGTCATCTCTTTAATTTCTATTAACTGTACACACCCTTTTATTATATTATTATTACTTATCTATTTGTGTATAAAATAGTGCAACGTAACAAGCCGCGGGTAGTTCCAAGCGGCGCGTTTCACGAAACCTCTAAGTGTAATTATTAGTGGAAGGGTTCCCTCCGAATGCTCCAGTAACTATGAACGCCCTTCGCCTCATCAACAACGATCCGTGTTACTCTTAAAGGCATTAAGAGCTGACAAATGACACGTCATCAAAGCTAGATGTAGTATCTACAGGAGGTCAAGCTGTTTAGAGGTTATTTTTGATGTGATTTGCTTAGAAACTGAATATATAAACAACTCTCTTTCCAATTAGTTTTGCTTTGGTTTATAAAGAAGAGAAAAAATTCTGTCTCAATAACTCTTACAAATATATTAGAATTTGCGGTGTTTGTATAGAGGCTCCCGAGGAGCCAGCACGTGCTGCTCAAGGCCGCTCAATAACAACTTCATTACGCGGCTGTTTTCTGAAATACAATTTATTGGTACATTACTCGCAGTTATGTCCGCCATTAAAAATACCATCTTATTTTGTCGGAGCCATATCTTACAATTGGCAAAATAGATCGGCGGCCATTAGTCGAGAGCGCGCGGCTCGTGCCGAGTGGGGCGCTACTGCAAGCGGGTACCACTCACTCTCGAGATTGTAAATATTATATGCTTAGCCATCTAGTCAACACTAGTTGATTACTATTAAAATCAAATACGCTCACTTTAATCTAATTATCTTCACTATTTTCATTTGCAATTGAACAAAGATTTCGTACGCGTATAAATGATGTCCTCTATATTTCAGCCTCCGACAGACGTCGAGACGAGTTTAATCACCGCAATCCAATTCCAGCTAATTGAGTATTGTTCGAGATGTTCGGCCGACGCCATTCATTTGAGTGTCGAGAAAAATAGCCACCAGCTTGTGAAATATTCTTTTACACTCTGTCGTTCTTTGTTATACATAATTGGTGTAAGTATGTACTTATCTCAAGCGAGTAGCTTTGTTATTCTTCTAATATAGATCCTAAACATGCGCCTAGAATTTCTCACAAAGTAATTACAGAGTTTCATATAACATACAACAACCGAACCGCAGTCTATCTCATGCGATTTAACTTCTTCGTTAAGTTATTAGATCCTCCGGACACAGAAATAAAACAAGTAGAAACGGCATTTAATCTCGAATCGCAAACAGGAAGTTTAGCTCGGGGTATTTCCTTTCAGAAGGCATCAAGGCAGATGTCGGAAAAAACAATTAGTGGAAAGTTTCCCGGCGACCGGGCGCGATGGGGTGGAGCGCGGCACGAGCGGCAGCGGGCGCGGATGCGGGTGCGGTGCGAGTGTGGGCGGGACCGACTCAAATTAACAGCGAACTTTTGGCTTCCGTCACCGCTCCCGGGCAAGAGTCGCGACTATTGTTCAACTCGCTCACGTCAACCACCACTTCACCAGTTTTCCATTGAGCCCGCAACCGCTGCAATCTGCCCGAGTTCGAGATCCGTGGATTTATACAACCCTTGTATTTGTAGCACAACATAATCCCACGGACGAGTGCGCTTGTAAAACTCAGCGCACAACTGAATGCGGTCGTCGCTTCACCTGCGCTCCGCTGTATTTTACAACGTGTAAAATTTTTATGAGCGTATATTTATAAAAATAACGCGGGAATGCATCACGGTAATGGCGGCGATGTTGCAGCTCGCCACATTACTCTGAGTTTGCGGTCTCGTCCCGACGTCGGCTGTAAATCAATACGTGCCGCATCCGAGCGAACAACACAACCTACATTCTTCCGTTTGGATACACTAACTTGAACTGAAACAAATCGCAGCGAGTGACTCCACAACTTTACGTATTTCACTCGAGTCCGATGTGAATAGTTTCTATGTGTAGACAAACGTCACTGTTTCTTTGATGTGCCATCGGATAGTTTGTGCCGTTCTCTTAGTACGAGTAGTTCCAGTTGGATTACACATCGCGATAGATAAACATTTACAAGTAGCCATTTGAAACCGATATTCGGTTGTCTGCCATGCGAGGGAGAAGTGCATCGGGTAGAGTGCAGCTCGGTCACGTCGCATAGACTTCCGAAGCAGTCCAATATGTGTTCTATCTGGTCTATAATCCCGTTTGTCCCGGCTCGCGGGCGGCTTCGGCAGCGGCGGGCGCGTTCTAAACACCGCTTGAATACTGCATGAGTGAACGCCGCAAGATTTATTGTCGGTACACTGAACTCACAACACTATCAGCGATGAGAACTTATTTGTATGTATGCGGCGCGGAGCCGACCGAGGCGCGTTTAGATGCGTACATTTTGCATTTAGATAGAGCGACGCGAGGGACCGACGAGCCAATATAAATGTTTCAGGCTGGAGAGAGATTTGTGCGAGGTCACCTGTGGACTGCACATATTATAATGTGACTTAAAAAGGAAGCGCCCCCGATACCTAACAGTAAAATATGGCCGCTCGTAAACTATCGAAATGGGAGAAAAATCGTTTTCCATTCAATATTTTCACTACATCGTAGCTTTTTTATAACTTTTTCGTAGACTATCTTTACTATTTCTGGACGCGAGTGTCTGTGGGTACGAGTAGGTAGTAAAGATTAGAGTTAATACGGTCAACATTTTATTATCCGATTACATTTTGTGAACACTACTTTTTTATATTAATAGGTTTGTGCTTGACCGCAACTCGCCTGATGTAAAGCGACGATGGGGTCTAGGATGTGGCGCGCTTGCCTAGAAGAATCCGATTCACTCGCGGTTTGAAAAGACTGACGACATCGTTTGGACTTTACGCGGTAAGTAGTTTCTAAATCAAATCTCTCTGTTTCAATTTAACTTAAAGTTTTTGTGAGTACAGCAAATACATTATACTTAGTTTTAAAATTGTTTGTGTATGTACGCGTGCGCCTCACAGACAGGGCTTGCACTATATCAGGACATTCTTATATCTCTTACTGCTGACAGCATCGGTCAAGATTTAAAAACAAAGTATCTTTCTTATGTAAAATCCTAACTTTTCTTAAGAAAAAAAACAATATGAAAAAGTCGTTATGCTTGGTAATATCATTCTCATAAAATCTAAAAGACAAATAGACTAGTGCAGTTTTATACCCATGTGCAGTTAACGTGACGTCACAGAACAAATAATATGGGGACGCTGAATTTTACTATTGTAATTTATAGCACTGATTCTCCATCAAGATTTTCACTCTGTTTTCCGATAACTAACTTTTTTTTAGAAAAATGACTGTTGATAGCGTGTTGATAACTAACTGTTTACTGCGAGTTATGTTAAATAACTGTTGACTGCGAGTTATGTTAAATAACTGTTGACTGCGAGTTATGTAAAGTAACTATTGACTGCGAGTTATGTTAATCTAGTGTTAACACTATGTCGGTATCTGGCACTGATGTACTACTCGAACTATAAACCGTTGCAATTTTCAAAGCATAAAATGTACGTAGTTCATAAAAAGTCATAATATGAATGATCACAAGAATCAAGACTCGGAGGTCTTTCATATCTGATAGGTGATTGTATAGGTCAGTTTCCTCACCATGCAACACTTATCGTTCTAGTGATGGTAGGTAGGTGGGTACTCACACTTGACCCTGAAGTGCAACTCGTTGGAGACGGTCTCCCCCTCGGCGTTGAGCGCGGAGCAGGCGTACCGGCCACTGCTGTGGCGCGTCACCTTCTGCAGCACCAGGCTCTGGTTGCTGTGGAACACGCGCGCGCTCGCGTTGTGTGCCAGGGGGCGCTCCTGTACACATACACATATATTATATACATATACACAATCTTACATTACTGCATTTGTGTAACACTTCTAGTGCAGTTAACTGAAGTGTTCCTAAACGATCATCAATGCTAAGCAACATACATGGGATAAGAATAAGAATAAGGAATGTTTTGGCCTCTAAGTAACGATCGTCACAGGCAAGTCTTGTTACATTGGAAATATTAATTACTTAAAAAATCATTTAAAAATCTTATTTTAATAATTTTATAGATTTTATAGACGTGTCATCGTTGAAGACACAAACGATTCATTTCATCCCTGATGAAGTTCACCGAATGGGAACGAAACTATAGTTGAACCTTCGCAACAACCAGGTACGCGTAAAAACCCTCTCGCGCTTAAAAATAAACACGCATTGGTTTTTTAAATGAAAATTTATCATCGGTATCTGAAAAACCCTTACAATGAATCCCACCTTAACAACGTCCAACCATCTAAATTATAAACGCATTCAAAGTTGTAAGACACAGGCGCGGTGCGAGCCGAGGGATGGGGTTACCCTCTACCAGACGGGTTACAAAGGAAAGTGCCTCATTAAAAAGGGCAAGGCGGGTACAAAGAGACGCATTGCGCGATACCTTCACAATTAGCGCCCCTGGAGAGATACAGAGCTTTGGTTTTGCACACTCGATCCTGCCATTTTTATCACAACGAAGACGTGACAAGCTTCTACATTTGTGGAATTTATATCTTACGATGAGACAAGCAGTTTAAATAAAGTAAAAAACGGCTTTTATTCAGCAGCTAGAATTTGTATTACAAAATATCATGTATTTTTTTTCATACCTACCTCATCATACTATACTTTCATCATACCTTTTTTTCATAACATATGTCCCATTGCTTGGCAAAGGCCTCTGATATTTATGTATAAAAACAGATTTTTTATATAAAAAAATATGCGTATAAAATTCTTTAAAAATTTAAAAAAATATATTTATGCTTGTTTATTGTTCATATATATATATCATTTATTATGAATAAAAATACTTTTGGATGAATTCTGATTTAATTAAATTGCCACTGAATAATCAAATTTAAAAAAAAACTAAATTAAATTAATAATTAAACTTTTAAGTTTGATTATTCAGCGAGGTAACGCTGCCAGCATCCTGGAAGCATTGCCACAAGGCAGTGAGTTGGATGGGGTTTTTTAATTTAAGTGTTTAGGTAAGTTTTTATATTTATGCTTCTGTTACTAAAATTGCCACTTGGAAAGTAGGTATTTGATTTCGATTAAAAACATATTTTTTATTCGAATTTATATAACAGCCATGTTTGAAAAATTTAAAAACATGCATTAAAATAACTCCTTAAATTGAGACACTTCTTGAAGTCAGCTAACTACAGAACATCATAGCCAACATTCACAATAACTGTTAATATTGGATGTATGTTTGTTTGTGTAATAAATTAGTAGCTGTCACTTGAGGTGTCGCACCCGAAAAAATGGAATATCCAAAAAATTAGAAATTTGAACGCCCATTAGACACTCTTAATGGTAAAATTTCCAAATAAACCCTTTCTTAGCAGACCTCTAGGTACTAGACTATTATTAAATACACTGCAAATCTCATGTCTCTAGATTCAGCGCAATAGGCTCTACATTGATTCCTAGAAAATATTAGTCAGGCTGACTATTTTATATACATAGATTGTAAATGTTTCTGTAATAAAGAGATAACACCGATACTATAATTTATCTTTCGTTTAAATTAATTCATTAAATAGTAAGTGCCTACCTATCACCAAATACAAAATGACTAACTTCAACAACAATCAAACATGTAGCAGAACGATTAGATTAGACCATTTGAGATCTACAGATAATCCAAACGCTCCTACCCACCACCAGATGATAGCGTGTCCAGCTTGCTAGCCCCATTACCACGCTGAATGGCAATGCTTATACGTTGGGCCAGATAAAAAAGAGCATAAATATTGTTAAATTGTGTTTGTAAATCAGTTTGTTCGCGTTCGTTGTGATTGAGTAATACAATTATCCTATACTCATATAACAACATGCGAGGACACTTTCGTTTGGCTAAACCGTACATAAACGGCATAAAAAAGGTTCGGGACCCGTGTCCTCTCCGCTCTTCACCTCACCTCTCCTCTCCTCCCCTGACGAGCTATTATTTAGTAAAATGTGATTGACAACAATGTACCGTACATTAGGGAGAAGTGGTGGGGCAGGGGGTCCCGTGTGACGTCATTAATGCTAACGAATGTTTTATAAAACAGGTGTGAGTAGGTGCTACCTGTTTGTTCATCGCTCTCGGAGGGTTGAAAGCGGACAGGCTTCAGGATAAATATGTATCTTTAATTTGACTGTTGGTACTCTATTCTGTTCCAAATATTAGTTACTTTTTGGTGTTCTAGAATTATACAGATTGTAAATGTATCGGTTATTTTTAATTTATTTAAGCAATATTGATTACGTTTGATTACGATAAACCATGTGAATAGGCAATCGTTTGATTTCTCTAAACAGTCGTATTCGTCTTATTTTGAACTAGCCCGGCTCGGCAGAAGCAGGATCGTTTGCTGTTGCTTGACTTTACTTGACCACGACGACTTGTGAATTGATATATGACCATTTGATTTTTTTTTTTACTAAAAAATTGAAACAACTTGAGTACTGGCACAATACTCAGAGTGTGATGGACAAGAAATAAAGAGAAAAAATATATTTTTACAATTATCTTTTTTCTTTATGTATGATTTTGTTTTGTCGCTCGCTGGAAACCTTAGCTGATAACAAACTCGGTGTTTGCGGTAAGACCGTTAGTTATTTTTTTTGCAAAATTTAATGTAATGGAGTTGAAATATAGCGCTTCTGGAGGGAGGAGGTATAGTTTTAGTAATGTAGAGAGTCAGCGTAACCCTGACCATGGAGTCTACTTACTTCTCTGCTCTCAGTTTATCATATATACCGTACTTGTATGTACTAGCTGAAGTCTCTTCAGTCAACTGTATCCACAGTGGCCATTTTGGTTTTTTTCAGTGTGTCTAGTCTGCGAAGCCATATTGTTTATCTATGCCATGACGTAAAAATAATATTTTTTGTAGCCTACCTCCAAAAAATATTATGCGCTAATGAATAAAACGTAATGTCTATTCTTCTTACCTATATTACTGAAAACAACATTTTCGTGAATATCCTTTGTAAAGATAAATCATTTCAACAAAAGCTTTTCAATTAGAAGAGAGAGGCTATCAAAATTAACAAAATGGGTCTCTCGATTCAAGTTTACGAGTAGAGCTTCTCGAGCCGAAGTAAGAGGATTGTCGTAATTAACGTAACAATATCGAGTGGGAGCGGCGCGCGTCACGCGGCTCCCGGTCACTCGCACCACGAGTGAGTACTGACGCGCCTGAAGGCGGGACTTCAGGGAGATCGCACCGACATTGCACAATCAAACCAAAACAAAGTGTAATGTATACAAAATATGCTGAAAGAATCCTTTTGTTACAAACAAAAGTAATAATAATCCGTCGGGCGCGTGAAGAGTACCTCCAGCTCCGTCCGTCTCCGGGGCGGGGGTGCGTAATGGCCCCGCTCTTTGTCCGAATATATCCTAGTAATTGCAGCCCCCCTTTTAAAACAGCATTTTTCCCTCGTTATACAAAGTATTTCGCCGCAAATCCCCCTTCCTCCTCGATAAAAGTGTTTTTGGTGAATTTACAAGGTTGGATGTCGAAAATGAACTTAAAAAATCGAGGAAAACAAACCGAGTGTACGGCGGAGCTCTCGTACTCGTTACTTTTTCGGCATACTTAAGTAGCGAAGCTTATTTTCAAAGGCATCTTCTCACATTTCACCGAATTTCTGCGAAACTACTTATATTAGTTTAACGAGTTATCTCTACGTTCACCCCGCGAGCAACACTCGAGCGTCAATTAAATTTAAAGTGCCGTTCGAGGGTAGTCGGAGAGTTTGACAGAGCGCTGACTCACGCGGATCATATTTCACTACGTCACTGTTACAAATGACAGACGTTTAGACGAGCGTGGCCTACTGACAACTGTGACGAGCCTTCGCACGTACAACAGATACCGGAGTAGATAGCAGCACTGACGCACCGCTCGCTATACTCGCGGCACCTACACCTCACGATGGACATTGTGTTCACTAATTGAACCTGTCAGAGTTTCAACGCCATGACATTCGCATTTGAGCTTACCGAGAAAGATTTGCACGCATCTAAGCACACAAGTCTCGCAAATGTTATACGAGCAATTTTTTTCAATAATTGAATAGATACAACTACTCGTAATAGATCAACTCCAGAGCGTTCGCTCAGAAACATGAGTAGGCGATTGCAACAAACAAACTAGTTGCGCATCATCCCTACTACATGCTCGCAACAAGTAATGGACATGAGCACGTCGCGTGGCGCTGTGCGGCGCTGTGCGGCACGGTGCGGCACGCACCCAATGATGATCGAATCAATCCGCGCTCAATGGCCGCTGCTGATTCAATCCCGCTGGCCATTACCGCGGCACGAGCCTCATCACCCCGCAATCTTGAAGATCATTCCACCTCCCCTCCCCCGCCCCTCCCCCTCCTCCTCCCGTCTCCGGGAAATAGGTGCTATTAGCGAATAAAGAGAGAGAGTTTGCTACCTGATAACAATGTTTACGTACGCTCTCGCAGAAGGAAGCAGTTTCGAGTATTTCCTGTTATTGGATTCGATGAGAGAACGGTTATTGGTGTAGATGAATGTGCGAGCTCCCCCCGCGCGCGAGCTCCCCCCGCGCGCGGCTCTCCACGGACTATAGTGGAACTGTACGAATTTATTGTGAAAATGTTTCACTTAAAAAGAGTATTATCGTCCTTTACTGCCTATTGTACTTAGCTGGCACCGACTACAAAAAGATGAGTGGGTAGTTTTTTTTAAGAAGACGGTTTGTCACTTGCACCTGCTTGTTGGAAAGGTTCAAATATAGTTTCGTGTACATACGAATCAAACACTCGTTAATTTTCCAAATAAATTGAGAGAAATATTAATTAATTTTTCGCTCTTTAGTGGTTTAGAAATCGGTACAATTTATATATAAAAAATATAATTTAAGTCAGGTTTGTAATAATTGTAATAAAATAAATCACAAATTGATAGCATATTTATAAAACGTAACGCGCCATGTTGTATTCACTTTAGGAAAGTAGTATTTATGTACTTTTTTCAGTACGTTGAGGCAACGAGTACAACAACAAGATAAATCTTTGACTAGTAATTCGTAACAATAGGTAAAGAGAAACTTGACACTGAGGTGCAAGTAACGTCGGGACAGTTCACTCGTTAACATCGAAATGAGGTATTGTTCGATGTAAGTACATTAGTTGGTCGACAGTCTTCGGTGGAGAGCTCGGAACAACTTAGAGCGGAGTTCACTGGGATAAGTGCGGTCCGGTGCGGACGAGACAAGAAGCACGTCTGTATTTACAAATCTGTCAATATCTGAATGTCTATTCAAATTCAATAAGTATTCAAACAAACTAGTGTGTTGCCAGTGAGTTAATGAGCTCAAAGATTCCCAGCGGGCAATGAAAGAGAGAAAACTATGCTTGAAATGTCTGCGCGATAGAATCCGCAATGAGGATATACGCCAAAAATCGGAATCAGGTAGGTGGACCGACGAAGTTTAGTAAAAGTCACACGTGACCAAAGCATGCAATTGACAACATTAAACATTTTTGACTCGCCATTTTATGACTAGTATGGAAAAATAAATGAAAATATCGAAGTAATATTTTTTATTTTATTTTATACATATTATAATAAATAGGCGTTTAGAGGTTTTCCAAATTGTAGAAAACAATTCGGCTCAGCTGCCGTGTCGAGCCAAAACACTGTTTCTGAAGAAATGCTGTTTCGAGAAAACGAGCATTTGAGTTTCTTTTGGATTTCGTAAGATTTTGTATGAATTGAATTTGTATGAAATGAAGAAAGATTATGTGTCTAGTATCGGTGTAAAGGATTTTTTAATATCTGTCTAGCGATTTTGTAATATCTGTTTATTTCGTTCATCTATATTATAAATTAAGGAAAATAAACGCTAAAACGTGCATTATCACAACGTATCTCAGCAATAACTGTGACTTTTGTAACGCCGAAACACTGTATATATAAGAACAAAGTATTGATTTTAATAGCCTAGATCCCATTAGGGCCGTTTTCGTTGGAAATTATGTCCAAAAAGTAGTGCCTTTTATTTTTATGTATTTTGAGTTTAGTTTTCGTGTTTGTTTTTTAATTTATTCAAGAACTGTATTCATTTTAAATTCTTTATTCGCGCACCTACTTCTCACGCTAAGTTCATCATTCTGTCCAACGCTAGTTGATCTTTCCGCGCACTACCCAAGTACGCCGAGCGGAGGCCTAATTACTTTGGTATATTAAAACACTGTATCTCGGCGAGATATAACGCTCGAGATTATTATAAAACCAAAATACTGTAACTTCAGTTACAGTGATATGTCATTTTAAAGTTTAAAATTATTAAGACACAGTCTTATTTGTAAGTCAATAAATAGCCGTGTATTCAATGTAGAAAAAAGTCAGTACTATAGATCTGTAGGGGAGGTAAAATGAAAGCGTTTTAGCGTTGTTAAAGCTAAACACTGTATCTCAAGTTACAGTGTATTGGATTTACACGACACAGCAGATACAATTATATTTTTTATTCAGTTTTTTTTTTAAATTAAGAAATTTAATATAAAAATCTGGTATTTGTAGTATGAACTCTTCTTTACATTATCTCAAAATGGTTTTCAAATTTCCATGTCTTTACAAATATACAATATTGTCAATTCGCAGCTTGTCGTTCAGAATGGTGTTCTAAGGGGAGGCCTATATTCAACAGTGACTTTTTCTGACTCATCTTCAGTCAGAAGAAGTCACTGCTGAATATAGACTGAAGCATTTAAACGTGGGTCAGCGAAACAAAGCGTGTCAGTGGCGGTGCGCGTCAGCGTCGCACCGTTCGGTAATAAAATCACGAATAAACTAATTCCAAGCTGCGTCTGATTTAAAATATGGCGTTAGAGAGCTGGCAGCTGGCAGCTGGCCGCTAAGCGCTGGCTATGAGTCATCGGCTCACCGACTCCCGCTGAATGATTGAACAGATTATACAATATATTTTAGGCGCTATTTATGAAAGCTACAGACTCTGGATTGATGTTGCGTCTCATTATTTTTGACAGCGCATTGTACACGCACCGGCGGAAGTGTTTAGCGTTATAGATGGAAGTAATTAGTGACGTCACGCTGCGAATGTGATGTGACGTAATAACACTTGTGATACTTATCTAGTTACTGGAATATATTACATTTTTTACGCTACAAAGCTATTGATAGCAAAATATATGTACCATCTGATTTGTTTGTCGTTTGATAACAATCTAGAAGACTAGAGTGATTCAATACTCCACCGGAACAGAGACAAAAAAAAGTAATTTTATCAAATGTTAAACAGTTTGTTCGGTTCAGGATAACAAACAATATCTCTGGTGTGTTTCATAGTGCTACGATGTCGCGTAGCAGTATCGTAGCGCCTCGTAGAAAAACGTAGTGCCTCGTAGCGCGACGTAGCCTAGTATACTACCGACATTGGTACCTATTACTTTAAAGAGCTAGAAAAAGGTTAAACTTACAATATTATTGACATAGCAAGCAAAGCAAGCGAAGCGTCTAAGCTGCGAAACTGATAAAATGTTCATTAGTCTGTCAGCATTTATTTAAATGCTTTTTTGGAAACTTTTGTTGATAGACGTGAAGTTATCAGTTCGCAAAGGTAGTCAGTGTTTAATCAGCATTTAAGAAAAGCATACTCTATCTTGAGGACGGGTGTGGAAGGTAGCGGCGGTGCTAGGCGCGCGGTGGTGCGCGGGGGTGCAACCTCGGAGGGAAGGCTTCCCTAACGGCCCTTCGGAGGGCGCGGCGCAGATAGCGCGCCACTAACCAACAGATATGAAAACAACAGCTCCCTACTCTGTCATAATATTTTTCCTCTGTCAGTTTTTCCTGTTGTTTTCTTCGAGATAAACAAAATTTCATTAACATACAACAAAAATAATAATCAATTGTTCAATTATAACACAATGACTAGTAAGTATATAACATATTTTTATTCACATCGAGTCGTTCAGCTTGACTGCTAAATGTATTCCATAGTGTGAGATTTAATTTCATTAAAATCAAGCAAGAAATTCCTCAATCATTTGAATAATAATTTCTTTGTACAGACAGAAACGTTCGCTTTAATATTATACTACCGTTGGAGACAAAGGACCTTTGACATGAGACCTTCGTTTGCTTTACTAAAACAAACAGTCGACCCCAAATTAAACCTGTCAGATGACATCAGATGATCCACAACAACACTTCATTGTAATGAACTTTACAAGGATGTCTGTTTGACAACTGACCCAGTGAAATGTTCCTCAATATAGTGCACGTAAATTAAATACAAATACAACTAAATTAGCATCAGAGTAGTGTCGTCAAAAGGTGTGACACTCTTTGACGTCGATAGATTCAAGTATCTCAGCATCTCATCATTCGAACAAGCTTCCTCCGTTAAACTGCGTTTTGAACTCAGTTTATGTATACAGAGCAAGCTAAATAACTCAAAGCTAGCTAGTTATTGAACTTCCACCGCACCTGCGTCCCACACCCCCTGCCGCCTCCACTTCAAACTACGCAGATTTCCCGAGTGACGTGACTCAGTACTCAGTACGTAGCACGCATCGCCGCGCATCGCTGCTGGTACCCCATACAGTTATTCCATTACTTGAGAGCGTATGACTTGAACTCGCACGAACAATAAAATCACCTTCACGAACAAATTGATTCGGAGAAACTCCTTTGAAATTCGACGACGAGCTTTAAGGAAATGTGACGAGTTTTCCTTTATACAAAACTGTTGCTTTAACAGTTTTGTATAAAGTAACATTGTCATTTTGCTGTCTTACTGCGTGGGTTTGCTTTGATAAGCGAAATAGAAATGAAGCGAGAAAAAAGCGAGGTTAAAGCGTCTGAGTTTAAAAATAAATCAGTAGATTAGAGTAAAATAGACCAAATTAATGAAGTCAGGCATTACTTTGCGGAAATCCATTTCCACCTCTTTGTTTGTAACAAAGCGGGAAAACACTAGATATTCTTTAAACAACATCTTACTTACAATAGTCTTATATAACAACTCTTAGTGTATCCTTGCTAGGCAATGGTTGCCCCTATCTAAAGAGTTTACCTTAGTTCATACGCGCTGATCAAATTATGAATTTGGAATTTGACTTTACCTAATTTTATTCAACTTTCAGCTGACAAGCAATTTAGTTCACGATGTTTTCTGCCTCTATCACGTCCAAGCAAGGGATAATATATTCTAATTTGCACATGAGTGAAGAACTCCGAGAAGTAAGCCTAAACTGTCGCCTTTTCTCATGAGAGGCAAACAGTTAATCTAACCGGGTAGGTTAATAAAGGTTTGGTAAATATTGTATTGATTATATATTCCATTGTCAATCGGTCTGCGGGCGAGCTGTATTCATATTGAATAACTGTGGGCCAACTTGTGAGAGGCGGCAATATCCGCCACCGCTCCCATTACGCACACCGCACAAATACCACCTCGGGCTCAAGTAACGAATATTCATGTATCAGAAAATTTGAAATAATATATACTTTTTTAAGATTTTATTACATTTTGCCTTATTCAAATCCTTTCGAAAAATTACCAATTTTGTAAGCATTAGGATTTGGGTTTGTAGGTTGTCACGATTCTATATAGTCGTATCATCTTGTGTTTTAACAATAATAATAATGATTTACTTCTTACAAACATTATTTTTCTGAAGTAAAACTTTAAATATAACTTTTAGCTTACAATTAAGATAGAGAGAAAACTAAAAAATTAAGAAAAGCCTTCAACGAGACATGTAAATATAAATAAATTGCAACGCACGTTTAACATATATAATGTGCTTTTACAGGACATTTTCAAGTTTATTGAAATAATGTCAGGATAAGCACGCACTGTCCCGTGTGACGAGTGCGGCGCGCCGCTGACCACACGGGTTGATCCCCCGGCACCCGCCCGCCGCTGCGTACGACTCCATCCACGCATATTGACACCAGTAAATACTTCCACAATGAATGTGCTCATTGTGTAACCACACTCATACATTCTACGTAATTATGGATGTTTCATACTTGTATGTAGGGCGCATATCGCTGCCATCGGAAAATACAATGATAACCGTCATTACATTAGTTTTGATGTTATTTCATATACTCGTATTAGGATTATCAAATAACGACCACTAAAATTTTTAATTTCTAAATGTTTCTAAATTATTTGATAATACTTTTTCAAAAAAGGGACTAAGTACAGATTCATTAGAGCGCGGCGCACGGACACCGGACACCGGACACCGGACACCGATACAACTATTTGTCTATTTTTAATTTTGTTAAAATGAAATGGAACCATTTCAGAAGAAAATCATTTTCAAACAAAAAATAATTTAGATTCAGGCAACAAACATAAAAACATACAGTCGAATTGAGTACCTCTACTATTTGAAACTCGTTAGAAAATTCAATAGTTAATTAACTAATTTATAGTTATTGTGATCAACAATCACCGAGCGTCAGAACAATGTACATGCTCTAAGCAGGACACAAGTAACGTTACATTACTGAAACAAAGTGGAAACAAATACGTGAGAGAAATGAGGCAGGGACGCGCGTATCTATACATACCGCGTGACGACACGACCGATTGCACTCGAAAGGGTGAAGCGACACAAAAAGCCGAGTGACGACACATTGCTGATTAAAAACGCGAGTGACGTAACACAAAGCGATTATCAGACCGCTTCTAGTACAGCGCGGGCTGCCAGCGCCCGCGACACGAACATTGTCGCGCATTGTTGTCGTGTCACATTCATTTTAAAGCTACTCTTGTAATGCTCAGCGACGTTGATTTGAAAGATTGAATGTGTGTCAACATTGAGGCAAGTTATAAAAAGTATGATAAGCTTTATATAACTCATTATTTTTTAGTGTTTCATTAGCTCTTCACTTTACTTAGGAATTGAACCCGCGCCCATACGATTGTGGTGCAAGGGGTTGAACGACTAGGCTACCACCAACTTTTTGACAAGTAGTAAGCAGATATTTCATTCGTTCCCGACACGGTATGTACTCAGTGTGACGCAGCCAGTGATTACTCGAGCAGTTTGCTGTGTTAGTGTGTATACATGGTAAGGTAAGGTGTCTTACGTCATGAAGCCAGGCCAGCTTCCTGACGGGCGGGTTGGCGCGCACGTGGCATTCGAAGTATACGTCATCTCCCTCCTTGATGTCTCCCGCCGCCAGCGAGCTGCCCAGCCGCAGACGAACCACGGGCGGGTCTGTACCACACCACACATACATACATACATATACATGATACAGAGGTTTAGAGGAGCATTATTTATTTTGTGTTGAATATATCCGAACAGCTTACTTAAATAACGTTTACTAGTAGGTGTAATCGAACGCCTTGCATACAGCGCCCCTAGCGTCTATTTGTGTAACTATTATTATATCCTAATTCAATGTGTTGTGTCAATTCATTTGTGTGTCGGAAATATGTTTTTGGTTTTACTTGTATAATTTAGAAGACAAATAACCATATTTCCTACATTTTGAATATAATCGTAAAGCGTAAGGCAAGGCCAGACCAGACCAGAGAGTCAGTAAAGTTACAAGTTAACTTTATTTTAAAAAAAACTGTAAATGAACTTCAATTTGCAAAACTTACATTACAAAGCAGAATATCATCTATGTAGTAGATAAGAAAATTCAAAGTTATGTTTATAAAAATAAATCATGTACTACACCGTTTTTTTATAAATACAGGGGTAGGCACTCGAAGTGTTACCAACTTTAAGTTGCTATAGCAACCAAACTGTTTACAATATGGCGCCCATTTTTTCACAGTCGTAAGTCTATTGTATTGTTCCTAAACATACAGAAGCTCATTGTTTTTCGTCGATGCTAAAAAACGTTATCCAGATGGAATTCAAACGCCACAGTGTCATTACTTTGTATTTGGCTGGAAAATCGCAACCAGCCATTGTTAATGCGCTACGACATTTACATCTGAATAAAATGTTTGTGTATCGGACCATCACGCGTTACAATGATACGGGTAGCATCAAGAAACGCCATGGAGGTGGACATCCAACAACAGCAACATCATCAGAAATGGTTCGAAAGGTAAAGGCTAGAATTGAACGAAATCCACGACAAAGCGCAGTTAAATTGGCGAAAAGTCTTAATGTATCTGCCCGGAGCATAGGACGCATATTAAAAAATAAACTACAACTGAAGCCTTACAAAATACAAAAAGTGCAAGACTTGACACTTGCACAAAAGGCAGTTCGCCTAGAAAGAGCTAAGGAGTTAAAGCAGTTGCACGTTGATAGCGAGCTTGAAAATTTGGTATTTTCCGATGAAAAAATTTTTACAGTTCAGCAATATGTGAACAAACAAAATGATCGCGTATGGTTAAAGTCTAAATCAAACGACAATTTAGACCAACGAATTGCTCTGCGAAAGCAAGCACCAGCATCAGTGATGGTTTGGGCCGCGGTAACTGTTACGGGACGTTCACCTCTCGTTTTCATTGAGCAGGGTGCAAAGATAAACCAGCAAATCTACCGTGAAAAGATTTTAAACGATGCTTTGTTACCTTGGACACGTAAGAAATTCGGTAGAAACCATTGGACGTTTCAGCAAGACTCGGCACCATCCCACAAAGCCCGTGAAACCCAAATTTTTTTGCAAGAAAAAGTTCCGAGCTTCATTTCTTCGCAACAATGGCCACCATATTCGCCGGACTTAAGCCCAATGGATTTTTCCATATGGTCAATTCTAGAGGCCAAAGTGTCAGCAAAAAAATATGAGACAGTCGACACCTTAAAGATTGCTTTTCGCCGAGAATGGAACAAAATATCAGCAGACCACATTCGTGCAGCGTGTGAAGCCTTCTCGGACAGACTCGATGCTGTTATCCGCGCTAAAGGTGGCCAAATCGAACAATATTTTTTTTCTTTTTAATTTTAAATGTTTTTTTTCTATATATTGAAGTTTATAAATAAAAAGAAACAACATTGTCAAAATTACAGCATTTTGAATTGGTAACACTTCGAGTGCCAACCCCTGTATATATATGGGACCAATTAAAAATATCAGCTTCCAAACGTTACAGTAATGAGTAAGTGGTATGTATGTATGTATAGATATACATATAATGGCTGGTCGGTTGGTGCAGTTGGTAGCAACCCTGCCTTCTGCGCCGCTGCTCCCGGGTTCGATCCCCGAACAGCTTAAACATTTGTGTGCATGATAAACATGTCTGTTTGACCTGTGTCTGGGTGTTTATTATATATATAAGTATGTATAAATGTATTTCTAAGTATGTATATCAGTCATCAGGTTATCAGGCTTTGCCTAGTTTGGGACCTGAAGACCTTTGTGTGGATGTTGTCACATATTATTATTATATGTATACTGACAGACGACGCTGATGGTCCAGGAGGTCTCCATGAACAGTGTTGTGACGTTGGGGTTCTCCGCGCGACACACGAGCGGCTTGCCGTCGTCATCTAGCGTGGGCACGAAGCTCATCACCGACACGGTCAGGTTGTCGCGCAACTCTTCCTGCAACAATATTCATAACAAACTGTACTTATACACTATAATTAGTTAGTTTTTGAGTCCCTTCTAGCAGTTGGTGAGGCATGTATTGTCAGGTCTCTCTCTGTAGTCCCTACCGTCCGTAACTTGGGTCTTACCCCGCTGCTGGCGGCACTCCAGCTTTAAGTTTTTTTATAATATTTATGTTGTAATCAACTTATAGGAGCGTTAGATCGATTCGACGCGTGACCGCATGTCGTTACTACTAGTAATCCAACTGATATTTGCAACCTATTTTCTCAATACTTTAAGTCAGTTTATGAAAATTCCTCTTTCAATAATAGTACTTGGTTACCACCTGACGAGTTTAACGATAAGTGTGAAATAATTAGCGATATTGTTATTAGTCCTCAAAAAGTTCATATGGCGTTAAAATCTCTTGATCCTTCTAAAGGCCCTGATGGCATACCTGCCCTATTCCTTAAACGCACTGCTGATTACCTATTTCCCGCTCTGACTATTTATTATAAATTATTATTAATTATTAATTATTTATAATAAATGTTTAAATCGTGGTTTCTTCCCCAGCGTCTGGAAACAGGCTAATATAACGCCTGTTTTTAAAAGTGGTAAGAAAAACAATGTTGAGCATTACCGACCAATATCTATTCTTTCTGCTATGCCGAAACTTTTTGAAAGACTGGTTCACAACGAGATTTACCCTATACTGCACAATATAATTGTACCTCAACAACATGGATTCATCAAAAAAAGGTCAACCGTCACTAACCTTACAGTTTTCGTAGGTCAGCTCTTCGAAAATATGGATAAATGCTTTCAAACCGATTCAATCTATACAGATTTCCAAAAAGCGTTTGATAAAGTTGATCATGAGCTGCTTTTAAACCAAATTGCATATAACGGTATTCGTAGGAACCTGCTTCGTTGGTTTATATCGTACATCGCAAATCGTACACAAAAAGTAGTGATTGGCGGCTATCATTCTGACTATATTTCGGTCACTTCGGGGGTCCCGCAAGGCTCGATATTAGGTCTTCTCTTATTTGTTTTGTTCATTAATGACATCGATACTTGCTTCAAAAATACTATTTTTTTATTATATGCAGATGACTTAAAAGTTTATAGGCGCGTTAAAAACTTTAACGATTGTATACTGATTCAATCAGATTTAGATCGTCTTATACAGTACTGTATCTTAAACAAATTGTATCTTAGTTTACCGAAATGTCATAATGTCACTTTTACGAAGAAGTACAAAAATATTAATTATCAATATAGACTTTGTGGAACTCCATTGAGCAAGGTGCTTAGTGTCAGAGATCTCGGTGTCACTTTAGACTCCAAACTACATTTTGACCAGCATGTAGATAACATAATTAAATCAGCAACTAAAATGTATGGTTGTGATGCGAACCACAAAAGATTTTGCTAAGCCTACATACATATACTTGTATATCTCTTTAGTGAGACCTTGTGTAGAGTATGCCACCCAAATATGGAATTCATTCTACAACAAATATGACGATATGCTAGAAAAAGTTCAAAAGAAATTTTTACGTTCTGTAAGTTATAGATGCTATCACGCTAACCTTGATCTTCTTGTAAAATACAAACTTCTACCCCTATGGTCCCGACGCATTCTTCTCGGTGCCATGTTTCTACATGGCTTAGTTCATAACAGATTTGATTGCTCAGATATTACTAATCAATTGTACTATATTTGTGCGCGAACAGTTATCCGTAGAGAAGTGCGCTCTAAACCTCTCATAAGTGTAAAACCTCAAATAAATCGAACTAACGCTGGTCTGCGCACGCCCTTACGGCAACTTGTTGATTCATACAACGATCGATATGATGATTTAGATATTTTTGCACTGTCTGCCTCTAGATTTAAGCGAGCCGTTGTAGCTACCTTTAGTTAGATGCCTATAATATACCTTAAGTTATTTATATCGTTTTAGATTCCTTATTTATATTTTTAGAACTAAACTCGTAATTTACTTAGTATGTTAACCGATTAACACACGGAGCTTGTGCTGTATTACCGATTGTATAGTATTGTATCCCTGGAGCATTCTCTAATAATGTGATAATGTTTGTTTATTTCTTTACGATGTATCATGACAACAATTTAAGTTTGCTTAATTGCATGACCTACTGTATACTTGTAACTATTTGTCCTAATATTATTTGAATAATTAGTAATTAAATCAGAAATATGTAGTAAATCTGCTCCAGGGTCTTCAACTGATTTGTACCATCTCCCCAAACAAAGATCACCAAGAGTAATTGGTGGACTGTTATGTGGGTGGCATAGTTATTTAATTATCTTACTTAAAAGTTTTTGTCCCGAATAAATACAATAAAATAAAATAAAATAAAGTGACCAGAATGCCGGTTTTTATTATTTTTACGTAATCTTTCTGCTTTTTTTTTGTTGCTGTAGTTAGTCATTTTGTTTATGTTAATAAATGCACTTATTTAACTTAAAGTAAGGAAATAATATGAATACAGAAGACATTCAATTAACCTAAGGCTTTGTTAAAGTTAAACTCTCTGGTACATTAGTTCTGTAGACCTCGCAGGAACTAATATTTTTGTAATAACTTTTTTCTTTAATCTCAACGACCTCTCCACCGATTTGTCTAAAAATATATAAATAACCATATAAAATAATAATTAGACAGAACAAATCCCAATATTTGAAACAGAGTAGCAGATTTCAAAGAAAGTAACGTCAAAATTCGCGCGATATGCAGATTGTAAGTAACGCTAAGGAAGCTACATCCAAAGGATCACCTTTCACTATAAGACTAATCCTGAATTCAAGAAAAAAGCCAGATACTTAAGATGAGTAATGTACCCGCTTAGTACAGCCCTAATCAATAATGCTGCATTTGTTGAACAGTTAATAAATTCCTTCAGTAAGTAATGAAAAATATAGCTTTAACCGTTTATTTTTAAATATACACAAGCCCTAAAACAAATTGGTGTTGCAAGTTTCATAAAAAATGACACAGTTTTAGCGGAAATAAATTGGTTGCTATCGTTAACAAAGTTTTACGCCAATTATTTTCACACTCCGCAATAAAAGTGATACGATGTCACACTACATCGGTTGGTTAGCTATAGCGGCGATTATGTATCAATCGGCTTGTTGCACGACGGGAGCGAGCGGAGCGGGACGGAGCGGAGCGAGCGAGCGAGCGGTGACGTCACGCCACACACGCCGCGTGTGCCTTTGATTCGACTTCCCTCTATAGCTACTTGAGTATTTTGTTTGAATTCAAATTCATTTATTCAGTTTAAGCTCGTTACAAGCACTTAATGAACGTCGCTCCGCTGAATAATGTATCAGTAAGTTGGTACGAGTGCGAGTCGCGGCGCGGCTTCTCTCAGTGTGGCTCAACTCGTTGTGAGTGAGCTGAGAAATTGCTTGCAGGATAATGGTCGGTGGAAATTTTTCAGTTACGGGAAAATGTCGCCAGAGTCAAGGTTATTTTTGCGTTGTTATTTTGTAATCCATTTAGCCTCGAAGCGTTTAGAGATTGAACACTCGGCTGGACCTCGAGTGCCGGAGGCGGCAGCCTGTAGTTTGCTCTATTATGAGTACAGCCGAAGTGTTCAGTCAACAGAGCGCGAGCGGCACGGCGCGGCACGGAGCGGCACGCTGGGGCGCCAACCGGGACCGCGGGGCGTCGGACGATCGCTTATCGAGAGCTCTCCGGCCACTCACCGAGTTGCTTGCACAGCTGGTTTTTTTCAAACGAAGATTAAAAACGTGTCTCTCGCTGCCTTCGGGATTTCATGACGAGGAACTTCCACTCTGTGAGTGGGAACCAATTTTGTAAAAAGCTTTCTAGTTCTATTTATTGTCAGTACCGACAAATCATTACGAATAACCTTCCCAACGTTTACCGGTTCTAACTAATGTTTGTGTTTTTTCCCAACTGGAAATAGCTAGTCGATAGAATGTTATTCCTAGTATCCGCGACCGAGTGTAGGTACGAGTAGGACTAAACCGCAGCTATCGTTAGATTTATCAAATGGTTATTGCTTATTGTTATAGCGAGTCGTACGTATTGATTGGGCTGTCAAAACACGAGCTTTGTTGTTATAACGGATTGAATGTTCATGAATATTGTAATGTTATATGTACGAGCGAGTTACGACTGGAAAACTATTACTGAGTTATGTAGGTGTAGGCTGGTAATCTAATATTCATGTGTCGGTTCTAAAACAGCAGTGAGCGCACTAATCTGTCGACGGCGATGGTACGAGTAATAATGAACGTGTGTATCCATTCGTGCAGATATGGAAGTAGCTTGTGGCAGCACTTTGTAATATTTACGCTGCATGCAGCGCTGGCAGCGCTTGCCTCGTCATACACTATTAATTTCAGCGAGGCTACGTCAGCTGAAGCTCCGTTAGTGTAACTCGCGTCGATGAATGTTCGGCAGGTGGCGAGGCATTGGTTCACAAACAATCGCGCGTCACCACACGACCGCACCACCGTCCGACCGCATCCGCGCCCGCACCTGAGCCGAGGCCGTACCACCGCATTACTAGTTTAAACTTCATATAATAATATATTTCGCCGATAATTATTTTTAATGAAAATTCTACCAACAATAATAACTGTAAAGGATCTACAAGAGTAGAGTTATGTGGGTGTAGGTAACACCAACGGCTAACAAGTACAACTTTAGAAAACTTACGATTCTAATGGGGCAAGCGTCTATACATTTTCAGTGTGCTTCTATATATTTCTAGTGATATCGGTTAAAAGATCTTAATAACACCGATTGAAATTAAAGTTCTTGAAGGAAGGTACAGCGAAATGGGCGACATTTCACACAGTAGGTATTCAATACACCGACTCGTTGGCAGGTGGTTGTTAATATTCACAGAGCAGCATCCATTCATTCGCTTCAATTTAGAATAACAACATCTTTCGAAAATAACACCTTTTAACGATTTCCCACTTCCCAGTAGGCTTTTTATTGAAGGCGCGGGAAGTTATTTTTGCGCATGGATTTTAAATATAATCATTTTGTAAGTAGGATTACAGAGGCTTAGCGATGTCGTTTTTTTACTGAACTCACTCGCGTTTCGCATTTTATAGTAATATAGAGCAGTGTAGTAACTTTATTGTCGCTCCAACTCGAGATCTTTGGGTGTCTTCAGTGTTAGTAACGGCTGAGTCGTCGGTCGGTCGACGGTCGGTCGTGAGTGTCGCGGTGTGCTGGCGAGCGGCCAAGCGAGTGCTGCTGATTAAGCTAACTAAGCGATCATCGCACCATATTCCCTGCTCATCTCGCTCTCGCTCCTGGAAGCGATTATCTATTTAAACTCCTAAGAAATGGCTTAATAACTCTAGCTTTCATTGGCTGAGCGAGCGCAGATGTTCCTGATACTAAACTAGCATTTACTTTTTCTGTTAATACAATATTGTACTGATGTTGGTACTCGCGTGCAAGTTATAGTTTTTGCTAATTCCGAAGTAGCATTATTATTGTTTAGAATTTCTTGTCATTGATATATTTGAATTGGTTGATGGTTTTTACAAAAAGACGGTTCTCTAATTGACTACTTATTTTCATTTAATTGGTCTTATTTCATAATATTTAGTAGCTACGAGTATCTACTCCATTTAAAATAATAACTAATTTGAACTAAATAATTATTAAAACGTAGAGACTAATTAAAGGCCTCTTATAAATCGCTTCTTAACTTCTGTATAATTAATGTCCTCGCAAGCCAGGTGTACATAGCTGTTCGCATAACTATTACCTATTTATTTAGGAGCTATAACATTTTTTTTTACCTATAAGTAAGTATTTACAAGAAAGTGTTTAGCTCTATATGAAAAAATACCGAGTTCCAAAGAGGAGGAGGTTCTATGTTCGTCTTTATATTTTTTGTGTATGTTCATAAATATTTTTCCCAATTGTGAACAGATTAAAAAATGATGTTAGTTTAAACACTTTACTTCCGAAGTTCCATATAAGTTTTATCAAAATCAGTCTAGTAGTATTTTCTAAGAGGACATTATTAGTAAAGTATCTTTTAGTGCTAAATGGAAGTCTTTACACTTTTGGTCAAAACTTTTTTGAGTATACCTTGTTTGTTACGATCGTTGCGTCACGTCGCTCGCACGTAGTCTACGTGACGTTATATATTATCCGACGCACCTCCGGGTTGCTCCCAGTACACCACCTCGGTAAACCTCATTCAATTGATATTTTGTTTTGACTCTGTATATATTGATATTACGAGTAATGAATCGCTCTAGTACAACAACAGTTTACAATTTTAATTAATTATAAGGAGCAAGGAATATGTATGTATTTTGTAATGGTTAGTCTTTATATATATTATTCATTATTATCGGACAATTTTGATCTACTACTACACTTCAACGTGATGGTTTTGTCATATACACATACTTGCATATACACTAAATGACATTGGGCAGTCAGGAATATTTTTGAGCCAGTAACCGTTATTTTGCTATTAGATTTATAGGAGCTTTAGCGTTTACAAATATAATAAAGAGTTATTACAATCATTGTATTCACAGGTCCAAAATAAAATTTGATTGCATTTAAAAACCAGAATTCATTAGAATTACTACCTAAGATAAGATTCTTGTATTGACCACAAGAGTATACGTGATAGATAAAAAAATAATTATAAGTTTATACTTCAGGCAGCACAATAAAACTGTCGAGATTTGCAACTTATAATAATTCTAGATAACGTTACAATTTATAGAAGTTTAAAGCTAAGTAATCCAAGGTTTCAGTCTACGTGTCTGTTTCATTTCAGTTCACACGACAAAATGAATGGCACCGTTTAAAGGAATCAGCGCTCGACATTGTCAGCGAGCGAGTCAAGAACGAGCACCTACGTACCTGACTCCGCGACACCAATATAAAACACTTTCCATCGCTGAATTATTTAACGAGGATAAAAAATATTTTCTACAAAAAAGAAATAGAGTTACGAGTGAAAGATTAAACCTGAATATTAAAATTGTAAGTGCTTTTTTACGCGCGAATATTTCACGCTTAAACGCTGAAATTACGTGGGACGTTTAAGAAAAAGGCTAGATTATAATTTACAGCGACGAGTAACGCGTTTAATGAGGTTTTTATATAATGACGTGAATAATTAAAGGCTTCGTGGTATGTTGAGGGTTTTATTGTCTTATTAACGGAGGGAGAGGAGGGAGCAGTTTACGAGGGTCCGGGAGGACGGTTTACGACGTGTTCAGGTAAATAGCTAATGACGCGGTAAGTGCTGCTCCTCACTAAACATCCTCCTACATCAGGCAGCTCTAACAATACAATTAGAAAAAGAAATGGTTTGTCTCGTACGTGTCACTGTTGCCATTACAGGATGAGTCGCTCGTATTATTACTATAAACACCAGAGCTAAGAGTAACTTTCAAAACTTGCAAGTCAAGCTGCAATGACAAGTTTTAAATATATTTTGTATTCGATATAGGCTATGCATAGTTCCAAAAACTGGGGCTACATTAGAAGACAACGAGAACGAAAAACATGACCTTTGGGACTTCAAATCTGCGGAAGACATACAAGTACGAGTCGCTAGAGATCAACGCTGGGAACTATTTGCTAACCTAGATAATGAATCGAAGAGCGACATGTTTTGAGAAAAAATAGTTTCGTTATAATTTGGTATAAATATTCTCACTATTAACGCAAGTGAAGGCAAGCAAAAAACTCGTAAATTCCGTCATTAGTATACACATTGTAGTAAGGATTGATTATTAGTATACACATTGATCTGTATATCTGTACGTATGTGTTGTTAGAGTCTCGGCGCGCCGCAAGCCACGTGCACATATAAACACACCAGCAAGTAATGTGTGTCACCTGATGCCGGTACACCTCCTCGTCTGTCAGCTGACCTCAAGCCACCACTCATGTTTACACTCGTGTGGCTCATTAAGCTCATAGCTGAGCAAACGTTATATTGTTAACAGATGCCAATGGTGTACAACGCATCAGGGTTGGAAAGTTATCAAAAAACTGATTTTAATATTTTCTGTGTTCAATTATTTTAATAAAGGTTTTTCAACATAAACTTACGATCAGGATTGCTCTTGTAAATGTTGTATAATGACGCCTACAAGCACACTAATTGATTTATTACTCTCTATCCGTAAGCTGTAAGCGGAGTTTCCAATAGTATGTGTACAGATTTGTGAACTAGTTAACTATTCCGCGCTGAATGTTTGAAGTTTGCAACAATCGGCGACTAAACTCGGCGTAAGTCGTCCAATACACAAGTAACGGTGGAGGCTAGCCGGGTGTGTACACTCACACTCACACTCACATGGCACTCGCTAGTGCGATACGTGTAGCACGAGTGTAGGAAGTGTGCGAGTGGAGGCTAATCGCATACATTCCGATCGGTAATCGAGTTATGTGCGACGGCGATTTACGCCGACTCGCCGCAATCAGCGCTCATTGAGTACCGCCTCCGTCCTTCACCCGCTTTCGCCCCTCTCCCGCCCCGCTAACGCCCCGGAACGCCTCCGCGCCGCTGCCACATTCGCATTCACCGCCAAATGTAATCACAAATGTACTTAGGAAGTTGCCACTTACAGACTCGGGAGTCGGAGGAAATAGATGGTGGTGCGAGTGCGTCACTCGGTTCATGTGAGTACTGTAGAAGATTCAAATGTATTTCGTCGACGTGCATTTGAGTCGGGTATTATTGGCTCTAATGATACTAATTATGAGCACAGTAGAGCGTGCAGGAACGGGTCGCTAATTAACAGTGCAGCCTCAAACCGAATCGTAATTGTAGCGTGAGTAAGTACGAGTCCCAAGTGAATAATTAAAGGCATTGTCTCAGAGCCGGACGGGTGCCGCACGGCAACCGTGCGGCACCAGTGCGGTGAACCTACGGAGCGTTGGTCTCGCGGGACGTCTCTGACGTGCTCTGTAGCAGTCTCAGTTTTTATTGTCTAATTAGGCGTGTTTCATTGCGATTTATTACGTTTTAAATTATGCACGAAGGTGCTTCGTTCTATCTAGCTCCAAATTGCGGCCGTTTTCATTAGGAGACGGCCTCTTGACAATAAATATAATTTAATTAGGAGTTTCCCGCGCGGACGCCACGCTGTAGGATTGCTGCTCTGTTGTTCGTCGAGCGCGAATCATTCGTGGAAACAAACCACCTCATAGAATGCTTTTAAAATGTAAAACAAATCAATGATTATGATATAATTTACGTTTGAATTGAGTATGTTTTGATGTGTAAAGTGGACTTATGAGTTATCGTTTGTATTCTTCTTCTATCTCGCAATATATGTTTAATATTGATATTATTAAAGTACCTCCCCTACTGGTCGCACACTGGGAACCACATTTTTGAGCTTCGGTAATGCAAAAGTGAGTGTAAAATTATTCTGCTATGAATACATTGAGTGCGTTTGGCGCCTCGCCAGTTGCCAGTTGGTCGCGAGTTCAGTTGATCGCCAGCCGTGGCGCGGGCCGGATGTCATTACCAGTTAATGCACCTGCACTAGACTAGGACTTTATACTGCAATACATTTATAAAATCTCATCTCTAAGTTTTTTTATATACAAACCAAAAGTAATAATATACTATACTCGTATCATTCCACTACTATAACATAATATAAAAAACAAACAAATTGTTTTTTTTGACATAAAGTCAAGTATCACAAAAATAAAAGATCCAAAGACTCCAGAACTAGTAAATACTGTGCTTCAGGAGTCAATGGCGTCTCCCATTCCTAAAAATATTATTAATATTAACAATTATATTGCAGTATAAGTGATGCCATAAAATTTTAACTAAGATTTTTCAATGCAATGTTACAACTCATTAATCATTTATAACAATTTTGAATTAAGACCAAGAATAAAGCTACATTGTACAAAACAATATATATTATAAAGGGTAATTTACGCTATTTGTACTAAACAAAATAGTAGATAAAAAATATTTACATACACAATCTACACTTTACTAATTATGTTCTTATTATTAACGGTGGCGCCAGAGAGCAACCTTGCTTTACTCCGCAGGTTACGGAGAAAAAATCTGATTGGTCTCTGTTCTGCCGTCCCGTGCCGTTCCGTCCGCTTACAGCCACACACTGCAACAGCCTAATACTTTTTCAGTACAGCCGAGCCTTTCCAGAATCATCCAGAAAGTCTCACGAGATACCTGGATCAGGATCATTCCTTTTATGATCCTGTTCAGTATATATTATTATGTTAATTTTTGTCAGTCAATCACACAAGTATTTGTGGTGAAATGATACATGTAGTACATATTATGTCCGGTGTCTTGTTGATATTCACATTTCAAACGCCTAATTACTAAGCAATTAAGACTGAGAATGACAAAAAGGACTCTGAAAATGAACACAACAAACGACGGCATGTAATTACATGTGCCCACACGGGTTCCTACATAAGTAGGCCATTAGAAGGAGGCTTTGTTCAAACAATAATTAAGTCCAAGAGTACTGCGCGGTTGATACAGGATTAAAATTAATAAGGATTTGTGCAAATCTGTCCGGAGACATCCACAAGAATAAATAATGAGACGCTTATAACTTTCCCGCACTCACAGTTACAGTTTGCTTACTTCAACTTTGTTTATATACGAAATTAAAAGCTTTTGTGGTTTATAGGAACAATATCGTTTTACCATTTGACGTCTATTTACTATGAGATTAGCTAGTTTGTGATGGGTGATGAATATAATAGCTTATCAGAAGCTATATCATTGGAAACCAAAAGTCAAATGTCATAATAATAAAAAGGCAATATCCATAGTTCGACAGTAGACTTCGACAGAACTATGGGTTGTATTAGTTGCTAATATTAGTCAGTAGACTAAACGATACTTCGCTAGTTAGTGAGTTGAAGTGAGCTCCTCTACCCTATCACGCAACATTCTGCTCGATATAGTCCTGGACAGTTAACCGTTGTAGTGGCATGTACAACTGAATGCGTGCGTAGATACGTATACCACGTTAAACTGTAGATCCCGGTTGTTTGACTTCAGATGACAATCTAAGAGTAGGCCTTGTGATGATAATGATAAAAGATACGCATCGCCATTTGGTTTAAACGATCCATTTAAATTATATTTTTGCAAAGAGTTCATAAAAGTTCCTTATCGCACAAACTCTGAAGCATCGTACAAATATAGTAAGTAAACTCGTACGAGAGTAAGAGGCAATTCCATAGAAACGTTCACTCGAGCAGTGTTTGCTCAGCGGGGCGAGAGGCGACAGGAGGGAATACTAGGAAAATTGTGCAAGCAGAGTCGCGGGCAAATATATACTCAACCGAGGTTTTGATACTAGGGAAAACTGAACAATTTGATGTAATTCAGAGCACATAGTCTATGTATCACTTACTAACTGGCATTTAGTGAATATTTGATCATCCTATGGGAACACTCCAATTTTCTGAAATAAAAAGTTGCATATGTTTCATTCCAGGCTGTTGTGTGAAGGAGTGACTGAAATACGAATACACATACTTTATACAAGGTTATTGGCCGGGGTGTACTAAGCCCAGCTATACTCATCCTAACTAACAATTTTCTCGAATTTGGAGTTGGTCCCTTAGTACTTGGTATGAGTATAGTGACTCCCTTTTGGCTTAGTACACCCCTAGCCGATAACTCTGTAATATTAATACGCAGTGTGATTTGATCCACGTGAAGTTGAGGCTTTAGGATCGTAAAACTGCGGGTTCTTCTTTATTATAAAACTTATCTGAGCGCTTGATCGATTATGACCAGAATACTGGTGCTTATCTGAGCCAACGCAAAAATATTTCCATTCGTAGAGGTAATTAGTAATAGTATTTGGATTAACACTAAAGTCTAGAATTTAAGTAATCTTCGTTTTATGCAACTTTTAATATTCGTTGGATCTTTCATGGTCGGTCATTATTATTTCATGGTCGACAGCTATTTGAAACGGGTCATTGCTTTTGCTTATATCTTCGAGTTAGTCCCTCGGTCAAGTTGCTCATAATTACGAGTACAGTAGCTTCTTTTCAGCTCGGTACACTCCTAACTGATGTATGCATTTGGACTTTTTATTTGCCGAAATAAATAACACAGTGGCAGGAGGCTGAGGAGGCTGAAGAGGTTCGTTAATGTAAGAAGCGGCGCAGAGTCCTCCTGCAGGCTTTCCGTGGCTTCCAGGTTCCTCCGCCTGCACTTGCAGCCGCAGTTAGAGCGCGTACCACGGTTACTTAGAAAAACACCTATAATAATTTTCAGCTAATAGTTATATATTATTTTAAAAAAACTTTTTAGTATTATATTGTCAACGGATATTTTGTGACTAAAAAAGTTACAAATTATCTAAAAGTTTATTCATATATTAATACATACATATCGAGTTAATAAAAGCTTGTTAAAAACTGTAAGTACTTAGAGCAACAAGACTAGTAAAAAGTTCCGACAAGTAAAGACGGACAGCACAGAACCCGAGCACCGACCGCACGATCTAGAAAATGAGTGACAATGTAACTGAAGCATGCCCAATCTGAAATACATTGATTCTCAAAGAATGTTGCTGGAACATACAATTATGGATAATAGCTGCACATTTAATAATAATAGACATATAAAATAATTTAAAAAACTCCTAGGATTAGTTAGGAAACGTATGTAGCTATTGTAAATTAGTATTACGAGTATACTTTCTTATAATACATACGATACAATAAAATGTAACACTGGAATAAAAGTGATTTGAAACAATTTCGTGAAGCGTACATCCAGGAGAGGCTCCGTATTGTTTTAGAATACAATACAAGTACAGACGGAGAAGAAAGTTTCCCCTGGCGCACTCCTGTCGCGAGCCCCGCGCTCGAGTGTTTAGCTTAGGAAATTAACTTTATTGTATGCCTTAGATTGCGGGCCGAGTGCGCGCCGTGTACACATAATGGCTTCCAATGTAGCCTTTCTAAAGCGATCTCGTAGATACGATCGTCCGACGTCCGAGCCCGTTCGATTGGACCGAAAGTGGGGTAATAGCGGCCATATTACACCGATTTAATCATTTTCTAGTCGAAATTGATATTGATTAAGGGTAATTTGATTTGGGTAACAGATAGCTTGCTCAGGACAAAACATGACACTTCGGACTAATGTAGGTTGTTTAGAGATTTTTAATGTTTTTGCAAAAGCACGAACAGGATTTGCGTTTTGCAAAGTTTTGGTATTTTATTCGAAATAATCGATTACTATATAAATAGATTTTACTGTAAAGTATTATTGAAAACGTCCGTTGGATAACATATAAGTTAGATAATAAAAGCCGACTTTTCTATATATATCTGAAAATAGCCGAATCATCTGCATCTAAATCACCGATGACTGTGAATCTACAGAACTTTTCTACTAATCTTGACGAATTTATGAAATATTTCGATTAGTCTTACATAAACATTAAGCTTATAGTTTACTATTTATTTCCCGCGGTTACACCAGCGTTGTGTTTGTTATCCTGCAAGTTGCCTTTGGGACTCTCTAGACCTCTAACTATAAATACAAAAATACTAAATGTTTTGTTCAGATTTAAATAATGACATAAATGATGCAGCCATGGCCACCAAACTAGGCGAAGTTGTCCGTATCTTGGCGGATAGCCTTCCCTGAGGTATGTTACAAGTTTCAACATATAACTATCACTATGAGTAAAAAATCAAGTTGTTACTTCACTCAGTTGCTGAGTAGAAGTAAGACAAACAAACCTTAAAACCAAAAATAATATTCCGGATAGCAAGAAGGTATGTAAAGTCAGTAGATAAGTAGAGCTCGGTATACGAGTATGAATGCACGTGGGATTTATGGCGCGCTCCAACTTTCAACTTATTTCACTTTAGTGCGAAGTTGTATGGAACGTTGGTTGTGCTAATAAGTTAAGCTCGCACGATTCCTCGAAGAGTTCGTGCTGTCTTATTGCGTTGTTGATGGAACTTAACTAATATGGTAAGTGGGAAAGTGTTATTGTAGCAATTGCAAGTCCAGATTAAATTAACAGTTAAAAAAACCACTCGATAAAAAATATGTAACTCGTTTTTTTGTAGTGGCGGGTTTCCTATATAGATTTCTACTAGGCAGAAATATATAAAATTCCATTGCATCAATATTTTTGTGGTTTTGCGAACATTTGTTCGTAGTCATTATAATGTTCTTGATAAAACTAGGTATACAGGTTTAACAAGACATGACGTGTAGGCAAGAACCAACTTTAATAGGACTAAGAAAAAAAATACAGGCGAAGGGCCATCACAAGTTTAGAAAAAAAATATTGGATCAGAGACTTGATGCTCGGTATATTTTTTTCGAAATTGCAAACAGATAAACAAACACTAAAATTTGTTTGAATTATTCAGCTCAGACTTCTTGAGCGTAAGCGGAAAATGGAGAAAAATGCAAAGGATGACCTCCTTTGCATGAATAAGCGTGTTTTATTTTTTAAAGTGTAACGATACGTTTGTTACTAGAATAGGCTTACTGCATACCGTTCGGACGACTAGTATCTAACCCAGCGCGTCCGAGTTACAAATATTCAAGGCATGGATCTAACTAAACCGGCTCCAGACAATTTACTCGGAGCTGCAGCGCCATAAACCGTTCTCGTGGCAATAAAACTCCCGCGCGCAAATATTGCCTTCCTCGTCCATCAGGCACGGGGCCCGGGAGCACGGGGCACGGGACACCCGGGTTCTAATGCAGCGGCGGCGCGCAGTTTGGCGCTCGGCCAGAGCGCCGAGGTCCCGCGCGGAATGTCCAAATTGCACGCCAACACTTACTGGTCCGTAATGAACCCCCCGCGCGCCACGCCCCGCACTATTCTGTAATTAGAAGTATATGCAGTCCCAGTGGAAGCAGTGTTCGCGGCAGACTCCTCGTTTTCAATTAAAGTAGATCGGAGCAGCCGCCCGCCGCGCCGCTACCCGCCGCTACTCCGCTCGGCGCTCGACCGCAAAACAACTGACAGTTAGATAAGTTTGTCGAACTCGAGATGGTTTTCGTTTTAATTACTTTTAGTTTGGACAAGTGCGTAGATTGCTCTCTGATTAGTTATGGAACTGGCGCCCGTGACGAATTATTAATTTTATAATTTGCACTTCGGAATGGATCCGAGATGATTGCAGATGTCTAGTCGGGCTTAGCTACAGCGTACGTTTTAAATTCTCTGAGCTCTCTAATTTTATGTCTGAGACTACCAACTGACTACGAATTCTTCACTGTGTAGATTTAACTCATAAATCGCGGTTCAGCAGTAATACAGAAACGATTGCAAATTGTAATGCTACTTCCTAAATTGCATTCGTCCGAAATTCGCAAACAAGTTATGTAGTTTGAAGCGTCTCTGTATCGGCTGAGTGGTCGCGAGCTGTAGAGCCGGTGCCATCGCTAGTACCAGCAGATCTACTCTATGTATAGTCTCAGAGTGGGACGCGACAGATAAGGACTAGGTACTATATACCCAGCAGATATGCACCATGTAGTAAGTTCGTGTATTATAAGCGTTGTTAGCGCCTCGTCCACAATTAGCTAGCTCGCCTCGATTAGTTCCGCTGACGAACTTCTGCTCGATTTATACACGTTTCAATCTCCAACAATTACGAAGACTAAATCCATTCAAAAATTCATCTTTTGAAATGCAATCGAGCGGCTAATTTAGTTACGGAATTTAAATCGAACGAATGAAGTTGTAGAACTTTTTTAATGCAACCGAGTGTTTCCGTCTCTAGGATATAACTCGTGCAGACAATCTGGACGTGTGCAATTGCACCCGCAGCAATTAAGACGAGGTGATAGGGCTGGCACTTACACCGCACCCGCACCGTACCCGCCCCGCACCCGCCCCGAGCCCGGCTCCCGTAGGGCTGCCACGAGATACCACGCTGTGCTGGAGGTCGCAAGTTAGAACAGCAATTTACTGCTACATCGGCTGCGCCGACTTCATGTTTTAGCGTTTTGCTTTAACAGCGGAGTCTAAATTGGCTATAAAACGGTCTTAAACCAACCTGCAACCCATTGTGTCAAGCTTAGGAGTCAGTTTTAAAGAGTTTGAAAACATTTATCCAATTGGACTGCAGCTACATTATATTCCAGATATTTGTTTGGTAGCCAGGCTGGGATATCTACTGCAGCGTTCCAACAAACAAATCAGTTTTGAAAACTCATTTCAAGCAAAACCCAAGGTACTACTTGTTTTTCAATCGCAGAGCCGGCGTCTGCCTATTAGCCTTTCCCGGGTTCATTTCAGCAGGAGAGCTTTCTGCTGGCGCGGGCCGAGGGCGAGGCGGATGCGGAGCAGTGGCGGACCGGCTGCCACCGCGGCCGAGTTAGAACTTAAAATTGAAAACTGCTTTGTGTAGTGTCCAAACAATGCTGTGATTGAAACAGGTTTCAAGTGAAATTTTTGGAGGTTTGATCTTTTATAATTTCTGGTACTGCCTAAAGTGCAGGCTCGCTAAATGTACGGGTTGCAAGATCATGTTTTATCACGTTTACAAAAACCGATGGTAGAAATAGAAAAGTATGTATTTGCAATAGGAGACAACATTGACAAACATGAATTATAGAGTCTACAAGTAAATGAAAGAGACTAGAAAACTGGATAGTTGTCAGATTTACTATAAGGGGTAATAGATTAGTGAACGCAAACTTAATTTATATGAAAGCTCGAACATTTGAATTCCGGATCTTTTATAAATAATTTAAGGTGTCCAAGAGGATAATAGCTTAGTATTTATATACCCTCCAGAGGTTTCAGCAGAGACCATTTTTGGACTAGCATAACATCCCTTAACAAGACAAAATTCCACACATAACAAAAATGTTATAAACGGTCTAAACATTACTCCATCAAATGAGCCACACAGCCCCCGGGAACTCTCTCCACCGCAGGAAGTAACAGTTCCTCATTTCCCCTCGCAAAATGATCTCTAATCCATTAAGCCCCCGTTTAACACCTGCAGATAGTTGGCTCTAACTACCGCACTCCCCACCTCTCCCCTCCCACCCCCCACACTCGGCACATTAAAAAGCTGGTTATATTATAGCTCTACGCAGAGAGGAAACGGCAACTAACCTTATTGCTCATTTGTGTTGGTTGCTGCTCAATGAGAGAGTAGGTTGAATCTTTAGCAGATTATGTTAGATTAAGATTACCATTTGTGGTTTTCAGAACTGAGGACTTGCTGTGGAACGCTCAAGCAATATTGATGTTCTTTTATAACCATAAAACATTGAATTTTTTTTTTAAACAATAATAATGTATCTTTCGACAAAATTGTTCGATATAGGACAATGTAAAACTTATCTGCTTTCTTACTTAACTTTGTTTCGTTTTTATTAAACTTATCGAAGCCTTTGATCGATTTGATGCGTGATTAGAATGCCGGTTTTTATTTGGCCCAACGTATAAGCATTGCCATTCAGCGTGGTAATGCGGCTAGCACGATGGGCACCCTGCCCTCTGGTAGTGGCTTAGAGCAATTGGATTTTCTGTAGATCTTAAATGGCATATAGTTAATCTTTCTGCTATATTTTTGGTTGTTGTAGTTAGTCAGTTTTTTTTGGTAATAAAGGCGCTTACTCAATATACGAGTGAGTGTACTCTTTATTATCAAATAAATCAGCAAAGTGACGTAAAGTAAGTGCTTATTGCCGTTTTACTTCACATAGATGCTGATAACTGCTGAATGTAACCACTAATTACTGAGTTTAATCATAAACTTATTGGTTGTGGGTAACTTACTACAGCCTACTTTAAAGTGATGGTAGTTTACAATTTAATAGTTAAATTTGAGATTTTTTAAATTAATTTACTAATAAAAATAGAAGTTACTTTAAAAATGTTACCCTTGTCTTCTATGAGCTACCCTGTCCTAGGCCTACACTATCCTACTCTTCCATTCTTTATAACAGATGTAATATTATAATAATAACCTGTTTAAAATCTAGAAATAAACGGTTACATTATGGTATCTATTCCTACATTACCTTCTCTATTACAAATCCAAATTATCGCATTAGGTCTAGAACTCTAATTAGAGTCAGGTCGTGCAATCATTGAACTGCACTTAGGATTATAGAACGATCATAAATTATGCGTGTCCTTATCTCGCCGCGGGGCGTCTAGTGCGTGGTTATTGGTTAATGGGGGTGTGGCGACGGACCGGACTGTAAAATTGAAAGCCACGTGGCCTTCATCGACCTCTTACTGTAACTTAACTTTAATTGCCTACACCAAACCGATATTTCCGTAGTATCAAGCACTAAGAAAAGTAAATAACATTTGCGAATAAGAAGGCCTAATATACATTACGAATAAGAAGGCCTAATATACATCCTGATATACATTACGCGGTGAGTAACGGCGTGTTTATTAGAGCGCACAGCGAGCCGGCAGTGTATGTGCAAACGGCAACCTCTCACCGACCGTCCGCGCTAGCACTCGGGGCACAGCCCGCGAGATCTACGCGCCACATAACGTAGTAGGTTAACCTCCAACCTACTTAATAGATAACGAAATTGGCCGGCGGCCAGTCCGCACCGTTCGATGAGTAACGAGCCAGGGGCGGCACGCATCGCCTCTAAATAAGGAATTACGTAAACCGTGTCGAGTGAGGGGCAACCCTGCGTCCCGTGACCCGCGGACCTTGGCCGGACTGAGCTCTACATCGATTGATTTTAGCCTTAACTAATTTTAACTAAATGACCACATGTGTTACTGCCCTTAATATAAAAATAGAAGGTTCACGCTCGACGTTGCCGTTCTTTGGTAACACCCGATAATATCGTCTGGTATCATTAATAGTTTGTGATACAAGAGTGCAAAGTTGTTTTTTAACCGCGTACTCACTTTTGATGACCGACCAAACGAAAGTTTCTAAAATTAGAATCAAGTAGAAGAATGTAAAAAAATTTTGCACTCGAGTGCAACACGTAACATTTTATCCCACCTCAGCGAAGAAATGACTACATAACTAAAAAAAAACACTAATTTTAGTTTTTTCACTTATTTTTAATATAAGGTAACAAATAATGGCGCGCGCAACATATTAAAAAAAAGGTTCCGAGTCTGAGTTACTTATTAACAAAATAAAAAAGGTTGTATGATGAGTTCGGCACCAAAGAGGTAGAAGTAAATAGGTTGAATGAGGTTTTTAATTCACAAACTTAGTGCACACGATATTCTAAATTCAAATTTACGTTATCCTCTAGCGGATAAAAACGGCTTTTGCACTCAAATATCGAATAGCAAAAATACTCTTTCCGAGATGGTGGGATGAAAATTATGTTACCATATACGAGTAATAACGTCCGTAGTACATTATAATTATAAAGTGGCACGGAATGTATCGCCGATGTATGATAGTATGTGCATAATAATACATTTTGTGCGAATTTGTCGATGTATTATGTTGTCGAATAACTCTTGGGCCGCAGCTGCTCGTTCATTATTCCATATTTGGCGGCAAACAGCACTCCGGCCTGTGTATAATCGCCTCCGCTTCCGGACGGACTCCGTCCAGTAATTAACCGGCGAGTCACTGGCTCCACTCTTTCTAATGGATTAGAAAGACCAACTTCACCGCACTCGGTGAAAGGGTTCCAGTAAATGGTACTACTTACATTATCGAGGCTTTTTTCTCTTGTTACGTTTCTCTTCAGCTTTCAGAGCGTAATGTTTCCTTGCAATAATAATTGGAAAAAATTACGACTCTGCTATTGTAAAGGAATGAGGTTATGTCATTAATAATAAGGTAAAAGCCTTCGCCTACACGGAGCTGAGTTCCGGGAAGACTTTATTCGCTAATCTGAAATTTATTTAATAAAATATTACATTCCCGTTTCTAGGAAATGTTTCCTAGCCTATACGTAGTCTATTACAAGCAATAATACAGTTTACATTTACAACTAAAATAGAAACCAAAAGTAATTAGAAATATTCCAAACAACCTGATCTGATAAGAAACTTTCAAGCGAGTTTTTATATGTAATCCTTATTTACCAAGTTAGTGCTAAGCAGTAGTACTTTGAAACACTTAATACTTGATAAGCGAACTAATCTGTATTTCTAGTCACAGATTAGCTCGTTGCTCAGTAATCAAGTAGCAGATGTAGTGCATGTGACCATATCATCGCTATCGACCGTACCTAGAACAATCGAGTAACCTCAACCTACGAGCTAGGCTCGAGGGAAATAACAGACTGTTTAATGAATTTAATAATAGTATAGCTGGACCATGACCTCCTCTGTTAGACGTCATTACCCTCCGCCCGCGCCGGGGGAATGGGGGAGGGCAGGTGCCATCTAATTGGAGGTAAAAGAGATACCAGTCATCAAATAAATATATATACGTAATGATAGCACAGTTGTTCCTAACTGGTCAGGACTTGGATGGGTGACGTGAAGTGGCATTTGTAATGTAATATGTGAGTCGGATGACACTTAAAATTGTAGGTTCTGTCAGTCAATCCTATAGGATGCAGTTCCTAGAGAAACAGAAACAGTGATCCTTGGGAGACAAGAATCGAATAAAAACAATAAGAACAGAAATTAAGTAAAGATTAGCACACAAATGTGATGAGTGTGTCGACGCGACACTTTATGTGTTTGTTACGCTTTCATTCAATAATTGAATTGATTTGGATTAAAATTAGCACCAGGATAGCTTATGTGACCTGGCTACTTATGATCCCGGAAAAACGTGATGCTCTCGTGAATAGTGAAATGTCTGCGAGCAGCTACTCGTAGTAAGATTGAAAATCAAATAACTAACCTACTAATAATATTTATTAATCACAATATTTTTTCCCAAACACAGCCAGAGCTTCATAAGTTAAGAATATCTGGCGAGTGAAGAGATGTTTTAAAAATGTATGGAGCTCCGGCAAGGACAGTTTACATAATACCATAAACACCTCAGGGCTCATTATCTTTTATCTATCACCCAATTTTGAAGTGCGGTCTACAAAATCAGTAACCATTGCAGTTAACCTAGGATACAAAAGTGGTGACTGATGCATTTATCATTAATGCCCCATATTTATCACTTCTTTAGGTATTTTTTGGTAGAAGTACACCGTGCTGGCCGAATAAGAAACAAGACCTTTAACAAATCTTGTCCAGCAGTGACTGGCTGTGAGTGGGTGCCACATTAATAATGACTTTATTACAGTGCCTTACATTACAGTACAAGCAAAGAAGATATAATAATAATGAAGGTACACAAGAGAACGGTGAAGAGATTTAATTCTAACAATGACTCACTGCGAGGGTTCCTTCAAAGGAAATTATTAGCGAGAGCTCAGTCTCAAATCTATTAGGTAAATTAGGCACTCGTCAAATGAACGCTACGTTTGGAAATTTAATGTTTCTTAGTAATATATTTAATTAATTAAATAATCATATTTAAATAGATTAATTTGATTTTAGGGCTGAGTGTTTTCCCTATTAGAGGTTATTATGTAGGTTATCTCGCGTTAGCAACATTTTAAACCATATATTATATAAACATATATTCTTATTCGAAGTGTTTTTTCCATGTTTTGTAAAAGTTGGCCCACAACTGATGCCGCAGCAGACAGCAGACTTCTTCCCTTTTATGGGATAATAACAAATTAAAATTCAAATGTTGTTAAAATTGCCTACATGAGTATGACAAATTTAGAAACGAAAGCAAATTTTGCTGCCAATGTTAAATGCTTAGCTTATCAGACAATGACTTCCCATAGGTGTTGGTTGAATGGTTTGTTTGTTTGTTCGTATTCTTCACAGCGAGAGAATGACGGATCCACTTGATTACATCGTAGTAAAGTATTGTAAGGTTTTCAGGTTTTGCGGTAGCTTCCAGTAAATACAAGAATGGTGTAAAAAAACTGTACAAAACTATAACATCCTTGTAATGTTGCTCGCCATTAATATTATTTACAATGCACGAGCTAGTTTGCGTGCGTGACGTCACCTGCCGGCACTAACGGAAGACCAGCTCTGGTTATTTACAACCAGCATTATGCTGAGTTGGAGCCGGTTTGGACAAGAAACATATAAAATAAAAACTCACATTAATAGAACTAAATTACCAAGACACTTAGGTATTATTAATTTCTATAAATCTCAGTTTTTTGGTTCCAAGTAATAATGTTGTTGTGTGTGCAGGCGCTACATCACCTCGTCGACGATTCCAAGTAACTCGAAACTTATTAGATTGTCTCTTCACTGTGAAATTCATCCGTCGCGCAAATTAAACTCCCCGTTTGTTATTATTTCGCCATCTCCGGCGGAAGAACACAGTCTTTTCATTATTGTCAGAGTACGACTGTAGCTTTGTGCTGTGAGGCGAAGTCCGAAGTGCCTGAATCACCTAGGTGAACCGAGTGCAAATCGAAGTGTCCACATTTTCCTTGTATTTCTGACCTGGGGGATTTGTGGCAACAAAATTAGTGGTTTTTGTTCGTCTTGGAATTACATCATTCAGGTGAATGGCTTTGCAATCATTTTGTTTAGTTTGTCTAATCAGGTAAACCAAGCAGTAGACCGTTACACCGACTGTGTCACGTCAGGACTGTGCACATAAATAATAATAATATGGGACATAATCCAAACAAAGGTGTTCAGGTCCCAAACTAGGCAAAGCCTGTGCTATGGTTACTTGATGACTGATATACATACTTATATACATAAATAAATACATACAGCGGTATTAAGTAACGCCTCTGTACGCCGCAACTTAGTTTGACACTTCAGTTATTAGACAGAACAGTTGTAAGAGAAGCTGTTTATACGAGCGGCTGTCAACTGTCAATGTGTCCCGGGGGAAATTGACAGCTGTCATAAAGTTTACCGCTCGGTTGAGGATCGGGATAGCGATACCTAACGTCAGGCGAGACAATGATACCTCGCACGAGAATACTACTTCCATACGATACCTGACATTAGACACTACAAGGTCACCGTTTCATATTTGTTGTGTCAACTTTGAATGTAGATGGTTTCTATCCTTTTTTTCTTTTATAATTTCCGAAATTTCAAATGTATTCTTAGCAATACTTCTGTTATAAGTTAGTTTATTTTGGTTAATTAAAAAAAAACTACGGAGTCATCGTCAACATCGGATGCCTTTTGGAACATAGTTAATAACTACAGCATTATTATAATATAAATATACAGCATATTTCAAATCAAATCAAATCAACGGAAATAATCTTAATAATAAAGAGAGGTTAAAGGGTAATAAGCGCAAACTATTCACTTTTAAAAAACTCTGTCACACTTGTAAAATTGTTTCAGAGATGATTTAAAAAGTGATTAGATTTAGGTATGTAAGTGCACTGCAGTAGGTAGTTCAATTCCCGGTGCGGGGCGGGTGGTTCCCACGCTGTGTTGTTATTTCCCACCGCGGCACGTAACAATGCCCTCGTTTGGCTCATTTAACGCCGCACTGTCACTCTACCAGTGTCACACATCTCGCCTCAACCTGATCCTATCTATCAATGCATTTCTTTTCTACCGACTTTAAAAAAATAGTAGTTCTCAATTCGACTATAATATTTTCTTCGGTATGACCGATTTTTTTTTTGTATGATCGCGTATATTTATTTTGGTGTCATATAAATTTTCTCAAAATCGATTCAGTTTTAATTTTTAAATCGAAATTACTGAAAACGTTATGTTGGCGCCCGCCGCCTGCCGCCCGCCGCTGCCGCCCGCCGTAGTGGAGGTCAGTCATTTATTAATATTACAAACTTTATTAAAAAAGCAACTCAGAAAAAAAATTATTTAAAAATATACAGAACAGAAGCTTATAAACAATCAACACTCGCTCGTTATAAGTGTGCATCTTATAAACATTTTAATTAAAATGCTGTCAATTTGTGTGTTTGAGCCGAAAAAGATGTGACACTGAGTTGTCGGTCCCGGGGACCGGGCGGCTCGACACGACCTTGGCTTATTTTGAGAGCGGTTCTCGTTTGTTCTGAAGGACACATTCTGATGTATTCTCCTATGATGAAGTGCTCCCGGGCCGCGCTGTACGCGAGTACGTACAAACATACTACAGATGACTGACTGACTGATGAAAAGAAAATTTTCTAAACTCGAAGTAGAGTAGCTTCACTCGCAGTCAAGAAGCGACTTCAAAAAGACTTGACTGCAATATATCAGAACGAGTGAAACCGCGGGATGAAACCAATACATAAATATGAACCTGCAGCAACACATCCAATGATACATCACACATTAAAAAATCTGTCTACTGGATGAACATACAAAATATACAAACATACACTCGACAACATTCCATCCTGTTGGACAGTCGGGTAAATATGTACAAGTACAATAAGAGCCGACTATACATTTTTCAGTTATAATTGATTACAAAATTGTACTGGATCGAGTTTAATAAAAGTTATATAAAAAACTCAACCTTTCTAAGAAAATAATAATTTGTTTCAAATCGATGTAGGCGTATCTAATAACTCGGTGAACATGGAATGGGTAAGTATAATGGAATAAATTTTAAAAACCTCCGATGTTTGTCGCGGTACATCTTGGATTTGAAGCTATCATAGTGCACAGTATTCTACTAGTCGAGCCCTTTCATTTTATACCCATATTGAGTGAACAAATTGTACTCCGCCATTTTGTAGCGGCGGCCATCGTGGACCGACTGTTATTAAACATAGCTAAGAACACTCCCCACTAATACGAGTACACCTTCGAAACAAAATTAAAATTAAAATTGGTCCATCCGTTTGGGAGCTACGATGCCACAGATAGATTCAGATTTTCTCGTTGATATCGAATGAGGCAAGCTAGGATAGTGCGGAGAGCGATGTACGAAACAACGTTCGGATGATTTAAAATATCGTTATATTACTAGTATTTGAGTTTTGCGCTATGTAGTTACGTATTATTAGTTACTGTTGTTCTACTGATGTTGTAGATCCTATCCTGGGGCAAATGGGACATATATTTATATATCAATGAGCGTGTTTACACTACAGCCTATTTTTATGATACTTAGAAGTTAAAGTTAAGGCGTGTAAAGTTTTTTACACAGTTTTATTGCACTTACCAATAGCTTTGAATCTAGCGATATTTTTATAACTACATTATAAGTTTTTTTTTCAATTATATTTATATATATTCAATTCATGTGTGTTCATGTGCAAGTACATAAAAAGAAGTGGTGGCGCTGTCATCGAGTGTGTGTTGGCTCTGTGTATTAAATTAGTTTTTAAATAATAAACATCTAGTTTATACCAATTCAAACAGTGAAATATACAAAACTGATTACAAATATAATGTGACAGTGTTTTCTTGGCGTAAGAATAAGTGGAAGTGATTAAAATCATCAAAAACACTAAACCAATAAATTACATTCTATGCACCATTTAACACGATGTATAAGTAATATCTGATCTTAGATACTCGACATAAACAATTTAACAATTAATAAAACCGGGAAACAGTGACAATCAACTAAAATATAATCATAACATCAAAATTACCCTCAATTAATTCAACTTGTGACTAGCAGTGACTGTGAAAGTGCGTGAATACCCTCCGCTGACTCATATAAACTAACGGCTATTCAATCGGCAAAAAGTCGCATAATTGGTTCACCATTTTGGCGTGTGTGTGATAGGGCTTCGTGGCTCGGCCGCAGAAAGTCCGCTTGTTTATCGTGTAGTATACGGTTCAATTCCAAGTGCGCGAAGAAAATAATTTTGCATTGGGATTTTATTTTATTTATCTTTTTGCATTCTTCTTTTACATTTTTTATTTAAAAAACTAACTTAAATTTATATTTTCGCAAATATGGAGTCAGATGATGTAGATTTTGTGAATAACGTAAATTTCAGGAGGCGACAACGGCAGAGAGCCAGCTCCTTTAATAATCTGACTGATTCATCATTATTGGAATCTACTAGACTTAGCTGTCCATTAACGAATTTGGACCATAGTGATTATCAACTCGATTTGAAACAAAAAATAAGTGACTTGGAGATCGGACTCCAATCGGCAAATAACGAAATAGACAAATTAATGTTTGAAAATTGTCAAATTAGAAAAGAACTAGATAAATGCAACAAAATAATAAATGTGTATAAGAAAATAGAATATGGTGATGTTTATAATACACCTAGCAACTGTAGAAAACGGAAAAGGATACGCGTCTCTATAGATCCAAATTCAACCACGTTCTTAACAAGCAAAAGAGAATCGACGTCTACGGAACTTCAGAGGTCTGTATGTGAAAAGCAGGTGGAAACTATTGAGGAACTCAATGTACAAATAAATCAACTTAAACAGTGGTTAGAGGAAGAAAAAAACAAAAATGCTTTGAAAAATAACTGTAACACTGATTGTAAAAAATCAGGAAAAACTAAAAAACTACCATCAGCATTTTCAAATAATGTTAAAAAAGCAAAACTATCCACGATAAGAAAATGTAAAAAATGTCAAAAAAGATGACGAAGCTTCAAAAACAATGCTCAAAAGTGAAGCTTGAGAATGAACAACTTCAGCATATGATTTTAGGATTACAAACGAGGCTCAATAGTTTAGAAGTAAATGATAATTTAAAAACCAGAAAAAAACAGAAAATATTAAATGCGTTACCAACAAAAAACATAAAATAGAAAAAGAACAAGTTAATATAAGAAAAACTGTTATGTTTTCTGACATGGCCGGTATAGGAATCGCTGCTTTTACTTCAAATCATTTGTTTAATAATAAAATTATAAATTATTGTAAACCAGAAGCTACCTACGACCAAATTTTAGAAGGTTTTGAAGAAAAAACTAAAGAACTAACAGAAAAAGATACAGTAGTGATAATAATAAATAAATTCGAAAAAACAATATTTAAAAAACGAGGATATGTCCAACTAATAAGGAGACTACTAGATAAACAACACAGATTATTTAATGTGATTATGAGTGGAATAAAATACAATTACAGGAATGACATGGACATCTACAATATTAATAAAGACATAGCGCATCTAGCCACATCGGTTCAAAATGTTAAATATGTAGACCCCAATGTAACTAATGATAATGGCAGGCTAAGCAGTTACAAGACTTTTCAGAATTTATTAGCAAAAACAATAATATCTTCAGCCTCATCAAAACTGTTTAATAGTACTTCAACACTCAAATTCATCAAATGCCTACCAGAGAACACTTCTAATTCTAATAATGTACAAAATTTTCACAATCAGGAACAGAAAAACAAAAGCTCATAGTATTACATGCAAACGTTCAGAGTATTAACAACAAGTATTCTGTTATCGAAGATCTTCTAAGCGATTACGAGTGTGACGTACTATGTCTGTCGGAGACATGGGGACAAGATGATAAAATACCTACTATGGTTATACGGGATTATGAACTAGCAACTTATTTTAATAGAAAATTGTTTATACATGGCGGTACAGCTATTTTTGTTAGAAATAATTTAGAGTTTAAAATAAGAAATGACATAAATAGAATTTCGTTTGAAATGAATTTTGAAATTGCGGCAATTGAATTAAGATGTACTAAAATTGTAATCATTGCAGCATATAGGGCTGACAAAGACAAAGATCTTTTCTTTGACTTGCTAAAAAAATTGCTACAAAAGCTTAGTCATGAACAAAAACGAATTGTGTTAGCAGGAGATTTTAATTTTAATATTTTAAAAGCTGACAAATATGTAAAAAAGTTTTTAACTATTTTAGACAAATCCGGCTGCAAGTTTGTATTGAATAAACCTACTAGAACTGAAGGCTCAAGTGCTACGTGTATCGATAATTTCATTGTTAATTTTAGTAACGTTAAAGGAGATATTTTAGATCATAAAATTGCAGACCACAAAACAATTCGATTAATAATTAACGATATCGTTGCAAAAAATATTCAAAAAAAGGAGGTTTTGTTTATAAGGAAGATGACACCTAGCAACATAAATTATTTTCATTTCCTGTTTAAAAAAGAATTTCTAAGATTAAAACATCAAATAATTTCTTGTAATGACACTAATTTGAGAATGAATATTTTATTAGAAGCTATTAAATATTATTATGACATTGCTTTTCCAAAAAAGAAATTCATAGCACGTAGTAATAAGAAAAAGTGGACATCGAAAGGAATAGAAATATCTAAGACTAAGTTGGCTGAAATGGAGAAATTACAAGAATTAGATCCATGCAAAGAAAGAGTTACACACATAAGAAAATATAAGAAAGTTCTGAGAAAAGTATATATATCATCTAAAAAACTTCAATATGGTCATAGAGTAAGAACTTCCAAAAATAAAATAAAAGAGACCTGGAAGATAATAAATGAACAGGTGAGGTATAATAAAAAACAAAAATCCAATAAAACTATAAATAATATCAAAGCTGAAGATGGCAAAGATCTTACTGATCCTTTACAGATAGCTGATGCATTTAATATTTTTTTCACACACATAGCTCACAAAGTAACGTGTAATACTAATACAGACACTGCCAAATGTATATCATATTTAGATGCTACGAAAAAAGCGACTTCGATAATCAAATTTGACCCAATCGATCTCAAAGAGCTATTAACAATTGTTAAAAATATGAAAGAAAAGTACACACCAGACATATACGATATGACTTCAAAGACATTGAAGAAACTTATTTTACAGAACGAATGCTTGGTAGAACTTTTACATTTCTTAATCAACGATTGCTTAGAAAAAGGAATATTTCCTGATTGTCTTAAGCTAGGTAGAGTTGTTCCGCTTTTTAAAAAGATCGATTGTTCAGAACTAGGCAACTATAGACCAGTTTGCATACTGCCAACCATATCCAAAATTCTCGAAACGGTTATTAAATCTAGAATATTAAAATATTTTGAAGAAAATCATCTTTTTACAACTTCTCAGTATGGCTTTCGTAAAGGTCGATCGACGGAAATGGCAATTAGGAAAGTTCTTTACTATGTTTTGGATGCCTTGGATGGATCACAAAAGTGCGCTAGCATATACTGTGATCTATCTAAAGCATTTGATTGTTTAAGGCATGACATATTATTAATAAAGCTACACCACTATGGTTTTTATGACTCTGAACTGAATATGATGCATACGTACTTGTGTAATCGTAGTCAGATTGTTTCTTTACATGGAGTAAATTCTAAAGTTGCTACTATAGATATAGGGGTACCACAAGGATCAGTATTAGGACCTGTTCTTTTCCTCATATATATTAATGACCTTGTCTATGCCATGCCTGATTGGACTTATATTAGTTTATTTGCCGATGATACCCATGTAGGAATAAAGGATAAGCACAACGAGAAACTAGAAATAAAAATTTTAGAGGCAAAAAATATTCTCAAACAGTGGTTCAATGCTAATGGAATTATATTAAATGCGGATAAAAGCATTGTTATGCAATATCAATCTCGCAAAGGTGTGATCAAGAATCCTGCAGTAAAAGAAAATGTCTTCTTAGGATATACTGTTGATCACACTATTAGTCATACAAACCACATAGGTAAACTGTGTAAGAAGTTAGCAAGTGCTAACTATGCGCTCATTAAACTAAGATCTGTATTAGATGTGAAAGATATGTTGTCAGTGTATTATGCATACGTACATTCCATGATAAGATATGCGATAACTGTATGGGGCAACGGGGCCGATATGATTAAAGTCCAAAGAGCCCAGAAGAAGGCCATAAGAATAGTATTTGGATTAAAAAAACGCACGTCAGCACGAAAATACTTTAAAAAACACAAAATAATGACAGCGGTATCCATGTATATTTATAATTGTCTCTTAGAAATTTTTGACGAGAAAGAAAATCTAATGATAAAACCGAATCAAATACCATACAATGTTAGAGATCGCAATAGACCGGACGTATTTCTAACAAAACCAAAAGTTCGATTAGCCAAAGTAAAGAAACAAGGCATCTGGATTAAGATATGTATGTTCAATAAATTACCTCGTCCTGTAGCTAACTTACATGGCAATGATTTTAGGTGTAAATTAAAAAAATTCTTCGAATCCACTGCTTTTTATTCAGTAAAAGAATTCTTACAAACTGATCTGACTGAATATTCATTCTCGAATTATTAATTAAAATGGATATTGACATTAAACAATACTTGACTTGTAATGTTACCGGACTGATATATAACTAAGTATTATGTATATAGTAATCAGACATCAGTATTAAATTTAACATTATTATCTAGACACCAATTTATTTTTTCTAATTTTTCTTTAAATTTTAACTCTTGTTTCGTCATAATATTATAATTCATTATTGTACGTATTGACTTGCCTAGTGTAACAAACGCAGTTATAAGGCCAATAAATGATTTGACTTTGACTTTGACTTTGTACTGGTTTGTACTGGGTGAGCTTGTTACATCTTCGACTGCATCATTGATTACTATTAGGAGAGATCTTGGAAAACGTTGCCTAATTTTTTATAAATAACAATCGATAACCTCATAACGTTTCGTAAATTCAGAAATCTAAATTTTGTTTTACTTACACCGAAATAGTGGACTGATTTTAATAAGGTTAAAAACTTTCACTAAGGACTCTACTTATTAAATTCGGGAATGGCATTCTATTTAGCAAAATATTCTTGATTTTTTATATCAGAGACGGTTAGACTGATGTTAATGAAATATTTTATCTTTAACTGAATTCACGTTGTCACTATATAATTTTTTTTCAGAATCATTTCAGTAGTTTAACTTTAAAGTAAAAATAAATGAATGAATTGTATAAAAAAATGTGTTCACTTTTCATAAATATCTACCATATATACCGTATAATGATTATATAGAATAATATAGGCATTGATAGTACTTTGAAATACAGCAACGTAAGGGACAAAACACACAATCAAGTAAACATCGATCCGTCCGCGGACCGCTTACCAAATATAATACTTACCAAAAGAAAATGAACGTAAATTGTTAAATTATTTCGTATCAAGTTCTATCGCTTTTTTAACGGTAGGGCTCGGCAACAATTTGGCGAGATTAATGGGGGATAATTATGTGAAGGCTGGCAACACGCCAACCTCTCCCCCTCCCCGCCCCTCACCCAGTGCAACCCTCTCACCCGCGGCTTTGTGTGAACACATGTGAGACGGAGGGTTCAGTACATTATGCTCCAAGATGACTTAAGAAAAAAAAAATGGATCTCTGAAATATTTCGAATAGACCAGGCGGAAGGTACTAGGAGGTAAGAACTACGAAGATTGAGCTCATGTAGAGGTTTCTAGTTTTTTTACTTTGGCTAGAACTCGTGTGGAGGTTGTCATCAGAGGAAGAAATAAACATCGCCTATGTGTACAATTTTCAGTTATTTATAAACCCAACCACCGACCTGAATCCTAATTTTGATAAAATTTATATGAAATTTGACAATTTTAACATTTACACACGAAGACGAATTTTCCAAAGTCGGAAACTTACTTAAAATAAGTTTCCGACGAAATTGTGAACCTTCTTCTTTTTACTTTACCAAATATTATTATTATTTACATCGGCTGGTAATATTGGATGAATGGTGCTGTAGTAAACTCACCACAACACATACCTAATACTTTTAACGACCAGTAAATTCATTAGATTTCTATTTAACCACGTTAGTTATAGCTTTTTGAAGAATTAATTATACAGAAAAAAGCAAGCTGTCTTAGATTTCAAAAATATCTTTTTCAACACTGTTTGCTTTCATCTGTAGATATCGGTATGTGTATTTGCTGTGGATAAAATAAAATATGTAATGAATTAGAAAAGAGTATGTTTCTATTGAGTCTGTAAAAGCTCAAGTATAAAAATGGAAGTATGATTAGTTCTGCAACGGTTTTCAAATTCTGAGCCGAGTGCAGCAAGCAGACACCGCATCATCACCATGGTCGACAAGCATTCAACCTCCACTGCACACAATAGGTGTTGAGGCGGTCTACCCTCTTTTGTATATAAAACTATTTTTGTTTTTAATATAATTTTTTATCGGTGTGTAAGTTTCACACTATCTGGCACAGGAAGAAAATTTTCGTTGTCGTATTGTTATTAACAATATTTTAGTTATTAGTTTCTTTATTTTGCTTGTAAATATACACTTACCTCGGTGGATTTTAGTTTATTCCTTCTGCTACGAATAACATTCTTCTAAAGTCTCACCTAGTGGAATCCTACCGAGCTGTGTCTTCAGCTCCTTCCATACAGTTGAAGTCTGGCCGGCTGTACGGACGACATAAGGACGACGTTTACCTAAACACGGTGTCCACTCCAGCACTCGTATACCCCAACAGTTATCGGTTCTTCGAGAACAATGAAACTGTATTGGCCAATTCGGCTTGCGAATTCTTCGAATGCGCCGCACACAACGCTGTTACTTGGTTCATCTAATAAGCTTTGTATTGGCTGCTGAGACTGCCGGTCGATACCGACGTTTTAGTTTCAGCCTGTCCTAATTGAGTTAAGAGCTTATCTAATTTGCTGAATAATTTTACACACCTTGTTGACTTGATAATTATATTATTTTCGTTTTGTAAGCAAGTGTTATAAGCTACAAGAAGAAGCACAACCTTCATACGGAACGCAGTTTAAAAGTGATGCACATCGGATGATTAGGTAGATACATTTTGCTCGAGTCTGTCGACCTCAAAACGCCTTTGTACTTTTTATATAAATGTAATTTGAGTTGCATCAATTTTTAATTCCAGTTTTAAAATCTCACTAAGCAGTTATAAATATTCAAAAAGGTATACTCGTGGAATCAATAGGTTTTCATTCTAAAATTTCTTAACCGAGATGATCGAACTAAAATTTGAACTTTATATGCATGAGATCAATTCATTACTCAGTTCATTTGCCTGATTGGTTCGAATTACTCAAATTTTGTTAAATATTAATAGACGATGCCAATTTCACCCGTTCACGCGAAAAAATTCAAGCTATTTATCGATAATTACCGCCGAATTTATAAAGTTACTTCAACGAACGATTTTTTACAAGAATAAGCTGCGTATTTTTTGCGCAAAAGTTTACGAGAACAAAATTGCATTTTACTATTATAATGGTGGCAGTAAATGCACGGGGCACGTTCGTACCACAACTCAGTGCAATAATTGCATGTAATAATAACAAAATATGCATAAAGTGCGGCAGCTGGCGTCAGGCCAGCAGCCAGCACACCCGAGACGTGCGCGTTCGATCGATATTACTTTTATTGGATTTCATTTGAATAGGAACGCGTGCTGCTCCAACTAGTATTATTATATCTTCTTCGGCCGAACGTCGAGCGACGACCGACTGCCGGCCATTCTCCACTGCGCATCGGCATTATACTGTGGGGCGATCGTATCGATGTCATATTTTGCATATTCATGTAACACGATAAAAATGTTTGCAACCGATAGAAATCTTATTCATTTTATTTGCTTCCGATATTTCGATTTTAGATTTGGCTTGCATATATAGCAAAAACAGTATTTATACAGTAATTGATTACATGCATAATATAGTATTTATCTCTAATTGTTAACATTGTTTTGTAGACGATTAAGTTAAACTAAAATTACTTATTAGCCTTAGGCTTAGCCTACATTGTAATATATCAAGGAATGTCTTTTACAGGTTTTCCCCGTGCAAAAGCAAAACAAATCTTTACTTAATTGTAATTAAACTGGCAAATATATGCAGTATAGGAGGGTGAGTATCAATGATATTGTTGTTAATTGATTGATCACTTTACAGGTATTTGAACATGTAACTGTTACCAATGTGCCCAGTTTGCTCGTCAGCTATTGTTCAGGTGGGTACCCTCATCAAGTATTGGACCCAATAAGCGGCAACCGTGAATAACTGCGGACTCGATCGTGCGTTATGCCGCGATGTACGGCGCGGTGCGGTATGCCTCGACGCGCCATGGTTTACCACTGTTTGCTATACGACCACTGACTAGAACATACGCAGAAAGGTAGTTCAGCTCAAAAACTAGATCAGAGATACCTTATGATTTAAAAAAATATGAAATGGGTTTACCAGTAACTGATTATACAACTTTGTCAACTCTGCACTTTATATCGGGTTCTCGTCACTGAGTATTTATATGACGTTGCCACGTCTTCTTTGCAAGAGTTCCTTCAAGTGCACCGGATGTAATTAGAAGTTCTACATTCTCACGGAATTATAAGTGCAAATAGTATTGAATGTACTCCTATCTCGATAAAATCACAATAATCACTGTAGCAAAGAGTGACATATAATTTGTATGTAATCAATTAATGTGCAAATACTATTGCTCATACTAGCGGTTACCTGCACCTTCGTATAATTACTGGCCCTTGGTGAAACCCATTTCTCTGGCAAACGCATGCTCTGTAGTCGATTCCCTGAGTAACGGCGCGATCGGAGCGGAACAATATATGGCACGCACTTTAACTAGATACGGAATAATCACAATTGAAGGTAATCGAGCCGAATACACTTTATGGGTAGCCGCCTGCTCTGGGAGGATGCTTGCTAGAAGCTTATATAGCATTAGGTAGATCAGTCATTGAGGTGGAAATATTTTGGTATAGGAGATAAACATAATTAATTAGTCAAAGTACAAATAATAGCACAACCGGTTAAAACAGGATCGTAATTGGTTCAAATGATCACGGCCAATCATATTTGTATGATCAAGGCGATCCGAACACCAGGCTTACATTTATTTTATATTAGCCAACCGTTTCCTTCTTTTTGGAAGCCAGTAGTAAATTAAAGTATTTACGCCTTGACCAGTGAGTATAAAAGCCTAAATCGCGGGCGGGCGGACGGTCGGCCGGGGCGGGCGGTGCTCTAGCTCGAACTAATTAGTTCCTGGTAATATGCCGCGGAAAGTTTCGCGGGACAGCGCGGGACCCGCACTTGATAGAGGATAGAATTTTAATGAACTTCGGTCGCTTTACTTCATTATTGGAGGGATTCTTTAGTGTTCCTTGAGATTATGTGACGAGTATTCACATCTACGGCAGAATTAACATACAGGTTTCTTGCTTAATGCATAGCTACTTAATTTTATTTTTTATTTGCATCTAAGATTTGTACACTATAAATGTTAATTTAAATATAACTGAAACCTAACTCTGGAAAGTCACAAGAAGCACAGCTGCGTTTACCGCATAAAAAATCAAAAAATTTGGCTTATGTTTTCATAATTTAATAGAAATCCGTTAAGCCGTTTCGACTTAACGAAGTGACAGATAAAATAATAATACCAACCAACCGTCTTTTTGCGTAGTCAGGTAAGTAAAAATAAGAGCAACATTTAAATTTAACACCTTAGAAAAACTTTGTTGATTTCATCAGCGAAACAAAGTGTACAACTACATAATATTTGCCGGCTATAAAAAACTCTGCGAGAAAAGGAAGAAGTTTGTCCGGCTCCAGGCCCGGGAAAGTTTCCCGGGTGTTTATTACCCGGCTATTAGTTATGGCGCTATCAGGCGTGGATTACGGTCGAGTGGCTCACGGCGCGGCGGCGCGGCCTATGCGTACGCACTATCTCGCGCGACGGTCTTCTTGTCGTCTCCGATATTCTTGATCACAATTTTTTCATTGTGTGGTAATGATTTATATCATAATAATTCGAACGTTTTTGAAAACATACAACATAATAAAGGAAGACTGTAAATTAGAAGATGTTATAACATCTTCATGTAACAATATATTCGTATATTCTTAATAATTTATACGTAGTCAACTATACAAAATGTATACCTTAGCAAAATATATTCGAAATTGATCGCTGAATAGCACTGTAGTAAACCTCTCCATTTTTCTAAGAATACCAAGTCCTAGTAAAAAGTAATGTAAAAAAGCTTTTATTCAACTACATGAACTAAAAGTTGGAAATAAAATGAAACACACTATGTAAAGTTTGTGCAACAAACTTACTAAGTTTACACATTGACTAAGTTTAGTTACTACGGAGCTATCCGAACGGCGCACGACAACAACGAACAGGGTCGACGGCGTCAGACAATGCGTTGCCGCGAGTAACCAAATTACTCGCGGCTTATTTCGGCAATAGTTTTGGCCAATATTGGTCGAAGCCGAAACTGCTGCCGAAACTTGATTTTTGGGCGAAACTCGGCCGAAACCGATACCGAACTTTCGGTCGTACACTAATAATAAATGTACAAGCTGCATGCCATGTATCGTTCGTTGAGAATTATACGGATTGTTACATACAGAAAATATACATACTGGCATATGTAAAGACATCTACGATGTCTCCTAGTAAAGGTACATCGCTCAATAGGCTAATAGGAAAATTACTAAATATTCGTAATAATTTCGTTGGAAAAGATTAGTAAATACATAATTTTTATTCACAAAATTTATCAGATCCGGTAATTTATCGGCACAAAGGACAGTGCGTGGTGGTGTACCGACCGAAGGCCGGACGTTGTCAATCCGGCAATTAGCGGGTTCGACGCGCTGTCTATCCCTCACTAACTTACTTTATACGCTGCCAACACTACGATGGTTTTCAGTTTGTTAAAAAGTTGGAGGTGATTTGGTGTTTAACATGGTTTAGATGAACTTTGTTATTGTTTGTTTGGATTTGGCGTTAGAGCTCTTAGGTAACATATCTTAAACTTAACAAATCCTAATATATTGAGGGTCAACTAAATGTTAGAAGACTAGGATTTTCGAATGTTTTGGACATTTATATTATTTCACAAAAAAAACGAAAATTATAGCCGAAACCTGACATAATTTTTTCTTCAATATTCAGTGATTTTATATCTTTAAAAAAGTGACAAAGAGAGATGTCAAATAAACTTTTATACTTATATGTTACGTTTAACTGACCTGTATTCTCTTAAGCTGTCGCTTGCCCTTGTACCAGGCGATGGTGGCGGGCGGGCGGCTCCCGGCGGACTCGCACGCCACCTCGTACCGCCGCTCCGCAGTCAACGCGCCGCCCTCGCCCAGCTCCGCCGGCTTCCTGATCTCCACCGTCAGCGGCCGGACTGTGGGAGGAACACACAGGATACAGATATGGCAGACCGCAGCAGTGAGCCTGTGAGTGTGATGTGTGGACACTCACGGAACATGTCGAGCACCAGGGAAACCTCGCGCGGCGGCACCAGGTGCGAGTTGGCGGCCTGGCAGGTGAACACGGCGGCGTAGTCTCCGCGCCGGATGGCGGGCCACAGCAGTCGGTTCTCGATCACATCACCAGTGTTGTGCTCGTACTCCTCGTCCACCAGCACGCCGTTCACCAGCCAGCGGACCAACGGCTCGGGACGACCTGCGAATAACGTTAACGCCTTCAGAATCATCAAATTATTTTCTATCTTCTATACACACGTCGTTTAAAATGTGCAATTGTGATTGCCTGTGTGGTGGTGGTATTAATAATACATTAAACACACGCCTCGAGAGGAAACTTAAAGCGTAGGAAACTGCAACTGAACAAAACGCTGAAAGAGCTCTGAATTAAAACAAACAAGTTTAAAAACAGATGTAAGTAAATAAACTACAACAAACGGAAGCATTACTCTTCTTTAGCAAGTTAGCAGTGGTATCAAACGGACTTAAAACAGATGATACCGAAGTAAGCGCTCCGAGCAACAACTGGCAACGGCTTGCGAGTACTTTACGACCGTTTGTCTCGTTCCCGACGGGAACTTAACAATACGGACTTAGCAGGTGAGCACATCCCTAATGATCTAGCGACGTCAGCCCCCACTTCGCACGTAAACACTCGGACGACATCTCCCATCGGGCCCTTTGTCCCGCGACTGCTTGTTTATTTGTCCGCCACTATGTGCGCTTTTGTTCGGCCCCGACGCTCCGCTATCCTTCCGTCCACTTCGACCAAATTGAATTAGTTCAGCTCTCGAGTGCCGCGGCGAGATCTAATTCTGTATGTCAATGGATTTAATTTGGATTTGCAGACTACTCAGCGCTTGCGAGCCGTCGGTCGGAGCGCAGTCGGTGCGAGTTGCGGCGTCTCCGTTGAATTGATTCGTTGTTTTGTTCGCTTTTTCATAATCAGGGAAGTGGGTCGCTCGGGTTATTGTAGTAAAAACTGCGGCCTAATTTAGAGTCGTCACCGGCGCGGCATTCCGGGAGCCGGGCCGGCGAGCCCGGCGTGCCGGGAGGACCGAGCGACCGGGTGGTGCTTTCAGATTCGCGGCGCCGACGGCCGCTTCCGACTTATTGTTTTGCTGTTTCCCTTTGATAAACAATATCGCCGCTTCTTTGTATTGGTTTTTGTTTGGTTAATAAACGGAAGGCCGCCGACTCGGAATTAAGATTTATTTGATTTCGAGGGATTGTTGTAATGAAGCGATCGATCGTTATAGCGCCCCTAATCCGTAACGCCGCTGTTTGCACACACGGTAAACAAAACCTTTATTGTTGTAGCGCTTTCCGGAGCTTGTCTTTTTCTCTTTTCCTACGATAATAGGTCGGTTGTGAAAATCAAATATTAATTTTGAAAATTAAATTGTAAAAAATTGCGTGCGGAGCGAATGTTCCTCCAATTGAAACATAATTCTGTCGTAAACGTATTCACCTCTCACTTATTATTCAGGCCATTTAGCCGGCAAGAGGAGGTGCATAATGTCGGTCGAGGTGGGACGTCTCACTCCGAGCAACAGGCACTCGTCTTCATAAAAAGTGAGAAAACAGAGCGCTCTGAGCCTTCGTCATTAGAAAGGCATCTGCGTCGGGAGAATTGAATTTTTCTCTCCGTATTTTCGGGAATACGCTTCAATCAATTTCTCGATTATGCAAATAAGGTGGCCTGCCGTCAATTCAAATTCGCCCGTGTAGGTACGGGCGCGGTGCGGGGCGGGGAGGGAACGACCGCGCCGGGGCAATCGGACGCGATCCTTTCTGATTGGAATTGCGTAATTTTGACTTCGTGACTCTTTTTAACGACGTTTACGCTTTCCTTCGTTCTGTAGGCTTTTAATTACTCGGTTTGATCACGATTCGTTTGCGACCGTCGGTTTTCGAGAGAGAGCGTTTATCGGGCTTGCGGCGAGGCTGACATTGGTCGATATAAATTCGGTAATGTGGGTTGTTACGTGACGAATTAAGGAATGTGAGAGAGTGCTTTTGTTATGTCATTAAACGTAACAATCGTTCGCAAGTGAGTTAAAAGCTTCGCTCGCAATTTGATCAGCGAATGGTTACTAAGCGAGCGTTACACAGAGACGAATCGAGTCGAGTCAAGCGTCGTATGTTGCCGGAGTCGTGTCGAGTAGTGCATTGTATCCGATGGATTGTGTTTTGTTGGTGAGAGCGTTTTACTGTCTCAACCGGACGTGGGAGGGAGAGAGCTGTGAGCCAGGGGAGGGGGGTACAAAATAGATTATTATTGCGTTTTGTACGCTCCATAGATGTACTAGATCGAGGATTTAGTTGGCGACGAGAAAGTTATTTATTTGTGATAATGTAACAATTAGTTTTACTGGAAGCAAATAGTTTCGTAGAGAAACACGTCGCTGGATTTACTCATACGCATAGGACCATATAAATATATTATGCTAATTCAAGAGAAATATATAAGTACTTAGAACATCATAATTTGTTAATTATTTTTTATTTGTAGCAAGTTTTCAGGCATTTATATTAGTATTATTGCAAACTGATAAATTGTAACTAAAAATAATGTAAAATATGTATATACAAATCAGCTGAAATAAATGTAAAATATGTTAATAATTCTGTCCAATTACGAGGACTACGCATGCAAACGGCTTCCTATTTAATGTGTTTGCATGTTTCAGGTGCTGCCATAGCATTTAACCAGAAGACCACGGAATTCAGCGATACTGTAGCCCTAGTTGAAGCATGCCTAGTCTGGAATATACTGGCTCTCAAGGAAGGCTGCCGTAACATACAATTAAGTGCTTGACGACAGATTTTACAACTTGTGGATGGTGCTAGCCAGGCGAGCGATAGGAAATGCGAAATGCATTGCTTTCCTTCACCGGCAGCTCAAATATATTTTGTTATTATTTTATGCTTTACACTTTATTTGGCATTACACATATAGCAACACGCTGATATCTACACTTTATGGTACATAAATTTTAAATTCAATATGCACTAGATTTAGTCGGATATGCCATTAATTTAGAAATTATCTGATCATTTGAACCTTTTCACGTTTTTTTTACAGAAAGAAAGCTTTAAGTTTATGAGTATAATCAAATCATTTTAACGAATGAGGTCAAAAGTGTCATTCAGTAACAGACTATAATTACATAACACCTCATGGAAATTTCCATTTTTAATTGTAGATAATACTGGCTGGTTTTGTATATCTAATTTTTGATGTAACAATCGTTCGCAAGTGAGTTAAAAGCTTCGCTCGCAATTTGATCAGAATGGTTACTAAGCGAGCGTTACACAGAGACGAATCGAGTCGAGTCAAGCGACGTATGTTGCCGGAGTCGTGTCTATATTACATAAATAAGAAGAAATCCATTGCTTTAACTACCAACTTATTTGTGAAATGTGATTCCTTGACTTTTTGGTTTATACTACGATTTCGGCAATATATATACAAGTAAAATATGAATGTCAAGTGATAGAAACGGCGCGGGCGCTAACACTCCCCCCCGCTTGAAAGGTATGTATTCGGAGGTTGCCATCTCAGTGGCAATCTAATAAATTATAATCTGACAATGGATTACGGCATTAGCAAGACTCACATGAAATTGATTTACTAAGGATCGCTGTCATGGCGCGAATACGATGATTTCGTAATGAGCTACTAAATCATCTCTTGCGCCTTGATTGGGAAATAGAATTAGGATTATAATCTATTAATGTGCAGTGATTTTTGCAGTTCTAAGATAGTTCTAGTAATACAATAACAGATAGGACTGTTTTGTTAAAGTTTATTCGAATACTACAAGTACATTTTTTTCACATTTATTTTCGTCAATGTTACATAATTAGTAAACGAAACAATTTCTACTAAATTTGGCAAAGGGTTTTTATTATACTCAGGTTTCTCTACATTCGAATAGCTTCCGCTAGTGATTCTTGCTGGCTGTTCAGTTTGTCGAAATGGCGTCTTACACGTCATATGGACGTTTAACGTGTCAACAGTTATGTCGGGTAGTTGTCTGCTGAGAGACGGTACAGACCTCCGAGCACGCGGCAGGTGAGCAGCACGTCGTCTCCCTCCTCGTGCGGGCCGAGGGTCGTGCTGTTGATGACGCGCCCCCACCTGTCCACCACCACCGGTTTTTCAGGAGGCACTGAAACAAACAAACAAACCATACACACTCTATACACTAGTACCATTAATTATCTTGTCTATGAATACATAGTCTGCAAGTTGGCAATGCTGCTTTCGATGTACCATGCCTGTCTGGAAGAATCCTAATCCTAAGTAACTTCAATAGTCCCAGATCCACAACTCTTTGGATTATCTGTGGGTAGTGGTCTCTAATTTATATAACCGAGTACTAGTTTTTGGTTTAATTAGACATTTCGTTTTTACTAATGACACTTGCTTGATCAATTTTAGGGAATATTTAAACGTGGTTTAAGTAATTGACCTCTGTTTCCTAACCTCACGTTTCCGACACGTAATTATACACCACCAAATAATATTATTACACAACTAAAGTAGGTAGTGCTAGTTATCAAAGAATAGTAAAAGATCCAACATAAAGAAACAACCGAAATAAACAAATAGTAGTAGCAATTAATAGCAATTATTGAATTTCAAACATAGAATACAATTTGGAAACGTACGGAATTATTCTAACCTCATTTTAAATACAATAGTGATTGAAATTCCGCTCGTAATCTAGTGAGATATTACGCGAGCGAGTAGATAATGAACCGCATAGCGTCGAATCCATTCTGAATCCGCATCATTATTCATCACCAATAATCTTACTGGCGGGAGCCTACCGCCTACAGTACTGTGCGTACGGGATTTAATTAATTAAAACAATATCCGAGAGCGCCCAAACAGATCGCAATTAATCAGCACGATACAACGCAGGTGATTGCTAACAGCTACCTCCGATTAGCATCAAGCTCCAAAACAATACTCGAATAACCATTCACTCGTGGACCACTCTACTGCCTCGACATACAGTAGAAACTAGCTCGTTCCAGCCGCAAGAGGCGCGTTGTCGATACCCCACCGCACGTAGGGTATTTCGGTCGATTCCGTTTAAAGCATCAAAGCCCAATTGGGTTTTACATCGGACATAGAGGCGTCCAATCTAACTTCAGGCGCATTCGTGGAAACTGCAGCTCTTGAACGAGTCAGCATATCAATTAATTTAAAACTAGCTGAATTTTGCAGTTTTACTTGTCACTTTGAAATTTACGTTATGTCATGTTAAAAAAAACATAAATTTTATAAAGTATAGTGCCACAAACTTATCTGTAGAACGGCCAAAAGCGGGACTAGTCACTTATGCTATTTAGAAAACGACATTTTGCTGCTGTCAGTCGACACTTTTCGATCGTGGCGTCATCGATACAATCTTCAGTAAAGTTAGATACTCAATACTGTTAGGGAAAAATGCCTAAATATAAAATATCACGTTTTGTTGACTTCAATCAGCCCGCGGCTCGTCAAATTCAAAGTTATCCAAAGGGGTGGCAATAGAAACCGATCCGATCCGATTAATCCTATCGGCTGAAATCAATTTATAGTTAACCATCTCACGTTGATGGCGAGTGACATAATCTGCATTGAAATTCACCGAGCGACGGCGGGCAGGCGGCGGCGTGAAGACAACGGAGTAATCAGAACAACACTGATGGCCTGACAAACGATCAAAACTTCTAAATTCGATTGAGTCGGATCATCACTCGGATGGGGTTTGAATGTTTATAGACACGGGAAGCTTACGAGCTTTATTTCACTGAGAACTAACGTTTCCATTTGATTTAGGATGGAAACAGTAACGACACTCGTTAATTGGATAGCCGTTTGGTACAAATTGGTATTAATCAAGAGAACACACCCCGCGGTGGACGTGTGTCAAGAGGAGGCGGTGAGTCGATGGGCCCGCGGGACTCGTTCAATTAATGTGCCGTGTCCGGTGCGCGATTACACCGCCCGCCCGCGGACATACGGACATCCACGGACACCGGCGGACATCCACGGACACCGGTGGTATCTGCGGTGCCCGTCGTATCCACTACTACTTATCAACAATCTATTTAATTAGACTTGAAATAGTTATAATCTTTTTTTTAGTGTAACAGTGTTTCAAAAATAAGTCTTCTCGTAATTTATCTTGACGAAACTTAGTGAAATGTGGGTTTCACGATTTTTTAGATATTATTATTTCTGTTATTCGGTCAATTGGTTGTCGATATTATAATATCAGAAGAAAAAGTGTTGGCGAGGTCTACATAGTAGATATTTATAACGAAACTTATTTCCTTTAGTCACTCAAACAGTTTAGGTTTTCGCTACCTCCTCCTACCTTGACAAGTACTAAAGTGATTGGTCGTTTGAGTAAATACTGTACGTATACCGCCACCGCCTCGTCCACCCAGAACAACTTCCTAGATGTGTATTTACAATAAACAAATAAAATATAAGTATTATTAAAAAATATATAATATTTGTATTTTTACATTTTCTGTCTTATTTTTCCTATGACATCATTTTTTTCTTTTGTAATCAATGACTGCGTAAAGTACAAACATATAGAATATCCAAGACAAAAATCTTATAAGAATAATAAGAGGAAACGCAGAATGCGTCAGTCGGCTTGACAAACATGTTTTGAGTATGCCAAATGAAAATCAAGATGATATTGTACCTTCCCGACAACACGTAGAGAGGGGGGGAGGGGTGGGGGAGGGGAAATACGCGCCACGAGTGTACGCACCATGTTACCTGACATTCTACCTGCACCTCTCACCTTCAAGTGCGAGGAATGTAGCGATTAGCATTTCCCTGGCATTTCTACCTAAGGTCAATTGTTCGCGCCCAACTTCCCCAGATATTCCTTTCCCTATTTTTGTTTGTACGTAAGAGGTTTATTGTTTTCCTCCGGAACTATGAAGACGGCGGAATTAATTTGGGCTAGGATTACGGGTTTTATTACGTGTTCGTGCCCCTAGCTGGTACTCCAGCGTCTCGGTGCCCTCCAACTGGGATCGTATAACACGCTCAAATTGAATTATTTCTTTATTTATGCTTTGTACCCATATTGGTTTCGCCTGGGGAAATGTGATTTGTGCGGGCTATAGTGTCGATGACGTCTTGCGGGCTAAACAACAATTCTGATGTCTCATACAATAATTTCGTTTTATGTTGCGAAGTTTATGCTTTAAATTATCAAAGAATATTATCAAATCTAGCCAAGATGAAATAAATGATCGGTGGATGATTAAAAGTTTCAATATTTATCGCTCACATTTTACTCAGACTAATTTACAGACACATACCTAGTTGTCAATTTGTAGAATCAAACTTTATTTACCGTAAGCAATAGTGAAATTAACTTGACTTAAATTTAATTATCATAACATAGTTGATTCCCCGCCCCGTCCCGTCCCGTGGAGTCGGTGGACTACACACGAAGTGACATCACGCGGCTCACTGACGCGGAATGAATGCGCTAATTAAATCTATCATCCGTATAATGACAACCAGCGTTCATGGAGTGAGAGTACTAACAAATCATTGAAATAAAGTGTGTGTTATTGCGTGCAACACAACCGGCTATATTGACTACGAGCAAGACAAGTGTCCGCTCAGACTCGACAACTAACGTGAGTTTAGTACTAGGGTAATTACACAATCATGAACAGCTTCATTGTTCTGCAAATTTATGACTTAAGCTGAACAATAATGTTAAATAGAAGTGAAAAAAAACATAAACCAACATTACAGTCGTGCTTCGCATGCATCTGCCGAATATTTTTTTAAAACACCAGTGACCAAAAATTAAAAACAAATGCATCATGCTTCATCAACATTGCTTAAAAACCTGTATGTGAGTACCTACATCAGGACAAACATATAAACTGACAGACGACGAGAGAAAATGTTGGCAGACTCTACGCTCTGCTCGCTAGATCAAGAAGCAGCCTCTATATATTTTAACCATAAATGCAGTTTAAAAAAAAACAGTGACACTTCATAAAAGCTTATAACCCTGATGCACGAGGCGCGCTGCACTCCGCCGCTGACCTCGCTCGCGTGTGCACCAGATTATTGGCGGCGGTAACTGATTTACTTCAAACGATGTATCGCATGCATATATTCATGACGTCATAATCGATCACTGCACCGAGTGAAGTATGCAAGCCGTATTTCCAATCAAGTCAAGCTGCAGACCGAGTTAACCTATGGATATACGGCTAATATAATCATAAATATTGCATGCCGAAATTAATATTGAAGATAAATATTTGTTTAAATAGGTGAACTCGAGAGCGTGGTGTCTCACTGTCTTGTCACTGTCGGTATTAAATTAAATTGTAGTGTAATACTGTTCCAATACCTGTAGTGCGAGAGTAACGAGGCCGCGACGACGCGCGAGCGTGCCGCATACAGCTCCTTGAGGCGTAAACCCGCCGCGCGACCGTAACTTGTCGTCAGTGCAAGGCGTGGTTGCTCCCCGTCGTATATCTGTCGCCGGCTACACCACCAGGTACACGGGATATACGTGGCACTTCAACCGCAACGTACTAAGATGCAGTAGCTCACGTCTCGCTTGGCGAGTGTAGGTGTGAGCGACAGAACGGTAGTGTAGAACTAGTCGAGTGTACTCACACTGGTGTGGAAGACGACTTTACGATTGATGCATCTTTTTGTGTCATTTGATTACGACAATAAACCACTTGTTTTTAATGAAAATCACGATAACTGAACAATTGCAAGCACAAACTCAACATAGTTAAACTTATTGCAAAAAACTTAAAAGAAAAAATAAGAAAATTCTTTACGACTTTCTTTCTAGGCACGCTGCTCTCTGCAGATCGGTTACTTGATATATTAACTAAATGCTCCAACCCACCACGGTTTGGAGCATTTAGAGCATCTGCTATATATTGTTGTTGTGGTAAGTCATTTTGTTTTTGTATAAAAAAGCCCAAACATAATTTAGAAAAAAATTTAAGCCAATTGATAATAATTAAATGAAATTGCTCGTAACATTATACTCAACACTAATTATGAAAACTCCGAAGGTCGATTACTGTGTCCCACGTCCCCGAATCGGCACAATGAAGGCGAATACAGTTTATGAATACGTATGAGCCGCGCAATCATTAGATTCGATTGATTGATGTTATGTTTGCGCCAGACTTCATTAGCGCTCTGCTCTATACGACACTAATTGAACACACACATTCAAATAACATTTTATTTTGTCAATATTTCATTTAAATAGAAAAAATACATTGCTTTGAAAACTTTGAACATTCAATGCGAGTAATCCTGATACAGTTTCATCTCTTCGTATGTAGAAAAAAATATTAATCTACTACAAAATGTTGTAGTAAAAATTTGGTTAAACCTGTCACAAGGAATGTCCTAAATTCCTAGAATACATGTAAAATCTATTTAGAACAGATATTGAATCACATAATCCTGTAGCTCATCAATTCGTTCTAGGTAAGCAATACCTTTTAAGCTTAATTTTTATACCTTATTTTAATTGCACATAAGTATAAAATGCGTGTAGTATCAAACGATTATTTTTGTCAAATCAATTTTTGAGCCAACCTCAAATTGAAGGTGACTTCATTCCCAGTTTTTAGCTCTTAATTATTTAAAGTAACTGACATGAAATGTTCAGATGATAATAAGATACCTAAATAAAACTTGAATGATAGTTAAGTTATATTTTTTTATTGATTGTATTACTGTTTTCTCACCCACCATAATATGATGTTAGAAGTTTCTAGAAAAATGAACTTCTGCTGTTGCCCCTGGCAATAAAAGTGAAGCTGACAAAATGTTACAAAACTAAGCCTCCAAAAGCAGTCAGTGAAAATGTTGTCTCTATCTAGGAATACATCATTTACATGCGGACTACAATTAATTACCGAGTACTTTAACAAAGTAAGAAAGCATTGCTTAAAATATTCGAAGTTAACTGAAGTCCTCAACTAGCTCTAGACATGTAAGGCTACCACTTGTGATACTCTCTACAATAAAAAATTATCAATCTTCTATCTATTTAATGACCGGCGAGCGAAGTCTCTAAGCATTAACTCACCGAAAGTGGCATTTAACAACTGGTTACTTCCGTGGGTCGGATGAAACGTTAAAGTATAAGTCCCGGCTGTTAGTCATAGCATAGCAGTCGTTAAGCCATATCAGAGGCCCCTAGGGCGGATTAAAACTCTTGACACAAGATGACGGCACTTGGCGTTTTTATAATTTCTTAGTAGTCTTAGAGTGTAGCAGTTAGCTATCGGCGAAAAAAGAGACTCGCACATGTGCGCTCACAAAAAATAAAGTTTGAATGAGATGTCACCACAAAAACACCAGTTTATGACTTGAACCATTTAAAAACAAAGATTAGAAAGCACTACAGTTGGCCTTTCTTTAGAGCTATTGTTTTCTGTTGTAAATATAGGGTCAGGAGAACTTGCTGCGGGTTGCTCGTATGTCGCCCTTTCACGCGCTCGACGATTAAAAGATACTATTAATATACCTTTCAATTAAGTTGTTCTTCTTCATGAAGTTGTTGCTCTTGAGAATAGAAGAAGAACAGCGACTTAATAGATTATCAAAAAGAAATAACTGGTTTAGATTTCGTTACATTAGGTTGTTCCAACTGTTAGGTAGCTTACATATTAGAGTTGGATGAAAATAAATTTCCTCGCGTTCAGGTCTACAGTTCGCTAAACTACTATTAATAAAAGAGTAAGTCCTGGTTTAATGATTGATAGTCGCTAAGAATCAACGCGGAGCTAATCCGCAGCACTTACATACATGGAATTTAGAGGGTGTATTTATGATAGGATGTATTAAGAAAGGATTTTCGGAAATTCCACCCCTATAAGAGTCAAATAGGAATTCTAAGTTTGAAAACTCTTTTATTCCATTTTATGTAGCGAGCGATCAACGCCACGAGTGACAGCAGTAGCAGTAAGTAGTCAATGAATAAATTTCTGAAAGTTATACTGGTACTCACCAACGACAGTGAGGTTGTATCTGAAGCTGGTGGTCTGCGTGTTGCGGAAGTCGACCCTGCAGCGGTACACCCCCTCGTCCCGTCGCTTGACGTCACGCACCAGCAGCGCCGCGGGCGCAGGGGACGTGGAGAAGTGAGCTCGAGGACCAAACACCTCGGGAGCGGACCAGTGACGCGCCTCCGACAGGTGCTTGCCGCGGACGTCGAAGCTGAAACGACAACAACCTGTTAAAGAGGTATACCTTTATTATTTAGAAAATTAACACTGTTTTTTCTTTTAAAACACGAAACGAGTACATGACGAGCCATCGTCGACAATACAAACGTTTTATTATAAACGCTGATAAAATTGACCGATTTGTTTGTACGCGAAATCATAGTGGAATATTTCTAACTTTCACATATGTGTAGAAATGGAGATAAAGACGTACAAGTGTAAGTGTAATTTAATCTCAACGACTTTTATTGCCTTTTAAAACCGTCGAGCAAAATTGTCAGCCATTCAACCTTAAACACACTAAGTACTCGTACTCATATATTATATTGCTACGGCTAATTTGAAACGGTAGTCAAGTATTAATTGAAACGGCGGTCAAGTATTATTTGAAACGGCAGCCAAGTATTATTTGAAACGGCGGTCAAGTATTATTTGAAACGGCAGCCAAGTATTATTTGAAACGGCGGTCAAGTATTATTTGAAACGGCGGTCAAGTATTATTTGAAACGGCGGTCAAGTATTATTTGAAACGGCGGTCAAGTATTATTTGAAACGGCGGTCAAGTATTATTTGAAACGGCGGTCAAGTATTATTTGAAACGGCGGTCAAGTATTATTTGAAACGGCAGCCAAGTATTATTTGAAACGGCGGTCAAGTATTATTTGAAACGGCGGTCAAGTATTATTTGAAACGGCGGTCAAGTATTATTTGAAACGGCGGTCAAGTATTATTTGAAACAGCGGTATTATTATGTAAGTATTATTTTTTATGAGTCTACTGCTCCATCAGGCGCGCAAAGTAACCACCGAAAAAAAAGCGCCGATCAAGAATGAAGTCTTCGTTGTAGGTACTCTGATAATACTCGTAACATAGGCGATGGCCGCCTGCTGCCTCGTGGAGCTAAATGACTTAAATACTCAGTAATGGAGTTACTACCAACCAAAAAAAGCAAAGGTAAAAAATATACTATTTGTTGAATCTAAATGAGGGCTGAATCTGCAAGTCACCCTATTACAAGTGGCTATTATTGAAAGGAATGGTGCCATGCCAAGTTGCAGAAAGAAACCGCGCGTGGCATCAGATTCTTGCTTAGAACCTACGCAGTATGTTGTATCACATCCCATACGCCTGCTTATGGAAGTAGTACGATACAAATTTAAAAAAAAAAAACCGCAGGTGCAAAGAAAATACTGATTATGTTACAAGAGCTACAAGTAACGTCTACTAATGTAGTCTATATTGCGAACGTTGACATAGTTTCATCATTTTTCGATCCTGTAATAATGCTAGTTTTGTTCATCAAACGCTCGGATAGTTAACCTAGGCTACTATTGAAGTCCCAAAAATAAAACTTTTGCTATTGCATTTGGCACGAGACCTGCCACAAAATAAAAATGGCTGTCAAAGCAACGGTGAGGTTATTTTATTCGCCGACCACGGTGCATGTCGTGTGGTTATTGTCACGAGCAGGCCGCGCTCGGACGGCGAGCGTCCACCACCGTCGGCCGCAGACCGCACCGTGCCGCACGTCACCCGCTCCGCACCGCATCCGTATCGCACTACGCTCTCTGTCCGCCGTATAGTACTGATGTACGACATACAAACATTACGAACTCACTGATGAAAGTAAAATTGGACAAACACGAGACGAGACGCTTTGCGCGCTTATGAGCTTAAACGGCTGAACCTAGAGACATGAACATTGTAGAGTACGAGTATTTATAAGGCGTAAAAGTGTACTAAAAAAGATTTTTGTAAATTGGGGTAAATTCTAAGGGGGTCTAAGTTTGAAACTTTTTTAAATTAAATTGATGTCGCGAGCAACGCCGTGAGTGACAGCTATATTCGTATATATAATACCAGTCTGGGTAAACGACCCTAACAGTTTCCATACACACAAACTAAACGACACTTCTATTAATATTACCATCCGACACACAATTCTGAAAAGTGAAACAGATGCGACAAATTCGGAATTGTCCTATTAGGTGAGTTAGTGTCGGTATTTTTGCATACTGAGCTATGAACAAACGAACGACTATAAAAGGCTACGTAAGCTACGCCGTAGGCTTATAAGGAGCTACGCCGTAGACTGCTACGCCGATGTCGTAGGTAAGGTAAGCCTAGCAGTATTGTGGTTTCAGTAAGAATGGGAGACGAGGTTTATCTTGCGCTCTAATGCGCATGGCTAGCCTAGCTGTTTTGTATAATCCGAACGTCAAGTAAGCTCTCGTCCCGTTACAGGTCCAGTGTGTGACTGAGCCGTGACACTTGAAATGTAACAAGTCTACACTATTGGTGTGTCAATGACGAGTCGGTGTTGACTGTCACTAAGCGCAGGCGTATAGATCTTTGTCTTGTGGCGCGTTGAGTATGACTTAGCAAACTTGTATTCAATCATCACATTATTGCATGCTAATTTGCCAAATAAACAAATCTCAAAAAATATACCTAACTTATAGTGTGTATCTGTTTCATAATTTTTTTTTGTTTATATTTAATATATAATATGTGTTAATTTCTAAACCAAAAATATTTTCAAGTCTTATTAAAATAATTTACTATGATAAATATTAAGAATATTTATCGTTAGGTTAGAAAGCGACATTATTTGATGCCCACTGTTCAAGATGGTGTGTGAATGTTCGTGGTGTCGTCGTGACGATATATCTAAGAGTGACGCGCGCGTGACGTGTCGCTCGTGACACGACGAGCCGGTTATTGGTTGTGTTTAGACGAATGTCTCGTGGAGAGTACATACCAGATAGATATTCGTGTTTTTGTGTGACGAATATTGACTGTTAGTTTGTATTATTTTTGAAAGTTTATCAATATATAGACACAGACTCTACGCTACTGTTTGTACGAGTATGAATTGTTTCATTATCAATTTAAATGGTATTTTCTTTAACTCGCGGCTATATATATACGCGAACCTTGCCTACGGTCTAATCTAGGCTTGTCTAGGAGATTAAACCAAAATGTTAATCAAATCCGCCCAGCGTTTGCAGCGATGAAGGAATTTACTAAATACATAAAACCCATTGACTTACTCTAACTAAAGTAAACTTATTTGATAAAAATATATTCAAGTTACATTCGTTTGTAACGTTTCTAGATGTGTGTATATAAACTTTTGTTGATATTTCGAGTAAAGAGCAAGATATATATAAATATATTGCAACTATAACGCAACTAAAGTTGGACCTTTACAACAATCAGGTACTCGTGAAAAGCTGTCTTTTTAAATATTATAAAAGCAAGAGTTTAAATAAATATTCTGTATTCATCTAACACCAGACGCGCCCTTCCTCGATCACGATATCACGTGATAGTGTCACCACTATTGCAGCGTGACAGTTTAAACATCGTCGGATGTGCGTGACAATACGCGGATATGATGGCGCGTGATACGTGACACGGGGACGTGACGAGAGACAAGCGCATTTGTTGTTTTTTTTGTCACGTCGCTCGGCGACTAATGAAACATTCAGCGGACAGAAATGTTTGCTTATCTAAGTAAGCGTGTAATGATTGTTATTTTACAGATTTAGTGCATTTTGAGAATCTTTTTCAGGTACGTATCAAAGTCTAGCTTCTATAGCGATATACTTACATGACCTTCGCGTCTATTAATGATTTGAGCCATTACTCGCAAAGTAGTTTCGCGAACTATTTACTCGAACATAGAACATCTTGTCCAACTTGGTGTGACTAAATCGGTTCTACATTTTTTTATTTTGTTATATATATTCCATAACAGAGTATGTGCGTTTATGTGAAGGATAGCACGTAAAGCTCAAGTCATTGCTACTTCATAATGCCAACAGCTTCAGTTTCAGTTTCAGTAAGATGCGCCGAAACATTTTCATAAGAATTTGATAGGTATTTTGTTTCTCAAGTGGAGAGGAGCAGCTGAATATAGTATCGTATTTTGATGAGTTTATTATGACTTCAAGACTACCTATTTGATCGAGTAAGTAGAGCATCTTTCTGCTTTGAGTTGTTAATTTTTTTGTTTTTATGTATGTTAGTATGCTTATCTGTATGTACAGTGCTGGCGTATAGTATGTTGTTTTTTACTTAATGTTACTTGGAACTTATACAGGTTCTATAAATTTTTGAAACTTTTTAAACCGTTGCGGATTTTCAATTGGGACACTGGGGGGAGTACTAAGTTCTTTAAACAAAGGTACGTTTGCTACAATGCCATTTCAGTTTCATTTGATTTCAATAATAGCTGAAACATGCAACATTTAGTTACATTTAATAGGAATTTTGCATATATGAACTAATTAGACAGAAGCTTTTAAAAACATGCAATAAACTTAATGTTGTCAAGATACGAGTAACCGATCGTTGAACTACTTCTCTACCGTAAAAAAATACTGTGAGTACACAGCAGGCAACAATAGAATATAATAAATCTTAATTGTAACATTAAAAAAAAAACTACAGAGTTCAAACATAAAAAAAAACTTAATGACTGCTTTCTGTCACAAACCACACCCAAATGAACATAATGCTGGCTGAAACAACCAACGCTCATCTTCCGTGTTAACCGGGAGTTGACGTCACGCACGTCATTAGAGCTGTCTTTGCTTTGAAACAGTGAAGTGACCAGAGAGCAGCTCACAAAGCGATCCATCGTAACACGTAAGTAATCTCAGTCCGACGCGACCTCACATAGTGTCTGCATAAATATGGAGAGAGCGTCGGCGCGGGCTTGCGGTGTCACACTCCTAGTTAGGCCGGAGGTACACTCGTTGAATTGCAAATTTAAACATGACGTCATCACATCGCGACGGTTCCCTCGCGACTACTCACTTACTGTGAGTCTCCAGGATTCCACCTCGAGATACTCCGGCTCACGTCTGCGTTATTTTCATTTGAATGTACCTACGCTTGGAAACTGCTCTGATAAGTTTTATCTTAGAGTTGCTGGTGCGTAGAGTGTATGTAACTTTGTGACTGTTCCCCGTGGAGGTTACGAATCCTTCGAACGAGAATACACAAAATAGCTGTGCTCGGGGTCTGCTTATGTACTATGCTCAGTTTGTGAAAAAATTGCTTCTTTTATTAATATATGTGTTAGAGTTTCTCTTGATGTTGGTACTTGCGTAAAGGTTTTGTAAGGATAAGAACATGTCTGATTTGATATTTTATTTTACTAGAAGCTTTCACACGCGACATAAAATTGATATCAGAAAATTTCAATTTCACACCCCCATTAGACTCCCTTAGGTCACGAATTTTATTATGATCTTAATGAATATGACCCTCCAAATTTCATGTCCTAAAGTCAGGGGTTTATGCCAGTAAGATAATATATTACTATATCTTTACTCTTTTATATAGATTTATATCTACGAGTAACTTAAAGAAAAAAAGCTTATTGTAACATATATACAAAAATACATAAAAATACTAGTTCGCCATGTGCCGTGTTGTAGGTTATATACTCGTTTATTATTTATTATTCTCGTGGCGTTGTGTTGTTGTTGTGGGTAAACAGGAGAGAGAGCGGCTCACTCGGCACATTACCGCAGCTTCTCCTAATAGCTTTGCTCAATTCAGTAATTCTACGCGTTGTAGTGAGCCTTATCGCGTTACATGCGGCAACGCGGGCGGGCGACTGGGGCGGGCGGCGGGCGGCGGGCGGCCGCAGAGACGCACCAAATTGATTGCTCTGTTTAGATTTTGAGGTTCAAGTCAATATTACGTAAATAGGACTCATATGTAGCTCCGTGGCGGAAGATTTTGCTCAAATGTATACATATAAATGAGTAAGTGATATGACTAATTGGTATTTGCTAGGAATCAACGCACAACCTAAACCGCTCAATCTAGAGACATGAGATTTGAAGAGTCTATTCATCGTAGCGTGTAAAGGTGTACAAAGAAAGGATTTTTGGAAATCAAACCCTAAGAAGGTCAAATGAGAGGATCAAGCAATTTCTTTGTATTGCGCGTAAACTTGATAATAAAATGTAAAATCTAATTTTTTTCATTTTATATCATGTTAACGAAATTCGTGATGGTTTTAGTAGTAGTAGTCTCATCGACGTATAGTAATTACCAGGCATACAGAAGTACATCGCATGTACCTCATTACTTGAGTGTCACTGACACCATCAATACTAGTAATTACTTACTTTACGACAACTTTTAACCAAAAATACCGACCTACATGTATTATAATATAGAAATAAAAAAAACCATAGGAGGATTTTTAGTTAAGTCGAGCAATTAAATAAAATCGTAGACAAAATATTGTTTTTGTATTGTTTGCAGATTTTAGAGCTATTTCAGTGTGTGTGTGTAGAGCGTGTTTACATATGTACTAACGCATAAATCAAGTTTCAGATAAATCTGATGAAAGTGGAATTAAACATCGCGTCGCAGCTGCGACACGTATTGTGTACGAATAAAAATGAATAATTCTTGCCGACACACGCGCGTGCTCCTGGTAGGGCCTTGTTACACCGAGCGCGCTACTAGGCCCTGTACTCAGCGAACGACTTCATACAGCGCGCGCTGTATAAAATCGTAGAATTATTTTTCAGAAAAAAATACTTTGGACATTTTGTAATTGGAAATATAACATTTTTCTAATGAAAAGAACAAATTATAAAAAACATTATTATGTATAAACGCATTAAGAGTACGAAAAAATAAAAATGGTTATTAATATTTTTGATGTCCGAAACCAATTTTTCAAAAATAATTCAGTAATTTTGTATGTCAATAATCCTGAAATAGTGTAAGTTCATGGTCACGTCTCGAATTTCGTGTCTTATAAATAATTACTGCCCATTTTTTCCCCTGTGTTACGGGCCGTAATGTAATGTGTTACACAACGAGCATTCGTGCACTCATTGCGCTATGTTTCCCCTGACAGACTGGGTCCTTATCCTCTAACAAACATATCAATATGTTCTTCTGACCATGCAAAACGAACAAGTTACGTATGGCACAATATATGATTTGACATTTGCTTAGTGGAAACCGCTCTACTTGAATTCTACGCGACTAAAAGTAATAAGTCCGTGTTACGTGTTGAAATGTTCGCAGTGAATACCAGTCATCGACTTGTAATGCTTGCAAACACTGCTTGTGTAACGTTACATGACTCACTGTAACATCGAAAAGCGCTCACGTTGAGAGTGTTGTCACACCGAGAGCTCCTCGATTCTTCTTACACCGCCGCGTCTGTCTCTACGTGATTTTTTGTGAATAGCCCTAAAATTATTTATCTGACGTCGGGCCTTTGATACATTATTCGTTGGTACACACAATAGGACGATGGAATGGCAGTTGTTTTACTCGTAGGTAACAATCGCTACAAACAGAATGATTGATCTGTCTCTCTTCTATGTATATTTTTTATTGATAATCTTCTTTATTTAATAACTTTAGATATCGTATTTCAATTGAATAGAAATAGTAAACATATTCATCATCTGGTTCTGATGATTCAATTAATTGTGACTGTAGAATCCTAATTGAAAATCACGGACTGGTGATCAAAGCGGTATAACTAATGTCAGGTCCAGGTATTGCGTGTATTAGAAACTAATACCTCGAGTAGATTATAGGCACCGGATTAAACCCGTCCCATACTCGGACGTGGCGGAGGGGAGGAGGTGGGTAGGGGGAGGGTCACGTGACTATTAGTTCATTCTAGCTTGCAGGAGGTCAGTTCAGTATAGGACAGCCAGCTTGGCACATATTGGAGAAGTTTTGGAACTGTACTGGACGGTGGAGTCATAGTTCTCGCTATTTTGTAGACCTAGTTATTGATATTGCATATATGTATTTAAAAATTAATTGCTGTTCGTTTGCCTCGTTTAAGTCGAGAACGGTAGAGTCGATTGAGTAAGTTTCGTTTTCAAATATTTGTGCAAGTTCAGGAACGTTTATACGGGAAGAAGATGTTAGGCGGTATGAAGTTCTAGTTAAAAGCTGAAGCTAGTATTTGATAAAAAAGTAGATGAGTAAAAAAGTGAATGAAAGATACAGAAAATCGAAAATAATTAAATGTAATAAAATAATGAAATTGTCAGCATTATCGCTGCAAACAATGTGTATTTGTTTAAGATTTTTACGACTATCGATATCGACATCAGACGAATTGTTTTTTATTTGTGTAGAGAAAAGTGTATCAAAGAAAATCCACTACACTCGTGACTGGAGATACTTCGAGCCCGAAGCCTTCATCTTTAACGCACATAGCCCCTTTGAAGATCACAAAACAAACGGCTCTATCCCAATATACGACGTAAACAAACCGTCCAATACCCATTGCTGTTCGTGGCCGGATATTTATTTAATGCAGAGTCGGTCGGCGCGGCATCGGATACGATACTTGCGATCTACCCGCGTCGCACCGCGTCGGGCTACGAAACGACGGAGATTACTGATCTCTGATACCTCATTTGCTGTTACAACGCGAGAAAGCGGAAAAATACTCTTTTCGCGTCGCCATCTGACAATTTTATGTCTCGGTGATTGGATATTCGAGCTTTTAATAAATTCTGATATCGCTCTACGAACTTCCTTTTCCTGACACCAGGAGAAAATGAAGAAAAACAGTCTCTTCAGACGATATTAAGATCAAATTTCGTAGTAAATATACGAGTCGTTCGCTTGTTAGCTCACCTTAATGGCGCTCATAACAATAGCGGCAGTTGTAATGTTCTCGTAGTGGTAAGTAGCGTGGTTCCGTAGGCTCTAATGATTTGCATTTAAACAAGGCCATCAATTAGCATATAAAAAGGGCGTCGTACGTGCGAGTTGTACGTGTGCGGGACGCGAGGTACCAGGAGCACATAACTCGGCAGGCGGATGTTGTGAGCTCGTGAATCATAGAGGGCGCACGCGGCATGCTACTTGTGTCTATGTCGCGATGAGGATCTACAGAACTTATAAAGTTATTTCAGTTTACTTGCTGCTTTAGACCGTATAGTCATTATAATCAGTTGTGCTCGTAGTATAAAACACTTTTCTTTTGTTAATTTACTAGCACTAGTAAAAATACCTAGAATCAAAGTTGTATCATATTTTGTCACTTGTTTTTGAAACTGTCAAATTGACACCAAATTAATTGATTAGATAAAACTCTCAGAAAAACGAGTCATGATTTACAATTTGATAAATAATATTAAACTCTGGGAATGTCCACATCGAAATAGAAAAAATATAGTTGAGAGCTGCTGCTGCTCCCGGGCGTTCGTGCTAGTGCGTTTTGTTTGGGATGACTCTTTAAGTAAATCCTGGTGAATCCACGCGGTCGGGTCGGGTGTGGACACCTTCACGGCGACGTGGAACATCTCTATTACTAACATACATAACACAACAAACACTTTACCAAGGCTTTAGGGTGTCTAAGACCCTCGTCGCCCTTGGATCGTGAGTATGCATAGCTCTGCGAATCGCAGACAGTTCAATACCTCTTGCGGATAAGCCTTTTATTGAACATCGACAATACAAAGCTTATATCATCAAAACCATCGCTTTGACCTTTAGTTTTCTTACAACTGTGCATAACGTCTACCATTTTCATAAAGCTTAGACATTTATAATGTGTAAGCTGTACCTATGATGCCTGTAGCACATCTCAGCTTTGTTACGAAATCAAAACAACTTACTCACTGCATAAATTACCAAACTCGAGCTTAATAATCTTTGCAGTGACGTTAAAGAGACGTTACACTCGCCTAAACTATCATTTTTAGCATTGCAGGAAAGCTTTGAAAGAAAGATTGCATTGTGAACTAACTAATTGGGACCTTTCCAACAGTCAGGTACGCGTGAAAACCCGTCTTAAACAAAATAAATTGCAATATAGCTTATAGTGAAATTAATTGTCAGTTAGTCAAAAAAATTTAAACAGTAAGTCACTTATCATAGTTTGTAAATCTAGAGGAGTTACAAGTAAATGGTCCATGAAAATAAAACGGTCGAAAATCACAGAATTTCCCACTTTACTTGTTGTTTTACTTCCGAAACTAAGTTTCATAAGTACTTCTAGGCTTCGCAGTCTACTTTACAATACTGTTGCTTATAACTTCAGAAAGTTATAAAAACTTTTTTTGGCAACATTTTGTTAAGTTGGAAATAAAATCTTTTCTTCGCCTTAAAAGCTTTAGACGTGTCAATTTTACAAGTCAGGATTTGTAAAACATCTATTCTAAGAAGTATACAATTTAGTATGTTTGAAACGAATTAGCTGAAATTAGCTGAGAGCTTCGGTTCAGTTTCGAGAGAGCAAATATTAACTGACAAGTCGCGCGCGGAAACTATTCAACTAGCCAAGTTGGGTAACTCGGTCCTCGTTCGCTGCTACGAGTAAACCCGAGTGCACAGCCTATAGTATTCAGCTGCACATGAATTCCTCAGTACACGAAGGCTTTTACTCGGACACAATACTCTTGGGGAAACTCGAACTAGGCAAAGAGACGCGTTTTTTGCTGCATAACTTCCTACCGACAACTTTTATCAACTTTGCTGATGCTAGAATACAGTCGAAAATATTTTTTATTCTGTATATTGTTCTGGGAATTGTACCTTTGACGTCATAGCTAACAAAGTTTTACTAGTACTGATACTGACTGAAAATATCTAGAAAAAAAACACTTTTGAAATATGGTATAAGACTTCCATTGCAGCGTTTAGAGCAACAAACATTTGTACAACAGCAAAATCCTGCGCTGTGTGCTCTAGTCTTAGCCGGTGCTTAAAATGTTTAGTGAGGCAGCACTCACGGCGGCGCCTGATCTCGTGGACAAAGCAAATGTCCACGTCAACTGGCGCTTAATCCGCGTCGGACAATGGCGCGTCAAATGCACGGAAAGGCACGGAACAGCGCAAAAAGCACGAAACACCGCCGCGCGGAAACTGAAAACTAATCCGTGCAAATAGGACACAACTCAGGGGATTGTGACGCGCGCGACTTGATATGAACTGATGTCGTGCTATATGTGTGCACTATTTGGATTGTGTTGCAAAACATGACATAATTCAGTACGTGTTTACGTGTGCCAAGATTAAGTCTAAATATTATATTCAATGGCTGGCTACAGATAGATAGGTAGTGTCTGGTTAATTTTAACTAATCACACACTTTTTAAGGAAAACAGAACATGAAATTTACACAATTTTAAGTAGAACATTAAATTATTTGACTCCCAAAAATTTCAAAAGTATAAGAGCAAAAGTTGACAAATTAGCCTTGATTATACTACAAGTGGCTACACCCTAAGAGGTCTCAAATTAGTAACAAACATAGTTGTGTTTAAAAATATATATATAAAACAATTACTCTATTTGACTAGAAAATAAAAATAACAACTATCCGAAGTCATAATTTCAAATTTACAAGACGAAGGTAAAGCTACAAGTCGTCACATAAAGCATGTTTGCTAATATATCCACATTGAGCGTATGTTCTAACAAATGAAGCTCTCAAACAGTTCGATAGCACCGTACATCACGTGATACGGATACGTCCGTCTTACGGAACAGCCCGTAAAGCCATCGAGGATGCCATAAAATCACGGGAACCTACATGGTAACACGCCGCCCGCTCCCCTGCGGCCAGGGGGGGAGGTATTACGTGTTCATAGCAATTCATTATAATATGCCAAGTACATATCACAGCTTAGGTTATACTCGTAGTTGGGTATGTTGGGCACGGTGTTATATGACGTGTTAAACGTGGAAGAGGAGGCTTTCCACCAGCGATATGAGCACGCACTAGACCAGCACTTGAGCAAGATTATGTAGAATAAAGACTAAAGTATAGAAGAAGGTAGACATTAGCCCTGTCATTTTCAGAAGTACAATGAACGAATTTTGAGATTTTTTTACGAATTTACGTTCGGTATTTTTTATGTTTTCTATGTTTGAATTCGTTGATGCATTTATGTATGTATTAGTTGAATTCTGTATTTACGTTGTTTGGGTTGGAATAAATATACCGACTGATAATTTAATAATTCAAATGAACTTAAGTTTAGATACTCCTGCTCCGGCTCGTATCTGGTGCAAAGGTCAAAGGTTAGCCATTGCTTCTCAGCGTGGAAATGTGGCTAGCGTAATGGGCATCTTTGCGCCAGTTACGGTCAGAGGTGGGTTATTTAATTAGTTAATTTATTAACTATTTTGTTGATATCATCAATTTTAATACGTGTATTTTAAATAAACTAAATAAGTTGACAGATTGTGTAGATGAGGTTGCTAAAAGATTGTGTCAGTTGTCAGTTATTTGTTCCAACTACTGTTCGCATAAATACTGCTTATACACAATAACTTAATGCGTTAACAAAAGTACAGACACCGATATCAACATATAAATATATATATAGCAGAAACAGAGAAAACGTGCAGAGCTGTATGGCCGAGTGTTTAGCACTTGACATGAAAAGGATTTCAGCGGCTGAAAAGTTTAGGTGAAACGTATCGACGGAGGATGGAGCGTGTAGTTCGTCTGATAACCGGTCCGTAGCCATCGTTTATAGGCTCTCTAGTGCTTTACAAGCCGGAGGGGAGACTCGAGTGTGCTTCAAATACAGCTCGGGACACGACGGTCAAATGATGGATCAAGTGCGGTTAGCATTGCAAGTTAGCTTAGCTTTTACTCGTATTTCTAGATCACTCGGTGAATAATACTGAACGCAAACGGTCTTAACGCAAAATATATTTGTAAAACAATTAAAATATTATTGAGTAATTGTTTTCTTTATTATCTGTGATGTTCACGTCTTTAAAATATTAAAGCCAAGTTTATTTTTCTCATTTGTTTCTGCACTGTAACTTTTTATTGGTCTTCTAACAACTTTCCAGTGTAGTAGTAAGAACAATAATTAGTTTACTGTTCTAAGTATATAAAAGTAAGATTGTTAGTAACACTGGTAATCAACGAATTTGAACACCCTTCTAATACATATAGGTACTATAAAATACTGTAGATCAAATTTCGAAATTGGTTGTGAAACACTGGTAAAACAAAGTGTTTGTGGTTGCATAGATTGCTCTAAAGAAGTGATGGTTGTGAATTTATATTTAAAAAAATAACCGAAATATCTCAATTGGTTTGTCCAAATCTTTTGTAGTATGACGGCAAGTGTTTGAACTGGACTTTGCGTTATAATTCGTAAATATTAGGGTTAAATCACGATTTTTAGAATATTCAACACATAGTTTAACAATAAAATTCATATTACTAATTAGTTTGATTTGATTTTTTACTGTAAAAAAATAATCAGTTGTAATTTTACTAAAAATGTATATATACTCAATATGAAGCATTATTAAAGATTTTTTTTTGTTTAAAAAAAACACAGTTTTTTTGTTTAACTCTTTTTAACCCAATGTAACTAAACACATTGGCAGATTATTTTTCTTTCGTGCTTATATACTTAATCTGTCAGTTTCATGGATTATATGTATGTTTGATGCCTTAATATGTGCTGCTAAAAATTTCTGACCTCTTATAAAATCCTGACTATCAGCGGGTGGACCGATAAAAACTAAATTTTCCTAAGCAACCACTCAGGTAGAGTATGGGAGATCTGTTAGAAACATGATTTCTAACTGACCACCCAGCTTAGTGATTAATGTGGCTGGTAATTGAAGAACCATTCTAATTGCTCTACTGTCACTTTAGAGCAATCCACTCGGCCTCGACGAAAAAAAATTAGCTATCTGTTTCATGTTACGAAAAACTATTACTTTTCCATACTTAAAACATAAAAAGCGTTTTATGTTTATGTAAATAAAACTGGCAGCAATCGAAATTCCTTTTTTTGTATTTTAAACGCTAAGGCGAGCGCTGGAAAAGTTTCCTGAGAAGTTTAAAGTATTCCTGTCCGTAGAGCGGTAGTAGGTACGTGGGATGACATTCTTCATTCACGTGTTTCGAACGTCTGAGTTTATTTTATTTTTAGAGCTAATAGAAGGATTATTTCGATGCAAATTGTCTTTCCTATTTACTAATTATAAAGTATTTAAGAGATATCATTTGGAATTTTCTGATTAATTGTCTTTTTTCTTATTTTGTAAAAAGTGATGAAATGCTACGTGCATACAGCTCCACCACGGGGATAAGTTTTGTGGTAATTTTACCTACTAAAATTCCACCTCAGCCGCTTGCTGGTAGGACACGGGAACGCTGTAGCGTGATCGTGGGTTGTCTGTTGCCAGCCGTTTTACTATATACTGTCTATATAGACTTAGATGGTTAATTATATAACACAAGCAATTAAAAAAAAAAAAAACTTAAAATTTCTAGCCGCTCTTTTAAGATTATGTGAATAATTAAGGCTAGTTAAATAGCTCGTTAGTATTTAGGACATATTCATTGAAATATACTCATTCGTCTCTATTCTTCATTTAAAACCTTTAGTGTTTAAAAATTAGCAAAAACATATTCTTTTTTCGTAACTGCCGAAACGGAGGATAATGTGTTTCGAGTATATGTTTTACACCTATATTTGTTTATTTGAATGTAAGTATAATGTATGTATAACTCTTTTTCTATGTAAATATAGTATGTATAACTCTTTTTAACCCTATACAGCCTCAACCCGAACACAACTTTTCACGTGCAAGGGTCATGGGTTATATAGGCTCAATGTAGTAGCATCCTACGGTTTCACTCGCTAAGTTGGTGAAGCTTTCTTGAACTCATGTTTTACCAATATATCATCACACTAAAAATTTCAATGCCAAATTGCATGTTCTTATTTCCTATCAAACTAAGCTCTACGGCGCTCGTCACTAAAATTCCTACATTTTAATAAGCAGCTAAGTTTTTAACAAGCTGGCCAACTTAAAATCGAAACAGACAAATGTTGAAGTTGGCGAGCTCGAGGTGATTTTATGAAGGTAATTAACGTGAATCGCCCAAAGCAGTAAAGTTGCCCGGAGAATTATTAGTAGCTAAGTACTTAAAGTTAGTGGTAGTGATGGTAAACCTCGGCGCGGGTTCAAGTCTAGGCATGCACATCTGAGTTTTACTCTAAATGAAAATTTCTTCTCTTGCTTTAAAGATGAAATGAAACATCACGTATGTATTATTATCTACCTTGTTTATTTGTTTTTACTTTACTATGATATATTATTATACTATAATAATAGGCATTTGACCACAAGTTCACACGACCACGGAAGTCAGCGATTCTGTAACCCTAGATGGAGCATGCCTAGTCTGGAATACACTGGCTCTCAAGGCTGCCAGAACACAGGTGCTTGGCGCCAGACTTCACATCTTGAGGATTGTAGCTATGGTTTCCTCACGATGTTTTCCTTCACCGGTAGCTCAGGCTTTTTTTGTATGTTTCGTGTGATCGAACCTCGTACTTATTGCAAGCAATCGACTCCACTAACCACTCGACAATAAAAACTATAATTATTAGCTGTTAGCTACCACAACCGAGAGATTTATACAAGAAATAGTTGGGCGTCTCATTAAAATCAAGCTACTCACAGAAAATCAGCTTGATAATAATCAAGTGCCAGACATGGTCTAGGGATCCTAGACTAGATACTAGAACCAACATCAAAATTTCTAACAAAAATGATTAATACTTTTACAAAGTTATGAATTAGAAATAGAGATTTTTGTAAAATATTACCGCTGTTTTATTCAAAAGCAATCAGTATCATATATCTGGTCCTAGAAATAACAAATCTTTTCGTACGTATCAAATAATGATTATGATGAACGTCGCGCCGAGTCTTCGTGTCTCTTGCATAACTGGAGGCGAGGCGGGAGCGGAGCGGTCCCGGGGCGGCTCCGGGCCGGCGCGCCGGAACGACCAGGATATTAAGTTTCCAATAAACCCGCTGTTTGCGTTTATTTTTCCAATTTGCTTTATTAATGCGGGACTTGATTAATTTCCAGCGGATTTCCGTTCAGCGCGCCGCCCCGCCGCCGCCCCGCCGCCGCCCCGCCGCCGCCGTCGATGGAAACGATTTCCAACGGATTCAACTAAATTCTACGATTATTAATATTATATTTTTTGTGTTTGTGGTTACTTGGTAGAAACGTACAATTTTAATATTATATTTAAAATGTGAGATAAATATTCTGTAGCGTAACAAGAAGGCTTCGATATTTGTTATTAGTCGTACTAACAACATTAAATAAACTATACAAAACGAAATTTCTGAAAATTTGCAGAACTTACAAATAAACTAAGTTCTGTCAAGATTCGTTTTAAACTACGACCTGTACTCAAGTATGAAATTTCCAGGGAACGCACAAACTTCCTAAGTAAGTGACTAGCAGAAAAGAAAAAATTGACAGAGCCGAAAGTGACACGCTTCGGTCAAATAATATGTAGAGTTATTTCAGGTTACTACATTCGGTTCTTCAAGTGATGAATAACTTTCAATATGAATTGAGGAAGCACCGTACACCGATGGGGAACAAAAGGTTCTTAAATGGCGACCACAAACCGGAAGACGCAGCGTAGGTAGGCTGGTGGACCGACGACATAGAAGTGATGTATAGCCAGTGGATGTAATTGGTAGATTGTCAAGGGGCCTCCCCCTTGACCCCTATGCTTAGCAGTGGACGTCTTCTAGCCGATGATAATGATGATGATTATTGCGGTGCCAGTGTATGCAAATTTGTATGCAATGCTCACACAATAACTGCTATCTATTCTTTACACGGGCTATTATTAATCAATGAGATGTCGTAAATCTAACGAGTCGACATGTTTAACGGGCGGTCAGCGGTTAACTGCTTCACGTGTGTGGCCGACCGCTGCTACCGCCTAACGGTGTGGTTAAGTCAATATTGTGTAATGGGACCCTTCCCAGCTGAATCGGTGATTTTCAAAACGAATGATATATATTATTTGACCCACTAGCATCGCAGAAGGACAAACAAAAACGATAATAAATAATTAATATACGAAATAAAAAAAAATATAAAGTAATTCATTAGAGCGTTAAAAAAATATCAAAGATATTCAACGAAAGAAAAAAAACCTGTTTGTTCTTGTACCGATGACGAAATAAATAGTTGAATTATTCCTGTTTGCCCCCGAAGTCTAACCATTCGTAATTCGACAATTTTTTGGATTCTATACCCATAAGGTAAAAACAGGACCCTGTTACTAAGACTTCTCTGTCCGTCCAACTGACCATCTGTTTGTCAGCAGGCTGTATCTTATGAACCGTGATAGCTAGACAGTTGTAATTTTCACGTAATTTGATGTATTTCTGTTGCTGCTATAACAAAAACATCTAAAAACAGAATAAAATATTTTTTTTGCCGTCTTTTTCTCGATAACATGTAGAAACTTGAACTAATGTTGTTATTATTTCCGGAGTTCCATATCTCAAACAGAAAATGACAAAATTCTTACAGGACTACTTAGTTATCCGTCTGTCTGTCGTGACCCTGTTTCTCAGAAATAGGTGGAGGGTATCAAACTGAAATAATATCAAAAACTGAGTTCTACTTCTAAGCTAATGAAATCAAAAACAACAGCCGTTTGTACTGCAAATTTTCGACACTCGCAAGGGAATCATAACCTACAGGGAACTTCCCGTGAATTCAGAATCTTGAATTACGAAGGAACGTCTTATAACACAAATAAAGGAACAATAGCGAAAAGCATAAATTGGTATGTACATCATATAATCAAAATTAATTTTAACTATTTATATACATACAGGTTTGTAAGGAACCCTCGGTCTCCAAAGTCAAACTCGAACTTAGCCAGTTGTTTCAAGTTTTATGATGTTTAGTTAGAAAACAAGCAAGCTTGCTAATATAGCCTTATCAGCGTTTAAGGTAAAATATAAATTTTCAAGAGTTACATAATACGTAGTCGTTTCACTCTCGCGCGTCACATTTCTCACTTATTGTGGCGTGAAACTTAATTCTAGTAAAGTGAGCCTGTACTCGTATAACGAGCGTGGAGTCACCTCGTTACACACATTGGATCTAGCGAGACGTTATATAGACATATATATATATTACATTACTTAACCATAACTGTTATTTAGAAAAACTAACGCGTGTTTTATTCATATTGTTTAAGAAGACGGGTCATCGTTGAAGACACGAACAACCCATTTCATTCCTGATGAAGTGAAGTGAAGAAACTATAGTTGGACCTTTTCAACAATCCGGTACGCGAGAAAACCCGTCTTTTTAAACAATATAACTATGTTTATGATAATATCAACTCATATAGGTATTCCTTTGCCGTCGTATTATCAGATAGTACTATCAATGGTGCTGTGGCATTTTTTTTCTGCCTCAATATCATTACATCGATAATACCATCAGAAGTTTGGCTCTATTATTTGCATTTTTGCAGATTTTGTGTACAGTAAAGTTACATTTCAATTAATTTGATTTCAATTCTGCTGGGCATGGGTGTCCCCGAAACAAAGAAATCGTATTCGTGTACGCTTGAGCTGATAACATTTTAGTAATTAATAACTCATAAGATAAGATAAAACAACTATGCATTAAGAACCAACTAAAAAAACAATACAAACATATGTCAAAGTTTTGTTACATAAAGATATACCTAGATATAGATCTACTAGTAAAACCAATTTAATATTATTGAAGGAGTTTTAAAAAAATTATGTAATCAACCAAAATATGGCGGCTTCCATTTTGGACCGATTTTTATTTAACACTTCCGATTAATTCAGCTTTAAGATATTTTTTATAAAGCCGATTTATCCATTCGGAAGCCATCCATGCCGCAGACAGACAAAGACACAACACATTTGTAACATCCCGTACTTTAAAACTTACTTGACTTATCTTACTTAACTTACTTTTTACTTCCCGTGCGTCCAGAGTTAAGAATGAGACTATATTAAAAATACAATCACAAAATTCAAGTTATCACCGCAGTAAGACTGATGTTAAACGAAGTACAAAGACTTTCTTTTGACTTAATCCAGGGCAAGTAAATAACCCTGTGTTTATAAGATACATGATTATTGTAAATGTGTACGGTTAGGTAACGAGCCGTATTGTTTACTTCACCTTACACGAGTCAGACCTCCAGGGTCAGACCTAAACTATTACAATGTTACTTCATCTAGGCTCTCTGCTCAGGGCTTTGATTTTTTTATTAGAGCAAAAAAACTTAAATACAAATTACAATATAAATAGTTAGGTATAATTAAATTAATAGTCACAGGATATTATCAATACTATATTATGAAAGGTCCAACTATAGTTTTGTTCATATTCGGTGAACTGCATCAGACACGAAATGAGTCGTTCGTGTCTTCAACGATGACACGTCTCGCACTGCGCTCGGACGGGTATTAGGTACGCGTGAAAACCCGTTTTCCTTAACAATGTGAATCAAAAACGCGTTAGTTTTCTAAATAAAACTATCTTACGATTAAATCTTTGAATATATGTTTTTAGCGTACTAAGCAGATCATGAACAATCTAAGCACGTATACGTATAAGGCTAGCTTCACACAACAACATCCTATAATAAAGGTCCGGCCACAAAGAGTCCAGAAGCGTCTAATCGGGTCCAATCAATTTGGGCCAATCAGGGCGTGAGTAATTCGCTCCATTACAGCACCGCCCTTAGGATCCGCGCGACATAAGGTAAACCTTCCACTTATACTAAACACAATAACTTGATCAACAGTGAAAGAGAATGGGCTTTGTTAGAATTGACAATACATTGAGAGAGGCAAAATAAGATTCCAATTGAAAAGCCTACAAAAATGTATGATAATGTATTTACGTATTTTTTACTCCTGGGGCTTTATTTTTGAAACGTTCGAATTATTTTTTATCACTCCTTATAACGTCAATTGCGAATTTTAAAAAAAAGCTCATTCTTGTAAATTGATATTCGTCGCTAACGATGTTAAAATGTAATTCACAGATGATTTCTTTCGCAAGTGAATTTTGTATTCATACGAGCAATGTCCAAAAATAAGGCCCTAGTGTAACATTATTTGTCAACCCGGGACATATCCCGAGTTGACAAATAATGTTTGTAATTCTTTTTTTATATAGTTATATGCTAAGAAAATTCATGGTTTTGCCTTCACTATCACAGCTACTGATATATCATACGATACGATAATAATCTCGATACGAATAACGCACATCTCATATTTTGATAAGAACTTTCCTTAAAATTATAATTTTGATTATTTTTTTATTATATTTTTTTTTGGAACTTTATATCTGTGACTTAACTACCTGAATTTTTATCTTACATGCTGTCTGTCAGTCTAAGTCTGTCTGTATTTACCTACTAAGAGCTTGACATCAAAATCGTCTTCATATAAAATTATAGGTCATCAAGCATTCCAATACGCTTGGTCTGTTTCACGCACAAAAGTAAAAAAAAAAAACATTATAAAAAAATGTATGTCGGAAACATAAAGTTGCTCTAACATGAAACACCAAACAAACTGCATTATTACAATGTAGTACGAAGCCACGAGGCACATTATAGCATACACAATGCTTATTACCCCTTTTTAAAAATGCACACAGATATTTTCATACGAAACATTTCGTGTACCATCTTCATAAAAATACAATTCGAACCTTACGACTTGGAAATAAAGTCGTAAATTCGTTTATTTCCGGTATGCAGTAATAATCATAGAGCTATAAAGTTTTACAAGCGGCGGCGAGATCCAATATCCACGTCAGTGAAGTGATTTAGTGACGCCAATCACGCCTACTCGTCGTGTCGCGCGCATTTACACGCTCCGTAATTGAGATTTTAATTTCAACGCCACCGTTTACAATTACATCGGCTATATGTGACTTCGTTAATGTGTTAAAACATGTAATATATTTTAAATTATCTGGATAATAGTAAAAATACATCAGTCTGCTGTAAGCATAAATCGCCTGACAATAAATGATACGTTATTTGACATTTCGAGGCCATCTTTGAGGAAACACTGCGACTATGCGATATTGGTTTTAAAATGATAAATGCATTATACACAATTTTATTAATAAAGAAGACGAGATTGTTGGATTGTTGTTACTGAGTGAATGCGAGACGTGTCATCGTTGAAGACACGAACGACTCATTTCATCCCTGATGAAGTTCACTGAATGTGAACGAAACTATAGTTGTACCTTTCCAAAAATCCGTCCTAAACAATATGAATCAAACACGCGTTAGTTTTCTAAATATACACAATTATTTACATTCAAATCCACTACAAATGATATTACGCTAAGTTAACATTAGAATACAAATAAAAAATCGTCTCGTCACTCGTTGCATGTGACCCCATTACGTTGAAACATGTGGTTTTTGTTAGATGCGATAGCAAAACGGATTGTTATATGGCCGTCGCTTCTATGCCTTGTGTAGCTCTATGAACATTCTCAACTACAGTAGACACGTTACAAATGGATGTCACTTGTATAAAGATGTGACATCGTTTTATTTTACGGACTGTTGATGTAGGTAGGTACATACAGTAAGAATTCATTTAACCAACAAAGCAAAAATAAGTTTACCTATTTTGATTTTTAATCTTTTTCTGGAGGTTCTGTTTTTCAGAAATATCAATGCTTATTAGATTTTGAGTGACATGAAAATAGTTATCTAGCTAAGTACACCAAATAATGCTAAAACAAGTTAGACTTTAGCAACGATCCGTTATGATTCATTGATTTTTTCATCATATGAACAATGAATTCATCAAAAATATAATTTGAATCAGTATGCCTAGAAAAGATCGCTTTTAGCTTTAAGGTGGCCACATGCGCCTCTATTTGCAAAAAAATATTTTGTATTTGATGTTTATGTGTCTGAAACGAAGAGTTAATTCATTTATTCATCACGTGAGTAACACCATTCATACTAGTAATACCTACTCACCGACAGACGAAACAAAAATTCGCCAATAAGCTGAGCTCGCTCGTATATAAAGACTAAATATAAAGTCACCCCAAAAATAAATGGCTAAAGCATTCCCCCAGCGAATAACAAGACAAATGCAACTGAATTACGTCACAGTATAATCCAGAGTAGGTACAAACAAGAGTAGGTACAAGTAGGTACATCAGTCTAAGAGTTTTGAGGAAAAAGTTCACTCAAACTGCACAGTTCAGTATTTCACCTTTCAAAACTGCACAGTCGCGGCGATATTTTTCCTTTTATTCGTGCAAGTTAGCGCGACTCCGTGCAAGTTTCGTGCTTATAATGAAGTTGGGGAGTGTTGCACATTCTAAAGTGCATTTGTAGGATTATTTCTATGTCGGTTTGCACTGCTTATATCTACTTATTTACTTATATAGTAGTTGTGCTATTTGGATGTTTTTTTTTGTTGTTTGCTATAAGTTAGTTAATATTTTTATGGATGGAGTAACGTATAAAAGCTATATTCATTCAAACTTCACCATTTTTGAACACGGATATTGAACATCTAGTGTAGAAGGTGTAGTGTAGTTTTGTTGTAAATAAATAATATATTAAATAATTTATTATTTTATTAATAGCCATAATTACATACGTATCAAGTCACAGCATCTCACTGTTGAACTCGGGTGTAAACTATAGTCCACCTCGCTGGGTGTAAACTATAGTCCACCTCGCTGGCAAAATTGTGGTTTGGTCACTTCACATACCTTCGAAGGCTATATATTTATTAGCTTTCTCGGACAAGCAGGTTTCCTCACGATGTTTTCTTTATGCATTCAAGCAAGTGGTAATTAATTATGTTATGCACATTAGTGAAAAAATCAAAGGTGGTTGAACCTGGGGTTGAACCCGCTACCTTACACTTGCGAGGCAACAACGGGTTCATCGTTTTTCTTACTTTTTTAATTGATCACTTCTAACTTACCTATATAACCTAACTATGTAGACATCAGGAGTTACCATCGCTATACCTACTAGGTTATTTTGTAGTTTTATCAACATTTGTGGGAATTCCATGTCCGTTACGAGGTTTCGTTGGAAATATTTCATTTCGCACTATTTTTGTTGCTTTTGTTCACGTGAATGTCGCGGAAATATATAAAGAGTTCCGCGACACGACATCGCATTTTTATTTTAGACGTTAATATAGTTTTAAACTGTAGTTAATAATTTTTTGAAAGTAACGCCGACTTCAAAACAATGTCTTCCAATCTGTTAGCGACTTCTTGTACATTTATTAAAACACAAAAGCAAAGGAAAAAAAAAACATTCACAGTTATATAAAAACTAAACCCCCAGTAGAAGGGAAAGTTCCAAACATGCTGGTAGCATTGCCACGTTGAATGGCAACGATAATTTTCTGACCGAATTAAGAGCCAGCATTCTAAAATCAATATTTTATAGTTGAAATAATAAAACATTTAATTAAAAAGATTCGTCGTTGAAAAAATAAAGTACAATATAATAGGAAATATTAATTTAAATATCTATCTAGTTTCATGAATAATTTTACTATGAAAACATATCCACGATAAATTCGTTTTTAAAAAACGAATTCGTTCATAAAGTTGATATTTGCAAAAATTGTTAGAAAACCACAACAAAAACTCCATGAAGTATTTCCCACGGATACATTTGTAAGTATTACACCATACCTACATAACTAGAAAACGTTTCACTGCGATATTCACTAAAAAAAACATTTAAAATAACTATATCACAGTTTATTCCAAATCGCCTACCAGTTTTTTGAGCCATAACTTTTAATACCCCCCGTATGTAAATGACCGCTTTAGATTCCGCTCGCGGCGTCCCATTTTCTCGGTGAGTTAGTTCACATATATTGTAATAGTTAACACTGACATTAAACTAACAATCAAATGCCTCCATTTGAATAGAAATTATTTAAATGAAGCAAACGAGGCTCGACTGGTGGAGTTTTAAATAATTTAAACGTAACTAACAATAAAGGCAAACGTTGGAAACTAGTTCTGAATGAAACAATAGTTATTGCGACGACTCAAGCGGACGTTTTACGTTTTAGCTATAGGTACCTACATGTTATTAATAGGACACACTTTGGGAATGAAATTACGTCTTATTAAATAATTTATAATATTTTACAATTTACTTGCTTTTTTGTAAGTTTTTTGATTAAGATACACTCTGCCAGCTGGTATCGTACTCGTATATAAAAAAGGTGTTACGATACTTAACGGTGTTAGTTAGTTAATGTACTCATCAAAGTGAACCCATTGTAGAACTTATTTTTTTTTATTCATCAAATATATATTAGGTTCTCTATACAAAAATTGAGTTGTCTATTGTTTGCCCGAAAGATATAAGCAATAATGCTATTATGAACGAATTTTACTTGCCCGAATTTCATTTTTCCGAAATGTTTGTTTACCATAAATTCGTTTGACCATTCTCGTGTTTCCCGGACATTAAATTCCATAATGATACCTTTGTCATACGTATTGTTATCCATTTTATTATTTGCAATAATATTATTTAACAGAATATTTCAACGCCATACTAAATTAATTTCAAATACGAGTACATCTTAGCCTTTCTGGTTATTTTTGTTGCCGTTGTTTTTCACGTTCTAACCTAACCAAAACCTATCGATCTTTTAGTTTAAACCGATTTAAAGTATTTTTATAGAAGTAATTTCGATATCAAATGATGTTATGGCGTATGATAATTAAGGCTTACAATGATGTTACCAAATGATGTTATTGAAATTGACTTTTTACAGGAAACAAAGTTTCTAGCATGTGATTAATATAGTTAGCAATGAGTATGACATAATAAAATTAAGAGAAACAATATTATATCTGTTGACTAGTATAGCAGATGAAATTATGGCAAATAAAATTCTGGCAAACGGATATACCCCCAAAAACTGGTCACGTGATCGGCCAAGTTATACGGAAACGCAAAATAGTTTCATTGAATTTTGTAAAATTTCATTTTACAATTTGTTCACTTTGATGGGTAGACTAACTAAGTGAAGTATCGTCACATGTTTTCATTACACGTTGTATATAAAGAAAAAGTCCTGACTGGCTGATATTTAAAGACTTAAAATTTGAAGGGTGTGTTCATTGAAGGATAATGTATATTTGAAAATTCAACCTAAGAGTTTGAATTTTTATATGTGTGGGTGCAAAGTTAGAATTTTAAATATTATATTTATGTAGAGAGTAACGCTGCGGGTGGAAGCTGCTAGTTGCCTTACAATTTATACTTACTATTTATGGCAGATAAATTGAGTCAGAAATGTTTTTTTCTAAATGATTGTGCTTGATCTTATGTGACATCGCTGTCTCTACATAAGGCATCCTATTCTATAGAATACTATGATAGTTTAACTGTTAAACATGATACGTGTGGACGACGTACATATAAATACGAGTTGCCCTGCGTTGTTACCCACGTTGGAAATTTCATCATATACTGCATTTTTTCGAGACGAAAAGTAGTTAACTCTGTGTTAAACTTGGATATACTAGTGAGCTATCCTAATGCCAAATTTTATCTAAATTCGTTGAACCGATTGAGCGTAAATAGTAACAAACATACATACAAACTATAGCATTTATAATATTAGTAGCATTTATGTACTTGTAAATACTCAATGTAACACTGATTGTAATATAACTAAAATGACAGTGAATGTTTCCACATCATGTTCCACAAATGTGTCCAGCCAGTACATCAGTTGAGTATATGAGGCCTGTAGTCGCGCGAGTACTGAATGCTCTCTTTCTCTTTATGACTCTGTTTACGAGCGCTAAGAGCCACATAAGGTTTAAGATATAATCACATACGAAGTACTCAGCTAGTACAGTATAGTAGTGTGGACTTACATGTTTTTACAGAAATGGACGCGTTAAACATGTGGGAAATAGTAAAAATATACACAGAACATTTTTGAGATTACAAAAGTTATTTTTAACTTCTAGAGACTTCTATAGACAAGGTAAGACAACTTTTTATTTAAAAACCAGCTTATATAACTATTTTAAGAAAAATACAAAAAATATGCTAGATTTGTAATGGCGGCCACAAGCTTTGTAGCTTTAAGCAACCTCTTCCGGGCAACCATGCACGTACAAGATATCACAAAACTGGAGCGACCTTAGCGAGGCAAACATAATAATATATAATAAAGATAATTAATGAAGTAATAAGGTGAGGTGGTGAGGTGGAACCACACCAAAGACACACCAAGACAAAGCGGAAAAACACTAGATATTCTTTATTAACCATCTTATTATACATAATAAAAACTAAATAGATAAAAGTAGTTTACGTAATGTAAGTAGTTTAGACAAGTCATTTAAAAATGTGATTTACATTAGAGCAGGCGTCAATAACAAAAATAGTTATTTTGATTCAAAAATCAATTCTCTTGACCGATTTAAGTTAAACTTAAAATGTTTCATATCAGTCCAGCTGTCTTTAATAAGGTAACAGATATAAAAAACACACACCCGTCGAATTGAGTACTTTCTCTTTTTGTAAGACTAGACGGTATAAAACTTGACAGACTGACTGATATTTGGCAGTAATCTAACCTAAAGCCTAAACCGTTGAAACTAGAGACATAAGAGTGTATTCATTTTAGGGTGTAGAGGTGTACTAAGAAAGATTTTTTGGAAATTAAAACCTTAAGTGCAAAGCCGTGGCCCGATTATACGAGGGCGGAGTGATAAGTCTGGTAAAAAAATATTTTGGAATAAAGTTATCGCAAATTGCATGAAACCTCCATGTTAAACACTCTTTTGAAGGACTAAATTCAACATTTCAGCCAGTACCGCCGGTATTTTTTTTAACAGCCATTAAATAATAACAATTTAACAGCCATTAAAGAATAACAAACGCATTTTCGCAAAGATGGAGAAAAGTGAATTTCGTGTGTTAATTAAATGAAACAAAACAAAAGCTTGATAAATATTACGGCGACTCCGCTCCGTCAATTAAAATGATTCATAAGTGGTTTACTGATTTTAAATGTGGTCGTACAAGCACAAGTGATGCCGAACGTCCAGTACACCCGGTTGAGGTCACTACTCTAGAAATGATCGCTAAAATCCATGAAATAGTGTTAAACGACCGAAGAGTAAAAGTGCGCGAGATAGTTGAGGTAGTAGGCATCTCAGACGAACGTGTGCGCAATATCTTACACCAACATTTAGATATGAGGAAGCTCTCCGCGAGATGGGTACCGCGTTTACTGAATGTTGGTCAAAAACGCGTGCGTGTAACCACTTCGGAAGCAGGTTTGGCGTTGTTTCGACGGTATAAGACGGAATTCTTGCAACGTTTTGTAACAGTAGACGAAACATGGATCCACCACCATACACCCGAAACCAAACAACAATCGAAACAGTGGATTGCTGCGGGTGAACCAGCTCCGAAGAAGGCCAAAGCAGTTTTATCGGCCAATAAAGTTATGGCTACAGTTTTCTGGGATGCCCGTGGAGTTATAGGCGCTTACTATGCCAATTTATTAGAACAATTTCACAGAATTTAAGCTGAAAAAAGAGGATTTTCTTCTTTGCCAAATGACCGCATTCACCAAGACAACGCAAGAGTGCACACCTGCGCGATTGTCATGGCCAAATTTCATGAGTTACGCTATGAGTTGCTTTTTCATCCACCACATTCGCCAGATTTAGCTCCTTGCAATTATTTTCTGTTTCCTAATTTAAAGAAATAGCTTGGTGGAAAAAGATTTAGCTCCAATGAAGCAATCATGCATGAAACCAACGAATATTTCGAAGGGTTGCCTAAGTCTTATTATAAGGAGGGGATCGAAAAGTTAGAGACACGCTGGATGAAGTGCATTGAGTTAGAAGGAAACTACGTTGAAATAATAATTCTAAATAAATATCACTCCTTGTTTAATTTTTACCAGACTTATCACTCCGCCCTCGTACTAAGCACTATGAAACTACAAATAAAAGATGACTGCCATCACAAAATGGCGATGGCAGGGGTTTTTTAATTTTATTATGTATCTCTTTGCGATGCTCTAAGTTTCCACTACTCCTGTATTTATTCTAATCCAATTCGATTTATATTTGTAGATAAAGTAAGACAGAGAAAGACTATTAAAATATGATTCTTCATTTTATATCTAGCAGTTATTCTCCATAAACTCTGCCTTAATAGAATAATGAATGAAAATGACGGTACCGTTAGGTACCTCCGAAGTGTACTTGGAACGGTCACGGGACAATGTATCCTGATTCCCGGCGAGCATCGTCGGCTTTGTTTTAAACCCGGACACAAAACAGCGCACTTAAAACTGTTCCTTACTTAAAATTCAAACTTTTAAAGCGTCATTCGAAGTGGGACGTTAAAATAACATAGTAACTGTAGTCACTGGTCGTCGAGGGGAGGTACGGGAAGGGGGTAGGGCTTTTTTGCTTACATTGTGGAATAAAGACGTGTCGCGTTGGTTTACAGCCTATTCCGAGTTTACTTCAAAGTGATATGTAAGTGTTTACAACCTACGGCTATTTTGAACAGATTTCTAAAAACAATGGTGTTTTTCAATTCGACAGAATGTTTTTTATTTTAATGTTTTTTACGTGCTTACTTCGCTAATATTACACGGGTTTTATGGATATTTTATTGTTATTAAATTGTGTGATTTAATTGTAATTTGTTTTATTGCACTCGTTTTGAATATAACTTAATTTACATTTACTGACTTGTAGCGTATGTTTTGTGAATAAATAATTTGTATATGATCTTTTAACATAATAATTTATTTCCGACACAGTTCATGTAATACAATAAATAGGTTATAATGATTTAATTAATTTAGATATACCTAACTACAGTAAAATAAAGCATAACCACGGGCCCCAAACTAGACGAAGCCTGTATCTTACCTTTGAATGATTTTTTCATGCACAGAAATCTTAAACAAAGTAATTTTCTGCATGTTTCTAAAATAAAAATCGTTCGTGTCGCTTGCTTCTGAGAACGACACTAAATACCGCATAAAGTACAGCGTACTTATAACATTTCTGGAAATTTCTAGATCATCACTAACCATTCCATAATCTGTGAGTGAGTAAGAAGATTACATAAGTACATAGATTAGAATACATATGACCGTGCAACCTTCGCGTCCTTGAGCCCACTCGCTCGAAAGTTTACCAATATCCACGGACAAGTACTGCGCCAAGATTTATCTTCTTGCTTAATTACTAGAATGGCTCGAATTTAACTTTGCTCTCCTATTAGTTATGTTATTGTGTTAAATATGTAAATTAGTTGAGTTACCGAGCGAACCGTCTTTGCTTAGATCTTTGTAAACCACATAAAATGGGGGGCAATTCCTGTTACCCGTCGTATATGTTCAAACAACTGAGTGTACCACGGGCTACATTTTTACGTTCTAATCTACAAGCAATCCTGATTTACGGCCGTTATTTAATGTCAAATTACTGTTATATTTGTCGTAATATTTTTGAGGATGTATGTAAATATTATATATCGAGCACGCAAAAAACTTACGCTTACAAAGTTAAATGTTTGCAGAATTACTAGTAGGTACCTAATTAAAATGTTTTGAGATCCCCACACGTGTTATAAATGTGTTTGTTTGTTCGTCTCCTCCTCGCTAACTAAGTGACGAATCGATACAGACATAGTTGGTGCTTCGGATCGGTTCTAGCTTTAAAAAGCTGGAATATATAATCTAGAATTAAAAATAGATTTATCACTAGTGTTTTATTTTAATCGTAATAACATAATTTATAATGTTTTTTTATTATTATTTATCAAGTCACCGATTGTTAGGCGAAAAATAAAAAATAAACTCTTTGTTCTATAGAACCGCCAAAGATTATAGTAGTGTTTTATAAAGCTTAAAGTGTAGAGAGCCGCTGAACGTTACAGCCAATAAAGTGATAAGGTCAAATTAACATCATCTCGTCTTCCTCCACCGAACAGCGTCGGTTGAGTGCAACTTGCGAGGGACGTTTAATATCTGCGACCAGAGTTTAACTGTAGTTTAACATGTTCAACTGCCTTCATTACATCGTCCGGGCGTCGTTAATACTTATTACATGCAAGCAATATTATTAGTTTGATGTCATAAAGTGTTCGAGATAGTTCTCTCAGTAATCACACGGGCACAAGCCTAATTGATAAAATTTCAGTTTTGCAAAGTTATCGAAATTCGAAAACCATTTCGAGATAGTGTAATAAAGAGTTCACACTAAAAATACCAGATTTGTATATCCACTATCTGCTTTTAGAGAGTTATTTATAAAAAACTAATAAATTATGTTTTCGTATTTATGTCAAGACCGTTAGATGCCACCAATAATAGTTATTTGTTATAGAAGAGTGCAAAGTTACTTTTTAACCGCGTGCTCACTTTTGATGACCGATCAAGTGAAGTATTTAAAAAAATTAGAACCCTGAGCGTTAGCGAGGGAATTAAAAGAGCACAAGGTGAAAAATCTTTGCGCTCGAGTGCAACACGTAACTTTTCATCCCACCTCGGCGAGGAAATTACTACTTTCGATAAATAAAAAAATTCAATCACTTAGTTTTAGTTTTTCCCTTTATTTTTAACATAAGGTTTTAACAATATGACGGAAAAGATAATGGCGCGCGAATACAAATTAAAAAAAAGTACATCAAAAAGGTTCCGAGTCTGAGTTTTTAACAAAATATAAAAGGCTGTATGATGACTTCGGCACCATAGAGGTAGAAGAAGTAAATAGGTTGAATGAGATTTTTAATTCACAAACTTAGTGCACACGATATTCTTAATTTATATTTACTTTATCCTCTAGCGGATAGAAACGGCTTTTGCACTCAGATATCGAATAGCAAAATTACGCTTTCCGAGATGGTGGGATGAAAAAAATATTATTGTATCTGTCATCCGTGAACCATATCAAAACAAACAGCAAAAATTCAGATAATTAATGACATCATATTTTTACGGGCTTATGACGAGACTATCATTATGCTGCACTTTTAATCCGGTCAATCTAGACCAAAAAATGAGAGTAAAGGTACATTAAGTCCCAACAAGCTGAAAATAAGTAAAATTGTTCAAAACCTAATTATAAATAATATTTAAAAGTTCCCCATCATTCCCGTGTTTGGAAAAAAAAACATTCAAAGTCAAAGGTAAAAAAAAATAGTTTTTGGCGATTTTCAGCAAATCGGTAAGTTTTATCATAAAAGTACTTTTGACAAAATTGTAGATCATACAATTATCTTTAAAAAATGTCCCAATATTTTTGTTCGTACGAGCCACCGCTTCTTAGCGGTGATATACGACCGTACGTTATTTTTCATCTGTCATTCCATTATTGTAATAATAATGGCTGGTCAAAAATTTTAAATGTAGTGAAATGTTTATGAAAAATGTTAGTTATATTCAAATTAGTAAGTTACGTCATTTTGAGTTTGGTTGATCTATTTAAAATGTACTACCAATGAGGGAGATATTTGATGTATTACAAACTGTCATGACCGGAGCTTCATACATTTTTGATACCTCTTTTTTTAGATTGATTGATTTCTTTAGACTAATGATTTCACAACATCCGGTCGAATATCTTACAGCATTCGTAGCTATAACATGACAATAAAATAAACTTATTGAGAATGATGTTTTGTAAGAGCTAAGATATATATTACTTTAGGAAAAGTATTGACATGAATTCTCACCCCCGAGGCCTCATCACTTAGCAAAGCTGAGTACCTCCCCGCACCACTCCCCCCACTGTCCCCCCCTCCCCGCGCGAGCTGCATACCGATGAAGCTGCAACAAACTTCTGACAACACTTTGCTGTGACGCTACTTTAGTTGACAACTTTTTTCATACAACTTTCCTTCAACATCCTTTCCGAATTTTTGTTTTAACTTTGGACCTCGCCGGGGAACGCTTCTAGGCTATTAAGATTCTTTGTAAATGTTTCAGGGTTACTTTTAGGGTTTGATATTGCTGCAAAGAACCAGTACACTTACTTTAGTCCTCTTTTTTAACTTTTAATTTTAAAATAGTCCGTGAACATTTGTCATGTAAATACATACACAATTATTTTTGACAAAGACAATATATTATGTTGAGTAGGTGGAGTGTCTGACTGATCGTTGACGTAAAACTGTTATTGATCACCTAGACGGTCAGCTCGTGGACAGATGGCGGTGGAATAGAATTAACAACTACTGAATTACCATTTGACTGACCATTCGTGAAATCGTAGGTCCCAGTTATTTTTTTTAGCATGGAAATTGTCTCTCATATGGTCTAGAATCTCAATTAGCGACTCAGTTCGTACAAAAATGATGATGCCCTAAACTTATTATATCATCAAAAAGCGCAAAAAAAGCTTGTAAATATAAATAGACCCGAGCTCATTATCTATTAATATCACAAAGACAGTAAACATTTTCCGATGAGGAAGTTATATTTCCCTACAATATCTTTTGTTAGATCAATAAGGAAAATTCTCCAAATATTGACCTAATACGTGTCTTCTTAACGTACTAAGTATTTGTTTTATTTTGTTTTCCTCATAGCAAGCGATACTCGTAGGAGTATACTCGTGCATTACCCGGAGGAGTCCGCAATATCATTTTTCTTTTGTTATCTTTAGTATCATAATATATAGTTTGAGAGGAAAATTATTTAATGTATGCCAGGGAAGTACGGTTTTTACAAAAACCTTGGTATATATATTGGGTACATATATTAATATTGTTGTAGTATGAAAGTTAGTGCTCAGGTAGTAATAGTGTATTAGATCAAATGGCTGAATGTTAGGATTAGCTTTAGCTTTGTCAAATTAAACCTTACTTACCACGTTTACTAACTTTTCAAAAAAAGGAGACGTCAATTTGATAGTATTTTTTGTGTGTTATACTATGTTATACTGACTGATTTGAAAATTATTATTTTTTTGTTTGAGAGGGTAATTAATATTTTTTTTACACACTTATCGTGTGACCCCATTCAATTGTATCAATATCAGTCGTAAGATTTGATTACTAGTGGACAGTGTGCTAAGTTGGCCATAAGCGATCACATGCAAAATTTTTAAATAAATCTTTTTAGTTTAATTTAAACCTGAATCAAACATATAAACACACACACTTTCACATAAACCATATTTAGTGTGATGTGAATGTGATTGCAAAAGCGTGTCATGTTCTAATAACACGCTTTTATAATATATGGCAATATTACGAGATCATGGCTCGTATAATATATAGGGTTGCCATAAACCGACCTTCGTAGGGAGCCGATGGAGTGCTGGATATGTTTATTACACGCTTCGTTTGCCGTTTTCTACTACTCAAGTCGTTACTAACAAAAATAAAATCTTATTAATATAGTAAGATGGCAAATACATTTTTTTATATTATATAAAAAAACTAACGTCTGGTCAGTCTATTCACATCATATTTTAACGTTTTGAACTTCGCATTTCATTTAAGAATATTTATGTTAAAAATTAAAATCCCTTTTGGTGATAATATTACTTCTAATGTCCTCAACATACACACACAAAACACCAATAATCTGGCGTGTATTAAAAGTAATGAAGTACGTATACACGACAACAAATTGAATTCCTATTTAAACAAACCTCTTCCGAAACCCTAAAGCTACAAGTTACGAAATAAGTGTGCAAGTAACAATCAGCTGTGCGTGACTGTCACAACGAACTCGTTTAACATTATTACAAGAAATCGCATTAAATTATGATAAAAACAATTAAAAAGATTACAAGTTGGAAGCGAGGCCGGTACTTGTAATTAAGTTGTAATTTTTGTTTGTTCGTTACCGGGACGGCTCCTTTATTGAGTTAATTCTTAACAGATTTGTGAAGGTCTCTTTACAGCGGTGGGTGGCAGTGGGAGGGGACAGAGATGCCTTTGTACTCCTTAATTGTGATTCCTTACAATTCGTTCTCAAAACGAAAACCCGTTGTTGAACACTCTGAATTTCTACACGTGTACATCGCTATTTATATGGACTTCTAAAAAAAGAAGGACTCAAATTGATTGTTTTTTTATTAACTTATTTAATTTTGTCGGAGACAGGTAGACCGATTCATTGTTCATTAGTAAGGGCATGCCTCGCGTGTGGTGTTATTTTAAATATATCAAAGTTGCTCTAGAGATTTGATTGTTAAATCGAAATAGCTGTAACAACAGTTCTATCGGAGTCTGCAGTAATGGCAGACGATAGTCACTTCAAAAAAATATTATATCGTATATTATAGCAGCTCAAATAATTTAGTCCCTAACCCGCAATCAGGCCAGCCAGCGTGGACTATAGCCTACAGTTCCTGCCTAAGGGAAACCCACGCCCGTGAAAATGTGTTGATATTTATAGACGTTTGTATATTTAACAGAAATATAAATATAGTGGCTATACATACAATGGATTTTCAAAGTATGAAACACACAACATTCTTATAACAAACTACAACTTTAAAGTACTGACATGAACTTTGAAACTTTATGAAAACAATACAGTACATGATTAACATTAGCATATAAGTTAGTATAATATGCAAAAAGTTGCATTTTTATTTTTTAAATTTGGTATTAGTAAAAAGTGCAGTAATAAAAATAACAGCAATTTCGCACTTACCACGCGACCTAAGTTGCGCATAGACAATAAACACAGTAGATAGGGCGTGCGTCCATCAAACAGTGCCAACTCAGCTGTAGAGCGCTGCAGTCAAACGGCACTACTTCATAACTCCCCCTCCCCCTTTCACCTACCCTCCCGTGCTCTATGGTTTACGATTATAGTGTGCCAACACGCCATAGGACTGCAAGTGGGACGCGGCGCAATGTGAGCCTGTATTGATAGAACTTTGCAGTTATTTATATATATATATATATTATCGTGATAGTTATTTCGCTTTGTGGTACGGGGTTTTCCACAGAAGAGGATTTTTTTTGTAATTGATAAATATGTGTTCAATAAAAAAGCCATAACGTACTGTTATACTTAACCGCAAATTTTACATTCCGAAGTGAAATGGCAAAGTACCATCCAAGTCGTAAGCGGTACAAGTTGTCGTCCTTTATATCGTACTATCCCTTTAATTAAATGAACACAGCGATGTGAGTGTCAGAGGCTCTATTCCATTCATTCGGTTTACGAGCGGCAAGTGACGTCACTCCGCGGGAGATCTGCCGCTAAACAGAATGTGTGCTATAACTCCGGAGTTACGATGGCGCACGGATTTATTGTCGCGGTCATTCTAAACTTATTGTTGTCATGGACTGCTTTGTCGCTGTACACTGTTACATGATATCTACTCGTAGAGACAATGTCGACGATGACAAATATTCTGTTTGATATTTTTAACTTAACGATGGAAAGTAAATATATTATATAGGTCAGTTTGTGTGTACTAGTTCTATTTTACCTAGATTTTTTAGTATAGGCTAAAATAATCCAGAATTAATGCTCGCAAAATGCTTAACTAAGGGATTGGCCTGATTACACAGAGATTGTTCGAGGCCCGAAGAGTGTCAATCTTTTGGAAACTCAACATAACACGAGCAAAACCGAAGGAAAAAGCTGGAAGTTACAATAAAACCTGTAGACGTAACACATTTTCTGGGAACAACACAAGTTAGCGTTTGTAAAGTTGTTAATCTCCGCAAGCCTTCAATCCGTCTGTCAACAGATCCGCTCCGTCTCCTCTCTCCAGACGCTAAGTGAGACTTATTCTCCCAAATCTGTGTGTAAACAAAGCCGGGATATTAGGCATCAATTTACAAATGCCGGTAATAATACTTAAGCCTCGAGACGAAACGTCAGTCATGAATGTGAAACACTGAGTGGTGGCTAAGCCTTCCCAGGAATAGCTTACAAGTAAGCATGACGTGAGCCGTGAATGACTGGCTTAAACGATTTTATATTCTGGATTTTTTGCACGGTATATTTATATAAATACTCTGTATTATCTAAAGCCCTCTTTCGAAATTTAATTTTCTCTTGGTTAGTGATAGACGTAAGTCGTGTCTAAATGTGACTGTGAATTTTTAAGAACGAACATTTTGATGAAATTATCAGAGGAAACTTTCAGGTTCGCATTTATCTGTATCAAGTGTAAGAATATTGTATAATAAATAAAGATATATAGAACTTGGACTCACTGAGAGTGAACTAATATTGGAAATGGTGTATTGATGACTCGTTTTAGATAACTGTTTTATTCATAGTCCTCTGGTGGTGGGTTGGAGCATTTGTATTAGCTGTAGACCTTAAATGGTCTATAGGTAATCCTTCTGCTATATTTTTTTGTTGTTGTTGTAGTTAGATTTTGGGTTTTTGTTAATAAAGACACTTGCCCTATGAGTAAAATAAGGTACATATTACATACACCTCTTCTCACGCGGATCCTAAGGATTTGAATTCTCTAGTTAGCCAGATCTTACTATTTTATGCATTGCCAACATATAGCGCCAGCAGCGAACTGATACAAACGGAATAATTTCGTGGTCGTGAAATAAAATTGTTCGTCCCTTTACAGATAATTACAAGTTATCTGATAGAACATTTTGAAAGGAAAACCGGAGCCCGATGAAGGTACAAATTTCGTCGGCTCGTATCTACAAAGTTGTGAGCGCGGGTCATCGAAACTTTTCTCTATATTTAAGTAGCGGGTTAATTTCCTCGGATCTCATCGGCGACACCCCGCGCCCCTGTCCCCCGCGCCGCCGCGGCCACCGTCCGTCCATATTTCAAGGCGTGGGGGTTCCCCCACGTGCGCTCGTAAATTAGTTCCGATCTTGGATTATGAAGCTCAGGATTTATCCGGAACTCGCGGAAACTTATCTCCGAAAGATTTGAACAGAGGAATTTGAGAGTTTGTACATCCGAGGATTATGCCGGTCATTAATTTAGAATAAGCTCCTTTCGGGTCCGAATGTCGCGAGCGGTCCGTCTCCGTACCGGCCCCGGCCCGTCGCCGGCCCGGATTGCCGCCGTCCATTGTATTTGACGCGGGGATTTATAGCTGGCAATATTTTAAGTTGGCTTTTGTCCAGTCGCTCTATTAAAATTAATCTGGTTTTGATGCGTGCATGTTGGCGGACGCGATTCATATGAAAATATGTTTTATTTCATAAGCCAGCGGCGGTTGTCATACGATCGTTGGTAAAATATACATACTTTTGATGCAAACAGCAAAGTTTCGTACCTGTAACAAAAGATAAATACTTGTGTTAAACTATGACGAATGTACACTTATATTTTATACTGACCCGGCGAACTTCGTAACAGTAGATTATTTAAGAGTAATGTTACCATCGTATAAATATTGACAAATATTGACATTAATATTCATACAATACTAACGTCATTCAATTGTTTCGCCTTCCTGGAACCTCTCCATACTATCATTTAAACTTACGGTATGGTATTCAAGTTCAAATTGACTTTTAAATATTATTATGAATCGTTTGTAAGGGAGTATAAAAAATGTTGTTTTAGACCTTTTCAGACATTTTTGAAATTTTTCTCTCCGTATGAACTATCCTCGTACTTCAAGGAATATTCTATAAAAAGAATTAGCAAAATCGGTTCAGCTGCTCTCGAGATTTGCGCTTAGCAACACATTCGCTTCGAGTTAAATTCGATTCGGATAAACTTTCCCATTTTGGTAAAACATTAACACCTTACAAAAACGCCAGTTCAACCGCAGAGTCCAGCGGAACACAAAAGCCAGACAAAGTAGCTCCTCGCAAGACATATGATATACGAGGCTTGTCCGCGGCGCGCGGTCCAAGGCGGGCTTTGTCTCGCGTGCGACATCGTTAATCATACTGACGCGGCAGTGGTCAGCTGATAAGCGCGAGTGATGGTTACACACGCGCCGTCACGGAAAAAATTGGTTGCGTGGATGGAGGATATTGAAATCGCTGTCTTCTGGAAGATTGATCATTACAGACGTTTTTCGATTACCATTTTTATAGAAAACTATTTTACTATACATTTTGCTTACAGTTTTCTTTTTGGCAAACCAATCTCTGTGATAATTCTATGACGTAATAAAATTAATGTATTTTTTTAACATTAGCATCAGTAGTTATTCGAAATGACCGATTTCATCGATAGATTCGTTGTTAGTTCTGTACAATAAACAGTTTCGATCGTACTGTTACTAAATTATTCAGCAATTTAATAAACACAATCTATTTTTGGAGCAAACAGAGAATATTAAATCAAATTGACGTCGACAGCGAAACAATGATACTATTATATCGTACACAATTATAGAACTACATATATATTTTATAATATAGATTTGAGTTTGAGTTTGTTGACTAATTTTTTTACAACATATCTTAAAATGTAAACCAATATCATAAACACCAAATCCAATGTGTAATAAGGAAACCTCTATGTACTATGTGGGACATTGAATGTTAATAAAACAAAATCTATTTTCTTATCTATATATATATATATATATATAAAATTGTAAGTCCTGACTGACAGACTGACTGATATTTGCTAGAAATTTAGGAAGCCTAAACCTTTGAACCTAGAGACATTAAATTTGGATAGTGTATTCATTATACATTAGTGTCCGATACACACAAATTGTACTTATACAAGATTTTTGGAACTACAGCACCCTTAAGGTACAAATGTGAGTTCAAAGTTTGGAACTACAGCACCCTAAAGGTACAAATGTGAGTTCGAAGTTTAGAACTACAGCACCCTAAAGGTTCAAATGTGAGTTCGAAGTTTGGAACTTCGTTGTATTCAATTTTGATAGCTGGTGGTAGCTACTAGTACGAGTACATAGCACTGGTTTAGGAGTAGGAGTAAACATTACAATATAAGGCTTGAGCGACTTTTAGATCTAATTAAACAGATATTTGTATTGACGAAATAACTAAATCCGCGGCAAACTCCGACTAAACTCGCGTGGTACGTTTAGCATGCGAGTAATATAATGAACACATATAAATACTTTTTTTTAAAAGGTTTTTTATTTACACGAATAAAAAATTATGATCGCGTAGGAAGCCTACCTTACCTACCTACCTTACTTTATAATCTGTACCTTTTTTCTTACTATTTTTCTTTAGGTTTAGAAGTCAACTTATAAATGATATATGGTAATCATCATTAGATATAAAACGTCGACTACTGAACATAGGTCTCCCATTTACGCAGAAGGCCATATAGTTAAGTAAAATCTATATGTAGTTAAATATAAGTGATATTGCGATGACACTATCATTATCGAAACATGAAACTTAAGCCAGTAAGTAGGTAAGTAAACTCGTAAGCTAAAGAGGCTCTATTGTCTAAGTTTTTAGGTTGTCTGGAGACCTCTAACAGGAGTGCTATTAAACTCTAACTCTTAAAGAGGGCTACAATATACAGGGTTACCGGGCTTACAACTGCAATTTTTTAACGGTTACAAAGACTAAAATAAAAAAAATGTTCCTTACAATAAAAATTAAAAATCATCCTCCGAAAGAAATTTTTTAAAAATATGCTATTTTGTGATGATACTTAGTCATCCTGGAGTTTAAATTTATCATAACTTGTTATTGTATTAGTCAAGCCCTTTTATTTCATACTCAGAATGAGGAAGTTGTAAAAAATATATAAACCTCGATTTTGAGGCGGCGACCATCAAGGACCGATTTTCATCAAACATAGCTAAAAATGCTAATAACCTTATAACAAGAAAAAAGAAAAATCAATATCGGTTGTTCAGTTCGAGATGCCACACTCACACTCACACTTGTCAAACTTATCCCGTCACCTCGTCGTTCTTGCATGGCGGGTTACAAAAACAAATAAGTAAAATTCGTTTCGAGCAGACTGAAAACTGAATGAATTGTTGCGAGGAACATTGTCTGTAAGTAATAACCCGCAGCTGAGTCCCGATTATTATTTCATTACAAAGTGTTATTGCCGACGGTGCCCTCCCACCCCCGCGACGCAATGAATAGTGTCTCGAGACAGACATATTGGATGCTAGGACATATTGGATCAGAAGAGGAAAATATTGACTACTTCTTATGGCAATGCGACAGATCTATCGTAAAAAAAACTTTTGTTACCGACCGAGCGAAGCGAGACAGCTTTAAATCAAGGAATACTTTTTGGTCTGCCAATTAGAAGATATAATTAAGATACAAGTCGTAGTTTTACGTACGTTTTAACCCATAACGTCCCACTGCTGGGCACGGGTCTCCCCTATGAAAAGGGTGTAGGCCTTAGTCCATCACGCTGGCCAAATTGCGGGTTAGGGACTGAGCTTATCTTCGGAAGTTAATAACCTTCTCCGACAAGTAGGTTTCCACACGATGTTTTCCTTCACCGTTTATGCATGTGGCAATTAATTATAACATGCACTTGAGTGAAAGACACAGAGGTGCATGCCTGAACCTGGATTTGAACCCGCGCCGTTTCGCTTGTGAGACAACGGGTTGACCGACTAGGCTACCAACTTTACCAGAACCATTAATCTACTGTAAAACATCAAATCTTTATTTCTTACGCGTCTTAGTTATGCTTAGACATTTCACAAAGTTCTTATTTGTAACCCAAATATTTTCAATAACATTATTTTCTATACCAGGAACTATATTTTGTTGAAAGTGAATTAGTCGGTGCACTATCCACTCGACAGGGACCTCTATAAGTCATTAATAAGAGGCTCTCAGCGCAACCGTTCAATCTAGCACTCGACCTATCCATATACCTAGTAGGTATGAACCTATAGTGATGGTTATTTATATAAGGCTAGGACCGAGGGCTGGTGTGGGACGAGCTAGTTATATAATATAGCAGACAGTGACGTCGTACCATTTCACGTTCAACTGTGAGTATGAATCTTATGAAATTAAAAGCATACAAGCTTTTCTCTCGCGCGGAGTTTCCATTGTGAAGACCTAGACTAGACATGTTGTTTTGAAAAAACTTATTGTCTATTTAATTTTTTAACTTATTTCTACCTAATAATTAAACTGCTGGACTGATTTTGAGAAAATATAATTGGGGCCACTGCAGAGGTATAATAAGAATAGCGGTGAAAATATGATAGCCTTGATAGAGGTTATATGTACTCGTATATCGGAGCGTTTGATCAATTCGACGCGTGACCAGAATGCCGGTTTTTATCTGGCCCAACGTATAAGCATTGCCATTCAGCGTGGTAATGCGGCTAGAATGCCAGGCACGCTGCCCTCAGGTGGTGGGTTGGAGCAATTGGATTATCTGTAGATCTTAAATGGTCGATAGGTAATCTTTCTGCTATATTTTTTTGTTGTACTACTTAGGCATTTGCCCTTTGTAATAAAAAAAAACAATTTCTAATTCGGTTCATCCGTCTCCAACATATTAAGTAACAAGCATTAAAAAAAATCGGGTCGAATCGAGTAACTCGTAATTTATAAAAAGTCTCGTTTTGAGTTGGAAAATGTATAATCCTAAAAATGTCGCATTTAAATGTCATCAAACTCGGTCTAACAGTCTGATTTTAATTTGGAATCAACTGAAATAGTTTAACGAACGATATTTACCTTCCGTACAAGTGAAACTCGTTCTTCGTGTTAAAAGAAATTGTTTGAAAAAGAACTTTCTTCTAATTTAAAATATAATTTATTTAATACTATAATCTTTAGGCCGCAGTTAGACTATTTTGATAATGAATATCCCAAAATATATGAGTACATCGAACGGTTCGAGTAACAGCGCGTTACTCGTAACAAATACATATCAATAATTCAAAATAAACACAATTACGAATATTGTATTCCATAATGACCAATCCCGCAGTATTTACACGCGTCACTCACTGCGATGATATATGACCGACAGATACCGAGTATTTGTGATTTGTTATTTATCATAGTACATCACTAGTTAGTAGAGTATTTGATCACAATGGCGCGGTTGTTTGCGAGCGCATTACCGCCCTAATTAGCGGATTGTTTGTCCGTTGTTATGAGTGTCTGACAAACAAACAAACATATAATCAGGTGTAATCAACTGGTAATCGCATTACTGCTTCCTGCGGCTGCACTCGCTTGATTAGTGCCACCTGATTGTTGGTCGCGAGTCAGTTATTGCTGATTTTGTTTTATGTGTATGTTAAAATATCTACTATCGATGTTGCTGGCAAAGCGGGCGAAGTAAAACAGAAGGGGCATTTTAATTTGAGAGATTTTTGCAATACAGGGTTATTAGCTAAGGGTGTACTAAGCCGAAAGGGGGTCACTGTACACATCCTAAGGAACAACTTTCACTATGGGACCAATTCAGAATTCGAGAAAATAAAATCAGCTGTTCCATACAAAAAGTTGATCCGTCGTCGACAAAATGTATGAAACAACTGATTATTTTTTCTCGAATTCAGAGTTGGTCCCATAGTGAAAGTTGTTCCTTAGGATGGGTATAGTTACCCCTTTCGGCTTAGCACACCCCTAGCCAATAATTTTGTATATTGAGTTTTTTTCAATCACGTACACTATCGATATAAAATATATTTTAATTAAGATATACAAAATACAGTCGCGAGGTTAACTGTTCGCTGAAATTAATAGGTACTTGTTATATCAATGTAAAAGCCCTACTAAATATTTATACGCTGGTTTTATAAGCATTTTCATGACTTTGCTTTTAAAAGCGCGATATCTAAGGCTAATTTCGACATTAATCTGCAAGCAATTCACGAAAGCCTTGAATTTTTTCATTTTACAACTCTTAATATCCAAAAAAAAACTAATAAAATTCTTGAAACTATAGAACTTGATAATTATACTATCAAGTTCTATAGAGTGAAATATGAAAGTGAAATAAGCAATTGTAGAGTGTGGAGCAATGAATCCGGTAAAATTGATTTGCTTACGAGCGGACGGGAAGAATTGCTTCCGCGTGAAATGATCTAGATTCAATAAAATCACTTCCCAGAAGTAATATCCGACAGTTTTCATATACTTTCAGTGAAGACTCGAGTGCTAGAGTAGAGTAGAGGTAGGTACGGTTTTGGTACGAAATGAAAAATTAACACGTTATTTTAATACTTTGATAAATTTCCTAGGATTACTCTATACTATTTTTGGGCAGCAAAACAGTGTTTCAACTTTAACCTCTCTGATTAATTGTTCATATAAATGTTGTCTGGAAGAGATGGTTTGTTAGCGATAAGACCGCTTTTTGTGACAGCTTTTGTAGTAATTATTCTGAAATAGATTATTGTTGCGACAATTATTTTTTGTAATGTATTTGAACCGTCTTATCACAAAAGAATTAGACATGCCCTTGACAAGTATTTAGCAGACGTACTGATTCATTTTGATGTTTTTGAAAAAAATAAAACTTGAGAGGTGTCGAGGGACACCCGGATGGAACGAAGTTCCTTTCGATTCATTAGTGAAGGAGTTGTAATAAAAAATTTTTATGATATTAAATTAAATATTATATTGAAATAGAAAGACGAAACGAAAATTACTGGCTCGCTTTCTATGAGAGAGAGAGAGAGACAGAAAGAGAAACACGCGCACGCTGCACGGCTTACAACTATAGCAAAAAGTGTCGTTACAAGTTTTGATCTTAATTATTTCCGTCTAACCAGCTTTCGCAACGCGCGATAAGGAACTTCGTTCCAAAAAAACTTATTACAAATCCACGGCTGTACACGTTTAACAAATCTAAGCCAAATGTTTGAGTTAAAGCAATAACATATCCTCGTTTAACAATTAACTTACCTCATTTTGACATTTGATCTTCATATTTTTCAAAGAGTTGAACTTTTAGGTACTCTCTAACTGAATGATCGTTTGAACTGAGTTTAAAAGATATTTGTTGTGGTAAGTAAGACTGTATCTGCTTACTTGTGTCATTTGTTGTTCGTAAGATCTATATGGGAAATCTACTTTACATACTTAAATATCTAATTTCATTATATTTCCCAGCCTTTTGAAGGTCAACAATAATAATTGAGATCTTAATTTAGTAAAGTGGTAGTGACGAAAAAATTCTCTCACTAAAATAGTTGTTCCACGAATTAGCGCCGGAACTAAACTTGCACCGGATCGTTTTATTGTTGGCCTGCACCAACTTCTGTGAAGTTTGCGAACTTCGGCCGGAGACGACAAATTGCGAGCTCAAGAGATGCCATGGACGCTCTGCCCTACTTGCTGATATGCACTTGATTTAAAGTGTTTATCCATAAACGCGCCCTATTTAGTCTGGTCCACTTTTAACCACTTAGGAGATAAGAATGAAAAAAAAAAGTTTTAATGAAAATTAGAGCTACTAGCGGTACGTGCGTCCTTCAGCTATCACTACCAGCTGATCTGAACAAAGTTAATAAGCTTTACGACTTATTAACGCGTTTCAACTTGGAGCATATTTTGTCCCGTTTTATCCGATAGAAAACATTGTGCTCAAAAGATACTCAACATTGAGACGCGTTTATTAATAAGGCTGTTTTTACAAAACACATACAAAACGGCGCCCAGATTAAAAGGACAACGTTGATACACCTCTCCGCGCAGGCCGCAGTCCTCTTCAACCATAACTCATGTTTCCGAGTGACAGGAGCTATTGTGACGGGTGTGCCGCGGCCTACTGCGACATGATTGTTTAAAGTCGCAAGGCGTGCGGCCCCTCCGCAGCGCGCTGCGTATCGCTGCGGCTCGCTGCGGCCCGATAAGATTTATACACTGTGCCTGACACTTAATTTCGTTCATGTTCAACGCTCGACGTCAAGGATTTTTTTTTATTTTACGTGCGTTTAATAATGTAAGGAAAATACAGTATACAGTATACAGTAAGTAAAATGCAAAATTGAGTCATGTAAATAAATTTTAAACCTATATTTGAAGGGAAGGTGTAAGTAAAATTAATGTCACATAGAAGTGAGACCTATATACTTAGCTATATTGAAGGTTAACGATGATGATGTAAATAATGCTGAGTTGTAAGAAGCTCATGTACTGTAACAGTACGTATATAATTCTTTATTAGGATGAGACGTGAGAGCGCAAGCGATCACTGCCACCAGATGTTACGCATTTTTATTAGTCTGCATATTAGCTTTCTGTTTGAATCAATTGAAAATGTTCCCTATATATGTGTGATATGAATTATATTCGTACATATTTTACCGACTTGTGGTAAAATTCGAATATGATTACTCAAGAAGTGTAAACTTTAAAACAAAAAAGATTTTTTCTAATAAGTTACTTTTAACCTGATTTCGCGGAGACGGCTCGTCTCCGCGAAATCAGGTTAAAAGTAACTTCGAAAAACCCGACTGCAAGAATTTTAGACCACGAATCTTTACAAGTGAAATCACAGTAAAACCTAAGCAAGTAAAAAGGAATTTATTGACACCACTCACATAAAATACGACAAGCTGTTTAGGCTCTAGAGCGTGCCAAAGAAATATACATACATACACTCGAAAAACATAACCCTAATTCTTACGGGTAAATAAAAACAGTTGAATTGTGTACCTCCTCTTTTTCGGAAATCGATAGATAACTGATAAAACATACACGATACTTTTTTATTATGTTGAAGATATGTTAAAAATATTCTAGTAGTCTCAAGTCATAATTACAGATCATGTAGTCACCACTGGCTTAGAATGTAACATAAAAAGAGCGCCTGGAATTATATATCATTTGATACATATTCAGAAGTTTAATACGAATAACGACTATACGACTATATCCAAAGCATGTACATATAGTAATGTTTAATAATTACAGCGGAGAGGAATCAGCCAACGTTACCATGAATAGCTAATGAGTGGAAACTACGTTTCATGTCCTCTCTCACTAGTCTGTAAGTCAACCAGAGATATGGAAAAACGAAAGACAAAAACGCATAAGAGTGTCCAAAAATTACACGTTAATAAAGTTTACCTAATTTAGTTCTGTAAATTTATCATTGTTATTTTTGTACTAATTTTAGATCGAGCAAAAGTATTTGATTAGTAACTGACGATTATATATGTAGTTAGTTCGTACAGTATTTTGTAGGTTGGCGAGCTGCCTAGATACGTCAAAAACGACTAACTAGCATGTCGAAGACTAGGGTTGGGTTTATAATTGGATCAATTGGAAAGTATACACTTTTGAATATTATATTATTCGGTCCAAGGACATCTAAGATCTTGGGAACTACAAAAAAAATAAGTTGAGTCGATTAAAACGTATTGAATGTGTATTACTGTCTACGTCGTGCTCATACTGTTGTTCTTACTACAGCCGCTTTCGGTAAAATTCTCATATCTTTGATGGCAACTGAACAGATTTCCAGTAGGCAACTAATGAATACACCTGCATAATTACTGGCGAGCGGAGACCTTTGGCAATCATATTCTCTTCAGTAGATAATAAATATGGTACCTACTTGACAGTATACTTTACAGATAATGAGATGTGTTCTATGATAAAGAGAGAATTAGAAAAGGTTATGCAACACATACTTTAATTTTTTACCCGACTGATGTATATTTCTTTGGCACGCCCTGGAGCCTACACGGCTTGTCGTATTTTTATATGAGTGGTGTCAATAGATTCGTCTTAGTCGTGAAAATGACACTGAGTACAACAAAATGAAAAAAGAAAGAAATTAAGGATGATAAATAAGTGTAACGATTTAGCAGTTAGGAATATATTTTTTGAGCTTTTTTATTTCGCATGCATAAGCCTTTTTTGCGTAAAGTAATTCGGCATACATACTGCTCCACGAGCAGAGAGGTTCTGTGGTACTCTTACCCACTTAATACTAAACTTAGTCGAGGCATAAGTTATACTTACATAATAATATTAATTCTATAAAATATCATAGACTACAATAATTGCAATAACTTATATATGAATAATTCGACAGCTTCTCAAACTTGTGAGATGTTAATATCTGTACCTAATTAGTATATTCGGTTGATATTTCGAGTTATTGCGGCTCTCGTCCTTGTTTTGTATTCTAATTAAACTCTTAGAATACGGATTAATTCGAGTCTCGGATGAGGAGTTATCCGAAGACATGTTCCCGCAGACTCGGTGCCGGTAATTAAATTAATTAGCTTTATCCTGTACGTATTTAATTGTGAGTTGACTTGGACGAGTTCAATAAGAGACGTGGAAGTATCTTCATTAATACGGTTCAAATATCAAAAGTTACAAATTTAATTTAAGTACTTTGTTTGCTGGCTTTCATTTTGGTTAAAAAATGTGGAAATGTAGCCAGCATTTTTGGAACTTTCCCTTCTACTGGGGGTTTACTATATGATTAGTTTTTATGACTGTAAATGTTATTTTTCCTTTGCTTCTGTGTTTTATTTTGTTGTTTTTGTTATATTTTAATCTCATCCATTTCATTTTATTCATTCATGTTATAATAATATAAACTTAATTCTTGAATTACTATATTATTGTGCTAATCTAAACGGATTTCAATCAAATAAATTATTTATTTGAGAAACGAGGCGTTTATGTTTTAAAATTGATTAAATTTTAAGTATTTTTAAATCCTTAAGTATTTTTGTATATTTATTTCGATGTTGGTAATCACGTTCAAATCCATTCACAACACTAATAGCTTTAATTCTTGTTATTACAGCTTTTTAAAGTAACTATAAGTATTTGATCTGTTTGGTATTAATGATCCTTGGAATAGATAATTGTGCAATGAGATGACAAAAAGGTTTGCAATTTAAACAATAATTCTAGGCAAATAAGTTAACCTACATAGTATGTTCCAAGATGTCATTTGCAGTGTACATAGTGACATATACGGCAATCAGTTATATAATATAATTTTGTATGTACACTATACATCACGCACTATTGAATGTGGTTCGTTCAAAGCTTTCTACATTGTCACTCGGAAGCCCACGCACTTGTTATTTTTACATGAGTGGGAGGTTCCAATTTGTGTAATATTCTGTAAATCGTGAATGTTTATAACATTGAATCTGTTTTTCAATTTCGCTGAGTTCTTATTTCGGAATATACAAAAAGAATTTGCATTTTTCATACGTTTTGTAGAGAATTTTCGAGTGCGGGCTTGAAAAGAATCTAGGTAATACAATTTAGCTGAATTGCGGTAACCCGGCCGAGTTGCTTGTGTAGGTGAAGTAAGTTTACTGGTGAAGTGAGGGTGCTGTCTTAAATTGGCCGTGTTAGATATGTGTCAAGCTGCATTGGTACGAGTACCATTTAGGTAAGTCTATTATTGCGTGTACATACCTTTATTACCTACTTGAACAAGCCAACAAAGAATTGAAACTGTTTTATAGATATAGTGACTTCACTATATCTATAAAACAGTTTCAATTCTTAGCCACTTGGCTAAGATAAATTTGTAAAATTTATATTTTTGAATTTTATGCATATTATTAATTAACTGTTTTTTTTTGTTTGTGTACCTACATATAGTTAGACATTACTTTTAGGTTTATTCATTTTGCTATTTATTTGCGCAGGATTTTATGAAATATCTTTCATGTATGTTTAAAACTTTGGCTTTCAGTATATTTTTAAGTTTTTTGAAGAAAACTTGTATTTTTTTGTTGAGTACCAATGATATATCGGTTTTCATCAGTTTAGCAACAACCACTTGTTCAACTTCCGAATCAGTTGTTTTATTATTTTTTCAAACTAAAAATAATAAAAATTCAAAAAAAGAAACCTTTACGTAAAAAATAAACAGTCAAAATAACATACGAAAATTTTAAAAGTTTTTCTTTTCGTCGTCGTGTAAATACAATACGCCTACCAGATACACGTGTGTTCGTGTAAAAACACACGTGAGTAAAATGTCACAAAATTAAATAAAAAGCGTGTGAGTACTTAGACGTAGGAAGTTGTAACTTGTAAGGATTCCACTCGTTTAACGGTGACTATATAATGATATACAAGGACCCGTGGTTAGAGTACAATGCTATTATGAAGGCACGCTACGACTAACTTGAGTTAGCTTTAACTTACTATTAAACATAACTTCGTTAGTAACTACTATTATTTCTTCTGCGACTATATTTATCTTTTGCTTATTTAAAAGCTTTGGTTTGTACTCGTGTTGCGTGATTCTGTCAAAATATTCTAAGTACGAATATTCTTATAAATTCAAAATAATTGTTCAACAGTCTACTTTGATACTGGGTAATTTTTTTAATTTTTAATATAGTAATACTTTTTTTTAAGGTACAGTTCCAAAAATCTCTAGAGTAAAGATATTTTATCGAAAACTACGACTATAGTAAGCCAGCATTAACTTCCAAGTCAAACTTAAAATCTTGTATACGAAAAAAATAAATTCCCAGACTCGAACCAGAAACGCTTTACCCGCTCGGTTCAAAATTAGATTTTATATCATATACGAGTACAGTTCATAAATGAGCTTTGCTTGCGCTGACAAAAATACACAAATTAAATGAATTAAAATGTTCTTCCGTCGTACGCGACAGTTCAAACATTAATTCGTTTCGCCGAAGGAAATGAGTGAAATGAACAAAACGAACAACCACATTGAAACGGAATAAGTGGCAATCTGAGTCGAACAGATACAATGGAAAATGGATAAAATGGAACCTTGTGCCGAACAGATTAGTACCATGAAAGTTACAGCGAGCACCGACTTCACTGATGCGAGCTTACACATTCTGTACATTTCTATTTAGAACTCAAGTTCTATTATATAAGTGAGATAATTAACCAAGTTACAAATTTGCGAAAAATTCTTTCACATGTTGTAACTGAATGTTCAGTCATAAATATATAATATAAAATAAATAAATAATAAGGGACAACTTCCACACAAAGGTCTTAGGTCCCAAAATAGGTAAAGCCTGTGCTATGGTAACCTAATCACTGATATACATACTTAGAAATACATATATACATACTTATGTTTGCAGTAAACACCCAGACACAGGTCAAACAGACATATTCATGCACACAAATGTTTGACCTGTCCGGGGATCGAACCCGGGACCAGCGTAGTAAGTGTGCTACGGGTGGAACAATCACAGATGTAAGAATAAAAAATATTTATTGACCTTTAAATAACGTTCGTTACAGGCAAGTGTTGTTACATTTTAATTATTAATTACTTAAAAAATAAACTTAAAAAACTTATTTAAATACTTTCATAATTCTTATAACATATATTTGTTATGTAATATATTTACATTGTGATTTATTTCTCTAGTTATTCTAACATTTTGTAATGGTTGTTCGTTAAAAAAGAACAATAATAGAATAATTTATATACTTTTTACTTATTAGACGGTTTAAATATATTTTTTTTAGTATTTGTCACTAATGTGGTACCATCAGTTGTATTATAGAATAAAAATATTGAATGCAACGAAAAACAAAACAGCCGCGTTCTTATTGCACTGTCAAAGTAAAATGTTAACGGGCGTTATCTGTCGGTTTCATCGCGTGGTTCGTTACCGTCTCGTTACGGTGCTTCAAGATAGATAAAAAAGGTAAAATATATAAAGATATTTATTATATAAGACACACGTTAACTTAACAACTAATATCGAGTTAATCAGAGATAAATTAAACGTAAACAATGAAGTTAACTTTAACAGCGGGTACCGAACACGGAACGATGCCGGTATCTTGGACACCCAAACACATTCATTTACCTTATTATATTTATATATTTATATTTATTTATATATAATAATCAACTTTACCTCGTTTTTTGCAGCAGCTCTCAAGTATTTTCATTACATAAATAATCTTACGTACTTTATTAGCTATATAGGAAATATGATCCGTAAACTTTAAATGTTGGTCTATTTTTAATATAATTTATATTATTGTATTTTATTTAAAAAATTGTTTCTACTGAAACATCCAACAAGGACTTAACAAACATAGTTTTAAAAGAATGCAGCTAATATGTTAATGTACTGCTTTGTTGTTACCAAATTCTATTCTTCTGTATTCATCTAAATACTCTGTATACTTATTTAATAAAAATACTTTAGTATTAATAAACCTCAAATTACGTGTTTTACCTAAAATCCTGGAAACTTCAAACTCGATGAGCACCCCCTTGTATATTAGACAGGGGGCTGAAACTTTGCACATATAATAGGAATGATAGGCGTAACAAATCAAAAGAGTGGCGTCACCTACATTTGATTTTTTTTTTTTCGCCATATCGGACTGGACCACCCTAATATATACATATACTCGAAATACATAACCCTCCTTCTTTCCCAGTTGGGAAAAAATTTAAAGGCACATTCATATTTAAGAACATAACAAAATTGAGTGAAATTTAGCTTGACCGGCCAATTGCAAAGTTTTGGATAGGAAACTAGTGTTTAAATTAAATGGATTAGTAACCTACAAGCATAGAACAAGCGCTAAACTGTATATGTTCAAGAACTACATAAACAAAAGAAACATTTAGAAATGTCGCATCACAATAAGAAATAATGTCGGTGTGAGTAATAAATAGAAAGGTCCAACTATAGTTTCGTTCACATTCGGTGAACTTTGACGAAATGAGTCGTTCGTGTCTTCAACGATGACACATCTCCGACTCAGACGCAGAGAAAGAGAGAGAGAGCGAGACGTTGAGGGACACGAACGACTCATTTCGTCCTCGATAAAGTTCACCGATTGTGAACTATTGGGTATGCGTGAAAACCCGTCTTTTTTAATAAAATGAATCAAAAACGCGTTACTTTTCTAAAAAAGTAACAAGTTTTTGATTCTAGAATTCTAGATTTTGGTTTTTAGAATACCACAAGAAAACCACAAGAAAATTTACTAACTTGGGAATGATCTTTTTTTAGGAGTTCTCACAACAAAAAAATTATGTGCGTTTCTAATTGTTTACTAATACTTACACCTTCACACGTAATGCTAATTTAACAAGACATAATACTAAATCACAAAATATGTTTAATACTACCATGTTAAGTAAAGTTATAAGTCCAAAAGCAGAGTAAACACACGATACCAAATGTCCGCTAATAAAGCCACCATCCATTATAATCCGCGGACGTACAAAACCGCGTGCGTTAGCACATACATTACGTGTAATTGCATGTCCCGGGGAAACTGGGATGCGGGTGTCCCGGGACAAACGGGACGACGCGACGCCCCGGATAACAGGTGACATTTGAAAATGGAATACTGCTGTACCCATTATTAGAATTTAGTTAAACCACACAATCAACTCTTATAATAAATGATTTGTCTACTTCTTGCTCAGATAGCAAATTGAAGAGAATAAAACTAAAAGTAAATACTGAGTTTCTATGGAGCATACGTAATGCATACAAAACCTACTAAAATATTATCAGTCATTTACAATTAGTAGTTCTGTTATTACCAGCTGACATAATTTCCTCAGACCGTTGTCACGGTGACATTAAATATCTTCGATATGTGTTTAAGATTTTTTCGATTTGATCGCCATTGTACTTTTAGATCTTACTTCCAGAGTAATAATATATATATATTTATAGGTTATGAAGGTGTTTTGTATTTTCAAACGAAACCTCTACCTTTTTTTGGATGTAGTACGGGGATAGTATTACAGTAATAATGACGTCAAACACTAAAATGACGCAGGTACAGTGGATTATATAAAATCATCAAATAATAATTTAAGAACGTGACATAAACTAAATCAATTTCCACTTCACTCTTGAGGTTACGTAAATTGATAGTCAAATATTAATGTAGAGACACGACTAGTAATTGCTGGTATTACAATAATCACTCGCATCACGTGATGTCGGCGATTAGGTATACACGTACATACAATAGAGAGTAGATTTTTATCAAAACAACAAATGTTTCGAATGGTTAATATTTAAGATAGTTCTTATTCAAAATCTAAAACCACAACACATCTGAATATAATTTGACGGAGGTCAGAAATAATCTTTTATTTCCTCTTTTGTTTTATTTTCAGAAATAATCTTTCTTATTCTCATTATCTCAAGATTATTTCTTAAGACAAATAAGATTGAGTCAGATTATGATTTAATTATTTACTTTAAAAGTAAAAAGCTATCACGGTTTCACGGTTTATGAGATACGGCCTGGTGACAGAAGGACGGACGTACAGCGAAATCTTAGTAATACGAAATATAAGTACGGCAACCTAAAAATACATGTATGTACTTGACCGATTTCTATGAAAAATTTATTATATTTTCCGTAAATTATAGCAATTCAAAGTGAAATAATATACAATAGTATTATACATTCAGGCAAATCATTTAAGTTACAACAAAGTAAAACAATCTTATTGTAAATTAATTTACGCAAAACCAGTTCAAACGTAGTTAAAGTAAACGTCAATAGCAAACAAAGCGCGTATTGTTGCGGAACTGAACTACGCGGCGACAACTCATAAGACAACTGTCATCCGCAAGACATACTTCGCCACTAGTTTAATGAATTTTATACAACGAAGAAAGATACTAGGTAGTAGAGAAATAATGGTATATTAGAAAACAGAGTCGACAGGATCGTATTAGTTTTGTAACAGTTTTATCGAATTTAAGATTAAAATCAACATTTGATACTAGCTAATATGTAGACGCCGTATTATACAAAAAAAGTAACAAAAACATAAATTGCGAAAACCTTAAATCAATCTACAATTTCGGTAAACATAACATACGCATAATTTACCGTCATAAATCTATCATTGCACAAAAATATTTACATTTTTGACTCCGAAATAGGACAAGTCTCGTTACTTGTCCTATTTATATACATGATTTTTTGTTACGAGATCAGGTATTTCTCCAATAATGTCTTAGATCGTTCTTATTTTGTTTTGTAGGTCATATTACAGAAGTAAGCAAAAAATATTTGTCATGAAAATTATCAATTCTGAAAAAGATGATGTTTTGAGTTTCTGGTTATTTTAATCACAGTGATAAATAAGTTTTAAGAAGATATACCTACGTGTGTATCTTTGTGTACATAAAATAATATTTTAACAGAAATTTAACTGTCAAATAGAAGTATTTTTTAATTGAAAGTTGGTTCTACCAAGAATAGCACAATGAACTCTAGCGAGCAAAAAAATCATAAAAAATAACACTCGTGATGTTTGTACAGCCACGTACAGTTGAACCACAAGAGCAATGCGGTGTGTAGAGCTGACGATTGGATTAAATAAACCTCTGGCAGGCCTCCGCAGCCGCCATGGAAGCCATTGTGCAGGAACAATGGCCTCCTGTGTCGGCGGTCGCAGGGCCTCTCCATTGTCCTACAACTACTACAACGGAACGGCACAAATATCGTATCACGATACATTGATTGTTTCTCTCAATATTTCAATCGTATTTTTGTATCTAGTGTTTTTGGGAGGTTATTATTAAGTTTTTTTCGTAAGTATACTACAGAGAGATCAAGTCCATGAAAAAAAAAATTAAAAAAGAATAAAAACGAGTATTTGACCTATCAAGCTGTCGTATCAAATGTAAAGCTAACTACGACGTACCTACTATGTAAAACTTCAGTATGCAATTGGACAACGCTGAAGGTATACGGTCCGATGAACTCTCCCAAATATTGTCAACATGAACGGACTGTTTCACTTCGTAATATTAAAGAAAGCGAGGAAAAGTTCAGTAGCTACATATTCGGATATTTCCAGGAAACGCCCCCGCGATGAGCTCTCTCGTAATTACTCCGTGACACATACCGGCCGTCAGGGGCGCAAGTGGCCCGTGGAGATAAACGAGCCATTTTGTAACGACACGTCAGAACGACGCGACACAACCCACTCGCTGCCTCCTCGACATACATTGTCGCTTCGCCGCCGCCGACGCGGGAGAGGACTCCACTCCGCCGGCGATGTGGTTTGTTTTAAACAATACACTACAAACGGGCGAGTTTTAAGTACCCGGTGTCTTTACGAGACGCTTCAGCGGAAAGCATCTGCAGTGTTACGTCATTACCTCCGCGCGCAGTTTGCATTACCGGCTCGATGGCGCAGCGTTTATAAAATACGAGAACGCGGAAGGCGATGTATGATAAATAGGTATTGTTGTGTTGCGTCGAGGAGAGGAGAGTCGCGGTGAAGGTTTGCAGGAGCAAGTTCTAGCTTTTATGTCCGCCTTTGGAAGCGAAACTGAGAGGAGCTATTATTCTGTGCCGTAGTTAAATGTACAGTAATAGTGTGCTGGGAATATTCGTGTGTTTAGAACGGTTCCCTGGTCGCTCTAATGTACTATTAGCATAAATGAATCCAGCGGAGTCGGCTTTTGTGTTTTGGAAAATGTTAATGATGGTTGCTTTTTGTAGTGAAATTATGTTGAACTACAACAGATTATAAAGCAACAACGTGGTTCACGTGCCCAATTTAATTTTAATTCATAGGTGTAATATTTTGTTTTCATTGTTTAGTTTGGGAACTTAGTTTAATTATTCCCTACCTACTTTTCGATTATAAACACATTATAGCTAGGAATAGGCCGATTTATGACACTGCGACAATCTAAGAATCAGTACTATTTTTGTCGGTACAAATTTCATTTTAACGATTTTCAAACTGAAAATAAACAATTTTGTTTTAACATTTGCATGTATAATTAAAGTACTTTTAATCTCACAAAGCAATTCAAATAACAAACAAAAAGGCAGGAGCCATTGTCCCGAGGAACTGTTGAGTAGAAGCCTTCTAGAATAGAATCTGTAAATTTGGTTCCGATGGCTGAAATACATACCGACTGATCTGTGAACTCTGACCGAGATCTGGCCTCAGGCGACTCTAAACGTAATTCAATATTACCTTTCATAACGGCTGCATTGTCTGCTCTATTTAGTGTTCAATAATAAACTGATATGTAAATATGAGCGCAATCTCTATATAGAAATGGGTGTTGTGCCTTTTCACTCGACTGTCTAACAGAAGGGTTAATGTTTGATTGTAAATACAAAATGTTATTATATGGTGTGCATGCTTTAAATAAATTAGAATTACGTTAAGCTTTTGGAATACTTATTAACAATTTTTGTTTTTCATTACGACCTGGGTATAATTTACAAGTTTGTTCCGACATATTTATTATCGCCTATTCTGATTTCATCTAACAAAGAACATCATGCACTACACCAATAGTAAAGTCGTTATTTTTTAACGTTTAATTCGATTATTCTGTTGTTTTATATGCGCTACAAATTTACCAGTCAACAATAATTTAGTATTACTATTTTCTAAAACATGGTTAAGAGCTCTTCTACACTATTCAACTTTTCTTCCCACCTGCGCTTAACTAATGACACCAAAGGCGGAACTCACTAACACTCAAAAGAGCTCTCGGAATGCTTTTTACCGATCTCGAGAGGGTGTGTTTTTCTTGTGGCACGGCAGTGACTGTGAGTGTGACGTCTCAGGGGTAGCATGCCTGTGACGTCAGACAAATACCGGTCCCATTATCCCAGTAGAATAAACTGGAGCGCGCTGCTATTGGTGTATGTTTTGCTTTACCCAAGTGGAAGCTTCAAAATGCAGCTGTGTGGAAATACTTTATATATTTTCTCTAATAATTTTATAATATTATTAGGTAAGCAGTAGTTAAACAAAAACCCACCAAAAACATTTTCTTGTAAAATGTTGGCGAGATCATATGACACGCACTGTCGACAAGTTATCAGATTTCATGGAGAGCCAAGCTTCTCTCCCTTACGAGTACGCCTTAGTCAATGTACCTTAGAAGTTTCGTTTTGCACTCACATGGGCGTGAGGTGAAAAAATTACCCACCGTTCATTACGTAGATTTTATGAAGTGAGTGTTTTTATTTTGATTCAAATCCAGGTACTTAGCTTTACTAAACCTCCAGTAAGCATTCCTTACCTCTTACCTACCTTTTAGCAACAACGGAAAACTACTCAACTTTAGCGCCAACTGTAATTTAATTCGAATGCAGATAACGAACTTACACTTCGAGAAATATTTACATTTGCTTACTTGAACAACTTGTCGTGTTCTTGTTCTAAACTACTTCAAAAAGATGGAGGTTTTAGTTTTCAGAACAATTTTATGTAAACAACTACGATCAATTATTTTACGTGTCATTCGACCCACGGCAGTGTTCGATTGTAAATACCACTCCGCAGTCACATATCTACGAGTCCACTGGACAGATCGTTACTTTACATTTGTGATTAATTAGAGACACCATCGCGTTTCTGTAAATTATTCTATTACCATATTTTGTATAATAGTGATAGTACCAAGTCTACTTTTTTTTCGTCGATGACCGACTCTTATTTTTTTATATTTTTGCGCGTTTTTGCAATCGCGCCCCTTAACTGTATTATGAGTGTTACCTATTCTAACAAGATACAGCATAGCTTTTCTCTTGAGCCTGCATGCGATGCCTCTAATGAAATTCCACGGTTTTGTGAGTCAGCGCAAAAAAACGCAGCCTCGACGAAGATAAACAAAACTGGACGATATTTAAATATTTATGAGCTGCTATTAATTTTATGTTTATTGGTTATTTTTTAGTAAAAGCTGAGGCGGGTTTTTGTCTATTACCTCGATTGTCGGTTCAAGAGTTGCTAACTCTGCTGTTCTTTAATATATATTATTATAAATATTACCTCTTAAACTGCAAAAGTAATAACGATATGGAACAGAATAGCAGTTCTGAAAATGTGAAGTCCAAAATCTGTTAGTAACGAATATTATTTGAATGAATCACGTAAAATTTAAATTTAAATGAATAAAATGAAATGAAAAATTGATTAAATTTTAAAATTAACATATACTTCGTAAATATATTGACTAGCATGTGAAAAACTATAGTATGAATGTGGAATACGTAGAAGCACATATTATATGAAGGTTGATCGACAGGGTCGACGTAATTAAACGTTACGTATTCTGTTCAGCTACTTACTATTACTAATACAGAACAAAAAAAGTACTTTTCCTTTCAAAAGCAATTACTTAATAGAAAATAGTGGTTTCCATACGTAGCGGGTGGTGGGGTAGCGATCGAGCGCTTGGCATCCAGCGCTGCAATTAGTGCATCGAAGCGGAAAAGCGCTGCATTTTCTGAACGCATACAATTAGCGCTCGCTGCGAGACTCACTAATTATGGATATTTGACAATCTCAGCGAGACTGGGATCATTTGGGAATTAGAGGCCTTATTATTAAACTCCATTTATTTAACGGCTGTTCTGACGTTACCCAATTTGATTTATTCTGCTTTTATTATGTTGCTATGAAAAATATTCACTAAAACCAGACTACCTAGCAAAAAAAACATCCTGTACTGAATAAGAAACAATAAAAAAATATGGCGTTAAGTTCATCATAACAAAATTGTCCATAAAATTTAACAATTTTCTGTATCACCCTTAAAATACATATTCATCCGCTCCACTAAGTAATTCTAACAATAGAGCCATAAAAGCCCATAGAAACGTCTCGATTGCCAAAAGTTTTCCATCGAGTCCGCACCCAAACAATAAACAGTCAGCAGCGAACGGTCACGCCCCGCAATAAAACTGCAAACTCCAAGAAAAATATTCACTCAACGAATTCGACGATAACCCTTTCTAAACCGTTTCAATAAAGCCTCGCCCAGCGGAGGACTGCGGCGGTCGTTACATATCAAACCGACCCGACGAGCCGACGACCCGACGAGCTTGTCGTCAGGCCTACTGGCCGATGACGTCACCAGAACGCGCCACAAATCGAGCAGTAAAAAGGCCGCTAATACCCAAACTGGCACAATAACAATAATTTGCATGCGAAGGGAACGCCCCGCGACCAATTTATTTTTCCTCCTCCGACGCCTCGACGCCGTCGTCAGCTTTTATTAGCGGCGGAATGAGAGACACCCGCGGAAAGTATTACTGACGAAATAGGGACGCGGAGATATCATGGCGTGTTATAGACATCGTGCGGAGCTGCTGGGGGTAGTGCCGAACAGTACAACGAGCATTGCTTATTTATAGAATAACATTTTAGAATTACTTAGCAGACACTGAAGGGACACTGAAGGTGTTTTTGAGTTCACAACACTCCTGATTATTTTATAAATAGATAGTTTGTTTGCTTTATGCTAATTCAACAATTTGTATAAGTCTATGTAGGTATATATTGCTTCATATAGAAATAATAAAATAATGTATTATTTTTATTCGCCAAGTAATTTCAGTCTGATATGAGATTGACGTTATTTTCTTTTTCTTTGACAATAATCACAGTAATCGTATGTGAGGTACACATACGAGTAGAAGCGTTTATAGTAAGTTATTGCAGGTACAGAGCGAATCACAAACGAAAATGCGCGGGTTTATCCCAGGTACAGGCATAAACTCCGAGTTTTTAACTTATGTGCATATTATAATTAGTTACCACATGCTTAAATGGTGAAGCAAAAAACATCGCGAGGAAACCTGCTTGTCGGTGAAGGTTAATAGCTTTCGAATAGAAGTTAAGTCCCCAAACCGCGATTTAGCCAGCGTGTTGGTCTTCACCCCTCAGATATGTTAGATCCGAACCCAGCTGTGGGGCACGCTTGTTTTGTTAATGACAAGTTTTGATTTAAATATTTCTACTCATATTATTCTGTTTTAAACTATCTTTGAAAAAATATTAATAGTGATTTTCCATTATCTATTATATCAATGGGGCAGTTAGAAATATATCAATAATGATGGAACTTAGATTAGACCAAAACGAATCCCTTCGCCCTATGGGTAAAGACTCTGGAACAGATGTATTGAAATTAATAACTGTACTATTTAAAATAAAAAACAATAGCTAAATACATATAAAAAGACCCAAAAAACGCAGCACATATATAAAATTATATAATTCCCTTAAAACCCTCATAATATATAAGTTACATTAACTAGGAACATTGGGAACAAAAATACTTTCAGAATTTAATTATTTCGAAAATAACACAACATTTAAAGGGCAGTGAATGTTTATGTGTTGTGGTCATCTGACGTGACTATTTTACGTGAAATGAACAACGTAATTGGCTACGTGTTCCTGAAAATACACTTTATTGAGCACGATATTCAACATTATGTCCAAAAAGTGAATTGAATATCAATTTTAAATAATATATCATATTCTTTTTCATAATTGTAGCTAAAGCTTTTTTTAAATATAATAAGTGATAAGAAATATAAATTATATCTGATATGAAATTGATTATATATTTTACGTTCCAATAATTTGTATAGTCGTTTGTCATAGGATTATAATCCTAAGCCATATTGGGTTCTTCCCATCTGTTCTACTATTTGTTCTACCAGTAGAGCAAGTAAAAAAAAACACATCCGTTCTACTAATATAACAAATCATCGGCCTTTGGGCTTATAATTTGACATCTGTCAGCAAAAATATAAACAACAAATAGGGTTTGTTAACTGACATATAACATACGCCAAATTTCGTCAAGATTGATGGAAACTACGACCTGTACTCGAGTATACAATTTCGAGAGACATGCAAAAGAATGACACTCATATTTTTTTTTTGTTTTTCCACAACGTTCCTAATTTAATTTTAACCTACCTCTATGCTAAAAAGTAGTCGCATTTTGATTCAAAATAATTTATTTTTAAACATACTGTATAGTGAAATTGCCTAAGTGTGAGTATTGAGAACCTGCCAGCTCTTGTTAACCAACTGTCTCAGTAATGCATTGTGTTGTGACTTAGTTATAAGTACCTAAAAATACAAAAAATTTTTCAGCCAAATATACTTTGCGTTATCTGTCACTTCTGTCAGTAAACTAAGATCACTGACCTTTATTATAATTCAACTCCAAACGCCATTCTTTATTTAATTATTTATAAATAACTTAACAATAATTAATATAGATAAATAAACAATAAAGAATGGCGTTTGGAGCTGAATTATTTATGATTTATGTAATTGTAAGTAAAAGTTCATCGGTTCATATGACCCTCATTAAGCTCCCACCGTGGCCACACTCCCCACACGTTTGGCCAACAAATTTGACAGTTGGACAACTTGCAGGACCGCCCTACCATCCGATACAGTGGGCATACAAAGTACCTAAACAATACATGTTAAACTTCTGCGTTAAAAACATCCTCTCAAGCAGAATCGTTCCACTTTACGGCGTCGCACTTTATAAACCCTGTAAATAATTCCGATAGTTACAAGTACAAAGTTGTATCTGCAGTGAGTATGCACCTTGCGTCTACGACATAAAGTCTTATTTAGCAAGCTTTATGGCACTAGCCAGGGTTGCCACCGAGTCACGTATCGCGTGTATCGGTCGGTCTCGTAGTTTACGATAATTCGGTACATTCGCAGCTAGGGTTGGCACATCTAATATTTATGTTGGAATTTGGAAAGGTATTTGGTAAGTGTTCGGTTCCGAATTTGAAATAGTTCCGCGCGTCGAAGATTGTGCCAGTGCGAGTACCTGCGAGTGACGAGACCGCGAGATCCGCTCCTTTGTGGTTACATAATTTAGGTACGGAAGAGAGGGTCTAAGATGCCTAATACATAGAATTTTTAACCCGACTGCGAAAGTCGATCATACACTTGAAAAACATAACCCTTCTTGGTTATAATTTTCGAGTGTATGTATATATATATATATCTTTGGCACGCCCTAGAGCCTAAACCGCCTGTCGTATTTTAATGTGAGTGGTGTCAATAGATTCGTCTTAGTAGTGAGAGTGACACTGGATACATCAAAATAATAATAAAAAAGATGATACACAGATTTAACGGTTTAACAGTCAGTTTTTTTAAACTCGTTTCTAACCACTTGTTTAAATATACATTAAGAGCAATCAATTTTACATCTGACATTTCTATTTTTTGTTAATTTCTTTTAGACAAGTCGAAATGAGACAAAATATTTTTGGGTGCTTTAGTCCTTACAGTCACCAAACCACTAGAATTAGAGTCATTGCTATTAAAAATTAAACCTCTACCAACGGGCAGCATAATCTTTTATCACTAGTGTCACTGTCACACCAAACATCATCATCAACGTGACGCACTAAGCCGCCGTCAATTAGCATTAGGTAAACTATCGCGCTGTGCACATCACTATCAGCTATCTAAACGAGTTCGTAACTCTCCTCCACTATCGCTATTTTATTTCATTAATCCCATAGCTATTGTGTTTTGTTTCGCGGGACCGCAATCTAAACGATTACGAGGCTAGTTCCAATATGGATTGTTATTGGAGTTCGGGAGCAAATTGGAAATTGAGTTAATGGAGGGGCTTTTTTAACCTCCGGCCTGTTCGACTCGTAGTTTGTACTCGTGGGAGTTCGAATTAAATTTGATTAGTTGATTGTGGTCAGTTGATAGTCAAATGTCAAATAGGTAAAAGTAACAATGTAAAATTGTTAAAGTTGTTGGAGCAGCGAGACTTGGTTTTGGAAATACCATTTTTGTAGAATAAATATCCAAATAATGAATTGTCTTCTTATTCTCGAGGTGTCATTTTTTACCATAGATCGACACATAATAATATTTTGTAAAAAAAATATCTTGCGCTTGTCAAAGAAAGTTTACGTGTGAATATGAGATGAAAGTTACGATTAGGTTGACTTTATCATTTTATCTTCGACACAAAATAAAATTGTAAGAAGAAGCTATTAGCCCACTCGTACGAGTAGCTAACTCCTTAGGATTATTGTATCATATCACATTTTATGTTTGCTAACAAACTAAAAGCCCTTGTACTTTTAGTAGTATATTTTTCCGTAAGGGAGACATTAGCGATGGGTGGTATCGCGACGTCACTCGGGAGCAGGAAGGTTGCTAAACAACTTCCGATGGACGGAACTCGCATGGTAATGACGTCATTGTGCGACCGCTAGTGTGTGTTTGCGCTTTAACGATTACTTTATAATACTTCTCAAGTTGGAAAGTCGCTTGTCTTGTCAAGTAACGTAATGTCCTTTGTAGGATTAACGTGAGAAAATGCTTAGAATCCTACTTCCTACTAATGTTATGTGTATTATGTATGTATGTTTGTTTACTCTTTCACGCAAAAACTACTGAAACAATTTGGACAAAATTGTACTAAAACCCTTTGTGGTGAGGTGATTTTTATCCGGTTTTATCGCGGGTAACACCGCAGGGCGCAGATACTTAACTACGAGTATAATAGATCGGCACAGGATCGAAGAAGATGGCATCATACTAAAGAGGTCTATACCCAGCAGAGAGGAAGACCGTGATCGATGATTACCGATAGTTTTTTTTCGTTTATTTGTAATTAATTCACAGTAATTAATTACAAATAAACTTTTTCTTCTCCTTGCAAAATTATACGTAAGCGAGTGAACGAACAGGATCTGTTTTAGGTCTAGCTAAATTATTTTTACTATCAGTATTTAAGCAGATACGAGTAGCAGCTATTCATTGCACAAACATGTAAAACACGATACAATTTTAACTAAAACTTACACTGTACTAAGTTAGAATCTATATGTGCAAAAGTAATACCCAATAATTAAAACTTAAATATAAACCGCTGCCAGTTGGTAGAGTTCCCAAAATGCAAAGCAAACTTGCGGAACCCTCATTGTCATATAATATTGCAAGCAAATAATGTTATTATAATAAATGCAATAGTATTAATTACTGTACATTTTTATTGAGACCGCAATATAATAAACTCCAAAATAATTTTTGAAACGTTTTTTACGACTGTGTAAATTTGAGGTAGGTAAATATTTGTCCTGAATTCTTAACTTCATAATCATATTTGCTCGAGCGCCCGTAATTACGAATATTAAGAAGTCGTTAAAAGCGTTTTCGTTTCTGGGAATCAAGTGAGTCTCATTAGCGGCCGTATTGAAATCTCTTAACTTACACACAACAAGGTGGTACTCATAAGTGCCTAAGTACGAAATTTTAATCATCGCGACACCACTCCCCTTCCCTCCTTTTATTCTCCCCCTTCCTCGCACACCTGACTGACTCTTTTCAATGATATAACGAAATAACAGTAAATCAAATGGGGAAAAAAAACTCTTGACGTAACAACAGAATAATATACCTACATCGATATTGAGTATTTACAATGTAGATAAATTGCTATCACTAAAATATTAGTAAGTAGTAGTTATGTGAACTGTTGATCTCGCACCACAATAATTCAACATTACAAGATCCCACACACTGTGTCAAACTTGACGCAAACAATTGTCAATTACCAACTGACATATCGTTCTCACGTAGCAAATAAACATCTTCATCTCTTCTTTTGATTTTTTCGACATGATTTCTACAGTATTTTAAACCTTATTTCAAGCGTAATACAATCTATACATAGATTGGTCAACTTTATTGCATTTTGAACGAAACTTTCCTAAAAAAGTGTAAGTTTCGTTAAAAAGTGCAATAAAGTTACAGCTTCCTAAACGAAAATCGCCGACAGTTAAAAATATATGTAGATCCCATATATAATCTCTCGGCATGATTGGATGAAAACTATGTCCTGTACTGTGTAATGTAGTGTAGTGAATCCGAAATTTCTTGCGAACATCTATACATTACATATACATTTTGCCAGACTCAAAGCAGTGACGCCTTGTTCGTTCTCTTGCTCAGTAAAAATTAAAATTTTGAAAAAAATACGTATTCCAGGTATGCTTCATCTAAGGCTATAGTATCGCTGACTTCCGTGGTTGTGCGAATTTGTGGTTAAATGCCTAGCTGCAGCTGTATAGGATAAAAAAAAGTTTGTAAGTACAGTCCAGCACACTGCGTGTACTATGCCGAAGACATTGTAAGGCGTAGCACTGTATTGCACATTGTATTGATGCATGCACATAGAGTTGTAGCACTTTCGTAGCTCTGTCGTAACACTGTCGTAGCACTGTCGTAGCCATATCGTAGCACTGTCGTAGCGCTGAATAGCACTGTCGTAGCTCCATCGTAGTGCTGATACAAGATTTTGACCCCTATTCGTCAGCTACAAAGACTAAATTAAAAATTTCTAAAATTATTCCCTTCCTTCTCTCACTTTTGGAAACAAAAAGAGAGGAAGTCGGTTATAAACATCAGTACCGTTTTACACACATGTATTATTGCTTCCTGCAGTTTACGTTATTTTTGCGTTTCGGTGGTACGATGTAAAATGAGAGCCGCAAGCAAGCACTATCCACAACAGAAAAGAAAAGGCAAACCAATAAAAACTTTGAATAAAACACTCGTACACACTAATTGGTACATAATATTGTACAGGTAGTTGTTTATGTATCAAGGTTTTGTAGTTTTGAGATAAACATGATGAATCTATTCGGCTCCTGGTAAAAATTTAATTATTTTAGTTAGATTTAACTTTGTATTTGAGTTATTGTAAAATTATATATTTGACATTGTCTACGATTTCTCTGTACTGCGATACTGCAAGTACTAATACATTTAGGAAGTGGTATTTATTCGGAATTAAAATTTGTGGTGAATGAGCGCGGCTGCGATCGCTCTCCGCTCCAATTAAAGTTGCGCCCCCGGCTGGGGTGGTACGACTGGCAGCGCGCCGCGACAATGCTGAGAGATGAGAGATGTACGAGACAAATACAAATCAGAGGTTTTGGTTTGAATTTGGTTGTTTTGTACATAGTACATATACATGTTATGTGGGTGATGAAAGTACACAAAAAACATTATAAAAGTTATATATTTATGTGATTTAATTAGAAAGTGAACAAATTACGTCAATTTTGTCGCTACATATCGCCTGGATAACATTACCCAGGCGTGAATAAGTCCAAGGCGAATTAAGGCCATTTTAATTTCTTTTTTATTTTACACCACTACTTTTTTAAAATGAACTTAATTTTAACAGTGTTATCTATACCCGTCACTGAAAACATTTCTGAAGAAAAAAACTAAAAATATGAGTTAAAAGAATTATTCCAAAAATTTGGTACTTTTCGGTCACTCGTTTTACAACATAATCATTTAAGTACACGAAAACAGAATAAACTCATTCATAAACAATGCGCCCTTCTAACACGTGCGGCGGCGGCGGCGGATTCAAAGAGCTTCACCGGCCGCGATCTTTGAGAATCGCCGATCCGTCTTAGATCAGTTGAAAATAGGTCACCGCAGGTCACGGTCGTCCGCGGACACATGTCTGCTATCGCGGCAATTTTTGCATTATGGCGTATTATTACAATGCTCGCGAATACGCTCTTGTAATTTTAATAGTGTATGTTATGTACCAAGACATTAACAATAACAAAAGCATACCAGCGGTTGCTAGACTACGTATCATTTTACTACCCGTCTCATGCCTGGGGACGAAGGAGACCTGCAGTGTCGCAAGACGCACACGACGATGTGCTAGCATACTTCCAAGAAGATCCTCAGAGAAGCACCAATGACGCTGCTCGTCGGTACGGCATCAGCCAGTACTGTGCGTCAAAGATAGTGTATTCGTAATGCATGCGTACTAACTATCTAAAAAGACAAGAACTACTCTTCGCGAGTGTATTGTAGTGAGATGTGAAGTGAACGTTTTGAACTCCGTCAAGAGCAATAATGTAAAGCGCGCCTAGTGTGCATTGGCATTGAAGGTGGACATTTTGGACAATTACTAAAATACCTGTATGTGTTAACATCTTTGATAAAAGCTACCAATCGTTTACATTACTTGATTCCGTCATTTTAAAAATGCTTAACTTACACTATACCTAAAATGCCTACAAACGAACGGACTAAATTAATAGACTAAAGGAAAATTTTGCCAGTCTCAGGAGAGACACTTTGCTCGCTCAAACAAGAAAATTATGATGAATTCTAGAGATATAGAATGTCCACTAAAAAAGAGTTAAAATGTCCTTAATTCGCCTTGGACTTATACACGCCTAGTTAAAATTATCCAGGCGATTTATAGCGAAAAAATTTATGTTATTTGTTCACTTTTTAACTAAATCACATAAATATATGACTTGTATAATGATTTTTGTGTACTTAGCTAAATTAAATCATTTTCATAATGCGGAGTAAGGTCAGCGTTAGAGGCTTTTTATACGAGAAGGCTGTTGAGTTGATTAAATTCATCATTTTTAATAATTTTTATTTGAGAAAAACAAATATAATGTCAAATTTAATGCTCCATAGAACACGTGGTAGCGTTCTTTGTAACAACTTACCAAAAAAAGAGTAGGTACACAAATTAACTAAATTTTTCGAATCTTATTTCTTAGTGAAGGTTGGTCCGATTTGAAATATCAGTTTTAGTTTGAGAAGGTATACCGCTCAGATGCTCTCATTTGAATTTTAACAAAATTAGTTTTGTTATTTGTTTTGTAAATCAAAATAGCTGAAAAATGCGTATCGGGCCAGATAAATTATTTTACCCTATTTTTTATTTTATGTTTAGGTACTAACGATATTCTATTTTATTTAATCTAATTCTATATAATATAATAATTTCGTATGTGTTTAGGTCAATCTAGATTATTTAAGTAAGTTTTATAAGTTTTATACTGAATTACGTTCACTGCGTTTTATAGCAAAATTAATTAAGTAACATGTAATCTCAGTAGGTATTGAATGTTATTCTTATGCGTTTAATAAATAAAGTTTTTGAAACCGCTTGAAGACTTCAAATTTTAATTTTTTTTTATATTTTTATTTTGATGTTTATTAGCTCGTTTCTAGAGACGGCTGGACTTGGTGTCTGATGTGGTATACCTTCCATAGTGGTCTCGTTTTAATTTTATCAAAAGAGAAACTAAAAACTTGTGCTGTAGTTAAAGTCAGTAATCACGTTATTTTTTATAAACTTGCTTTACAAGACTTGTGTAAGTAGGTACTACTCCACATAAATGTAAATAAATATCTAAACACATAGCTGACAAGTGTGTTTTATATTTGCTCCTCATTAAATCATTCAAATAGCAACACACGCAGACATACTGATACAACGAAGACACAAAACCGCGACATGTCAAAACACACAACTCAATTACCTGCTGGAAATTCCTCGCAATAAATTTGATCTACGTCGAATTGATTGATTATAATTCGAACGAGAGATTGTTAATGAATGCGTGGGTTGTGTGCGTGTATGTGTGTGTATATATATACAGGGTTCTATATTGGGTAGTAGTTTGTTTTTTACATATTTAACCACAAAATAGATAATTAGGATTTTCTCTATATATATTTCCTCACTATTTCCCTCTAGGAGGGCATTGATATTAAATAAAATTATTTTAATATCAGACACAGAGATCCATTTCACACATGAGAAAACATTCTATTAATAATATAAAATAAAGCAAAGCATTACTTTCCCCTCTACTACCCCTTGACCCTCCTCCTCACCCCTGCCCCTCTGCCGCAGAATACTAAAGCATTACTCTGATATAGTGTATGACCATGTAAATAAAGAATAATCCAATGATATCTCGCACATCCAAATCGGTTTGCTGGTTTAGGCTGGTCACAGAGATTTAGACATACGTACTTACAAAGAAATATCCTAATTTACAAACATACACTCGTACACCTTACCCTTCTTTTGTACAGTCAGGTCAAAAATATTTGTACAGGAAAGATGAAAGGTTATTATGACAACACCATTTCACAGTAAAAAAACTAATTTTAAGTCTATTTTATATGTATCACTGATTTTTTTTTCTGATTTCTTTGAAACGACTGGACAGATTCGAAAAAGTATATTTTTGTTTAAAAGGGTACACGGGCACCCCTCAAGTAGACACATATTATTATTTTTTTAATCAGCCCAGAGGTTTGATTTTCAAATCAAATTAACTGAAAAGGTTTCATAAAGTTTCGTAATGGAAGTCAAAAAGTCAAAAAACACTTTTGCTTAAAAATAACTTGTTTGTTCTAAAATGTTGTATTCGATAGTAAATGTTTCTCACCATGGCAATGATCCTTCTTCAGCTTGATGCAACCCTAACCATAACCCTGTACAGTGTATGTGTGTGTGTGTGTTAATGACGTCACATATGAACGGAGGCTCCAGCAATCGTCAGAGCTCATTATATAGAGTAAACAGGCTACAAGGTGAGCTCATCAATCGACCGATTGTAATTTTGCGGAATATCATACAGACAAAAAATGTAAAGCCAGTAGAGAGAGTGGCTCCGTACAATGAATATTATACTTGTTGCGCGCATCACCTCAGTTGTAAATAACTGCTAGCTGCGCTCTGTGGCGTTATTTTTTTTTTTCTAGTAACATATTTGTTACTACTAAAAATGCACCGTCGACTTAATTACTTCCTCCATTTGTAGCCGCTTCTAGAAAAGGTATGCGCTTGCCATCGCATCATTTAGCCATCGCTAAAAACAGGAAAAGTACTAGTGTTAATAACGGTAGTGTAGCAATCGTCAGTCTCGTACATACCTGCTCTGTGTCAGTGGCAGCCTCTCCGACCAGTAATGTATACACAATACTGAATAATGAACAATGCGATTCCACCTAACAACACTACTGTGATACGATATTACATTTAAATTGACGTCACAAGAATGACATAAGGTGGTCAGTCTAACATATAAATTGATAACAAAATCACGAATATAAGTCGAATTCATCCGTTTTGTAAATTGAAACACACAGAAGTAAACCTAGATGAGCTGTAATGGCGATCAAACTTGGTGTTTGTGGTGATTATGTCCCACCAAATCTAATTGGCATCATCGACGTACAGCTTAGAAATTTTGCAACCTATCTCGAATAGAATTATCAAAATATTTTTTTAATAAGTAGATTTTTCGTAAATATAACCTTTAAAATATATCCTTTATATTTAACATACAAATGAAAGTTATGTTAAGATGTAATTTTTTTTATTTTTGTTTCTGTAAATGAGATAAAAATAGACTTAAAAGATCTTGGAAGAGATTGTAGGTTTGTGAGTTTACGGGATAGTCGTCTAAACTCAAAAGTTGTTAAGTTCACATTTGTTTAACATGTTAACTTTAACTCACTCTTGCTCACGAGGACTGCTTAGTTACATAATTACTAGTATATAAGCATAGTTTTGTAAGCATAGTTTGTTTACCGATCGAGCGAAGTGAGCAAAGCATTCGACAGAGTTTTATATCTGTATGTACGTTTGGAAGTATGACGAATTTTAAGAAAAGGAAATTCAACTAATTTAAATAAGACATATTATCCTTATTTTTATCTCTGCATAACTGTGTCATCTAAATATTATACAAAGCATCGACCGAGGAGTTGTTGAAATAATTTCGCAAAAAAGTTAATTCTCGCATCATCAACTGTTCGCTAAATTTTAAAAACCTATTTTGATGATAAAACACTGTATTTATTATCATGTATACTCGTACATACAGGCAAATCCTATAAAACTTGCATTAAATACTTCGTGTGTTTGTAAAACGCAGCCGTTTTTCCTTGGCGAGCGTACAAAGCAGTGCATTCACGGTCCAACAGCTCCGCTTAGGTTTGAACACCAACTTGTGCCTGCGTGAATATGCATTCAACCGGCGAGCAACGCTGAGCTATATAAAGGAGATTTACGCAAAGGTTTTCATCATATACCAGTACCTATTTGATGCACATGTACCTTTTCTAAATAACCAAGCTTTATGTTTAATTGCTACCAGATTATCCAAAGGCTTTGCCACAAAAATGCACACAAACCTTACAGATGACCTGACAAAATCATTATCGCAGATAATTTAGAGGCTCGTAAAAATACCGTTCACAATTCCCATCCCACCGGCTCCCATGGAGTGCATATTCCTCGTTTTATCCTCGAATTAAGCTCGACAAGCTAACCCCTGGTTAAGCTACATTGATTTATTTATTAACTAAACTTTGGCCGCGGATTTGCGGCGACCCGCCTCCAGATATTGAAACCGATAAATCGTGCCGAGTAAATAATGTAGATTAGCATGTAAATACAGGCACTCACTTCCTTCGGGTGCGCTACTTGCTGATCTACTCGCCCCAGTATCCGGTGGGAACTTGTCTTTATACAACCATGACGTATATTTTAGTCAATATTCGTCCGTAATACAAACACATAGAATCTAATAATAAAAATACAAATAAGCCTTTTTAACTTTTATAGTAGAAACCAACGTTACTTGTCACTTGTCACACTACATGTAAGATTACCTGTGAACTTGATGTTTGTGTATCTGCAATAACGAGTAAATTAATTCATTCATTAACGCCTGACTGTTTTATTTTGTCGTATTACTCATGAAGTTTACCAAATAATAACGAAACTATAGTTGGACGTTTCCAACAGTCAGGTACGCGTGAAAACCAGTGTTATAAAACAATATGCAAACAAAACTATTAACATACGCTGTATTGCTTTAATGAGTTTGTTTAATATTTTGCAACAAAGTCGTCCAGTTTTGCGCAGTAACGCAGTAACTAGACAACAGAATCCTGTAAGGTGTAGCTCAACCTTAACTTGGTAACGTGATCAAAGTAGGTCGTTATCATGCGTTAAGGGGCGCGTTTGCTGAAACGCCTCAGAACTATTAGAATATTACTTAGTACATTAAATGAGGTTCTATATTTACTTACGTATATACATAAACATAAACGCGGTTCTATATTTATGAAATAGTTTTAAGTTTTTAGAAAAAAAAAAATATGAAACTGGAGTAAAACATCGAAATCGACACTTTTTAAAGTTTCATTTTCAACATTACTGGATGAATTAAGTTAATTTTTATTTAAAGAAAGTCCATTTGTAGCAATATCAAAATTAATATTTTTTTAATTTTCTAAAGTTGTAAATGCTTTGACGCAGTCACCGCGTTAAGCAAACGTGTAAGAAGACACTTTCAAATATTTCACAAATTTCTTAGTAGTCCGCTTTCGAGCTACACATGAGATTCTTAACTAAAAACAATGAGATTAATCTAAAATATGAACCCGTCGTCTAACGCCTAACAATCAAACGTTATCCCTAAAGTCTATCATTTAAAGCAGGAAAGTAAACGCATCACACAAAATATGGTAATAACTGCAAATTCTAATAAATTTTTGTAGCATAATAGCAGTATAGAACCGAATACAATGACATGTATTCACGATGTTACTCGCAGTTCAAAACGTTCAATAGTTCAACAACACAGCACAACACAGACGGCAGCTTAAAAACTAGTTACCTCCTCTTACCTCATAATTGAACAATACACTTTGTTAACAATAGCTTCCTTGTAGCAAGTTGAACCAACTTGAGTCTCATATTGCAACCTATCGATTTTAATACAATAACGTGGTGTTAGAAACTTGCATTGTTACCAACTATTAGCGGGGCCCTACATTACACTACACTAGTCTACTACTTACACTCGTGTAAGAGCAACAAACATGCTGTTAACCGACCAATTTGCTGTATATACAGACTTCTAGGAACTGTGTCGTGGGATTTTAACAATTCCAGTTAGATTCAGAATAGATGTTTTTTCTGTAGGTATTGACAAGTCTAATATGTTAATAATTTAATTTATGCGTTTAAGTATTTTTCTGCACTTGATAAATATAGCTTGGGCTTAAATAATGATTGAAGTCATCAAATAATATTATGTAGATGATTAGTCGAAAGTCAAAGCTCGGAACAAATCAGTGTTTTGATAACCTAAACGAGAATGATACAAAATATCACACATTTCACATTTACTTGTACTTGTTTTTGCTAATATTTAAGCTCACAACTCTTAGAAAATAGTTTTGTAAGCAGTTGATAATCAGCGGAAATACAGCAAACAGATATATTAAATGTTGATCATAATAAACGACCTAATTGAGATAATGAAACTTTGCATGAATTTCCTGTTTGCGCGGCTTTTATAGATGATTTTCATAGTTTGCGAACTACAGTCACAAACCCACAAAAACTTTGTAAGCTTCCGTAGAGAGCGGACTCTATGGCATTTCCGTTAGAAACACTATTTCAAAACTAAACTTGCAAAAAGTCAGTGGAGTTTCAAAGCGGAGTCTCGAATGAGGGAATACGTCGAGAACATTTAATTGGTTTCATATTCCTTCCACCGCACTCGTACCTTCCCCTTCCACCCGAAGTGTATTCACGGCTTTATACAGCTACAAGCAGTGCGAGCTAATCCTAATAGCTTTCTATCTGTTTTAGTGCGCTACAAAAGCTAGTTTCTTCATTCATTTAGAAGCTTAAATGCAATAAATTGGTGAAGATTTATAAACTTAATTTAGAAAATTGTAAGTAGGTATTAACACAACACAATTTTAATATTTCTACGCTGTTACTAGTAGATCAACGCATATAGCAACCTAGCTTTTGGCCGCGGCTTCGCCGTGTTGTTTTTCGGAAAAAGTAGTCTATGGCACTCTTCGGACTTCGAACAACAATTTTTGTGCCAATACTCAAATCAATCTTCTAAGAAGTCATTAAGCTGCTAAGAAGAAAAAGATAAATAATCAAATTAACAAACACACTTTCGCATTCACAATAATTATGTCTACAGTAATTATTAAATAAATATTACATATTTTAGATCACTTGTGCATTTGGATAAATACAAAATGAAACAGCTTTTTCAGTAAAGTTATTTGTTTTTTTAACGTTCCCACTCCCTGGCAGAGGAAGAAAATAGTGAAATGTGTTGTGATGTACATTTTTCTTTTTTTTCCACTTACCGCCTATCTTAAACAGGTCATGATCGCGAAGCCAGCGTGGCCAACCTTAGCTGCGTAGCCCATCAGGCTTCCACTGCATTAGGATTTTGGTCCATCTGACGGGATGCATCCGAATGAGATGTCTCGACCATCCATTCATTTTAGTTGTGCAGCCTTTTTGGCCACCATCATCGACATCTGTGATGGAGCGCAGCGTAGTGTTTCGTACTCTATCTGCCATTTAAATTCCAAGAATGCTGCGTTCCATTGCTTTTTGGCATACCCCAAATCTGAACTTTTGGTCATCGCTTAGTGACCAAGTCTGAATACCGTAGGTTAGGACGGGCAAGATACACATGTCGATGAGTTTACGTTTGAGTGATATCGGCAGTAATCTAATAAGTAAGTAATAAGAAATTATCTTTACTTTTCTCACTTGGATTAAGGAGAGTGCGTAAATTTTAGCAGTTATAAAACATAACAATTTAGAAATTAAATTTTCATAGGTAACCAATCTACGAGCACATTTGATTAAAAAGCTCAAGTTTCTAAAGCTTGTAAGACAATACACAACGTTGGCTCTCATTGAAACATTGTAGCAGTTACAAAGCCATGTTACACAAGTTGTTTCAATACAAATCTAGAACGAACTCGGCGAGGCGCGAGGGGTGAGAGGGGGCAGGTATTAGAGCCTCTTCGATTGGAAATTTCAGAACAAACAATATACAGTAGCGTAGTTTAGTCAGGTCAGGAGCGGCAGGGTAGAATGCGCTGGGTCATATTGTTAGGCACGACTTAAAACTAAGGATGTATTAATATAGGAAAACATTTATAGTGTCGCTAAAACACAATACTATTATGTTAAGACGACACATATCAATCTTTATTTTAACACAGATCGATTACAATATCTGAAAATGGTTTACATTTAATGTTGTTATGTTATTAAATTGCAAGCAAAAGCTGCAGATTACATACATTCATTATTTATAAATACATTCATCAATGAACAATTACAAAACGTTTACTTAAGAAGCACGTTACCTGATAAGTACGTTATCAAACATAAATGTTGACCTGAGGTGAGCTTTCGTCACCGGAAGTGTCGAAAGCGGGCAGCGAGCGTCGATAATGACGTCACTTCCGGCGGCGGAAGCGGCTGCACTGAACATTTGACTGGCGGGGGAGGGTGGGGCGGAAATGTCAACTTTGTCTTGGAGCGTATCGCGATGGGAGTTCGGCCAAGTTGAGCCAGACACGCTATCGGCTTCGGACCCAGATACAACCTGTCTGCAACCACTACTATCGATTAAATAGTAGTTAAGAGGAAGGATTCGGGCAGTGAGAGTTTCAGCGAAAAAAAAAATATTTTATAACTCTGTCTTAATGTTGTCGCAATTATACTACCCTATAATTAGCACTAGCTGTACCCGCGACTTCGCTCGCGGTTACTAACCTTTCATAAATATGTCAATGGGACTTTAAAAAAATTGTGAATTTTTATCAGTGGTCCTTCTGAAAGTCTTTATCATTGTCTGGAATGCGCTGGCTCTCAAAGAAGGCCACCGAAACACACAGCACCAAAGTGCTTGGCGACAGATTTTTCAACTTGAAGTACGAGTATTACACTTAAACGGTAGCTCAAGCTCTGCTTGCGTATTGCGTGGGATGGAACCTCGTACCTCTCGCACGGCAATCTACCCCCTTTGACTACTCGGTTGTCATCGCTACAAAAAATTGTGGACGCGATGTTGATACACGTACAATCATAATCTATGCCGCAGCAAAAAACTCGTGATTATAGTAATATCGCGTTATTTACGAGTACGAGTTCCACCGTGGTACCAGTGCTGCAGAAACGGTTCGAAGGATTAATGATGTGTATGGCGGCGGTGTCGCAAAAGAAAACACAGTGCGTTTTTGGTTCCAACGTTTTCGTTCTGGAAATTTCGACCTGCAGAACAAGCCCCGTGGACGGCCGGCGACTAAAGTTGCTAATGAAGAGTTGAAAGCTATTGCGAAAGCAGATCCATCGCAAACCACGTCCAAGTTAGCTGCAGGCTGCGGTGTTAGTGATAAAACTGTTTTAATCCACTTGAAGCAAATTGGAAAGGTGAAAAAGCTTGAAAGGTCCTCGGATGCATTTCCTAGGGTTAGTTCCATAGATTACCACAGAACACACCCCATACCAATAACTCTGTTTGATAATAATATGTTAGTTCCCAAAAGATTACGGCCATCGAGTGTGCCCTTGTACAGTATTTAAAATCTGTTAAAATTGTGTATTTAATCCCTAAAATCAAAACTTATTATTTGTTTACATCGTCGAGGTTTGAGTGCCCAAGTATTCGTTGTAAACGCGTAAGCGACGCGTTTTGCGCGGCGCTTAAGACATTTTGAACGCGAATCGTGCCAATCTTCAACTGCTACGCCGAGTGCTCGAACATTTTACTTACCTACTTGCGAAGACGCGGTTGCTAAACACAGCTAATTTGCTTGAAATTATTAGCCGAGATGGTGAAATGTACAGCCTGTGACAGTTTTATTAACCCTTCGCAACTACTAAAATGCACAAGTGAGACCTGTGGCGATGCCTATCACTACGAATGCATTGGTATGTCAAGATCAGTATTTAGCAAAATTGTTAAGACAAAAGCATCGTGGAAATGCTCTGATAAGTGTACTAAAAACCAAGTAAAAAGGGCTAAGAATTCGGATACCCCAGTCCGCAATATAAGCAATGTAACGACACCAGCTTCCTCACCTAGCAAACCTAGTACAAAGGACAGTGCTTTAGATACACAGGCCGAGCAGGAATACAATTATGAGGCGCAATCTGCTCCAGATAAATCCCATATTCCAGATAGTGAGATAAAGGAACTTACAGCCGCTATAGCACTTCTTACTAGTGAGTTTACATCCTTAAAAAATAAACTTGAGGAGGTTACCTACTCACTATGTCACTGCCATGAAAGGATGGATGAATTGGAACGTAGAGTGTCGTCAAATGATGAACGTGTGAAAGACCTAGAAAAAAGGAACCAAGAAATAAAAAACCTGAAGGTGCAGGTGTCACTTCTTCAGGGCGAGCTCTATGTGCAAGCGCAACAGAACCTTTTAAATGAGATTGAAATCGTTGGTATTCCGGAGACCAGTAATGAAAACCTGGAGCACATCGTAAAAGTGGCAGCAGTGAAAATTGGTGTGCAGCTAAAAGATGGAGAAGTAGACTGGGTCGCTCGAGTCGGAGCCCGCTTTTGCCGCTGTTGGTGCAGCTGTTTCTCGCACATTGCCCCGTCCGGTGGTACTAAGACTAGTACGGCGCTCTAAACGCAGTCAGCTCATCAAAGCTTATAAATCGAGGAAAAACATCACAACTGCAGATCTTGATTTGCCAGGCACCTCATCAAATGTGTATTTTAATGAAAGACTAACAAGAAAGAACCGCATACTACTTCGTGAGGCTAGAACAAGAGTTAAAAGCAAAGGATACAGCTTCTGCTGGTGCAATCAAGGCCCAATCTACATCAGGCAGCGTGAAGGACAGGCAGCACAACTTATTCGCTCGTTGCAAGAACTGGATCGTATTTTTCCTCCTACCCCGACACAAAATGCGTCAAAGATATCCTAACTTCATGACCTTAGTTTTATTCAGTCTTATTAATAATTTAAAAGAATGTTCATTAAATAAGTCTCTCCCAATAACTGTCAATACCACTTCTGTTGTATTTTTCTATAGAGCTTTTAGGCTAAATGTCTGTTTAACTTTATGTTTGTGTACAATCTATGTAAACAAACGTAATTTTTTATTATTGCTATATACGCTAATTTTATACACATTGATTCACATTTTCAGTATAATCGCAGTTACACACACAGTTTTCCGAAACCATCTGTCACAAAATATACTAAGTCACTTAAATGCAATCTCGTCATGTTACATCATGGTACATCATCATCGTCATCAGAGGCAGCGTCGGCATGAAGCTCAATAAATTGTCGCGTCCTCAACAAACACGTATATCGATAAAAAGAGATTTTGATACAATTAAAAAACTTACGGAAGTTGATTGGAGCTTTGTTACCCGCATCAATAACGTAAATCAGGCCACAGATACTTTTATGACATTTTTGTCTGGTTTAATTGCTAAGCATACGCGTGAAGTTCGTCTTAGTAGATCAAAATTTGTACTTAAGCCTTGAATTACTACTGGACTCATGCGATGCATGAGGCACAGGGACAGGCTACATCAACGTGCTAGACGTGAGCCTGATAATTTAATAATACAGGTTACCTACAAAAGGTATCGTAACTATTTGGCTGCTCTCTTACGTAGATTGCGGATAGAATATGAGAGAACAGAATTGGATAAAAATAAAAACAATCCCAAAAACCTATGGAAGTGTATCAAATCATTATGTAATATATCTAGAAATAAGAAAGATCCCACTGAATTGCTTCTCCAAAAAAGCTCTGACGTTTCGAAAACCCCACTTGACATATGTAATGAACATTTTGCCACTGTCGGTCAACGATTAGCTCATCAAATACTTACAGAAAGTAATCAGGATCAGACTAATTTAGCAACGAACGTTAGTACACAAGATAATTTTGCCGAATCTTTTTTTATGAGTCCTACGGATAACGAAGAGGTAGAAAGACTAATTTTGAGCCTACAAGAAGGTAAGGCTGCAGTTATAGATGGTCTAACTAACTCACTTATAAAATATATCAAAGGCGAAGTAATTGTGCCCCTGTCACATATATACAACAAAAGCCTTTCTAGCGGAACATTCCCCAATTTATGGAAAATTGCTTCGGTTAGCCCAGTTTTTAAAAGTGGTCCCAAAGACTGCGTGGAGAATTACAGACCAATCTCATTGTTAAGTTCATTTTCCAAAATGTTAGAAAAGCTGGTAAACAAGAGATTAATAACATTTTTAGACTCGCGACATATTATATCACCAAGACAGTTTGGCTTTCGTAAGGGAATGCCGAAGATGCCGTTTCATTATTAACTTCTATAGTTTCAGATAGGCTAGACAACAAAGATAGGTGTGTGGCAGTATTCTTAGATTTGGCGAAAGCCTTCGATTCTGTCTCCGTTCCAATACTTCTAAAAAAACTATATTCCTATGGTGTCCGTGGCATAGCGTTTGACTGGTTTAAAAGCTACTTAATGGAGCGGAGACAGTGTGTGAAGATTGGCAATCAGTCTAGCAGTATACTGTCCATTAATTTTGGCGTACCACAGGGCAGCATTCTGGGACCTACATTATTCAATATATATATAAATGACATCCACACTTTGAAAATCAAAAACGCTGAGAATTTATGTTACGCAGATGACACTGCTGTCATTTTTCATGGCCAATCCTGGAAACAAGTGTTAGAGCATGCTGATCTTGGCTTGGTCAATATTTACGCATGGTTACAGCATAATTTACTAACGCTGAATGCGAAGAAAACTGTATGGTGTTTCCATAAAACTGAAGTCTCAGCTCCTTCAATCCCAATTCTTAAATTTCATAAGCTGCAATGTAGCAAAACTTCATGCAGCTGCGAGTCCTTAACTAGAGTAAAGTTCGCGAAATATTTGGGTGTAACACTGGACGAAAACTTAAGGTTTAAGGAACACATTGCTGCGCTTTCGGCTAGGGTCAGGAAAGTGATTGGCGTAATGAAAAGTCTGCGTGACATTGCATCTCCAAAAACGTTAGTCTCGGTATACTTTGCCATGTGTCAGTCTATACTAACCTATTGTATTAAATATTGGGGTAGTGCATCTAAATATGTAATCATTCAAGTCGAGCGGGCACAGAGATCAGTATTGAAAGTGATGTTGAAGAAGCCGCTCAGACATCCCACTGTTGACGTGTATAGGAAAAGTGGAGTCCTAAATGTTAGACAGCTTTTTCTTCATAAAATTTTGCTTTCGGCTCATAAATCGGTTTTAGCTGCAGCTGTTGATGATGATGACAAAAATCCAAGGCGCAGACCTTATAAATTACCTCTTCCAAGTGTAAAATCGTGTTTTGCCCGTCGCTTCGGTCAATTCATTAAAAATCATATTTATAACACCATTGATAAAAAATGCAATCTAAAAGAGATACCATTGATAAAAAATGCAATCTAAGAGAGAGAAATACGTGAAGTAAAAAAGGCACTTCATATTTTTTTGTCCTCTTTGAGTTATGACGAGACGGAAAACTTACTGCAGATAAAAAATTTGTAAATCTATACATTAATAATTTCATTTAAAAAATATTTAAGAAATTGTGCGATATTGATGAATGGTAAGGAAATTTTGATCATTGGGTACAATTCATACTTTTATAATTATTATGTCATGTCATCTTCACGAAAACATTTTTATTTCATTAAAAATTATTTTTAGTTTTTGTCACATTACTCAATATGTCTCGTAGATGTGACGACATATATGTATTTCTTTTTATTAACTCTGTGTGTTTAAGGTTTTTATATTTAACTCTTTTATTTTTATTTTTCGTAATCCCGAGGATAATAGTGCAAGGTACTCGTATCGGGTCCTCGCGACACAGGCTCAGCCTAGTGCGTGGATCATTATTACACTACAATATCATAATCTTCATTATAAACAATACTCGTTGTATATAATAAGTTAAGTTCGTTTTTATTAGCTTATACGTTGTAAATTGGGACACGTTTTTTTGTAAATCGCATTGTTGTTTGTAATGTTAAATAAATTATTTTTCATTTTTCATTTCATTTCATTTTCAGTTTCATTAGTTATCAAGTACAATATCCCTAACTTATAAACAAAGCACTGGTCCTTCGTCCGGAACCCAGTACTAGAGCTCTGTGGGTTGGCTGTAACTCGACAACGCGCGGTTTCTAGATAAATTGTCTTCAGCGTTGATTTCTGGTTCAATTTCCTAGAGTAATGGCCATAACTCGGCACATCTGAGAAATCACCCTCATTTGTATTATACTCTTGATAAATTACGCACTAAAGATATCATTTGTTTTATAATTTTAAACGTGCATTTGTCTAACGACTAAAAGTTTGTTATTTACAATTAGTAAAACGACAAAAATATAGAGTGCAAAAAAATAACCTAACACAGATGTAACCAAACTCTAATATAATAACGACTTTCGAAGCTTTTACTCTGCATGAAAAAAGGTATGACTAGTTTTAGGGTTCTGTACCCGAAGGGTATAAAAGGTCTTTATCTAAAGCCAATTATTTAATGAAAAGATAGTGTGAGCGAAAGGGCGCATGCACACAATTCTGAGCTTTTATAACGACAACAAGTAGACACTTGGGCTAATGTTGTGTTGTGGAGATAATAGTACAGAACCTTTCGTGAGCGAGTTTATTAAATTATACGCAAGCCTAATTAGGAATTCACAATTCAAAATACGCTGAATGAAGATTCTATCCTAGCTGTGGAACCTGATAAAAAAGTCAATGTTTTGAATCCAACTCGCCATAATTAAACACCACAACTCCTTCCAGCCTATCAGCCAATCGGCAGTTCGCGTCCAGTCCCTTACTCCAAACAACGTTTTCCGTTAAGTACTGAGAGTGTTATCTTCATTGACATTACCATAATCCGGTGAGCGCTGGGCCGGCGCCGGTGGCTGATAACGCAGTTACCGACGCCCGGGACATTGTGGAACTCGTCGGGCTCTCTGGAGACCGCGCGCATTGTATAAGGAACTGGCTATCTGTTGGATTTGGGATTCGTGTTTGATACAAATCAGATATTAACTGTAGGAATAATTGAGTATATAGTTTTGACGTGTAGTGCGATCGACACGTTTGTGTCTAATACTATTAATGATGCTGTTTTTGATGAACTGAAATTTATATTCTTAAATTAACGAGTTTTATTTTTTTAGACTTAAAAATAGGAAAAAGTAAACTCAATTTAAGTGTTTTCTTTTTTATGAAAGAAAGAAAAACAATTTACTTGTTGGAAAAAAACTTAAAAATATTATGCATGTAATATTTAATTGTTTAAATACATACGAGTTGAAATGTTTTATACTGATATAATGCAGATTATAAACCACTAGTGCTGATCTCTTGTGCTTGGTATATTTGTTACGCGATTACTCTGTTACTATGAGTCAATATTAATGTTTTTTGTTTTAGAAATTCATGCTCCAGAGATAGTTCCTTAATATGCATGTTACTAAAATAGGTACAGTGGTTTATTCGCTTCTGATTACTATTATTTTGATAAAAATAAAAAGAAATACCTTCTTAGGTTTTTCGTTAGGTACAAACTGAAGTAACATTGGCTCTTAATCATTTAAATCAAACGCAATAACTCTGGAAAAATCAAATCAAATTCGGGACAATAATTTTGTATCTAAAAACGTAATTCGTCCTCACACCGGCGACTGGTCTCTGAAAACAATCCGACTAATTGTCGGCACTTGTCCGCCACCCTTCGCCTCTAATCCCTGGATCTATTAATTAAGCTTCGAGGGCCGATCGTCCGCCCTACCGCCGGCGCCGCCCGTCCTACCAGCAGCTAGCCGCCACCCGCCCTGCTCACTTCACTTTTTGTCGTATTGCCACCGAGAGATCGGATTGAATCACGGGTGCAGTAAAAAGTGGAACAAGTGCGGTTTTCTGGTATCTGTCACAGTTCTCGCTATCTTATGCGAAGCTTTGGCGCTTTTTGTAGTGAGAGTTAAGTCATGTTCTTTCATTGATTTATTTATTTATAGAAAATAGACTTGCATTTGCCGCAACTTGCCTTATGTAAAGTGAAGAGTTTTGTGGTTAGTATATTTGACTAACTACAAAGTCAGTTTTGTCGTTACTTCTGACAGTTTAATAGTAAGTTCCTCTCTTCCAAATTCAGAATAAACACTACGAACAAGTTAACGAAGGGTAAAATCACGACGTCGGCTTTTGAGAAAAAAACCTGAAGAACGCCAGCAATTTGTCTTAAAGTGGGTAAAACAGTGAAATATTGGGGAAGTTTTAGTCGGGATTAAAGTTCGGTCGGTCCTCGCCGATAAAGAGACCATAGCCGACCTACATCCGGAGGTCATGTTTGAAACTTTGTTAGCTTTGCTCGTAGAGAGTGCATACACGATAGAAATTTAATTAAAAACGAAAAGAAAACAGATTTACAATTGAATAAAAGATTTTGATGGAGGTAAAAGTTAAATAACAATATTTTAGTATTTATATTTGACTGTAAATAAACATATTTTTATAATTATCTCACGTTAACTTCATGCTTTACATTTTTTCATGTTTACAAACAGTGATTTTTGATATACCTAATACACAAAATTCATAGTTTTTTTTCTACAAAATGTCTCTTAGAACAATAAATGCGATATCTTTCAAACAACATTATACTATAGAAAAAAATGGTAATGATTCTCATAAACAAAAACATATTTTTTGATAAAAAAAAATCTCATTGGTTTTGGATTTTGCTCGCAGTATGCACATGCTAACAGTAACAGTATGCTCGCCCGCGGAACTATTGATCAATATTACTACGAGTTACAATATTAAAGCGCGCAGATTTGTCATAATGATTGCAATTCTCACCAAATTAGTTCAAATACTGGGCGTCAATCAAATATTACCTGTCTTATTTAGAACTAGTATCAAGGTCTTTGTAGCCTCAAGGTATGAATATTATGGTTTCCATCAGTGAAATTGTAGTGAACATTTATCCGAGTGCAGTGAGGCGGTGGTTTCCTAGAGGCAGCTCCGCCGGACGAGGCTCTAGCTCGAGGCGGAGGCGGAGGTGATGATGTGAGCTGGAGCCGGGTTTTTAATTAATTCGCAAAGTTTGCTCGCGCCCTTATTGTCGTTCATATAGCGGTACTAGCACACTACACTGACAGGAAATTTAGTCAATTGACTACAAAATTGAAGTGATTTTGTAAGTCTGGCTAATGCCTTTGTCTGTCAGTATAGTCTGGATATTGCTACTCACTTACAGGTCGTAATTTCAGTTTTGAGTATATTTTTTAAGTGCTACATCGTCAAACCGATCGTGATCAAACGTTGTTCAGTCTGTTATTTAAAAAATCTGTGAATTTTATAAGAGATGAATTTTTAAAAAAGGGTTGCTACTGCACTATTTACTTGCCTGTGGGAAATATGTTTATATAGCAAAACTTGACATGTTATTTCATTGAATTAAAATTTCTGAATATTAGTTAAATTGTATTTAAATCGTATATCACAAAAAGCGCATGCTTTTCAATTCGTTTGCAGAAATACTAATAATAAAAGTTTTTAAGTACTCTACACATTGAAGTGTAGTGTAGTGTACAAGGACTGCTACCCTTAATATAAATACTCGTTCATAATGAAGAGGCGACACCTTTCCCCTCCCCTCCCCACTCCTCACCGAGGGTCGAGGGGGTTGACTTTTGTAAATACGGAAATATGGAATCATAAAGTTAGACAATGAGCTCGTTAGCCGAATGAAATATTTACCCTTGAATAAATTAAAAGGGATGACTGCTTTTTATTTGTTTAAACTTGGATTTAGGTACATTGCAGGGATCGCTTAATGTTAGCTTGTATATGTGTACTGTAGGTATGTGTGTGAGTAATGAGTGAGCTTGTATAAGTGAGGTTTTCTGAGGCAATTGTAATTGACACGTCTATACAATGTTTAGCTGGTGATATGTTAAACTAATCAAAATAACGTCTAAATTACTAGCTCAGATAGTGTGTAACCCTGTGTATGTTCGTGGTGGCGTGCATCCGTTGTTTAGAGATTCGTATTAATCACCTTACGGGGACGTGGTGTTCGGTGTTACACTTTTGGAAGTAAGGTATCGCACCCTTAAGATATCGAAATATGAAAATAACAATAAAAATATTATTACGATCATATAGATAGGATAAGAATCTATCTATCGCAATGTAGCGTCGAACTTTTAAGTAAAATTAAACGCTTGAAACTTCATCAAGTTTACAAGTAAAGTTGTCCTTTGAATTCGTTAATGCATACGCACGTTTGTAATAACTGACCTTAACTTAAACCAATGTAACCAAGCTGTCCTAAAACAAATAATAATCATGACGATGACATCGTACTCGTATATTATTCAGTTAGTGGACTGTTCATTTGTTCAATATGTATCAGTCTCGATGACCCTGTCATAATACAGGTACTTAAAAAAAGTGATTATCTACTTTCATTACGGCTGGCATTTCAAAAAAAAAATATCAAATCGGACCAGTGGTCTCGGAAAAATAAAATAACAAACAAAAAATCTCATCGTATTTTTTTTTTGGGAAGTCGCTAAAAATAATCTTTATCTTAAATCAAGGGAATTCGTTATTGCTCAAGTCTTCAACAGCTTACAGAATGCGACACAAGTTCTACGACAGTTGGAAGCCAACAGGCCATGAATTAATGATTCACTCCACGAAAGTTTTATCTTCAAATATAGGAGGTTGTTTGCAAGATGCGGGCTCTTCGCATTTGAATGCTGCGATGCAATTGCGATATATTATGGAACTTAGGAATGAGTTTTTAAAATACCGTTTTTGAAACTGTTCTATAGATTTAAATAAAACTATAACAATTTAGTTAAACGTGGTTTTTTATATATTTAGGGAGATAAGTAATGTTTAAATTTATAGCCTGAAAATATCTCCCTCCTAATAAAATATCTTTTCTGTGGTTTTAACAGTTTTAATCGTACTTATTTGAACAGTGACCAAAAAAACAGAGCTTTAAGAATGAGTATTCTGCGGAAAAATGTTATATTTTGCGATGAAAGCAAGAAAATATTTTATTGTAAGTTAGGTACCATTTAATAAAGAGTTGTCTTATCTTATCTTACAATTCGTTTCTGTAAGGATTTTAAGTAAGAGCCATGAATACTGCTCTGACGTATCGATGCTTCGGAAATATAGTTTCTGCGAAATGTTCGATGTATATTTATTATCCAACATACCTGTAAAGCGGGATGCCGGCGTCATCCCGGAACCAGAATACCATGTACACTTTGTCGTTGGCAGCGGTGCCCAGGTCGCACGGGAACTGTGCCACCATGCCTTCCACTGCCTGCACGTCCACCGTGCGCACGCCCGCTGCGACAAGCAAAACCACCAATGTACTCGCTATTATTTCTAGTAATAATTATACTCATACGAATGTAACCCCCGTAGTAGTGGACATTAACTATTAATAATACAATAAATAAGGAAATACTTATTAATTAAAATTAAAATCACGGGAGCAGCCGAACCGATTTTGCTAATTCTTTTTAGAGAATATTCCTTGAAGTAAAAGGATGGTTCTTAATGAGAGAATAATTTCAAAAATTGCCTTAAAAGGTCTAAAAACAAAACTTTTCTATACTCCCATACAATTGATTCGTAATAATACTTAAAGGTCAGGTCCGGGAAGGTAAATCAATTGAGTGACGTTAGTATTGCATAAATATTAATGTCAATATTTATACTATAGTAACATTACTTTTAAAGAATAGACTGTTAAGACGAAGTCTGCCCGGTCAGCTGGTATATTATAGTCATGTATAGCCAGATAGTCCAAATAAAATGTGAGTAAACATAAATAAATAGTGGAACAATATTCAATTAGTAAGCAATATGAAATGTCCGACACCGACTTCATTGTCCTCAACCGAAACTAAAACGGGAAGACAATAGAGTCGAACAAATAGTCAACCAAACTCCCATGTCGGCCATTAGCCTTACTAGATACCAAGTCTAACTTTAAGATTGCGGAGAGCGCTCACTGCAAGACTGCGGGGACCTCTCATTTCAAGCCCACAGGACTGCAAGACCGAGTTCGAACATTTGGACTTCATTTACAATATCGGAACCTCTGAGCCGCTGTCGGTTACCTAACGTCAGTTAACAACTGTTACTGTCGAGTTATGTATTGTGCTGGTCGTGAACGATATCGGAAGCAGATCGTAGATTGTGTTCTGACATTCTCTTTGTTAGCATTTGATATCTAGTAAAATGTTCATAATAAGGAAATACTCACAAAAAGTTGTCTTATTTTAGAAGTCAACGAGTGGTTAGAAGCGACTTTGAAAAACCACACTGCTAAATATTTAAGCCTGTATATCATCCTTGTAGTTATTTTTTTAAATTTTGATATATCCAATGTCACTCTTAGGACTAAGACGGATCTGTTGACACCACTCACAGAAAATAAGACTAGCCTAGACCCTAGAGAGCGCCAAAGAAATATACGTAGATACAATACACCCGAAAAGCATAACCCTCTTTATTTCGCAGTCAGGTAAATATTACTGCAGGTTTATGTCAACCGTTCATAATTATAGTTTTGATAACATGTTTTTTTTTGCCAGATTCAATGCTGATAAATTTCGCTGGCTCTTTAAATTAAATGCTGCTTTTCTATAAAATAACAATTTTCTATCGTGATTTGTAAAGTGGTTGTTAGACGTTGCCTAACTGTGATAAAATATATGTACCTAAATAACAAGTTGCGAAAGAGGTAAAAAGCAAACCCTGGCTTCATTTTGATAAAATTTAAATGAGACTTTAGAAATACTTATTCAAACATAAAAGTTATTTTTAAATCAGTTCCACCGTGAACGAGAAATCACTTTAAAAAATACTGTGGAACTAAATACAGGAAGTATTCAATCCTTTTTTAAGTAAGGCAAGTTAGTAAAAATAAACAAAGCTGTTTCATGTTCGACAACATGTTCAAATAAAATAAAACTTTTTGTCGAAACAGTTACTTCTCGTGTGCTCGTACATAAATCATGCGGGAAATATTCCAATAACAAGCCGGCCGATGTGCGGACATTTGTGAAATACCAATATCATTTTGTAACGTATCGTCCCAATAATTTTAACATTACATCATATCACTGCTATTCAGGCGAATTGTCTATATAAATGAAAAATATAGATAAGAAAAGTCCTGTGTATTTTTACAGTCCCAGGTAGGCAAGGTTGTCTCGCGCTTTCGGTAGCGATCGACGAACTACTCTACTACTCTACTACTACTCTTAGATAGATAGTTTTCATGATTGCATTGAGATCCATACAAATTATAATAAATTATAAAAATTATATTTAAATCAGACCTACGGTTTAATCTACAAGTTAGACATTGAGATAATGTGTAATTTGTTATGATCATTTACGGTTTTAAAGTCGTTGGTAAATGCTACCTGTTGTAAGTGACAAGCTTAGAAATTACACAAATCTCTAACATTATATACTGGCTACTAATTGTATATATTTATTAAGGCAGACAGTACGTTTGGAACACAAATTTGGTCAAATAATCCGTCCGATTCGAACCTGGCGCAAGGGTGCCCATGACGCTAGCTGCGTCACCGCGCTGGATGGCGAAATTACTAATTAGCATTCATAGAGGTTCATAATTCAATGCACAATACTAATAATATTTGCTTAACCAGCCGCCTTATTATCTAAGTATGAAAAACGTCAAAACAAGAGCAAGCAAACTTGGTTTCGTTTTCACAGTTCATCGCATTGACGCTGTCAAAATTAGCCCAAGTTTGTTTTCAACTCATACATGCCTAAGACTAGTCTGTAGGGAATCCTTTATTTACGTCTTTTACATGTTTGTATGAGATGTCAGTACTGCAAGTAGGATGTAATGAGCAGTCACTGGGTGCCTGGGTGCCTGGGTGCCTGGGTGCCACTCTACATTAGCGCACGGCTCGCGAACGTATTGAAAGAAAGGACATCTGTCATTTCTTACCTGCTATCTATTGACGATATTGGACGCGGGTGACTTTCCTTTTACCTATTTATTTTATTTTTCTCCGACGTAAATTATATAAAAAAACATGAAATTAAAATTGAACAATAGTAAATATATAATAAGTTAAAAGTTACATTCTAGGGTCAATCTTAGATGTCAAAACGGGCTTTTACATTTTGTCAACATTAACAAGTGATAAGAAATTTCTGCTAGTTTTGCTTGATCTACTTAATCTTAGTGGTAGAGAAACCGTGACAGGGGCTATAACCAATGAACTATTTAGATTTCTAAGAAAACTAACACGATAACAATGATTTGTTTGATTTCAAATCATCTTTATTTAGCATTCATATTTGACAATCAAGTACAAGCACTAGTGCAAGAATAATAACCTAGCAGTACAATAATGAAGGTATGATAGTCTTTCAAATACATACGCTAATATAAGACTTTAGACTTAATATATTTCTATGGTATATAATTTCTCCGCCTACTCTCGTTAACTTCCGCGAAGTTAACTCTATACCTAATTTAGTTCGTTTCAGGTCTGTCATCGCGTCTGACGTAGACGCGATGACACAGTTCAGTTATACCAATTAATTTAGAGAAAAGTAAATAATCAGCCAACAGTCACGGAAACCGCGTCGCATTGGTTCGTGCGATTTGTTTACCGTTGCGTATCATTAGCCACCCGGCGCCATTACCTACCTGCTTCATAGCCGAATATTTCACTATTACTGAATGTAGCTAAATACTAAATTGCTACATTTCTAACGCGGTAATGAGCGGTAAACAAAGTACGTATCGTTATGAACTAGATAGGTAAATGGGGGCTAATATTACTGAATACTTAATTTGTAGATGTATCTATTTACTATTGGTTACGGACAGTTTGTTTAAGCGATGGTGGCAGCGTTGATGCCTTCTTCGCTCCACTTGTATATGATCACTTAAATCGGATTTGCATAGGTTTTTTTTAAATTAATAGATCCGTGTATTTATTTTGTTTAGAAAATTAACTTCAACGATGACACTACCTGTCTCGATGAGTACGGGACGTGTCATCGTTGACGACACGGAACGAATCATTCCATCCCTGATGAAGTTCACCGAATATCAACGAAACTATAGTTGGACATTTCCAATAATCAGGTACGCGTGAAAACCGGCATTTCTTCTTAAACTGTCTGTGTATTTATGTTTTATTATTACAGTGCTTTTTTAAAAAAGAAATTCGTTTTCTTTTTTCATAACTTTATTCATAACTAGCTGTACCCGCGACTTTTTCGCGGTTCCTAACCTTTGGTAATTATGTCAGCGGGACTTAAAAAAATTGTAAATTTATATCAGTTGTCCTTCTGAAGGTCTTATTGTCTGGAATGCACTGGCTCTCAGAGGAGGCCGCCGAAACACACCGTTAAGTGCTTGGTGACATATTTTTCAACTTGAAGTGTTATCCTTAAACAGTAGCTCAAGCTCTGCTTGCGTATTGCGTGGGATGGAACCTTTTACCTCTCGCACGGCAATCTACCCCCTTAAACTACTCGGTCGCCATCGCTACAAAAAATTGTGGACGCTATGAGTTGATACACGTACAATCATAATCTATGCCGCAGCAAAAAACTCGTGATTATAGTATTTTGTGGCTGTATTATACGTTTAGTCTAACTGTTTCAAAGATATTTTATTAAGATTAAAAAAATCCTTATGGATAGTTTATCGAAAATATGAACTACAATACCAATGTCGTTTTTTTGTGGTACAAAAAATTCAATAATTCTTTCTAACGAAAAAAATAACTAACTATGCAAATAAGGTTATAATAGAAAAATATTTATTTGGGATACAATAATTTCAGTTGGTGATTTATAGCAAATAAATAATTATATTATTATTTGAATTTTATTACAAAAATTACTTGCTATAACGTTATATGTAGGCGATTACCAAAATATTTTCGTAAAAACTAAAAAAACCAATGACTTTTTTGCGGTACATTTTAGTTCCAAATCAAATCACGCGTCACAGAGTTATAGTTAAATACAACTATTATATCCTCGGTCTTTTTGGGCTAACAATTAGTTAGTTCTAACAAAAATAAAATATCATCTAAATCGAAGCACCTAGTTATAGTTAAATACAGACCCACGGGTACATAAACTTATTTTCGTGATAACCTTTCAGTTTGACCATTCCAAAAAAAAGGATCCTCCAAATTAAAGTACGCGCTACCGAGTTATAATTAAATATGATTTTCATCCCCCTCTCCTACGGGCACACCCATAAATTTTCGGAATAACATAATTTCAGTTAGACCTTTCCAACAAAAAAGAATGATCCAAATCAAAGCTTCGTTACCGATTTTCATTCCCCCCCCCCCCCCGTCCCCGTCCCACGGGAACCCCCACTAATTTTCAGAATAACATCATTTCAGTTAGTCCTTTCCATCAAAAAAAATCATCGAAATCAAAGCACGCGTTACTGAGTTATAATTAATTACGACTTTCTCCCCTCCTCCTACGGGCACCCTCGCTGATTTTCGGACTAAAAGTTGATAAGATCCTACCTCATTGTATAAACCTTAAGCATACCAAGTTTCATTAGAATCCCAAGCAGTTTCGGAGTTATGGAAAGTCCAGAAACAGACAGACAGACAAAAATGAAATAAATTATAGATTTGGGGTCTGTGTCGTTAATAACACTATTTAAAATATATTCAATGTACAGAATTTGACCGGGTACAGTTGTTATTGTACGTATAGATCGTGGAAGCTCCTCGAGTACAAACCAAATTATCGCAATTGACAAATGTTTTGGTAAAAAATACGTTTCCTTTTGAAATGTTGATTCAATTCAACATTTCATTTGAAATGCCAGCATCTTAGAAAGTGAGAATTTCTTTCGTGTCGAGAGATTTAATAAGGAATACTTTATAAAGGAAAAAAACAAAATGCTAAGTAATGATGGGAGAGTCATTAACATGCTGTACTGTTTGTTTGTTTGTAGGTGTGCTGACTCCCTGAATGCAAAATATATGCTGGGAATGATGCAACCCGTATCCATTACACATTCATACTCCATATATCCCTAATTTTAGTAAATAATTATTTATTTCAACTTTTATTTCGTGTTGAAATGAATCTCACAATTTTTTATCATATGCTCAATTTTTAGTTAATTCCCATTTTCTATAAAATTTACTGTTTCACAATTTCATACTATAAAACAACTAGCGTAATATAAGTCAAAATGACGCAGTGTGAGTACAGGCGGATAATCGCACAATATGCCGACTTTGTATTAAGCTGTCATTACCCTTATTATAATTAATGTAAATTATTCATTCCATTATGATATTTAACGAACTTTTGCAAATATTTATTTAGTTGCTAGTAAGTGTTATTGAGCTGCAAGTGGCTAATGTACTCGTGCGTATGATACAGGATTTTGTACATGTACTTGTACATTTCAAAACTTCAACTTTCGAAATTCAAACTCAATTCAAACGTAAATAAAAATCAAATCGATTATTTTTGGGCGCAATGTTTGTCGAACAAAACAAAAGACAGTGAACTTTGATCAGTTTATAAATAAGAATGTAGGCATTGGGCCGGTAACGTTGCCGTTGACCGAAATCCTAATAAATATTCAACACGAGAGTGTCCACTCGTACAATTACCGACGGTCTGCTTTTAATTAGCGGCCGATAATTGTCCACCAGATTACAGGGCATGCGTAATGTATGCACGGACGGGGATGTATTCATGACGCAGTGCTGGCAGGTTCTGGACAATGTTAGGTTGCTGGGAATTGGTCTTATAACATAGGAAGGTAAGAAAGACATATCAACTATAAAGTGCAAAAAAACTCGGTATGCGAAAAAAAATATCAGAAAAAGAAAATGATGTCATGTGTCTTATAGAAAACAATCCTACACAGTACAAACATAAAAAATTTGTTTTGAAATTAACGGCAAAAAAGTAAAAGGTATAGGATTATGAATCACAATATTTCTACGCAGGTACACAATTTAAGCTGCTAAGTAAACAAAAAGTTTCCTATATTTTTTTGTACTATTTGAACTCGTATTAAATTATTAACAGAACTGAATTCTCAACTGAACGTGGCATTGAAATAATTTCAACATTATAGGTATAGGCTGTAGTACACCACAGCTATTATTATCATTGGTAATATTTAGCTCTTGCGTATTACGTATTTAATCTATGGCTAGCTAAAATCATAAAGCGACTGCTGAATTATTTGATTTTCCCACATTTCGATAGCACTCAAATAGTTAATATCGGCAGCTTTTAATAATTGACATGTGGCGTTTTAATCAAGATCTGACACCTTTGATTATTCGCGTATTTATATAATTGTTGCGGAACCACTGCGGGGCCACAATGAAAACTTTGAACCAGCCAGCGTTGCACGCGGGTGACTATGGTGTCGAGGCAGGCGATACTCTCGGCATTATTTGGAGTCAATCCATTGAAAGCTGTCAGTGCGCCGGGATATAGGATCAATACATCGAGTGGTATCGGTTTGGAGGTCTGACGTGATCCTGTTTATTAATTCTGTATTTCTGAATATGCCACCCGCTCGACGGCAAAATTTTATACGAGAGGTATTCGGAGCTTTTGTTTTAACTTAGATGATGATGATGCACTTTGTCATGGTAATTATGGCCCATATAGGTACCTCATATCCATGAGTCGTGGATAGGCTATAATAACTGTGACACAATGTAAACTTAATATTTGTATAACAAATATAAATATTTTTAGTAGAAAGGTTTTTACTCAAATTGATAATAGTAAATATATAAAAATATGTAGAAGAAAGTAAAAATATAATGAAACACCATAAAATAATACCATAATATGTCTTCGTAGCCCTACCATCTGCGCTGCGTATTCGAGGACCGCGCCATAGTGCAGCGGTACCAGTAGGACGAGTCCATTAATCAGCTCTTGAGAGACTCTGCGACGCAATCAATCAAACGATTTCCGCCAATTGTTTAGCGGAACGGGATTATGGTACCTAGCGTGAAGATGACGACAGTTTTGGGCCACAGTTCAATTAATGAGGTCAGAATGCTAACATTGCTTGCTTCTTACATCTGAAGGTAATGAACATACATCGTCTTTGATTACCTCTCAACACTGAAAATTCAGTGCGGAGAAGGTACCCAAGAGTCTACTTAAATCATCATCTTCATTCAGAAAAAGGTAAGAAAATTAAATTTAGATTATTTTATTTAACAGTTTCTTCTTAGTTAGATAAAATTAATTTATGATTTTGTAGTGACACGTATGATATTATTGCATACAATAAATTAAAAAAAAAAACACCCTGTTAAAAAAATCATAAATGTATAAATCTGAAAAAGAACTTTGAAATTTCATGAATTATAAATGCACAGCGGCTTTTGCACGTGCCAACACTTCCAAGAACACTGGGCCATAAAACAAATGTAGAAAAAAAGTCCACACTTGTCCCACCGTTTTTTCTCCTCCGTGGCGCCACTGCAGCGGATGATCGCGAAGGGCCATCCATCTTCATTACCAGGGCGCTTTTACTGCCGCCCTAAGACGCTGCCTAATATATTTATGGGCACTGGTACTTTATGGGACACCGGCTATAATGACAATCGGTTTTACCATCTACTTTACGCTGTCAGTGCTGCGGGAGAAAGTATGATTATGGCTAATGTACGTGTTTAGTTCGCATAGTTTCTCGTGAAAAATATTTTTACGTGAGAGTCAGAGATGCTGAGGTAAAAAACAATGGCCGCGATTATTTGTGTCATTGATTTTTTAAAATAGAATCTAGGCTTGCTTTTGGCATTATTTTGTCTGATATAATTCTTCTTTAGAAGAATATATAGCTACCGAAAAATAGAAACACCGTTAGCAAGTTCTAAAATCTAACAGTTCGTAACTATTAATAAAATTTGATGGCGTTTTGTACGATCCATGTATAATGTATATGTATGTATGAATCTTTACTGGTGGCATGTTACAGTATCTGATGTGGGCCGATGCATTATTATTATTATTCATTAATTTCATAGATTTTTAGTTTACAAAACAGTCATTTATTAGATAGTAAAATACAATATGTAAGTTAAATATAAATAATAGTTTTAAATTAAAACTTAATTTTATAAAACAATAATTAAATATTAAATTTATAAAATTTGTCAACGTATAAAAGGACTGCTCGATAAGCTACTTTTTAAATTTTAGCCTCAATGACAGTAAGCTACAGGCATTGATGGTTTGTTGTACACTGTCGGCCCCATGACGTGTGTTAACTTGGAAGACTTCACCAGATTTCGCGGGACTACGCACAATTTATTTTTGTCACGAGTGGAGTGCGCGTCTTGAGCCCCTCTCGCAGTATTCCGCTTGGTGACTCCTCACATAAACCGTCACTTGAAAAATCAATATGGAGGGTAACGTGAGAATTCCCAACTTTTTGAAAAATGGACGAGCTAAGGTGTCTCATGCTATGTCCGCAAAACAACGCACGGTGCGTTTTTGCATTCGGAACGCGCGCTCCCACTCCCGATGGAAGAATGTGGTAACTAAATAAACTTACTCCTAGGCACACTCTCTGTTATGTATTCGATAAAAAACTGTAATAAACATCTTCGAAAAATAGTAATTTTAATAGTGAATTACTAATAAGTACATCTTTATTCTTTATAATTCAAACCTGAATTTTTAATCGGTGAAAAATAGTTAAAATTTCACCGGGCCAACCTTAAGCAAATAGATCAAATATAACAAGTGGTAAGAAGCGAGTTAAAAAAAACCCACTGCTTAATCGTTAAACCTGTGTATCATATTTTTATGTTTTTTTTTAATTTTGTTGTACCCGGTGTCACTCTCACGACTAAGACGAATCTATAGTCACCACTCACATCAACATACGACAATCCGTTCAGGTTCTAGGACGTACAAAAGAAATATACATACACTCGACCCTCCTTCTTTCACAGTTGAGTAAAAATTAGGAACCCTAATGACATCATCTTGTTCAATAGAAGTTTTAAATAATTCCTGCCATTATGAATGGCGGTGGTGTAGAATCACACCTGGGGGGGAATACCCGCAGCGCCATTTGCAATTAATTTTCATAATCAAAGATGCCCCTTATAACCACTTTACTATATCGCAATATTCTCACTCACTCTCACTTGCTCGCTCTTCTTGCCTTCAAATAAAATACAACTGTCAGTCCACGACCAGGTGATAGTTGTTTTTGCCGGCATTAAATTTATTGGACAACATTTTGACTGCTTTGGTTTCTTTAAAAAAATCTTATTTTTACCGTTTTAATGTGACTCATATTATTGCGAATATAATTGCGTTATAATATCGTGATGTAAGAAATTTCTTCTCTTTTTGAGTAAATATACTGTATCAATATCAATATGACTCAAATATAATTTTAAAAGAAATGTTATCGTGTAGTTATATTATACAAGCAGCTCGGAATTAGGCATACATTTCCTCAATAATTATCGTATATCATCATATATTTAAAAATCAATGCCACTTTTATCCAAACCAAATGTTTAGGCTTTGTTCGAACTACTTAATAGATGGTTTATGCGAAGTTTGCACAAAATCGGTCGAGCGGTTCTTCATTTATCACATTTTTATTATTTCACTTTATACGTAGCGAAGCACGTACTGGCACCCGCCCGCTAGTAGTAGAGCATATAGCTTAAATTTTAAATATAGCAATAGTGAAAAATCATTTACTTAGTTTCCATTCAGTTCCTACATATATTAGTAAAAACATTAAATCAAAATTATGATACGCAGACGAGACATCTTTCTTGTAAGTTTCGCTCATTAATGTGAGCCATTGTTTGTTGGTAATTGAGTATAACTCATTGGAAGTTTATTAATTTTGTTGTTGTTTAACTAAGCAAATTATAACAAGTTCCGTGGTCTAATGCTCTGAGTTGAAATGATTTTGTTACGATCGAAGTTGGCCGCTAACGGACTTTTTCAGTTCACCTGCACTGCAGGAACATTGGAAAAGTAATGTAGTTAAAATACTTGGTGATCATAATAAGGCATTATTAATGATTTTTTTATTATTTCAGTTATGATTTGAAAAAAAGGACCACGCCATACGATTACGCCAGTGTTCCATCTGCCTGATATTAACTCTTATTTAGAACTAGTGGCAATATAATAACTACGTTTGTAATAAACAATAATGAAGCAGCTTCCAGTATGTTAATAATTTCTGTACTCGTAAGAGTATTCCCTCGTACATTAGTCACTAGAAAGTAGAGTCTTTGTTTTAATATAAGTAATGGATGCATTGCACAATGTGCAGTGTTGCTAGTCACGTATATTGTGCAGTAGGTATGATGTTGTTGAGAGGATGTAGTAATGTGCAGTGTTGCTAGTCACGTATATTGTGCAGTAGGTATGATGTTGTTGAGAGGATGTAGTAATGTGCAGTTTGCATTTTACTGTGGCGAAGTTTAGACTCAACGCAACACGAACTCATAATTATTAGGTTTATGACTTTTTAGATCATGCATTATTTTGTTACGTTTTTGGTTTACAGTTGTTCTGTTTAAATCTGATTTGCGTTAAGTATTATCGTTGAAATAAGTTAGGTATTTTTTACTGTCAGTGAAACATTTACCATTTCTAAATATTATAGAAATAAAAACATTGAAATATAATAATTTTGTTTGTTTGTTAGTGGATAATAATACGAAAATCCTTGACTTCATTTGCAATAATTGCATCCTGGAAATAGTTTTGGATTAATATCGAATAACCCGAGTCGTGAATGTATGTTTGTATTCAAAGATGACAGTTACAAGTTTTTTTATTTTGTTACATGATAAAATAATATAATTTTAAGTAGGTTATATGTAAGTTATATAAAATGTAAATAAGTTAAGGTCCCTAGTGATTGGTCTATAATGTATGAACCTACACTATTAAGTACTACACTATTAAGTTACACTTGTTCTTTTAAGTATTCAAACCACTTTTAGTATCAGAAATATATTGAAAAGATATATCATATAAAAAACAGCAAATTTTTTATCAAAAGTCTGAAGTTTTTAGCATAAATCACTTACTCGTAGTTCTCGAAATTCAAAGCAAATTGTGTACTGCAATTCGGTATCATTGTACAACATTAAAACAACAAACAATCACACGACGATGACGTGACACGTGTGTGAGCGGTGGTGTCACGCCGGAGCTTGCTAGCGAGCGTAACACGCGCGTCTCGCCCGCGCTGGCCAGCGTGACATCACGCCAGTCACTGTGACCGATTCTGTCGCGCTCAGACAGAATTTGCATCGCTAGGAGACATCTCTGCTCTGGTTTTGATTATTTAATCACTTAACACAACATAGTTTGCTATCGTCCTAGCTGTAGCTATTTTTAATTTTTTTTTATATAAAATATAAGAGAAAATATAGTGCTACAAGTGGCGGCATTATAGCCTTTATCATAGAAGGAAGAATAGTATATAAACTTACATTAACGACGTCTACATAACTATATATTTTGATAACCTTCTTTGAGAAAAGTCGTCGTTGCTGATCTGTATTAAACCGCGGCCAACAAAATTGTATCCAATTTTATTATTATCTGTTTTAAGCGCAAGCAATTTCTTAGAAAATTCATTATTGTCGAGTTTCGGTTCGAAAGAGAATCGTTAAAAGAGATTTTTCGAATTCACAGTTGGTCCCGGTGAAATTTGTTCCATAGGATGACTATAGTGGTCCTTAGTATATATAGTGACTATAGTGTTATCTTAGTACACCACAAACCGATAACCCTGCATAATCATTCAAAAAAATAATGAAGCTTACATAATCAACTATATTAATTCTACTACATTAACCACGGTACGCAACACAATAGCCATACAACTTAAATCAAAGCAAAACATTTCAGTTACTCACAATAATTACAAACACACTCAAATCACTGAGGTCACCTAATGTTGTACGTTTCGCTTATTGCATACGTGACTCAGCAAAAACATTCCATATTACAGAGCTAGTTACATATTACTGAGCCAGTTACATTTAGTATACATTCGCTCCACCTAGCTCCACCTCGCCCACTAGCCACTCATAATAATAACCAGGACAACAATATGCAACTCTAACGCGGAGTAGACGCCACGAACAGAGAGACGACTCTAGCTTTGCTGGTCTAGTAAGACTTGCAGTATTCTACGCTGCACACGAAATGATCCTTTCACGATCATGACATCCTTTTAGTGATCGTAGATCGTGGTGTGGTTTAATTCAAATGCTCATAATTTTGAGTTCCAGCTATGAAACAAAATATTTTATTGTCCAATTATGCTCTGCTGAGTATTTACTTACCGAATGAATCAATGCAGTCAAATCGTTATTAAATCAAAATTACTCTCACAAAAATTTGCTTTATAACCTAAATATATAATTTGTACTAAAACCTTGTAGCTGATAACTTTTGGTGGCAAAGATTACAAAGGAATGTGAGACTAGCACTTTTTTCATATATTATTATTTTTGTCATAATCCGTGTGTAAATTAATGTTATTAACGTTTTACGCATTTACCTCCACACTCATACACTCTTTCATATCAAAGTAGTCTACTTTTGTAACGATCATAAAAATAAACAGCGCCGATAACGCCTAGCAATAGCATTCGTCGTGAGCCTGCCGTTACAGCATAGTCCTGCCTTTAGAGCAGAAACAATTATATAAGTAAGCACTATTAGTAAAAATATTTACATGAATTTTATATTTGAATATAAACAATTTCTATTTTGTTGTTCTTATGTACTCGTATCTCTGTAGAGTATGTACTCAGTGGTTCCACGTAGCCGCATTGTGCGAGGCTCATATAATTCACGGTTCGTTATGGAGCTCCGTATCTGCTCTGTCACAGTGCACTTTGGTTGCAACATAATGAGCCTTCGCTCTACTATCTACATAATTACTTACATTTACTAAATAACTATAGTTTGCTAATTCTATTTACGAGGAACCTTCATCTTATGACAATAATTATTGAATTGATCGGAAAATTAAATGCTGGCTTATATTTCACACAAAAAATAAGTCTGGCGAACCAGCGGGGCCATGCAGCCAGCATTTTGGGCAAGTTGCCAGAATTTTTTTTGTGACTAATTTAATTCATAAAGGTTTTTATTTGTATTTTATAATTTAAATGTATCTGCTATTACAACATTTATGAACTCTTGAGCAAATATTTATTGAACACTATCGATATAATTCGCTCATCGCAACTCTTTATTTAACTCGTCGCGATTCTATCGCAAATTGAAATATCTTTTCAGCAGATATTAATAGTCAACTTCCAAGAATAATTCTCCATTTTAAAAAATACACCATCGCCTAGAATTACGCGGCTCTTCTTATGGAAATTTATTCCATCAACTGCGAGGTTTTTTATCACAAAAAATGTTCTTTAGCTACAGCAAGTGCATCTTTCAAATTGGATTCGATATATTTATTTTCGGAGCTCTGAACTCTTTTAAAGTAAATATTTGGAGAGATTTTGAGCAACGTTGGTTTTCTCTGAGCGTTACGTATACTGCTGTTTTGGATTGAATGTGTGTTTTGTAGCATTAGTAGTAGCTCTGATTGGTAGATTGATGAATACGTGTCCAGGATCCGTTTACTAATAATCACGATAGATGGCGAACGACAGGACGTGTGGAGAAATAAATAATGGTTTTCTACTGACAGCAACGGAGGTAGATTCGATTTGTGTGCTCTTACCAACCTTATACGATCTCTCGGTTCATACGTTTTGTATTAAATCCTTTATTAAGTGTTGTATAGTGAATGTAAAATGTTTGTTTGATTAAACATCATCATGTAACGCGAAACGCTTTAATTTGACTTCTCCGACGTGTTTAATCTTAGTAATTCACGACGAACGACTTCAACGACTAATTCTGAGGTTTTATTTATCCTGCACAGCTAGACATACGACCACAAACTCGCACGACCACGGAAGTCGGCGATACTGTAGCCATAGATAGAGCATGCCTAGTCTAGAATATGGAGGATGCCAAAATCACTACTAGGTTGAATACAATAAATAATAAAATAAAAATCCTAATAGATTTCCTATAACTAATACTGGAATCCATTGATTATTTTAGAACAGTGTCACATATAAGTTCTCAGATAAGAGTTAAGAGGTAAAGTTGGAATGAGACAGCGGAGAGGGAGGGAGGGAGGGCTCATCGCTCAGTGCCGACTCACATCCGGTCTAAGTAACTGATCACTTTGCTTTATACTTAGTTCCTAACATTTGAATTAAGTTTTGTGCTATTTGACGACTATTCAAATTTTCGTCGCTGATTTTATCAAACATTTTAGGTGATAGATACTCGTAAATGGCAAAAATATAGAAGAGTTCTTAGATCACCAAAGATACTATGAATCTGTTCCCTTGCAAAATATTCAAATCATTTATAATAAGTTGGTATTTAAAGAACATCTAGTGTTTTCCCGCTTCGTCTTGATGAAAAATCGGGAAAACACTAGATATTCTTTAAATACCATCTTATTATAAATGGAATTCTGGAAAGTAGCCAATCTTTCATGTGATCTAAATGAATAATAGAATTTATTTACCTTATAACGTGGCACTAGACAAGTCAAATTACAGAATTCAATATAGATTCTTAATAATATATAAGTTAAAAATCACAACTATTATGTTTAATTTACTAACAGTTAAATAAAATATATATGCCAATAAATATAGGAAAATATATAATTTACAAGTGAGCATTTGCCACGTCAAAGACATCAATGAGAGAGTTAAGATTTTGTTAAAGGCATAACCATAAATTCGTTTAAAAATTAAAAAGGGTTTGACTCACAGAAATATTCAATATTTTTCTTAAAATCGTTAATATTTAGCCTAGTAATCAAGAGGTAATTTATCAAAAATACAAATCTTTGTATAAATTCCCTGTTTTTGTGTTCTAAACTAGTCTATTGCTAGGTTTCCGCATTTTATCATTATTTCTAAAAGTATAACGTCACTAGTAACAAAAAATAATTTTGTATTATTCTGATAACATTTATACCAATATAATTTCACGTAACTAGCTCACGCTAAATTTGTTGTTGAAAACGAAATTCAGTGTGTTTTAATTCGCGGGCTGATGTGCAAGAACAGTGATTGGATTAAAGATACGCTTGTTTACAGAGCGGCAATGGACGCCGCCGCGCCGGGACATAACCGAGCGTCCTTTATAACAACTCTCGTGTTAAAATCCTATTTATTGAAACATAAACAAAAAATCCATCCACTATCCCGTCGGCGGCGATATCACGCCTCGTCGGATTTGTGTTACCGTCAGATATTCACTTGTTAACGTTAAACAGATGTTATTTTACAACTGTCGATTTGAAATGAACTCGTTGGAGTAGTTTAATTAAAAGAGACTAGTAGGATAAATAAATAGATGATTTATTGTAAAAAAAGTGAGAGCGAGAGAGAAGGAACCTGTCCATCAGGTGCAACATGCTCGCGCGAAGATTCTCCAACTGTAGCACGGAAGTAAAAATTAGGTTATTCAAAGCTTATTGCCTGTGTTTGTACACCTGTCTGCTGTGGACCAAATTTAAACGCAAAACACATCACACTATAAGGGTGCAATACAATGATGCTTTTCGCATACTTATGAAAAAAGCATGTTTTTGCAGCGCGTCGAGTGTGTTCGCTGATGCACGGGTTCCTGATTTCTTCGCTGTTATCAGGTCTAGAGTAACGTCTTTTTGGGATGGGTTGCGTCGATCTCAGAATGGCATTCTTCAATGTCTGCGAGACTGTTTTGACAGTCCTATTTTTAAATGTTGGTTAACGATACACCAGAGTGCGAACCGAAAATGACTTATACGACTGTGATATTTTCGTGTATTTTTAGTGTTTGTCTGTAGTTATTATTTTTTAATTGTTTCTGCCTAAAATAAAGCATTTATTATTACTATTATTATAAACAGAGTAACATCAACGATATATGGAGTATTAGCAGCGGGATTCAAACTAGGCATAGCCTGTATCTTAGAGATCCTTGCAGGTACATAGTTGATAAATAACTGTACACACGCTAATTTGTTGTACAAATTAGCGTACCTAACTGTTTTATTTACTATATCAAAATTTTAAATATTACTAGATTAAGCTGTAGAAATGTTTTAAAAATCGAAATGCGATTAAAGTTGAACATGTATATATGGATTATGATAGGTAGGTATTTATATGTATTTAAATAAAAGTATGAAAAAGAGATATTAATATACAGCATTTGTGTGTGTGTAAATGTAGAGTATTATAACTTTTATTCCATTAATGTTGATTTATTTTATATATAACCGAAGAATATATCGCCATCGAAGCTTCGTGACGTAGAGAGCACGCTACGCCGTAGCCTCGTAGGCGATATCATTGCTACGAAGAAAAATGTTTTGTAGTCTGGTATTGTAGCATCTGCTTTTATATTTTACTCGTATTTCAGTAATTCACTTCGAATTGGCTAAATAAATGTGATGTGTGAAGCCCACAATTGAGAGAAGGTAGAATCTTTACTATTTTCAGTAGCAACACCGCTCCCACGCTACTATATTTTGTATTGGCAACTTAGTTGATCGATCTAAAGTATCGAACAATTCGATGATAAATTTATTTTCGATTACTAGTGTAATTCAATTATATCTTTACGTTTAATTTTACTTATTTTGTTTCGTCTAAATTCGATTGGATACGATATTTGCATCGCGTTATACCGTCTATTTCCACGGTATTCGGCTCTTATTCCTCATGAACTGGCCTCGTGGTTGATATGACTATACCTTAAATCAGCTATAATCTTCCCACTTCATTATTGTATTCTCTCAGACTCAGATAAATCGATAGAATATCTGTGTTTACAGTTCTTATCTACTTCATATTAATTTTATTAATTCGTTTCGTAAATCGAATATCGAGTCACGGAACGCATCGCCCCTCTCTATTTGGGAGAAGACAACGGGTCGGGCCATTTTTCAGGATGGCGACGTAAAGATTTTTTTTTGTGATAGCCTCGTTTGTGAATTTATTGAAGAAAATCTATCAACCAAAACCCTCGCAGTGGAATAGCCCCACGAGCGGACGGCGCGACGACGCGTTCTCTCCTTTAATCCGAAAGGTTGGTGAAGCCATGTTTCTTCCCTTGCATTTGCTCAGGTTTCCCTCAAATATCCATTGGATTCTATTGCATGCATTTCCTTCTCAATTTCATGCCTTACCCAGAGTAAGTCTCAACTTAATTACCAGTTTTATTGTGAAATTCCTTGTAAAACACGTGCCATCACATCTTATAAGAAATTTTGGAAAATACCAGTTCTTGGACTGATCTAATCTGTGCTATTTTTCGAATCGAATCTTTCAGTAATTTTGTTGTAAATGACATAAATAAACTCAGACATAACCTTTGATTTTCTGGCTCACTTATTGCAATTCTGGATGTGTTTTGGTTCTTAAAACAATCAATGACCTTCTCTGGTCGTTTTGCTGTGTAAATCTTTCTAAATTACCATTATCACGGAACCTTACCTACCGGTTCTCCGAACTAGCCCAGTGTTTAGTTAACTACTTGGTAACCTCAGTGCATAGATATTATCACTGAATAAACTGATTGACTCGACTACCAGGTCTGTCCAATTTACACCAGGTCTGTGACATTTTACCACCAGGTCTGTAACATTTTACCACCAGGTCTGTAACATTTTACCACCAGGTCTGTAACATTTTACCACCAGGTCGGTAACCTTTTACCACCAGGTCTGTAACATTTTACCACCAGGTCGGTAACCTTTTACCACCAGGTCTGTAACATTTTACCTCCAGGTCGATAACCTTTTACCACCAGGTCTGTTACATTTTACCACCAGGTCGGTAACCTTTTACCACCAGGTCTGTAACATTTAACCACCAGGTCGGTAACCTTTTATCACCAGGTCTGCAACATTTTACCACCAGGTCGGTAACCTTTTACCACCAGGTCTGTAACATTTTACCTCCAGGTCGATAACCTTTTACCACCAGGTCGGTAACCTTTTACCACCAGTCTGTAACATTTTAGTACCAGGTCGGTAACCTTTTACCACCAGGTCGGTAATCTTTTACCACCAGGTAGGTGACATTTTACCCCGAACTGTATTATATTAACCTACTGCGTCAGTTGCGTTTTCATTTGTATTCCTTCACCTTGGCTTCCCTGGAGATGTATACTAGCTACCTCATTCATTAGACAATTACTATGATGTTTTAAAGGTTAAAAGTCAGTGGTTATCTTGAATTTCAGTTGATAGTTTATTATCAAATCTTGAATAGATGAATGATAAAAGCTAATTGTTATTCTTCTAACCGTGTATTGTTATTGTGTTTGTGTTCAGTAGTAAACTATCAGGTACTGAGGTGAAGTTTTTGTTTTATTGTTTGTTCAAGTGTGACCTTCCTAGAACCCCCCTTCTTGTTAGCGACTAAGGCTACAGTATTAATTTAAAATTATTTATCGCACCATTTAAGTTTTTTATATAGGAAATGACGAAACAGCTGATTTATTTCTCTCGAATTCAGAGTTGGTCCTGTAGTGGAAGTTGTGCCTTAGGACGGGTACAGTGACCCCCTTTCGGCTTAGTAGTCCCCTAGCCGATAACCCTGTATATAATAAAACAAGAAATTAGTATAAAAAACTAAACATTAGAATATAGGTATTAATACTCCTAGATGTAGGCATTTGTTCGACCATAGCGTCTATAACGTTACCCCTTTTATCCAAAGGGGCAAGGCTATAATTAATTTAAAAAATAGAAAAAAAAAAGAAGAAGAAGTTAGCTCCTACCTGACCCTACCAGTAGGACCCTAACTTTGAAGGAAAAGAAAGAAGAAAATATGTACAAATGAATATTTAATTTACTAATTACAAACTGCAAAAAGATTAAAATTAAAATACTACCTTATAACTAAAGAACTTAAAATTACTCCTATTTTAAACGGCCGGTCACAATACTCTGGTGGTAGATCACAGACCGAGAAGTAGTTCTCAGATGAAGGTGACTATTCACAGATGAGGGTGGCAGCTCGAAGATCCGAAGGTGGCAGCTTCCGTATCGGAACGATGAATATAATATTTCAGGTTGCACCGACCTTAACTTTAAGGAATGCTCCATCCATCCAAATGTATACTGTGTGTCTATGTCACATTATCCACATTCTCTTATATTCCTGGGAACATGTGATGGTTTGATGGAAAATTCACTTTAAAATAAAACTGGTCGCGCCAACGGAATTCCCAGGCCTGCCTGGCCCGGGTGTGGCCGTAGTACGTAGTTGGAAGAAAACACGTTCAACAGTTTTAATCATCCTCATGATAGCTATTAGCTCGGCTAGGTTACTATATATACATACCTACGTTTTAAGCACCCTTTCAAGTAGGTAGAAGACAAGCCGTGGAAGCGTGTACTCCTCATCATGAGTCGGACCACGTCGCCACCATCAGCCACTTGACCCGCTCGCGCCCCAAACTTCTTCCATTACGTTCGACACACATTGATCTTGAGAATTTCACACTACACACAGTATCGAACAACTTGTTTTAGGTTTTAAAGTATCTCGACTAGAAAAATGTAATTAATGGCCGACCGAGCGAAGTATTTCTGGTAAATATGAAAACGATTACTAACTAAACAAAAAAAAAATACAACTGTGGTTTAATGTAATTTGTTGTACATAAAGCATTTGGTTAAATTTTTTCATTTTGTGTAGTAAAAATTCTCAAAAAAAAGCCGCTAAGAGCCTCTTGAGTAATTTAATTATTAGCTGTAAAGTGAGTCGTGTTACTCTGTTGTTGAAGTGAAGTCCTGATCTAAACGGCATATGATCTTAAATTTACGACAAGCTAATTTTCTAAAAAAAATAATAGTTTATTATTTATTTGCCGACCTATACGCGAGTACACACAATTTGACAAAAAAAAACAGATCAGCGACACTGTTTGCTTTGTCAACGAAAGTCACAGTTTATTGAAAGTACTTCATGCAAATGAATAAAGAACCAACACTTACAGTCAGTCACAATCACCACAACCGCCTCACCATGGTTAGCCCCCCCCCCCCCCCACCCCCACCACGCCGGCTGTAAAGTGGTTAATCTTTTGTAAGAATAACTTTGAATCGCCCCTAAAACGGAAGCACCGGGGATTTCCAACACGTTTTTCTGTCGACTTACAAATTGTTCACCAAGTTTCGGTACCGGTCCTACAACCGTATAAATTGTCTTTTTACGACAACTTTTATGCTTAGCGTGGGATTATGTTACTGTGGCTATTTATTTATTTTTATGCAGTGTGTAAAGTAGGAAAGAGTCTACTACTAGTGTAGTGTTCGATCAGATACTACCAACTACATTTTAGTACATCTTTATTATTTTGTTTGGAGGTGTATTTTTGAAAATGAAGGGATTGCTTTTATACCATTTATTCGTCGTTTAATCAGTTTAAAATAACGCTTTAAATTTAATGGACAAAAGTCTGTTGCAATATAAGTTCGCGAAAGAGAGCTAGAGAGATCACGAGGTCAACTGTTTGCAGAACTTTTATTATTTTGACACAATTAATTTCCCACTGTAACATTAATTAAACATTATTATTGTATTTAATAATTTTATAAATTTGTATTTAATATTACATTCGTTTCATATTACATAAATATATACGTTAAAGTATGTAGCATGCAAAGCTCGTTCTGTACTTAGCTTACTTCAAAGTAAAGTCCAAGGCTAATCCTATTCAAAACTCCCTCGTCCGTGTACGAGTATCCGGCACAAATTGGCCATTACAAACCTACACTCTACCATACTCTACCTATTTACTCTATATAATATACAGACTTTACCAACTTTATTGACCACGTACAGACTAGGCATACGAGTATCTGTACAGTATAGATTGTAATCTAAAATAGCGAAGAATTTAAAAGGATCAAATTAAAATTAATTGAACTCTTATTCAAAAACCGTTTAAAATAAAATTCTGTATAAAATTAATAGCTTATTCTACCAACTTCCAAAAATGAGGAGGTACCTACTCCTACCTACCTACTAGGTATTTTTTTTCGACCGATATCTCGAAGATAAACATTTTTTGTATCACTCAGATTTGGAAAAAATTTCGTTGTTTGATAATGTGTATATTATCTCCCACGTTAGCACATTCTAATTTTATCTAAAACGGGCGAGAAGTTTCATTTTTAAATCAAAATAACTGAAAAAGTTTTATATATCTAACGTAACGTAATCATTAACAATTTTTTTTTTAAAGAATAATTCTTCGAGTATCGCTGGACTTAGTAAAGAGCAATGTCTTCTAGGCAACCAGGCACACAAGTAATTTACTAGGAAAAATATCTAAAAGTGTCTATATTTACTCCTCCATCTCGTGAGCTACAGATGACAGAGCTATTCAGTATAAAAAATCTTTTGTACATAATTCTTTCAGATTTTTACCATCAGTCTTCCAAATTTTACGATCTTTACTTGTATGAAACGTATGTTAAGACCTAGTCAAGTATTCAGATAGAGAGGCAAGAGGCGCAGTGCATTTACCGCGAGCTAACGAGGCGGACAAAGTCGCGGGCGCGCGCTAACTTGCGCTCGAGCCTTCCTCCGTATTGTGAAGCATCTCGGCCTAACGATGTGTTAAGTGATCTAACTTGAGCGACACGCTCGCTGGATACGGTACTAAGTAATTGCATTGTTATACTTTATACTATAACTTAATAAATAAAAGCTGAGAGCTCAAGCTTTTTCTTGAGCTTTCATGTTTATATATGTTTTATTTTATACTTTTATTGAGTTAAATAATTAAAAACTTGATCGAGTACTTACTAAAATAAAGTTAAATGTTAATTATTTTTATGTTTAGGAAATGCCGCGCAGGTTCTGTTTATTCATTTACGTGTCGTTGTTTACAGTTTCTTTATCATCATCCCACGACCTGTAAGTTTAAATTCGAAGAAATATCGCGCTATCTAAAATAAATTAGAAAAAGGTCAAAGTCCTACTTGCTCGAAGCGCAAAAATCGTAACTCTTTTTCTAATTTTATGTAGATGAAATTATTTATTAGATCCGACTTGTGGTAAAACTAAACGATTTCGCCCATTTCTTAATAGAAAGTGCGCTAAACTCCGATCGGAGCTACAAATCGGCCGCATCTTGTTAAACTTTATAACTCTCAGCGTTCATTTTCTCAATCTCATATTCATGAACAACCAGTTACTGTAACACTCGTTTCCCTCGGCGCAGTTCAAAGACCTCCTTCCCTGCAAGCCCTAGACAATCTAGATATACGCTGATAACCTTGGGCGTGTTTCAACACATTTTCATTACTAGTATCAGCCACATCGTCGCTTATCTCTTCCAACTTGCACTTCATTATCTAAAGTGAAAACAGCCGTAACACACGGGATATTAAACTTTACGACTCTCCCGATTAGGTTTATTTTTGAGGAACGTTGTTTTTAGGTGGAGTCTTGTATCATAATGATACTTCGGATCCGCTCAGCGATGGAAATTAGGCGACGTTATACGTGAGTCGTATGAATGGTTAATTGTGCGAGGAACGCGGTAATAAGAGAGCTTCGGCGGTTATGTTTGCCTGGTACCGGAGACCATAAACTAAGTGGAGTAGAGTACCTTATTTGTTATTATATATATACAGATCATCCCGTGTTCTTGTGTTTCTACATATTATAGAACAAATAGTAGAATTATAGAACAAATAGTAGGATTATTGAGTAGGTTCAGTCTGAGGCGCAGTGAGCGGCCTACTAACCTTTATCACTTCCCAATGTTCAATGATCACAAATAGACTGCCGTTTTGTAAATAATATTGACCTTTAAAATGTCACTTTTCCGACTCCTAACCTTCAACAACAACGCAGTTCAATGTTTACAGTAACGTAGCGTCATAATTTGAAACGCAATTTCTAAGTTTATAAACAAACTTGAACTTTAAGGCTTTACACGTGGGTTCTAAAGTTCAAATTGGTTTACCGTTCTCGTTGAAAACATTTTTTGTTCTCAATAACAATGACGCAGTTTTTACTTGACATTACTGCTTCCCACTCGTGACCTTAGCAAGATTTTTTAAGGATCTAATTACTCGGAAGGCTCAATTGTCCTAAATAAACTTTAAGTTCCATGTTGTGCTTTTATAAAACAGAAGTCGTCAGTATTATTAATTACGTATATACGAGTAGTAAGCAAGCTATATAAACATGAAAGTGACATAATGAATGTACTGCTTAAGAGCTATCAAACTCGAAATCGTTAAATTATGATGCTAAAGTACTGTTGAAATAATATAAAATGTACACACTATGAACTATTATAGAATTTTGTTACTATATAAATAGATAGACCTTTTGACGGAATATTTTTGGTTGCAACTTGTGTTTGTGTCCCTTGACGGTGCATCGTTGCAGCCATGTCAGCACTAGAACATGTGTTCTATTTCTCTCTGAGAATATCATACTAGTGATCTACTTTCGGCAGCGGGTTAAGAGATAGACATACTTTAAGACGAGGTCAATTTGGACGTGACTGTAATGAGATTCTTGGTGAGACTCGTACTCGTACTCGTACTTCGTACCATCAAACATTCGCAAAATTGGGATTTTATTTTAACCTTAATGCTTAATTTATACTCTATTTATGTATATTCGAGGATGTGAACATTAACAATTGTTTTTAAATAGATATACCCCAGTTCGGCCAGTCACACCGACAAATTAAAAGTTCCTACAATATAATCCATCCTTTTCTTATTTAAAAAAAAAAAACAAAGAGATACTAGACAGTTTTATAACGGTCAAATTAGGTTAGTTTAGTAAGTTTGTCCTGCTTGAATAGAGTAAACGTGTCAAACTAAATTTTGCACCTTAAGTTTAATAAATTGTAGCAATGAATAACCTTTTCAGATTTGCATAATCTTTGAGTGTAAACACTTACATAGCTAAGTACCGATACATAACTAACTCTGGATAAATGTCACGTGGAAACTGTTAAAACTAGACCGTTTTTACTAAATAGTAAATGAAATATAGATCCTTGAATATTGAAATAGTGAAGTTGTTAAGACGTAACAAGTTAAAATTGCCGTCATCTCAGGATCAAAGCTCCGACTATCAAGCACCGTTTATCCGAGGCAGTTAATTGTTGCCAGTAATTAAACAATTCACCCACGGTGCGGTACTGAGGAGCTGTCAATTGCACCGCGCGAGGTGTGCGCCAATCCGCATCTACTTACCTACACGTGGCGAGCGAGCTGTAAGGATGTGGGACAGAACGCAAGGTTGTGCGGTTGCTGGGACGTATGTATTTATTTTATATAACATAAACTACAATAACAAAAAATATAGCAGAATGATTACCTATACTCGTAGACCATTTAAGATCATTTTACTTCTGCATGAAAAAACATTAATGTGAATTCATTAATGTTTTTTCATACAGAACTACAGACTAGTAACTATAGTAAAATGCCACCGGTAGTTGATAAAGATTCCATGGACTCGCACTAAACGCTTTGCGTCGACTTTTATTGTGTGCGAACTGCCAGATTGTGGGATGCGCTGCCGAATTCTCTATTTCACGATAGGTATATTCTCGGTCTTTTCAAATATCGAGCGAATAGGTTTCTTTAAGACAAGCATATCACATCCTAGGCCGCATCGTCGGTTTACTTTAGGCGAGTTGCGGTGTAGCTATTTTACATTTCAACGAGCGTATGGATAAAAAAAATGTTAGTTATATTTGACTAGCGAAATAATTTTAACCAATACTCGACTGTCGACGTCTTAATACATGTATTTTGAAGTTCACTAACTGTCTATAACATGTTTATGACGTAGAGGAAGTTAGGTTGAAGGTGTGAGTGTAGAGTGCAATCCTGCACAAAGCCACGCCAATTATGCACCGTGGGGTAATTAGCGGAGTGGTGGAGAGAGGTGAGAGATCGACGCCGGCGCCGGAGCTTCATTATACACTCGTTATAATTTGAGACTGGGGGGATTACTACAAACCTGTGTTAGAGACACTCGTGTGGAAAATTAACGTACGATTCTGAATTAGGAAAGAAACGTGACATTACAACTATTTGATGTTGTAATAAACATTTTTTAGTCAACAGGTTTGCGCTTGACCGCAACTCACCTGATGTAAAGTGACGATGCGGTCTAGGATGTAGCGCGCTTGCCTAGAAGAAACTGATTCACTCATGATTTTAAGAGACCGTGTAAGGTATGCTATAGTATAAGGTTCATTATGTGTAATAAAAAAATGTGTTTAAAGTCTGTTAAAATAAGAAATAATGTATGAATATTTAATTTCAGATAGCTTTCTGTTCATTAAATATTTACTGCCTCATTGTTGCTTAGCGATTAACCGCATCTTTCTCCCCAGCAAATCATCAAAAGACACCACCCCTCACATCACAGCTCATAATATATTTTATGATAATTATCTCATTACCAACGTTATTTATATTCGTGTCTTTGGAGCAGTAATTTCTTTCGTGCTCATATTATGTATAAGGTACTTAATTAAAGTGATTATACGATGTCGCCACTGAAGGTTGCATGAACTCGTCATATCGTGTTGAAGCAAAACTAACTTGATTCCATGGATTATGGATATAATTACATTCATTACATTAACGTACTTGGATATGAAGACCTCCATGACATGTGAATGGAAATAGAATTTATTATCTAGGAGTATGGGGGAACAGAGTTTTAGAGAGTTTCAGAGAGAGGGAAGTTTCTTTGGAAGCACGAATATGTCGAATTATAAGTTGATGTTATCGTATTTATAATATTCAAGTTGCGCTCTATTGTTCTATAGTAATACGGCCTATGTTACTCTGTGATAATAAAACTTTCAAAAGAGGAAGTTTTGCACTTTCTCTTTTTTATACTTATTAAGTGTTGTAGAAAAATAAGATCCTTCTTTTCGAACGTTGTTTTTTATATTTAATACTTTTATCAAAATAATACACCATACAATATACAAGGAGATGTTTTAGTATTTTACAAATTCTATCTCAAATCTTTTTGTAGAAGGAAGAATATGAAGTCTCAGGAAATCTTTTAGCTGACCTCAAAATACTACAAGCTCATTAAAAGATTTGCGAGATCAGTCGGCTCCCTCGGCCCAAACATCGCTCGGCTAGAATGAGCGGTGACTAAGCTAAAATCTTGTAACATTCATGTTCAAACATTACTGTTTACTCTGCCATTGTTGCCTCGAAGGCTTTCGTGTTTATTTCTAACCAAAAAATATTATTTTTCCAACGAAAAATGTAGGTTTCTAGGCGAAGATTCTCGTATGTAAATGTATGATTTATAGATTTTATTGTAAGAATTAATCGGTCACGCATTAGTTGCGGCACGCGGAGGTAGCAGGTAGCACGACAACGAATTATGTGAACCGTATTTCATGAAAAAGACACAATTTTCATATTACATTATGTTCAGTTGAGTTATTGGGACAGTTTTGGAATTGAATGAGCAGGAAGTAATGAGAGCAGAAAGAGCACAATGTTTTTTAAGATACCAAAAAATTAGGTAAGTTAAAGGTTGAACGTGCTCGTGGAATGGATTCGTGGTAGCAATATGTGTGTTTATGTATGTGTATACATAATTTAGACTTTTTTATCAATCAGCGACAGAATCTCATAGGTGCTTAATGACTCACATTCAATCCTAACTGAGAAATAATTAAGATTTAACAGATTGCGAAGTATATGCAATCTTGTCATACTCGTGTGTTATAAAACAAAAATAAAACAAACACAGGGGCCTATGTTCAGTACGTTTGAGCTCTCAGTGCGGCCTAGATCCGGCCGCAGGGCGAGTGCCGGACTCAAGGGCCATCGATAGGGCACGGACAATGCCCCACACCCCCCACCCTACCATTCGAGGGCTTGGGGGTGCCACTGAACGTACGAAAATGGCGGTTTTAAACGGCTCTCGGACTTTCGATTACACCTGAGGGTTTTTAGGAGTTGCCATTTTAGAATTTCAGCTTTTGAACGAGTTTTGGGCTGAAAAGTTATCGCTGGCGTCCGATAAAAATTTTTTGCGACGTTTTTGAACATTGAATGCCATTTTTGCTTTGAAGCATTTTGAGTTATCGCTTTCACGGCTTGACTGATGTTGAATTTGCTGGGATTTTAACAAGAACTTTTTAACACGAATATTTAAAAAAAAACTTATTAATAATAATATTATTTAAATGTGTTTCTACTGGTTTGTAGAGCTCGAAAGCTCAAATTAAAAAGCTATCTAGAAAATGACACAGTTCGATCATTAAGTGGTGTCATTAGTGCCCTGCAATTAGGAGTTCATTGTTGTGGTTCATTAACACTAGCTTTTTGATTAAAATCACCGATTAAATGGTTGGAAAAGTGCGTAATGTAAAATAACAGCATTTGCAGTTTTCCTCACTGGTTTTTGGTAATTATTATAAAATAAAATATTAAATACTCATGTCCTACTACGAGTAGTTCATTAATCAATTAAAATCTGTTTCTTTCATTTTAGAGAAACAATTACTATTGTATTTTCGTATAAGTCTAAAACAAGTGTTGCTGATGAATTATTTCCGTAGCCATTTAGTATCATCAAATATATATGGTGTTGGTTTTACTAACTTTCGGTGTTCTCGTCTCTAGTGTTAATAGGCAGATAAACAAAAATAATACAAGTGGTTATTAGAAGCGTGTTCGAAAAAACCTGACCGCTAAATCGTTAAACCTGTGTATTGTGTACCTTATTTTTTTATTTTGATTTACCCAGTGTCACTCTCACGACTAAGACTAATCTATTGACACCACTCACATTAAAATACAACAAGCCGTTTAAGCTCTAGGGCGTGCCAAAAAAATATACATACATTTTCGAGTGTATGTATTTACATACACTCGAAAATGTATGTATTCTCTCTAAAAATATATGTCTACTCTCCTTCTTTCGCAGTCGGGTAAAAAGTTAATTGAAAAACAGACATAAAATTAAATTTGTGTAAGACTCCATATACATCGATGAACTGTAAACCTACTTACATAAAACTTAGTTGTTCGACATCCAAAGTGCGTTCGACCTGATTGTGTCCCTCTCGATAGAGTCGGGGTTCTCCCTTTGTGCTGGCTTCCTTCGTGCTCTATCGCAGCTCTCTACAGTGCGTGAATACTCATACGTACTCTACTTGTAATAGAGTACTGTGCTCGTGTTCTACTGCGGGTGATGTGCTTTCAGCTGGCGGAGAAATGTTCACAAAACAAAATGATTTCTGTTGAACTGTTGCGATCGTATCACATGATGATGCTCGCAAAGATTGTTATTAGTTTAAAAAAGGCTTTACTTTATCAAATTTAATTTTTGATATTGATAGTAGTTATGTGAGCAGTTAACCTTGCGTCAATTAACTCTCATTTTTTCTTTTGACAATCTCCAGATAGATTATGTTCATTTTCACGATATTATTACTGGCGTTTTTACATACATATCAAGTGGCTTTACGTGGTTTTTTTTTATACTTCCAATTAACTAGTTTCCGAAGAGTATTATATTTATGTTCAGTCACCTATAAAACTATTAACACATTTCAGTATGTATATTGGCATTAAAAATAGTATTTAATTAATATATTTCTATAATCAGTTAGAACCGTAAGTGTATCGATTTATTTAAAATATTTGAATTAAATCATAATATTTTAAAAAACAAACAACAGACTCACTTCAAATGAAATTTAAAGTACTTTAGTTAGTAGTAGTAGTTTTAAAATCAAAATTTGTATGGGTAATAATAAATAATCACAGAGTCATTGTGTATTATCACAGAGTCATTGTGTATTATCACATTGTGTAGTATCACAGAGCCATTGTGTATTATCACATTGTGTAGTATCACAGAGTCATGTGTATTATCACATTGTGTAGTATCACAGAGCCATTGTGTATTATCACATTGTGTAGTATCACAGAGTCATGTGTATTATCACATTGTGTAGTATCACAGAGTCATTGTGTATTATCACATTGTGTAGTATCACAGAGTCATTGTGTATTATCACATTGTGTAGTATCACAGAGCCATTGTGTATTATCACATTGTGTAGTATCACAGAGTCATGTGTATTATCACATTGTGTAGTATCACAGAGCCATTGTGTATTATCACATTGTGTAGTATCACAGAGTCATGTGTATTATCACATTGTGTAGTATCACAGAGTCATTTTGTATTTTTTTATCGCAATAACAATTTCAGTATCTCTTAGTAGCGATAACTTTTTTGCAGTAAGTTTTAAAATCATTAGTAACCTTACTCTTTTATAAAAATTGCTAGAAAATTAAATATACTTACATTTTTCTGGAAATGAAAAAAAATATCCGGTCATGGCAACTTTTCAAGTTGTTGCTTGTTCTGATCGTTTTCTTACTTCAGCGGTAACTTTTCTCGAAATCTGTTTTGCTGAGCCACTATTTTACATTATACATTTTTTTTGACAGATAATATATTCGAGTATATGAGTAGATTTTTTTATTTTTTTTATATAGGAGTATAAGAAAAGTTCTTGGAAACTTGTTACTCATATTGAAGTATAAAAAACCTAAAGAAAGCCAGTTACTACTGAAATTTAAAAAAGCCTATTAAGAAACCAGTTTCCAAACCCAGTCAAATTAAGTATCCCAGGTTAAAATTAAATGAAACTCGTTCTTAAACATCTTATTTGAATGTAATTCTCCATTAACCGCGGCATTATCTCGCCGTCACCCCGAAGCCTTCTATCGCCATAACAATGCGCGGCGCAATCAAAAGGATTGAAAATCATTATGAATAAATGTTCTTCCCGCAATCACTGAGTACTTAATGAACAGAGAAACAGCTTTATTATAGATTTGGCACACGTTTACAGGGTTTGGAAAACATCGATGGTACGAAATATTGCTTGATTTTAGTCATATTGATGTTGTATCTAAAACAACTATTGAATCTATAAATTCACGTTTATCTGTAAAGAATGTATCATATTATTTGGATAAAAAAAAATATCCAAAGAAAAACCAAATTGTATGTGCAACACCAACGATTGAATCCGCGATAATATAGCGAGTCTTTATAAAGACTATATTGGGAGTATCTTTGCGCGATAGTATCCGTAATGAGTATATTCGCCGAAAAACTGGAGTTGCCGACATAGCTCGTAGGATTTGTGAGCTGAAGTTGCAATGGGCTGGCCACTAATTGATAACTATTTAATTGATAACCGATGGAGAACAACGGTTCTTGAGTGGCGACCACGAATCAGAAGACGCAGCGTAGGTAGGCCTTCCACTAGGTGGACTGACGACATAGTGAAAGTCACAAGTAACCAGTGGATGCAATTAGCAGCTAGTCGGAATAGAGTTCTAAGAGTAAGGCTTATGTTTAGGATTGGACGTCTATTGACTGATGATAATGAATAATATTTCTAGTATAATGCCACGTCTACTTTGGGAGTATATCCAGTATTTATCATTTTATTTTTCATGCGGTTTCATTCTATACCATCGTGCAATTTATTGTCTGACATTAAGTAGTTCAGCTTTTCTGCAGATTGCCTACTCCGAGACATAATTATTCAAGCGGAGTAATTATTTAGGGTTTTGTTCTGTCGGTCACGAGCAGAAGGCGGTAACGGTCTGTTTCAATAAATAATCACAAAGGAGGCCGACGACGAGAACAATGGGACAATGGCGCGAGTGTTGTGAGGAGACAAGACACCGCCGTGGACGAGAGGTGAGCGAGCAAGCTCCCGAAGGAGGCATTGTACTGAGACTATGATAGCCAGGTAATTGATAAGAAAAGATGTCATTTTAAGTAGGCATTCATCTTTCAATTATTTTTTTTGTTTCGACATAATTTACAGATTTTTATTTTAGTAGTAAGAATCCTCAATTCACATCGTTACAATCATGTCTAATAAAAAATATAAACAAACTTAATTTTTACGTTAACATAACTACACATAAATAGAAACAATTATCTATAAACTATATTCGCTTGTCCTTTCAAGAGCCAAACCAGACGGAAAACGTTTTAAATCTTAAGGGCCTTAAGTTTTAAGTGTATAATAGCTCTAGTTAAGTAGTTATATGTATTAATATAAGAATTAACTTACAAGATCACTTACAAAACATATAAAATATTCTCGCGTTGATCGTCACGATAAAATAAAAGTTATTTTTTGTCAGAGAAAACTCTTTACCTCCCCAAAAATGGTTGAACGTCGTCGCTTCTCTCTAATCCCCGCCTTATACCTGTCGCTTACCACATTATCAGTCTATCGGGAGTCTATCAGATAGATTGACAGAGCCAGGCCGCGCCCATACGAAAAAAATTGGCCCTAATATGGCCCTAATACAGCTCTAATATGGCTTTCAACGGCATTAACATTGATTGATGGTATCTCGGCTGCCGAGCGGTTATGCCCTGTCATTGTTTGCAGGATTGCGGTGCAGGTGCGCGCCTTAAAAGAGACAAATTGTAAGTGATTTCGCTCGGTTTATTCTGCTGGTTAGTAAATTGTGATTAATATATCTGAAGATGATAGACTGGGAGGATCTCGCTCTTGTGTCACTCGCTTTGAGATTCAGTTAATTGATGATTTTGTTTTACTTATTTCAGACATAGCAATTAAACTAAATACTAATAAATAAATTTAATAGCAAATCTAATAGACTATTTACACCGAGTTAAATTCTTCAATGTGCAATAAAGTAAAGTTCAGGAGACTTTACTAATTTCTATGAAGATTATGACGAATACCCAAATACTGCAGGAGTCCAACTTTATATCAGTTGCCTATTATATACTAGACCATATTAATTAATAATTCGTATTGTAAAACTAAATAAATTGCATAGAATACACGTTCTAAGGCCCGGGACTGTTATTTGAATTGTTTCAAAATTACAATTGCATTACGTCATAATGGTCATTTTTAAATAGCTATTCTATGTAAAAATGACCATTATTACGTTAGTTCAGTAGTATTAGAGTTAGTATTGAACTTCATGTTAGCAGTTAACCAAATCTGTCACAAACGATCATAAATCATTCTTACAAATTAACAGAGTAGGTCTCTGATACTGAATGGTAATGTTTGCAGTTAATATTTGCAACAATAATCAGGTATGAGTGTCTCATGTGACCGCTGTTACCCCGGCCACCCCCACCGGTGGTGTATCGCAGTCACTGGAGAACATTAGCAATGCAGATCAGGCCACGGGGTGGGATTTACATAGTTTCCCATAAAAGTCATAACGGAATTATCCCTTCGCTTACGGACCCACTCGCTACACTTGTTCCGGAATTAAACAACAAGGCGAACGTATTCAGTGAAAATTATCAACTTTGTTTGTTGGATTTGACATCACGTATTACATTACATCGGCTTAGGTAATGTTGGGCGTAGCGTAGTCCAGGAGATTGCAAAGTATTCATAATTCAGATACTAATTATTTATTTTCTGAATATAGTAAATAAGAATAAAATTTAGTTTAAGTTAAGTTTTGCTCAAATTCAGAGTTAGATAGATAAATCAATTCTTTATTGCAGACACACGAAAAAATAATTAAATACAACAGAAAATTCTTATAAAATATAGTGCTACTAATGGTAGCCTTATGGCTAAAAAGAGATCTCTTTCAGGCAACCTTAGTATGGAGACAATTGTGAAAAATTGAAATGTAATAAGACGGGGTATACAATAAATAATATACTTCATTAATTTAGTACACAAAATGTTATAATCAATACACACATACATTTACTAAATAGTATAATAATATATGATAGTAAAATAAAACAAATAAGCAAGGAAGACAATAATACATAAAGCAGACAAACTTTATTACCTTATCCTTGAAGCTAGTAAATGATGGGGCTTTTCTTATATCCAGAGGTAAAACATTCCAAAGCAAAGCTGACTGGACGGTAAAAGAGTTGGTGTCATAATAAAAGTTGTACCTCAGGATGAGTTTAGTAATCCCTTTTCGGTTTAGTACACCCCTAACCAATAACACTGCATATATACGGCCTCTATAAGAAGAAGTTGTACTACGAAATCGCAGAACAAAAACAATCAGCTGTTCCAGATATTCGAAAGTCGGAAAAGTCTTTGTTCAATTTTCTTTCAATACACTTTTCAGTATTTCTATCAAACTACGGACAAACGCTGAACCAAAACTTGTTTTTAGTGATGATTACTTGACAAGTACCTATTACCTACCTATCTATAAACCTACCCCCTATAAATCTAGCATATAATATTTTCAGAGCTATTCTATTCTATTCTATATTTGATTTATGGCCCCTGCGGTATAACCGCAATTTTGCCAATGTCACGTGACTAGTAAGACAAACGCTGATAAGATTGGCCGGTAACGCGATTCAATAAAAAACCGTGGACACTGCGCAGGTGTTCGGTGATGAGAAACAATTTTGTATCTGAGCTTACTTTTTTACAAACCTGAAACAAACACAAGGACATGTACCAAACGGCACAAATGTTAGTAACATGAAATATATAAAAAGGCAAAGATTAGGTAATTTATAGTTTAATATTGTTAATTGTAATAAACTTATTTAGAATATATACAAAAGGAGTGAAGACAAGGGGAAGCAGGGAGGAAAAGTTAGAGGGGCGGGGAATATCTGCAGGAATCATGTCATAAAGGGAGCAGCGAAGCCTTTGACATTCAAAGAATATATGTTCGGTAGTCCCAATAGCTACACCACATTCACACAGTGAGTGATCACGTACTCTGATTCTTGCTAAAAACACAGGAGTGCAAGCGTGACCCAACCGTAAGCGGCACAGTGCTGATGTAACTTGTTTGCTTGTTTTTTTGTACCTTGAGAACCAGGGTTTAGTTGGAATTGTTTCTTGAATTTGGCCATAAAACTTCCCTGTTACTTGTTTGACCTTATGCCAGTCGGACAGCCATGAATTGAACATAGCAGGACGGCAAGAGGTAGATAAATCATGGGAGTATACATGGTAATGATCCTCATTGCCAGTAATAGATGCCTGCTTAGCAATGGCGTCGGCGTTCTCATTTCCTGGGATGCCCACATGACCTGGGATCCAGGCAAGGACTACTTGTAGACCTAGCATTCGACATTTTAGTAATTCTTCCTTGATCTGAACAATAATCGGAAACTTATTTTTAGATTTAAAGGGGTTAGCAATAATTGCTTGAAGGCAGCTTTTTGAGTCCGAAAAAATGATGACCTTGTCGATGTTATGGGAGGAAACGTATACAATGGCTTCAAGAATGGCAATAGCTTCCCCGGTAAAGACAGAGGCAAGGAAAGGGGACTTAAAGCTGAGAATAATCCTATACTTGGGAATCCAAACAGCTGATCCTACATCTCCATCCCTATTTAATTTGGATGCATCAGTGAAGACAGAGAGCCAGTCCTTCCAAGAATTATCAATGGAGTACAAGAAACTTTTTGTTGGTTCCACTGAGTTTTTAGTGATTCCAAAATCTAACAGAACGTTTGGTTGATAAACAAGCGAATTGAAATTTGTGAGGAATAAAGGATTGCCTGGAAATTGACGAACTGGAAAAGGGAGAGCGTATAGGTGTTTAGTAAAACTATTGACGAGACAGGGTACTTGAAGGCATATTTTACGGTCGTATATTAAATTGTGCAGTTTCTCTAAGACAAATATTAAAGGGTGATTTGAATTTTGAATGACTTTGCATATAAACCTATCAGCCAAAAATTGCCTACGTAAATGAAGGGGTGGATCCCCACATTCTATCTGCATGGCTTTAACGGGGGAGCTCTTCATCGCCCCTAGTATAACCCTGAGACACCTGGATTGAATTCTTGATAATTTCTCAAGAGCGTCCTTGTTATTATAGTCGAGGAGGAATGTTCCATAATCCAAATGGCTCCGAATTATTGAGTTGTATAATAGTCTCTGGGAAAAAGGATGAGAGCCCCACCATACACCAGAAAGAGACCGTAGTATATTAATATTTTTCTCACATTTCTTAATTAAGAAGTCAAAATGTAATGCACCTGTAAGCCTCGAGTCTAACCAAATTCCTAAGAACTTAACGGAGTTCTTTTGAGGAATATTTTGATTGGCATATATAATATTAATATCAGGAATAGTCTTTTTCTTAGTGTAGACAACTGTACTGCTTTTTCCAGCTGAAATAGACAACCCGTGATCACTAAGCCAGGAGTCAAGATATATAAGGGCATTGTTAATATTTTCTTCAGCATGAAATATATTGTTTGAAGAGACATACAAAGCTATGTCATCAGCATATTGAAGTGCTTGGCAATAAGGGTTGATAGCATCTTCTAGATCTGCTGTATATAAGCTGTAAAGAAGAGGACTAAGGACTGAGCCTTGAGGCAAACCTTTCCAGATGGTTCTGGACACAGGTTGAGCGCAGAGGGGGCTAATTAAAATGGTTCTTTCGGAAAAAAGGCTGAAAATAAAATTGACAATCTTCACTGAAATTCTCAGCTGTAGCAGTTTGCTTCTGAGGATTGGAAGAATGACATTATCGTAAGCGGCTTCAACATCCAGAAAAGCGACTATAAGGTATTCTAGCTTTATGTGAGAAATCCTAATATCAGTAGTTAAGATGCTGAGGCTGTCAAGAGTGCTAAAGCCTTTTCTAAACCCGTATTGGGACTTAGAGAGGAGGCCCCTATTTTCAACGAACCACTCTAACCTGTTTTTGACCAGAATTTCAGTTATTTTCGCCATTACACAAGAGAGAGCAATAGGGCGATAAGAGTTCGGATCTAAAGGATCCTTGCCCGGCTTAAGTAGGGGTATTATAATTTGAGATTTCCATGAATTAGGCACTGACCCATTTTCAAAGAAATCATTGATTAATTTTAAGAGTATTTGTTTTGTGTTTGAGCTGGCATTAGTAATGAAGGAGTAAGGGATTCCGTCCACACCAGGTGTGGAATCAGATAGCCCAGTTAAAGCTATTTGAAGTTCTTCATATGAGAAAGCGGGATCGAAATGAGCTGAAGAATGGCAAAAATTTATAGGAGTAGGAGGAAAAGCTTGTTGAACATAAGGAGGGGCTAATTTGTTAGCAAATTTCTCTAGCCAAATTGAAGGGTCGTTCGAAGAAACATCAGAAGAAGCGTAAGACCCCCGGAATCTCCGTATTTGTCTCCATACTAGTGTTGATGGGGTAGTGGGTGATAGACTTTCACAGAATCTCATCCAACCAAGCCGTTTTTTAGTGGAAAGAGTTTTTCTATATTTAGCTGAAGCCTTTTTAAAAGAGAGGAAATTGTTTAAGGTCATAGATTGGTTGTAATTTTTTTCTGCTATGTTTCTTTCTTTCACAGCTTGTGTGCATTCAGCATCCCACCAAGGAGGAGACATATGTTTTTGTTGAGTTTTGACTGGGATGCTCTCATTTGCTGCAGATAGCATGCAGTTTACCAAATTGCCATACCTAGTGAGGGGCGGTTCTACATTTGTAATTGAGTTAGAGACTAATATTTGGTCTAAGCGAGAAGAGTAGAGGTCCCAATTTGCACCAGAAAGCCTGTATTTAAGACGAGGAGATGGGGGAGGAGGGAGGGCTATACCAAGAGACAATTTAATCTCGATAGGGAAGTGATCACTTTCGTGGGCCAGAGAATGCACATTCCATAAAACAGAAGGGAAGAGAGATGGAGAGCATAAAGTAATGTCTACTGCAGAATTAGGATTTTGGTTGGGATAAGCTCTGCGGGTAGGTGAGCCATCATTTAATAAACACAGATCTAAGTCCGTAATGAGATCCAGTAACTGTCTACCAACACTGTTGGTGTGATAAGATCCCCAAGATGTGTTATGAGCGTTAAAATCTCCCATCACAACAATAGGAGGAGGAACAGCAGATATAATTGAATGGATTTCAGGGATGTGGTTGGGGTGGGAATGGGGAATATATATACATAAAAAGGAAATATTAAATGAGCGGACCGCCACAGCGTTAATTTCAGGGCTGAATGCAGGAAGGGTAATTCGAGAAAAGACAAGGTTACGTTTTAGAAAAATTGCACATCCAGCTTTTCCATCCCGTCGGTCGTCCCGGAGACAGGAATATCCTGGCACTCGGTAACGAGCCCCAGGTACAAACCAAGTCTCAGAGACAGCCACCAGAAGGGGGCAGCATTTATGGATGAGTTGGATGAGCTCAGGGACCTTCCGTCGAAGGCTCCTGCTGTTCCACTGGAGAAGGGTGAACTGATCCATTGTGAGACAGTAAGTTAGAGAGTTGAGATATTACAAGGGCAACGTTGTTCGGTAATTGGGAAGGATTTTGGGAAATGATGTTGAGTATCAAAGAAAGGAGTTGGACTAGGAAATCATTCTGAGAATTCCCAGACTGAAGCATTTGTAAAGCAATGCCATTTGGCAATGATGATTGTTCGGTACGAGTAAGTAATTGGTGAGTTTGTTTGTCATAGGATTTTCCCGGAAGGGGTCTAGGTGGAGGGTTGCGAATGATTGTTTTCTTATAAGAGATTGAGGGTTGAGACTGAGATATAGATGGGGTATTGTTGGATCGGGGAATGGTAGGGTGAGGGTCAGGTTGGGAAGTGCGTGGGATAGATTTAGTCACTTCATTAAATTGTCTAGAAGATCTATACAGTAAAGAAGCCTCTTGGTATGAAATACCTTCACGAGCCATGGTAGCTTTTATGGCTTTTTGCCTGGCTTGTTCCGGACAAGCTTTGTCAGTAGCGAAATGACGTGCAGAACAGTACAAACAGGAGGCTGATATATCGGGGACACAGCACTGATCTCCAATGTGGGATTGAGCACATTTATAACACCTAGGTGTAGATCGGCATTGGGATTTTATGTGTCCAAAACGGCAGCAGGCTAGACATTGTATGGTTGGAAATTCATAAGTTTCCACATTCATTGCATAGTAAAAACAGTAAATTTTTGCTGGTAGCTGCTGACCTCTAAAGGTGAGAACAACAGTTTGGGTTGGTTCCCAGTTCACTGTGGAGTCATTCCGAACCTTTCTATTTAATCGCCTAGCTTTAACTATATAGGATGAGCTGTTTGGAATCTCAATGCAATTGGCAAATTCTTCCATTGACCAGTCCACAGGGACCCCTCGTACTACACCCATTCTAGTAACATTGTACGTAGGAATAAAGGCATCATACTTTTGCGATGCAAGTAGGGGGTTACTAAGGAACTTATTGGCAGCTTCGTATGACTTAAACTAGACAGCCATTTTATTCCTTCCTACTCTTTTGATCCCATCACGACATATGCCCTCTATTTTGTTAGAGTGCAAAAACTGACCAAACTTAATGGGTCGGAAGCTTGTGCCAACAGTTGGGTCAGACTCCTCCTTAGAAACATGTACAATATATGGACCTGCATCCGTCTTCTCGTACTCTTTGATGCCAACAATAGTTAGTGATGGGTGGGTGTAGACTGTTTGAATTGAAGGCATCACTGCATCCCTGTTAGTAATATGAAGCTTACCAGGTGGGCCACCAGGACCTTCATCCATGGGTTCTCTTGATCTTTTATTACCGGGAGTTAGCACTGGTTCAGTCGACTTTGTCGGAATAACCACCGAAGGAAGGTCCGGCGGCTCGGCCGGTTCAGGGGAAATGGACTCCATTTCCCCCGAACAAATAAACAAATAACACTTACCGACCCCGAGTTAGTATAAAAATAAGCTCTAGAAAGGAAAAACACAGCCAAATTTCTTAAATGAACAGCACAATCACTACAACACGTGTGTCCCCTAGCTGCGACCATTTTCAGAGCTGATTTTGACAACGTTGAAGCGGCAACTGTCAAAACGATATAAAGTTTGCTTGTTTTTGTTTACACCTCTTTCATGTCTAATTATGTTTAGTTTGAAATTTTTTATTTTATTGTAGTGGTACTCTGTTTATTTAATGTTATAATTACTGCTCTTTAAGTTTTTGTCACAATAAATACCCAGCACACCACAAGTGAAAGCTATCACACCGAATCCATGGCAGTAACAATCTGCAATAATGTATATGGCAAGCAGGGTAGGTAAGAGCCTATTCATTAGCAGTCCAATCTGTACTGGTCGGTGTCACGGTGGTATATTTAACCTATCGTTTTGTACCTCTCGCCGGTGTTTAATTATGTCCCGTGAGAAGTGATTCGACGTCAAAGCGCCCCCTGGCGACAATTACAGACGCAAATTGGACCACGACAACCGACCGTAGCCATACTGCAGTGGGGAAACTATGGGGAGGGTTAATTTGGTACGTATATTGACGTAATGTAGGTCCCGGTAGCTTGTTGTTGAAGAACAATCAAGAGTCGTGTTACAGGGTTGTAGGAGGCCTAAAACTCAGATGTCCAATAAAGATAACTGTAAATTAGTCAACGTTTTAGTTAAACAAGTAAAATTTTAAATACCTCAGGTGGCCATCTTGGATTTGAATTATACTAGTCAAGCCCTCCCATTTGATACCAATAAACCTCGAGGGAGTAGTCAAAAATATATATATTTCGATATTATGTGGCGGTAGCCATCTTGGCCCGATTTTCATCAAACATAGCTAAGACCACTCTCGACTTATTCACCTTTGAAACAACAAAAAAAAACAAAAAAAACGGTTCATCTATTTGGGAGTTACTCGTACGATGCTACAGACTCACACAGAAGCTTTATACTTATATCTTTCCTTATGTCCACGACGGGGGTTAAAAAGCAGCTTAACTGTTCTGTTATCGCTGTTTGCTCATTGAAGAGAATGATTCTAGTAGCCTTATACAATCCTAATTCCTGTTGTATTGCAGTAACATAATGCTCGAAATGAAAGTTTTAAAACAGCAGTATCAAAGAGTCATACATTATTTTACAATTCAGGAATAAAAATAACAGAGCTTTTGTTGTGTTCATTTAATTTATTTTTAAATACTTTGTAATTGCATATTTCGTTTATCATTGTTGTTTTTTACAGCATTTATATCGTAAATATTTTCAATCGAACACCTGTGTATTAATCGAGTGCTATCCGTAACCTCGTTGTCTTCCGTTGGATAGAGCAAAGGCGTGTTTGGACAATGCGCCGTAAATACGGGCCAGGTATTGATCTCCGTTCGGGACAGATGCAATCTCCTTGCTTTTTGGCTGTCTTTCTCGTTTTTCGTATCCAATGTTCTTTAGAGGGAACTGTAATGTGATGAAAATAATATGATTTGGTACAAGTTAGAAACACCGTAATTTACTTGTGAATTTCGAAGATAAATGAGCCAGATAATATAAAAATGCTGAGTACAATGTCTTTTGTATGTTTTCAGACTGAGAGAAAGTTGTCAATCCTTACGGGAAAGCTTTCGGAGAAATCTATTATACTCGGACTAGAAGATGAAAGCGGAAAATTCTAAGTCAAACTAAAATCCGAACTCATTCGTTCCATTATTCTTACATCAATGTAAAGCTCGCTCTCGAGTCAAAAATATAATTCGCGGTCCTTCTCAGAATCACGAACCAGAGATTGAACGACGAAATATAAATCGGGAATACGAAAATGACGTACGAGTGTCGCTATTGTTAGCTACATATGAGATCAGGAGAGTTCTGAGAGGGCCCGATCTCAATACAGCCTCTTCACATACAAAGGTACTCACATCACACAAATACATAAGCCGGGCGCGAGAAACGACGCGAGCTCGTTTTCAAATCGACTTCGCTCCGAGCTAAAGGGGATCTCCAAATATTACGTTTGCTGTGTATGGGATTGGAGTATTCGGCAGCCAAAGGACGGGATTTGATGCTGTTAGATTAGTTGAGTCTGTGCAAGGTGACAAGATTATATGTCAATAGTAGCTACTTACGAAGTTATGCTTCCTAGCGTCACGTACGTCTTCAAATCCCACGTTTTGAACAGAATTTAACTTCATGAAAGTATATTACAGATATAACCGCAACAAGCAAAGTTTTATTCAGAAAACGCTACATAAGTCAGTGTTACGAGGTGTACTGACTAATGCAGCCCGTTGCTTGCGACGGGGCGGTACAGCGCAAAGATCTTGGCACTACCCCAGACTTTGCAAAAAGCGATTTGACTTACATTCCGATGTAATCTCGGGAACAACGGACGGCAAAAGCGCTTTTCAAGTATCAAGTACGGAGTTAACGTTTTCTTTTTGCTCAACATTTTGAGTTGAAGTAATGTTCTGTTTCACGGGATCCATTAATAAATGTCCAAGAGCATGTTCTTTGTCGGCAGGCAGAGCCGGCGTCGAACTGGAGTCGAAGCTATTGAATTAGCTACTCCGGTTGATGATTGTTCGGTCTGATCGAAACGGATTCCAGTTTATTATTTTATTTGTACTTTATATTCATAGAGAATAAATTAATTTCTATTTAGGAGAAACTAAAGACAGATAGGAATTTGGATTCTTATGAATACATTCAAATGATTATTACTAAGTAGAATACACTTGAGACTTGACGCTTGACACTTGCAGGACAAGCACGAGGTCTTCATAGACATGACTGCTGCGGCTGGCGTCATTAAAAAAGCATCTATCACTCGTTTTAAGAGCTTGTGGTGCGAAATTTGACATGCAATTTTCCTCATCTTTGGTAAAAAATAGCTCGTCTAGTACGAGCTATTTTGTTTTAGTAATGTTTATATATAAATTAAACCAAATTAAGTTCAATTTAGAAACTATTGGAGCTGTTTTAAACGTAGTTGTTTATTAATAAGATATTAATATAAATAAATATATTAATCACGGGAATTTTCATTTGACAACTTCATGAACAAACAAATTAATTTTCCTCCATAATAGAACGAGGAGGGTAATTCATAATTTCCATCTGAATGCAAGTATTGAAAGCAGGAAGGCTCTATTGTCAGCCATTATACTGGTGCAGGCTTCCCCGCGCTTTGTCTCACAATGGCCGAGACCAACATCTTTATTTACCGAGCTCCGGTGGAGCTAAAGTGTGCTAAATGGTAAACATAAAGCTGTTTTACTAAGTTATGTTCACTTTAAGAGAGATAATGCTCGCTGCGAGAAAATATCTTTAGAACAAACCGAATTCTTTTAGTAAAATGGTAAATTCAAAATGGGTACTTGTCTAATGATTTTTTTGTAAAATTGTATGTCATCATTATCATCATCATCATCAGCCAGAAGAAGTCCACTGCTGAACATAGCTCCACAGCTTAGAACGCAATTCCGAACGAAAAACTACCAAATGCATCCTCTGGTTAATTGTGACTTTCACTATGTCGTCGGTCCACCTAGTGGAAGGCCTACCTACGCTGCGTCTTCCAGTTTGTGGTCGCCACTCAAGAACCTTCCTTCAATATCGGTTATCAGTTCTTCGAGCGATGTGGCCAGCACATTGCCACTTCAGCTTGCAAATCCTACGAGCTATGGTGGCAACTCCGGCTCTTCGGAAATTATCCTCATTACAGATTCTATCACGCAAAGACACTCCCAACATAGCTCTTTCAATTGGACGCTGAGCAACTTTGAGCTTATCTAGCAAGCCAACAGTTAAAAAGCCAACAGTTAAAGAGTCTCTGTACAACATGTCGTCACTGGCAACTAAAATTGTATGTAGCAAAGATTTAATTTCCTCACAAAGTCGTAGTATTGAAACTTTTCCGGGAGTACCTCCAATATAAAGGAAAAGGTTTATAATTACAGCCGCAGGCGAGGCGGACCCACAAAGCCTTTTTTCCGTTTTTAAACAATTACTCTCCAACAATATCACAAAAACGTTGTTGATTCAGTGAACGCGGTCTGACAGTCAAACGAATGATTTAATAACAAGTGCTATTACCAACCGTCATAATTCATTTTCGCATTAGGATTACAACGCACCGGCGCTTTGGAAAAACGGTCAGTTTCCATACATTTACATTTAAAATCCCAAATAACGTTGGAAGTCTGCGTGGACCTAGACTATTCTGTAATAATTAAGATGTAAGTTTTTCCTGTTTATTCAATATTTGTGTGTCATTCATTCATCTTAAGTTCTATTCTGAACCAACTTAGCAGAAAAACTCTCTATACGAGTATACAATCCAATTAACAAAGGTTTTTCACCTGATTTTTTTGTACCAGTAAAGAAATCGGCATAATTTAATTGTTTTCGACTGATAGCTAAATAACATACGAGTATACATAGCCTTTCATTACAGGCTCTGATAAGACATGTGTGAATGAAACATAGAGTAGGTCAGAGTTACTTACAAACGTACCTATATCAAAATATTTATTTTATATTTAAATAGCTATAAATATGTACCCTCGCAATTTGTTCGTTTTTCAATAAACAATTTACTACTTTAAGTAATCAAACTTTTGGATCGTGAAAACCTACTGGTCAGTAGGGCAGGCATTTTTATTTCAGCTATTTCAGTTAAAGCTAAGCTACTGGACCAAGTTTGATAAAATTCATGTGGAAACTGTAATATAATATTCCGGTTTGATCTAGACATGACTGAGAAATCAACAAAAAATAATAAATTACGTCCAGGGAATATAATGTACATAAAAAAGACAAATGTTATTAAAAAGCTCTTACTATTTAAACCATTAGTCTTTTTTTAGTTTCTTAAAAATGTGACACTACTGCTTTATGAGAATTAAAAAAAAAAACGAAATATGCAATCTCGAATATCTCAACTAGACAAAAATATTGTTTAGTTTGATCACGTAGTAATGGGCTGTGACCCGTTGGGCGGCGCGTGGGCGGCTGTGCGGCATGACCCTCGTTATCGAGTGTCCACTCCTCACGGGCACGGATGTGCCGCTCATAGTCATCGACCTACGTACTACCGGCGCGTTCTTACCTCACGCTCCTCCTGACAGATTGATAGTCCAGTTTACACTCACTTGAGAAGGGACCGCGGGAGACAATTTAGAAGGGTGAGTTATAGTTTCGGCTCGCTTGACCTTTCCTTTTAAATATCACAAGAAAAATGACCAGTCTTTATCATGTTAAAGTACCGCACATAAATAACGGCAACGTTCTGGTTAACGAATCAAATTTGTAACAAAAATCTAGTGTATTAAACTACGGTCCTTTGTCATGTTTGGCACCCTAAAAATAAATTATACGCCAATCGTGCCCACATTCAGCGCTGATGGTAATTAAAAGCACTGATTATGTTTACAAAATAATTCGCTGATTAAAAATTTGCCAACACGTCCGTTTCATATTTTCACAGCGTGCATTTTCAGGCATATACTTACTCGTTATATAGAAAGCAGTATGTAATTTTAATGTTCAATAGCTACGCCGAATGTAATAAATCTGAGACCGTAGCAAATTACAGAGTTTCCAGAGACGAAGTTTTGGTGAAAATTTTCAAGTAAAATGCAACTAGGTTTCCTTGATTACGTAAGTGACGAACGCAAAGGAAGGAGAGATGTGGACGAGTAGCGAGCGAGTTTCCCAAGTTGCGGCAAGTTGCGAGTTCACGCGAATACGTGCAGCCTCCAATAATACTTATTCACTTATCTTTAGTGCTGCACAGTTTCATAGCGCCAGTTTCCTCTGCGTTTTTATACTTGTTTCGCGAAGTTGGGAAATTCGAGCGAGTTGGCAGAACTGAGAATTTGTAATGAAATATTTTGTGCAATAACAGGTACTTACATAGATAGTTTTCGTATGAAATATAATTACGGTATTCATGCACGTCGCCCTCTGGTGGTGAGTTGGAGCATTTGGATCATCTGGAGATCTTAAATGGTTTATAGGCAATCTTTCTGCTATATTTTTTGATGTTGCTGTTGTAGTAATTATGTTTATGTTAAATAAATAACGGCTAAAACTACAAAATACAATGGTACTCATGCATTTAATAGTAGATTAGTAGCCAAGGGCTGTAAGGCATCAATTGCAGCCCAAGATATTTAGGCGCACGAGCGCAGCGACGGCGCCTATAGCTCGAGGGTGCAATTGATGCTTACACCCGAACTAACTACTCTGCTTTACATCTCGATTGTGAGGTAAGTAGAAAAAATCCGGCATTACAATAATAAAACATTTTAATTGCTGCTTCAGCTTCTATTTTCATTGAATCGGGAGTGCAGCTTATATCTTCATCACTTGCAGAACTCATGTATTTTTTTCCTAATTAGCACGTAATTATAAAAAATCCCAAAAACAAACAATATTTAAAGTAAAAGTTTTCTATTCCCGCCTTTTTTCATCTTTTTTATTAATTATTTTTTTCAAGAACGAAATTGATCTGCGCCGTTCGATATTTAAAATTGATGACTATTATACTCATACGAAGACATGGCTGAATAGCGAAGCGACCTCTTTTGTCATTGGGCTGAATGCATGATGTCTATTGCCAGCATGATGGTTAGATGTACGCGAACTTTTTGAAAGATTGAAGTTTTTTTTTAGATTACTTACCGCCCTAGGGCTTTTCTAGCTACATTATTACCCTAGAGAGCTAATTGGTCACCTACAAGCCCTATTTGTGGGGTAATAAGGGCCTACTTACCGAATATGAGAGATGTAAATTATTATTATTCAATTTGAATGAAAGTATTTTTTATGGCATGAAAGTTGTGTCAATTTATATTCAGCACAAAAGTTTTACAGCCGTTTAGAAAACAGCTGTTTTCGTAACAAAACGTCGAGTATAAAACAAAGTGCCGACTCATTACCATAAACCAGCGTGAGCTTTTCAAAGTTTAGAAAACAGCAATGCATAAATGTCATCGCTTCGTAGGCTGTCTCGGCGTAGCTAAATGATTGTACACGACACTCTGACACCTCATAACATTACCGTGACAAACGACACAAGCCGTGTCGCGCCGCCGCCGAATCGAGTAGCCGGCCGAACTCTTCGTCCGCCCTTCTTCACGACTCCACCTCGACATCGATCTCAATCGACAACTGTCGTGACCCGACAACATAACCTTCGCATTAGCGAGACGTTTATAAAAACTCTTTTTATTCTCAATTGAATATTCAGTCTAGAAATCGCGATCGGTTTAAAAGCGGATCGCATAAATTTGCATGACAAACGCGCGCCCGCGGCGAAGGGACATTACTTTTTTTAAGAAAAATATGACGACCTTCCCCGATGGAGTTCCCAGGTCTATTTCCATAAATAATAAATAACGATCGAGGACGGAGCGGAAAGTATTCGCCGATATTTATTCCGTTCGCGAATTTTTATCCACTTATCGAGTTTTATCGAGAGCGGGAATTGTCGAGGCGTTCCGCGCGCCCTCCGGCGGCCGTTATTGAAACTACTTTGTTTGTATCGTTTATGCATCGACGATGAGACGAGAGGACACGCTCGTGCTGCTGCTCTAAATACCTACCAGCCCCTCCGACCTTCTCCCCACCCGCCCCTCCACACACGTAGACCTCGCTCAGAAGTTTCCCTCCTCATTCAAAGAAAACTCACGTCTCGTATCACACACCCTTTTGGATACTTCTGTTATCTATATCGCCATCTCTGATCTGTATCTCGTAACTTTTTCCTATAGCGTTTAGAGTGATAAAAGACCGCCATCTGTAAGATACAGATCTACATTACAGCCTATAAGTTAAGAATATATCCGTGCATTTAACCCTTAGATCTCCCTCGGAGGGCGCTGCCGGCTGTAAGCCACACCGTACATTACTCGCTATCAGCGCTGGCATCAGGCAGCCGCTTTACCTGTCAAGTAACAGGGTTATGAGCGAGGGCCCTCGAGACCTTCTCGGACACTGTTTCGCAGATACTTGCCAAGGGAGCTTGAGACGTACGCAAACAAAAAGGTCGCTGTTAAATAATTTGATACTGACGTATTTCGGATTCATAAACGTGCTCTTACCCTTATAATCTGTGGAATGAAGTATTTTATATTTTACTATATTCCACATATTAACTTTGTTTAAAATAAGGTTTGATACTCAGGTCAGTAAAGACACGATTAGAATCACCCAAACAAGCAATGTAAGATGTTTATTAGATACAAAATTGTAATGCTTTCAACATACGTATGGTTGAAAACAACCAAGAAAGAAAAGTCTACTTAATAGGAGTAACTTCTGACTGCCTGAATCAACAGAGACCTTAAACTATAAAACCTAGAGAGATGGAATTTCGAGGGTTAATTATTTTAATAAGGTAATACACCTTAGGATGTAGGGGTTTACTAAAAAAGGTTTTGTGGAAATTTAACCCCTAAGATAGTCAAATAATGATTCAAAGTTTCAACTCAAGTATATTCCTTGAAACTGAATTTTTCCCTACTTCAGTAAATACAAAATGAATTTAATTTGAAGTAAAACTGTGATTTTGCCGCTTCCAGTGTAGTATGATCCACGCCATAACCACAGCCGGAACACAGAAGCACGAGTCATAACTCATAGCTTTATCAGCCGCATAAAAACAAGCCGCCCGCGTCTGTAAACAACGACTCATTCTTTCCGTTCCCGAGATACGAAAAACTAAAGAAATATTTAAATGAGGCGAGATAACGCCGCGTCCCGCCGCTGGCAAGCTGGGTCTGCTATGATTCCTTTTGAACTATGGAATAGGTTTCGTGAAACACAGTATCGTACGAGCAATGTAAGTGGAAAGTTTCATGCACGCTACGACTAGCTCCAAGGATAAATATTCCCGTTTGAAGAGAGCATTATGATTCTGTCAGACTTATTCAAAGTGCTCAGCACTGCTTACATCTCGTAAGCAATGCTGGGGATTATCATTCTGATCATGTCATTGTTTGAAATTTTTGTACTATTATGAAAGTTAATGTGTCAATACTCTAAAATGTATAATTTAATAGATATTTGAATGACGATGAAAATTTTTGCCCATATTGGCATTAGTAACCAGATTAAAAATGCTGAGGTATGAAATAATGCTATGTAATTTAATATTTTATCTGCATATTTTCAAAAAGAGTAATGGTGCTCAATTCGACGAGAATGTTTTTTTTTACCTAATTACTCAGAGACTGCTACTGATATGAAAAAAAATATTTCGAAAGGATATTTCCCGAGTGTAAAGTAAAGTAAAGTAAAGTAAAGTAATATTTATTGACCTTTAAATAACGTTCGTTACAGGCAAGTCTTATTACATTTGAATGAATAATTACTTAAAAAAATTAACTTACAAATCTCATTTATATACGATTACTTAATATTAGTTCTTAGTTTAATAGTTCTCATGACAAATATTTACATTAAAATTGCTTTGTTTAGTTATTATTAATATTTTATAATGGTTATTTGTTACACAAGAACGATGATTCTACAAGCTGCATTGACATATATTCGCTGAGTTTATAAAAAGGATTGCTTTCAAAAAAATACTTCAATTTTTGTTTGAATGTAATAAAATTGAGATCCATTACACTATTAGGTAATTTATTATACATCAGTATTTTAGTATAAAGCCCCTGCTTCTTACATTTAGCTAATCTATTTATTGGTAGGTAATAGTTTTTTTTTTCAGATTTTATTTTATTTCTTATGTCTTTCATAAGAAGAAGGCAATTTGACAGCGTAGACAATCCTTTCTCTTAAACAAACTCACAGATCCTGCAGCGAATGCCTTCACTTATAGTCGTAGTAAATACCAATTTACTCTCCTCTGCGGCACCAGCAGAGCAATGCTATTAATATCAATATAAAAATGCTCCACTGTGAAGCTGCAACGAGTATAATTGCTCGACGACGGACATTCTAGTTGACAAAAGAGGACTGTTCCAACAATGTTGCCATGTTGTATCTAATAGTACAGTTTAGTTTTGTTAACGGAGATAGGAGTTTTACAGTTCAGATGGCAATCACTAATGATATTGGAGTTAAAGATGTTTAAAGAAGAACAAATAAATGGTGGAAGCGAGTTTGAAAAAAACCCGACTCCTAAATCGTTAAACCTGTGTTACATCCTTAATTTGTTTTTTCATTTTTAATGTTGATGTACCCAGTGTTACTCTCACGACTAAGACGAATCTATTGACACCACTCATTAAAATATGATTAACGGTTTAGGCTCTAAAAGTGACAAAGAAATATACATACTTACATACACTAGAAAAGGATAACCCTCCTTCTTTCGCAGTCGGGTAAATATGAGTCTATTTCGCTCCGTAACTCCGTTTTATACTTTTAAAATAGTTTACCAGAGCTAACTATAGTTTAAATAGAACTTTCATCTCTAGGTTGAGATTGGATTGCAAACATTAAGCATACCAAGTAATATTTTAAAAATCTTAAAAATGTATCTCGCGAAACTTACGTTACATAAATGTCATCTATGTATACCTACTCGTAGAATATTAAAACTTTTATTGATTAAAATACATTTTATTTTATTGACGACTGTATTTTTTTTATGATAGTTACCTGACGTCTCACGGACAAGTAGGTCATTTTTGATTAAATTTATATTGAACCAATTGGAATTATAAATGTATATTGAACATTTCTAACATTATTTTTTAAAAATTCCAGCCATTTCTGAGATTTCGGAGTTGTACATAAAAAAGGCTCCGACAAATTGAGAACATCATCCTTTTTAAAGTCGGATAATTTTGGTTAGGTGTTAAATTGTGTGTTTTTTTGAAAAGCGTTTTCACTTCTGATTTCCAAAAATAAAGTAACATAAAAAGGTGCATACTAGATCATATAAAATATGTGTCGTACTGAAATTTGACTAGACAAATATATCATACGAGTTAGTGTGTAGTGTGTAATAAAAAATAGTTCTTACTACAGAGTAAAACCACACGAGTACTAGTTTTATAAGAAACAGTAGTTTATACGTTTTCCCTAAGTTTGTACATAACCGGAGCCTCTCATGTACCTACCTACCTATGCAAGGATAGTATATATATAGAAGGTGAATGTTTATAAAAGTTCCGACGCTGAAGCAAGTCGTTAAAGATTTACCTTCACAATACTTTTATGACTAAAACACGTATTTCCGGCGTCATAAAATTCCTACGTTGCTTATCGTATCGTATCGTATCGTATCGTATCGTATCGTATCGTATCGTATCTTATCGTATCGTACAGGCTCACACTGGCTTTTAAAACTGTCAAAAATGAACAGGAAACTCTTTGATATGGCGTTAAAATTAGCTTAACTGATATAAATAACAAATTTTAGATTTCTAAAGAATTAAAGGCAACTTTGTTAAGTTTTCTTGTGTTGTAAACTTAATGAACTTAATTTTATTTTTTTATAATTTAGGGTTTGAAGATTGGATTTTAAAGTTGGATTCTGTAGTTAACTGAAGTATTTCCTAATATTTGTTCAGCGAACTGTCGATCTCGTTACTGCGAACTTTTTTACTACTTTATAAAAAAAAGGACAACCACTCAGCCAATTTTTTTTCATATACAGGAACTTTAGCTCAAATGTTTTGAATTTGTGTACCAAATTCTAATGAAATCGGCCAGTGATTTTCCTTTTTAGTGTGAATACCCCCTTCAATCAAAGTACTCGACAAATAAAAAAATTCGTAAAACTCATTCACCAAGTATCATCAAAATTAGATCAAAATTACAACCTGAAACAACAATCATACAAAGTGCCAGACAGAAACATTTAGCCAGATTCGAAGCAAAGACGGTTCGTTCGCCAGTCACTTACTACCCCCAAGATCAGTCCACGAACAAAAGCAAAATCAAACCGATCCTAGCTTAGTAACCCCGCTCCCTTATAGAACTACGGCACAGCTTTTACACAACATCGTAAAAACGTTGACCGTATGACATCGTTCGTGTACGGGGCGCGTTACACACCGATAATTATTGCATTGTCTCGTATTGAAAAGCCAATGCCTGTTACTGCGGTATACTGCAGTCACTCTCTCCAGCCACACGATACTATATCTTACTGTTAGGTAATAGCGTTGGTTTCCGCCCGCATCTAGTATTTAGTATAATATCGGTGTCGTGACCACGCATACATTCCGATCGCAGCCGGCTCGCTTACACCACCCGATTTATTGTCGCCGCGTGGTTATCGTCCCGAATGGCCCGAATTATTGGGGAAAACTACAAAATATACAAATTGCAAATTAACCGTTATTGGTATTATTGTAATGTTTAGGTTCAAGTGCGACTTGCGGTCATAGCGCTATTTATTTTGTTAATTATTGTGTTATTCATAACGAGTAATATAGGCATTGACGGGCTTATTAATAGACGCGTCTTAAACGGCTTTTATCTTGTTTTATCCGATGGAGAACGTCACGTGTCAAAACAAGACAAGAGACGTTTAAAGTTAAGACGCGTTTTTTAATAAGAACGTTAATGTTTCACTGGTGGTAATTTTTTCGTTCGGTTTAAATGTACGCAAATTATAGATGACGAATTAATTAATTCAAGTTTATTAGATTTTAATCTAATGTTAGAGGAATAAATCTACGCCAGTTGGAAGTTGCTGATATAAAAAAACAATACGTAATATAATATAATATAATAAATATATACGACAATATAAGTCCAAGGTCGCGACCTCTCTTAGCTTGTTTTCCTTGAATTGAACTTAAAGTTTCGTTATTTAAAGGTAAAATAGTAAATAGGCATGAAATACATTTTTTTCTCTTATCCAAATCTGGATAAAAACTAGTGACGTCAAATCTTACTAAGTTATAATCATTACATTACACGCTTCTTATTTTATATAGACGAAAGTTTATATGTGTGTGTTAGTTTGTTAGTCCTTCACGCTCAAACGGCCAAACGGATTTGGAAGAAATTTGGCATCAGGATAGCTCATGTCATGGACTAACAGAGTAACGAGTATTTCGTAGGGCGCAGCGGATTTGAAATGTTCCTGTGGGATAGCAGAAAGATAATACGTAGTTAATAAATATTGTATGGATCTGTTTTTTGTCTCCTGCAAGTAGCTGTTAGTCACATGATCACATTTTTTTTAAATATGTAATCTTGTAGTTAGTCATTTTGTTTTCGGTAACAGCAAGCCAACTTATTCGATTTAATTCTAGATACCATCTCCATTCTACAATCGGACAAGTAGAGATACTGTAAGGCGCCACCAGTTCATGGTAGGGGTTCCACGGACTTGCACAAAACGCTTCGCGTCTTCATTTATTGTGCGAACTGCCAGGTTGTGGAATTCGCTGCCAAGTTCTCTATTTCCCGATAGCTATAATCTCGGTCTCTTGAAATCGCGAGTGAATCGTTTTCTCCTAGGCAAGCGCGCTACATCCTAGACCGCATCGTTACTTTACATCCGGTGAGTTGCGGCCAAGCGCAAGCCGACGAATATAATTATTAAAAAAAATTAAAATAAGTACTGTAATAAAAAAGTTTCTAGAGTTTTACTCAACCCCATAAAATTATATTTACGATAACTGATTTATATTATAAACAATTAAATTTAGGAAATAAAATGATTGCGGAATAGTTAATAAATTTTACTGAGGCCGAGTAGTGTGCAGACTCTGAAATATTCCACGAGGCTTAATTAGTAGTGAAAAAAGTTCATCCCGGTAACTTTTACTCGTATTTTAACAATCTTTTTAGAATCCAAAGTAAATTCAAAATATTCAGTATACTCCAGCGTCAGTTATTTTGCTAAGGCCCTGTCTTGTGCTACTAGGTCTAATTATTTTTCTATAATATTAATGTTTTTTCTTTTAATTTATATCGTAAAATAAAAACTTATATAAATATTAAACAAATTCAGTACCTTAATTAAATAAAAACATAAGTTTGTTTATGGCAATTGACATGAACTCTTTACAATATGTTCTTCTATATATAACTGTGGCTATACAGAATGGCTAGTAATGGACCAGCATTTTCTTAAGGGTAGCTTATGATGACCATAAGCTACCACTTTTGGTTTAGGACTTAGGAAAAACGAAAAAATTCCATATAATATTTACGAACAGCCAAATGTATGGAACATCTCTTTGTTTTTTAGAATTTCAAAAAGTCTGAGATCAAATATTATCGGTTATGATAATCAGAACCCACCTTTAACAGAATGCGATGAAATATTTTGTAGTGATAATGGTCGAGTGGTTAGTGGCGTCGATTGCCGTGCAAAAGGTAAGAGGTTCGATCCGACGAAACATGCAAAAAGGGCCTGAGCTATACCTGAGGTAGGGCGTTTCCTATCACTCGCCTGGCTAGTTACCATTCAAGTTGTAAAATCTGTCGCCAAGCACCTAACGGTGTGTTCCGTTCTTTGAGAGCAAGTGTATTCCCGACTAGGCGTGCTCCGTCTAGGGCTACAGTATCAGTGACTTCATGATCGCGCGAACTTGTGGTTAAATGCCTAGTTAGACAGATAGATAGATGAACGCTTTATTGAAATACGCAACACAAAAAAATATATATGTACTGCCACAAGTGGCGGCCTTATCGCTGAAAACGATTTCTTCCAAGCAACCTTTGGATGGACATAGCTGCTTAGGATATAAAAAAAATGCTAATTTAATAATGCAGTGGCTCTGTATATGTTTAGACAGAGATGAGTTATTCACAGTCGTGCCTCACAGTGCGTTGTCCCATTGTGTTCTTGCACAGCATTGTCGACGTCCTTTGTCTGGTATTGTTCTTGATTCTGACACTATGTACATATATATAGGTATATACATAGATAAACTTAACCCTGCACTACCACTGCTGACCCTGTAGTAATATCAAATGGAAGCCATAACTTCACTAATGGCTTACACTCATTTTAAAGTATTTCTAGGTGTTTATTTATGAATATACAACGTGCAACAGAAAGCTGTGACAATACTTAATGGTGTTATTCTACCCATCATAGTGAACACATTGTAGAAGATTATTTGCTTAATTCGTGAAAAAATATTGCATCCACCAAACAACTTGACCAATCCCGTGACCAAGTTTTGTATGGAGATGCTATATTATTTTGTCGAATTTTACTAAGCTTTCTTCTACAATCGGCTCACCTTGATCAGTAGACTGACACCATTAAGTATTGTCACACCTTTCTGTTACACGTTGTATATATATTTTAGTGACCCCGAGCGTCTACAAATTATAATTTCTATTGTTCATTTGTTTAGGAAAAGTGTCAAGAAAAATACGAGTACACATAAAGTCTAAATAACATCAAGCATCATTCTACATTCAATAAATTAATATATATATATATTTAATACATGTATTCTATATCATCTGTTACATTACAATAGGCATCCAATTGTGTTGCAATGGACAATCTGACCTTGCCGCAAACTATCTAAAAAATGTTAATAAATCACTTTTTAGCGATAAGGCCGCCACTTGTAGCTATATTTTTGTAAGAATTTTTCTCTTGTATATATCTAAACGGTCACGCTGAAAATCAGCGATGAGGAGCAGTCCCCAGCTTCATGCTAAGCGATGACGTTTTTTGCACTGCAACTCGACTCATTTTATAATCTTTAATTTTTTGCATATACGTTGAAGTAATTAGTAGTAGTGTTCTGTCCGCACAAAATAAATGCGTTCTTTCTTTCAGTTGTCAAAACAATCGGCTTCGTAAGCAAATTTTGCTTTTTGATAATTGATATCTCGACTATGCATTTGTTGCTCGAAGTTAGTACCGGCATACATAGGATCAGTCTGTCATTTGAATTGTTTCGGAATTGTAATTGCATTGGATCATAATGGTAGTTTTGATATAGAATAGATCATAGCTAATATTAAATTTAATGTTAACATACTCGTACTGCAATTGCAATTCTGAAATAATTCAAATAACAGTTTTGGGACTTGAGCCATATTATTCAGTTATACATTTCACTATTATTGTGTGGGACATAGTGTACTCCTTTGACTATGTACATCTTGAATCTATATTTCTATGTCAACTTTTGTTATTTTCACATTTTTAGTCTGGCAAGCGTGCCCCGTCTTAGGCCGTATCGTCGCTTCACATCAGGCGAGTCACAAACGCTAGCCTGTCCTATAAAAATAAAACTTAAAAACTCTTTTATTAAAAAAAAAGGATCACAAAGCACATAACATGAACCCTTTATTATTTGCAAGTATGTATTAGTATCCTCGTATTCCGTCTTATAAAGCCGTTCCGTACTTCGATCCCTCTAAATTCCCGTACGTATGTGGCATTATATACCAATAAATACTATTAGGTGTACAAAGGACCATTGGACCGACTAATGCCCTTCGTACTTACGTAACGAGTCCTTTGTACCGTTTAACAAACAGAACGTAACAGAGCTACGGTAAAGGGTTTACTGTGATCTTGTCTAAACTTCAGTCCTAACAAGCTTTCTGGCTTAGATTGAACTTAACTAAAGTACTGTCAGATCTAAGTTATATAGGGTTATCGGCTAAGGGTGTGCTATATCGGAAGCGGTATACTAAACACTGGTCCCAGTAAGTAAATAGTGTTCCATAAATAAAGTTTTTTTTTTAACTACGGGGGAAATCTTCGATACCCTGTTCTGTTGGGGTACAACCGGGTTATGTAGGATTGTACCTACTAAAACCCAACGTTAGCCTGACTCAGTACTTGACGGAGGGCACCGGGATCTCCGTAGAATGCACCGGTGGCCTCCTAGCACGTGCATTTGCACCTCCTACTACGTAGCACTGCCTCTTACCACAACGTGAGCTACGCACGTTGTCGTCTTCCCAGGGCTCATGTCGGACGGGTGATGTGAGCCCCAACTCTAATCACCCTAGAGCCCAGAGGTCCCCTTTCAGTCGCCTCTTACGACAGGCAGGAGATACCGCAGCAGTATTCTTAAACCCCGACTACTGGGTCAAATTAAAGTTGTTCCTAATGATGAGAAAATTAGTTTATGCCCCTGAAAATAATGTTAGGTAACAAACAGTAAAATTGAGTCCGTTTGTCACCTGAAAAATAACGCAAGGTGATAAATAGGAAAAATATAATTCCTGTCTACCCCCTCTTTAGTTACAAGGGGACAGAGAAGAATATTTGTTCCTGTTTGTACTCTTGTGGTTACAGAATGAGGTGACACAGGTATAAACCCTTTTAAAAGAAGATTAATAAAATAATAATTTACAAACGAAGTGTATTCAAAACACTGAATTCTACAAATACGCTTGTAAAAGCGATAATGAATCCATTTGATTTCCGCCATAACTGGACGCTCACGCTGCCACCAGTGAGTACATGGAACAAATATTAGTGGTAGGATAATGTCAACCTTAGTTCTCGGTTCACACTCTAGAGAATATTTAGCCCACATAATACACGTGAGTTATTAAAATACAACGTGTTCCATCTACTTAGTGCTAAGTACATAGAAACCGTAGGTAGTAAGAAATATCTTGACTGATATTTTTCTGTTAAATTGTCTTATTTAAGGTTCATGTCAACGTTCATCTCCATACCTAATGTTATAATGCCTATTTTACTTTTACCGATATAGTGTATTAATAAACTCAATCGATACTATGGCCTATATCCTCTTCACAAGGGAGATCCGTACACAGCAGTGAGATGCACTCGTACACAAAAAAAAATTTATTGTTTTATAAAAAAATATCGAATTTGTTTGACTGCGACCATCACAGTTTGAGTAGCTAAAACAATTTGTAGCAAAGAAGGAAACGTAGCACGAAATCTGTCGGGAAAACTTTTCGTCCACGCACCGACAATAAATCTCTCGCAATACTGACGACAATTCGCAATAATTTCCTCAACCGCCCCCACCCCCGGCCCCGCACCCTTCTACATACAGGGATGTACTGGGGTACATCCCTGTAGACGACACTCGCATTGTAATGCTTATTTCTCCGGGTCGGTGTAGAAAATATGGACAGTGCATGTAGTCTTACGTCATCGAGATGAAATCAGACATTTTCTAAAAGTAGACTAGTAATATTTTACAAACAGTTAAGCTCGGGGAAACAGACTGTTCTGAGAGGTGATAATGTTTTGACAACCTCTTTACAGATTTTTTACATATTTGCCATTCTTGGTATAAAGTTAAGGAACACTTTATGTTTGAAATATGATTGAACGACGTCGGCACTGAAAAAAAGTTTGTACAATCGCAGTTTTGTCAAGATTCAAACAAAAGTCTTGAAGGCAGATATACATACTCATCAATGAAAGATAATTTTCCCGAACTCTGAAGCAGAGATGTTTCTCTTTCGTCAACCATTCAAAATGTATGTCTTTTTTGGACTGCTGAAAATGAATTGCTATATAGTCAGTATTCCGTAGCTGCCTTTACCGTTCTTAATTACTTAGAATTTATATTAGCTACAGCTGAGCGTAATAAAGGAAGTGATGACAGGTGGAATAAGGTTGTGACTGGTGGATGAGGCTGTGAAGCAAAGGTTCTGTCGAGCGACGCGCGGCGGCAAAATGGAGCAACGACATAAGAACTGTCGCGGGACCAGACACGATTGATACAGAGTAGATAGCAGAGCAGGTAGCATAATATTCTAGAGGCTTTTACTCATATGTGACGATGAAAGGTTTTGGATAATGATGATGTTGAAACTTAAATGGTATGATGAGCAAAATTTATGAATGTTAGTCTAGTTTTAATAACGCTCGTGTTTATATACCGCCAAAAAAGTTCTATTTATTTTAGATAAATGGTCTTCAAAAAAAGGATTGTAGCCGAAAGTATTTAGAATGTCATAAAAAATAACCTGAACCTACTGCGGACCTTGTTGCCGAAAGCATTAGGCGTGTCATTATTTGGTGACCGTTAAGCCATTTTGGATACCAAAAAGTATTTTGTTATGGTGACCGTCAAAATTATACACTTTTAAAAATAGGGATGCGATGTACCCGACGCGACGGCACAAGAGTCTACACACTGGCCGGCGCGGCGGTCTATAGGCCCGGAGTGTGCCGAGGTCGGTGTCCGCCGCATTAAACCCAACAATATTGTTATGCCATCTGTTTATTGTTATTCATGGCTCCGACCGATCTTTTATTCGTCGGACAAATACGATTTATTATTTATTTGCGCACATTTGCAGTGTTGCGAGCGGATGCGTGCTTTTGTTCAATTTTATGGTGTCGGGTGTAAGGTAAATAAATGATGGTCGGCGGGTCGCACTCTCCTCTCCTCGGGGCTGGCTTGCTTGTTTTATTGAAGAGCGCTTTTTGTATTTACGCGATCTGTCCGTAACGCGCGTGGACCGTTATTTATTTACACTTCACTCTATTTTTGATGAAGGGTCGGTTTGATTGCGTTGTTTTGTACGAATACAAATTAGATATTTTGCTTCAGCGTCTTGTTCTACACGTGCTCGCGCTGTGCGTGTGGGAGTGTTTGTTCGGCAGTTAGATTAAATTTAGTAATTTGTTTCAATTTTAGATGATCTTTACCTAAACATACTTAGAATACAATATAGCTATTCTGTTCTGGAAACATAATGTTTCATAGAACGACATGTTGTACAATCCCAAAATCCCTTTCAAAGTCACCAAATTACATCAGAAGTCGGTTTCAGTTGTGCTCGTTAAAGCGAGCTTCAGCTACAAGGCAATAATAAAAGTTAGTGCAAATTACCATCAGTAAGTTACAAACTTATCCACTTTCCGTCGACTGTACCCTACCCAGCCTAAATTCCTAATGAACTCTACGTTCTTAACTCGTTTAAGAACGATCTAAATGCATGTAATTAGCTTTCTCCTAAGATTTTGTCTACTTCGACTTGCTGAGAAACTTTAAGTGCTTTGCTATTTCAAACTAGTGTACTTTGTCTATTCTTGAAGGCTCATGGACAAATCTATCTAGTTAACAACTTTGACTTGACGTTGATACTTTGACTTTGCTTTGCTTGAGGATAATATCCCCATTTGAACGTAAAGTCGTCATATTAGGTATAATAACGTCGAGAAACAAAACACACGACGAGTTAAAAATATAGGCAAATTACAGATATAAAAGATCACAAAATCCTGGGACACCAATTACTGCTCGGTGACAATTAAAAAATAAAACACTCAAATTACAAGAAACGTAGAGCGAGGTTTGAGTCGTAATGAAAAGAAATAATGGCAAATAATTGCGAGCAACCACGTGTAAGATGGTTGGGCACAATCAAAATGCAATTTCGTTAGGAGAAGTAGAGACGGAGCGGAACCGAGCGAGGCGGGAGTGGAGCGGATTGGGACGGGTGCGAAGCAAATTCTGAGTCCCGTCCCTGGCCGGGCAGCGAGGCGACGGCGAGGCGTGCTACTCGGCCGGCAATATGCATTGTCCGGGACAATTTTGCGCTCTTGCCTCTTTTGTTGTTGTATTCGTTTTTCTCGTTTTCAATCTTTGTAATCCGTTCACATTTTGAGCGAAAACCATTTCAGAATCACATTGTTTTCAATTCGACGGGATTGCTGTCTGTTTCATTGAGAGGTAATGCACCTTGTAACGGCACTCGGAGGGGCTGCTTTGTTGGAAATTACACTTATTTTTATTTATAAGCGCTCCGTTTGAGTGCAAATTGTGTATTTTTACTGCAGTTAAGCTGTGGAAATTAACGAGATTAAAATTAATCTCGTTGTTAAAAACGAGGGCGGCATTATGCTAACCGACGTATTTTATAATCGTGTTAAGTGGTATAGGCTTCACTACAACTTAACGCTTAGTAACCTAGTATGCTAACTTTGGTGTTGCGTTTTATAAAAAAGTGAGTGACATGAAAAAAACTAAGCCCCTCTTTAATTTTCCTTTTAACATCTCAACTCCATTTCCCAAAAAGGCTGCTAAAGAGAATAAAAAAGGGTCCCAACCTTCAGTCTACATGATCGTGGAATTTGAGGCTATAAAAGTGATCCGTTGTGCAAATCACTCTTCGCACCTGTCACTATCAATCTTAATTACGGCGTATTCTTCAGGAAGGGTGTGATTCGTGTCAATCTGGGACGCCAAGCGGCCGTGGGCGTCAACCGAGCCTTATTACCGAACAATGCAATTGCCATCGATAAGGAATCGATTTGAACTTTGCTAGTATATCTATTGAACATTCATGTAACGATAGACAATATTTATCTACTTATAGATTGCAAAGTTAGAAAAGATTACCATAACGCCTTTATTGGCTAAATTTTAGTTTTTTCCTGAATTTTTTACAAACGACTTATTTTATTCCTGATGAAGTTATACATGGTTCAATCCAACAATCAGATATATGTTATAACCCATATTGTTTAATTTATCAAACACGCGTTAGTTTTCTAAATAAAACAATACTCGCCAATAGGAATTAAATCGAAGTTGTACAATAGGGGCGAGGCTGCTTACGGACCCAACCTGGGCTATGGGCGCGCTTTATAGGCGGGCGCGGAGATCCGAATTATGCTGAGATGCTGCGGTATTTTATCCGCAATAGGTTTCTTATTTACCGAGTTGATAAGTTTGATCTAACTACATCTAATATGAAATAATTTTTGTACAGTCATCAACTAAAACCATATAAAAATTTATTCAGAAAACTAACGCGTGTTTGATACATATTGTTTATGAAAACGGGTTTTCACGCGTACCTGACTGATGGAAAGGTCCAACTATAGTTTCGTTCACATTCGGTGAACTTCATCAGGGATGAAATGAGCCGTTCGTGTCTTCAACGAGACGCTTCTTGTACGAGACGTGTCATCGTTCCATTACAAAACAATTAATACTGTATCAGTTTCCTTTAATGTTAAATTTTTAAAATAAAATTTACCTACTATAGCAAAGTTTCAGTATAAGCAGCCTAATGACCAATTCAAGGTTCAAATCGATTGTTGAATACATTTTATCAACGGCCGAAATGTGTTTTTTTAAACACCTGATTTGTTTTTCTGGAATTCTGGATTAGGCCTATAGAACATCCCGAACCGATAACTTTACTGTCTAGAAAGTATATTACAATAGTATCGGTGCCGCAGATATAAATAATTATGACTACTTTATTATAGGTACCCAAAAAAAATCTTATTCTTTCCATTTCATAGTATTTCATAAATGTAATAAATACGAGACAAATTCATTTCAGTGTCAAGTTAACCTTTCAATAGTCTTTGTACCTATTATACTGTCATCTATAATTTATTTTAAGTTTTAACAAATCGTGTGTCGATGTTGCCATAAAGTTTTAGTGATGGAATCAATAGCAATAGGAAACAATTTGGGATTTACAAAATTAATCACTGTTAAGTTTATTTCTCGCAAATAACATTTAATCTGCTTGCATTTGTTTCTGAAAATTTTTCTACCAGACTATAATATTATCATTATTTATTGTGTAGCCCACGCGAAGTCCATCTGATATCTGTATTTGCCAAAGCCTACAATTAGAATCAATGTTCACGTCGAACCAGCGCGCGTGTAATTACACCATTAACACCATAATTCCAAAAAGACGAATGGTTCATTTGCATACGAAAGATAAAACCGTATAAACTGGAACTAACCCGGGCCAAAGCACGGAAAGGCAAACAGATCCGCGCCGATTACCAACAAACACAGACCATTACATAGTTTCTATAGCAAAACGCATAGATAACATCATATCTACTATGGCTAAACGTGTAGAATAAATAGTAGTTTCTATAGATAACAACACAAATTAGGCTATAGCAACAATATTGAATGCAGACAAAGCCGTATATGTTACAGCGGAAGACATAGAATAAGCAGCAGTTAGTACGAACAAAGACATAGATGAAGGAAGAGTTAGTAAAGATAGCACCACAGATATGGTAGCAGTATGTATATAAAATACCAAAGATGACGCAGTAGTGTGTAAGAGAAAGGCTATGGCGTGCCGAGGGTAATTACAGTCAGTAATCAACAATTGCAAAGTTACTGAAACCACTTATGGGGAATGTTTTGGGTAATTTAATATTGATGTTTCCACTTTTGGAGTGTTCTAGAGACATAACACAATCACAATACAGAAGTACTTTATGTAGCAGACAATATTTAATTAGGTAAATTTGTTTACGAACTCTAATTTAGCGTAATAACTTCATTCATTAATTTAGTTTTGTAATTTTTGTTTGGGGATATGGACCTCAAAAGAAAATAAAAACGGGACCCTTACACGAAAACTTTGTTGTCTGTCTGTCTGTCAAGATCTTTTATCTCAGGAAAATTTCTGGACGTTCATATATAATATTTTCAAGTATACTGTGGAGCTGTAAATAAAAATCAAACTTCTAAGTCAATGCAATCAAAAGATTTATCAGCCGTTTATCAAATCTCAGATTCTTATAATTTGGTAGGACGCAACGTTATTTTTTCTAAATGCATATTTTTTACTTAAATCATGTTATAAACATAATTTTCATGTTATATTCCTACAGGTTTGCACAGACCCCTCGGTGCGCGAGTCCAACTCGCACAATGACGATATCTCTTTAATATTGACGCAAATTTTTAGATATTCATATATAGTAAAACTAATTTCAGCAGCTCTAAATTTAAAAGGTAGACTAACTTACATATTTTATTAGGACCTTTTAGTTCAGTACTCAGATTTCTCTCCCAATTTCACAAAATTCATTGGATAATGGTCGCTTATGTAAATTAAACTTAATAACAGATTACCGTTGTTAGCTAACTTAATGAGTGGCTTTAGTAATTGCCCATTTAAATACCTAAATAACCGATTCAGTTTAGAAACTGCACTCCTTTTATTAAGTTGTTAAAAGCAGTTTGGGTTTAACACGCTATTATATTAAAATTTATGAAATAGGTCAGCGCGCGGTTTCGCTCGTTTTAAAACTATTTTAATTATTACAGCTCCAACATATGATTATACATTTTAATTTAAATGTAACTTTTTTGATGGTTACAACTAACTTATTGCGCAAAGTAATTCTATTTTATATGATATGTTTTTAATTAAATTCTGACACACTATTTTCAGTTTCCACATTGTGGGCATGTCAAGTCAAGTTAAGGGCTTTTCCAATTTCTTAAAGCGTACCGCAAGAGATAGACTTTCTTCTGAGAACGCTTTGTCCTGAAAACTATAAATTTAAGAGATTTCAAGGTAATTAATTAGTTAAATTGTTTATCTTCGATATCTTCATCTTTGACCGAGTCGTCATGAAGCCATTTGGTGATCAAAAGTCAGATCAGATATTTTTTTCTTACAAACTTAGATTATGACTTTCTATACGTACACTTTTTGAATTGAATAATATAAATAAAGAATACCTTTAGCTCTACAATTTCGTTTACGAGCACAAAGAATGATGTGCCTATTTATTATATAATTTACGAGTATGTTAATACTTACCCTCCGAACGAAGCTGTCATAAAGTAAAGCTGTACCAAACTAAACATACATTGTAAAGCAGCGGACTATAGTTTCGCGTGATTCCACCGAATAACTCTTAACGGTATATTTATTTAAATAACGCAATGAATGCACAAAGTAAACTAATGGCTATTTGCACAGGATGTTGTGTAGAGTTGTAAAAATTAGCATCGCACATGAACTGTTACTTTTTACTTTTATAATCACTATGTAGCGGTTGTATTATGAAGCATTAACGTAGAGTGCGTTTGTTGAACTAATGCACAAAGGAACCGGGATTAAAGTACACAATTTCGAGTTCAAAGAAAATTGTAAAGGTTTTATTAGATTTTATTTAATTCTCGTAATATAGAATTCCGTTTAATATTCACTTGGTGAGTGATTATTGCAGCTTTTTATAATTAATGCTTCTCAGAGCTTGTTTCTTATTTTGCGAGTCAAAAGAATAGGCTGTAATAATAAAATAGACACGTCATATTTTTTTGATAGTTCTTGATTTGGTGTCAGCCAATAGCAACCAAAGCCCCGCTAATACTTTTATAAGCACAAATCAAATCAAGTATTGCAAATCTCGCAAAAACCTATTTGTTCGATCTGAAACGTGTATATACTGTCACTTCAAAAACGCCAATTCGAAAACTAATATCTGGAAACGGCGTCACTATTCTGTGAATGGACAGTTCGTTCGCCACGAGCCAGTTGAGTTTACTGCATATCGAGTGTGATAGGGCCGAGCGCTGTCAGCAAATTTTCCGCTCTCGGTGCGATATTGTGATGTTTTCTGACGCCAGAATACTCCCCCGGGGCAGCGCTGTCCGTGAGCAGGGTTCCGATTCGCTGCAACCGATTTGGTCCGATCGAATGATGTAATATCGAATGGAGAGGTAAACGGCTTCTTCCAAGATTACGGATTGTGTAGTAATAGGTATGTCTTTTGTGTACGTTTTTAAGATGTGGTTTGGTATCTTTTCTTAAATATATTTTATCTTAATCTGACTTTCTGTCAGGCAAGCACGTCATGTATTCTTTTTACCGTTTTTTCTGTTATTGATCTCTATAATAGCTGATTTGAAGCTTAGAATTGTTCACGCTCCTAAATCTTCTTCTAATATATAAAAATCTAATCAATTGCTGTTCGAGCAAAATGTTTGACGTTTTTAACCCCCAGGTGAGAAACTTACGGTAGCGGTACGAAGAACTGCTAGTTTAAAATAAAAATATGTAATATGTATGGGAAACGATCAAATTTAATGAATAATTAGACGACAAGTAATGTTTTTTAATTTAATAAAAACTAGTGATGTAACTCACTAACCAAATTTTATATTATTCACAAGTTTGTTCGAGAAAAATCTTACTAAACCTCACCTCCTTAACAAACTTAAAAAATAAAATACTTCCGTGCAACAGTCTCGGTAGAACAACATGACTGTTTACAAGCAATGCAGAATCAATTCGTCTTTTTATCGTCACAATACGGATAGAAATAAAAGGCTCCACTCCGCAGTATTTGTATGAACAACTTTTTTATCTACGACGGTAGGAAGTTCCTCGCAACCGTCCTCGGGAATAAAAAACTCTAAAAAAATAGTATAATAAAGTAAGTGAAACAGTCGCCGTCACACCTAGTCGGGGAAACAGCCTGGAAATACGAAATCACGCTTTAAAATCTTCTATTGAAATACTCGGTACAATGCTTTTTTATTTAGTCGCTCGCTTGTGCTAGATTTGATCTTTGAATTCTGTTTTCGTTAAAATGAATTTTGTAAGTTCTGTACAAATATATACAGAATTGAGTGCTTTAAATTTCGATGTTTGTTTATTAATGTTGTTTTTGAAATAAGATGACTGTTTAGAGAAGTGAAGTTTCATATCGCAGATACATAATTTACCAACAAAGCAGTTGTAAAACTAAACAAGTTTGACTGGTGAGTTGATTAAATGGGAGCTGTTAAACGAACAAGCAGACAACAAACAAGTGCTCGTGAAACAAAAAGGTTACAAATAGCATATCTTCAGGTTTGTAACGATAACGATAAAGTGGTTCCGGCACGCGACGGCATCGTTACCGTTGCATAATGCAGTGGATTTATGCATGTTATTTTATTGTTGCGGCGAATTGTAACGAATTGAATGCAGAAAATTGTGAATTTGTGTCCCGCGGCTGGGAACGGAAATGGGAGTTGATTTATTTCTTTGACCGCGAAACTGTCCGCTGACTCTGACTGGGTAATGGATTAAGGTTTGCAGTGATGCTATGCATGTGTACTCGTATGGTTTTATTTGGGAATAAAGTAAGACTTTCGATCAATTGTTAATGTGTTTTTGTTTTGTCAATGTACATAACTACATGGGGGAATTTAAATGTAAGTATTAATTTATAACTTGCAATTAAAACAAGTGTAAAATCTTAAGCATAGCTTTGTTTCATTGCTATTAACGACAAAAATATACAAACGAAAAAAACTAATCAAAATTGATTAAATTTTCAGTCGCAGGATTTTTTTCCTATCAATTTTATATTATTTTTTACTACTTAGTATACCTGATTTATTCGTCTCCTTCTTATCGAGCTTGAGGTGTCTCTGCGAGCTTTGTCAGCAATATAGTATATCTCAGTAGACAGTAAAATGTTTTAAAAATAAATGTTCGAAATAAATATTGAAACACGAAATAACAAGGTCGCAATTCAGATAGAGCAGTCATAAAACGAACTCAAAATGGAGGTCACGTAACAAGCAGGGTGATCAAACCCACCGCGGGTATAACTTACTACTTTACAGATGTCTACAGTCTACACTGACGACGTTTTACAGCGAGCCGACTTTAACATAAAAACTCAAAAAGAGAAGCAATAAAAGCCACTTTTTATTGCAAAATGAGCTCCCAGTGAAATACTATACCGAATTCAAGAACATAGCTTCGGCTCGTAAAGCGATCGCGTTATTGCGGCGAACGCATTTAGCTTGCAATAAAACCGGAACATCCAAAATCGTATTTTAAGTTTTCAAATTTTTTCGGCGCTTTATGACGTCGGCGTTTTATATTCCGTTTAGAGCCTCGCGTGGGACGATCACTTCAACTTTAAAACCGTTCTCTAGGTATTCGGTTATAGATTAATTTTATTGACTTCGGAATTGAATTCACAAGATGATGAGAACGCGATCCAGATCGATGCAGCACAGATAGTGATCCGTGTGAGACGCATAACGCAAGCAAGATAACCACTGAATTATTTATTAGTTGGTAAGTTTAAATGCTAGTTCTGTTGAAAGTAGCAATGTTTGCATTACTCAGTTCCGTCACGAACCGCGGCGGCACGGCAGCGGAGCGGGAGCGGGGCGGAGGCGGTTCGCATCAAACTTTCAGCTACACGTCGCGGTGACGACTCAAATGAAATTTCTCCGAGTGGAGTTTGAATAACTGAAGGTGACAACCGTATTATAATATCTTGCCGGCTTCAATTTAAATGAAAACTTTCTACATTTGCATTAAATTAATTCCCAACATTAAATTTGTCTGTAATAAAACTTACTTTATCTACCTACTGTTTGTGTGCCTTAAGCGAGTTTAAGTCTCTACTATGTGGTTTTAATTCACTCGTACAATTCTTATAAGTTATGTTGTTTTCTAGAAACAAATTTGTTCTTTCCAATACCATATACGTATTTCCAATCTATCCAAATCCCGCGATACATTTTAGGAATGTATCAGCAAAATGGAGAGTCTCGTGACACAGAACCGACTTCAATGCACCCCTCCCCACCCTCCCACCCCCTCCCTCCCGCGGCTTGTCATGCCCTCTATACCCAAATGTAAGCACTCTACGTAAAGTCCCATAAAGCTATGTATTCACTTACCAGCAAGACTAGTGCATACGCACCACTAACTGAAGTGCAAATAAAATTCTGGTCTAGATCAGCCTTGCTACACTGCTTTCGACTTGCATCATTCTAAATATTATATGTCTGTAATGTAAGTATTGAATTGAATAATCAATTTGCTAATCGTTTATTTAGGGTAGTTCAAGTAATTTACCATTTTATACTATTTCGTATTCATTTTAATTCATACCGCCATGCGCCAGCATTGTACTACAAAGAGAACTCTCTCTTACCTATATATATATATATATGCAGCCTAAGAAAAGCTGATGTTGTGGTGCACGATTACGAACTGCTGCATTTGAATGCGTGTTTCGGGAAATGGGAAATGTTATTTGATATTTTAGGAAAATGCCAGCGGTTTAAAAGAACCGCATCAAACGAATATACCTCCACAAGTTCGCTCTGGTTGACTTTCGGTTCAGTGCTATGTGTTTTGAACTGAATTTAGTCCGAATACTCTATTTTCGTTAGTATTACTAGGTTTTACAGAATAGCACAGCTTAGGAGCTTTTTGAGAATATTTTCCAATATAATTAGTAGTAGTTTTTAAAGTTTAATTTTCTAGGCACAGAGTTTGTTCGACTAGTCCGACTAGTACTGAGAAGATTAACATGCCAAGTAGATATACAGTCAGAAAACCATAACAGTAACTCTGAATTCGTACCAAAAGCTTATCTCCCTAGCAATAAAAACGAAAATAACTAAACACCATTTGCAGCGATTACTGCTGAAAAAACTATAAAAGCGGAACTCGCAACACATAAATAGTGAGGTGTTTTTTCTCGTTGGTTAGTTTGGAAAAGAAGCCTCGCCTAATGCAATAGTGAGCTGGTGCAAGCTGCCGGCTCATTAGCCACTAGCCAAATAGTCCGCAATATCTTAACGTGGACGCTCTGTTTTAACAAAAGACATACAACGGAGAGAGATCAGAAAAAATAAATATATCGAAGCGGAGGACAGAGAAGAACAATACTCTCATTAAGGCATATACGACACTACAGCAATACTAACAAAGATAAGACAAATAATAATTAAAATCATGACATTAAATTAAGTAATGTTCTACAAGAAGTTCTGTCAAGAAACGATTTTCAGCTTTGACTTTTGGAGACTAGGACTAGAACACAGTCAAATCTCGGGCAATATAATAGTATCAAAAGTTTTCAATGAGATCAGTCATTCTTCGTCAGATCCACCAACAACGCCGTTGGAATTGTTCCAACAAATTCTCTCAGCCTAGTGACCGACTTGTACTCTAGCAATATGTTAACCCAGGATCGACAGCCATGAAAATATTATTATTACAAGTATTTTCACCCTGGACATTAGTAACATAGATTTCAACGATGTTTTGTCATAGATATAACTGATAACAAAGATGATTACTTACTTAGAAACTAACGCGTGTTTGATTCATATTGTTTAAGAAGACGGGGCTCCAAACATCAGGTACGCGTGAAAACTCGTCTTAGTGTTAGCGCACACTACGCGCCACGCGACAGCGACAGCTTGACGACTTGACAGGCTGTGACCGACTAACTTCATATAATTTGTTCAAAACTCCGCACACTTGGCGCCAGAGTCGCGGAGTCGCGACGACAAGCTAGGGGAGCCGCGCGCGCTCGCTACTTGTCGCCGCGTCTAGTCGCGCTGTGTATGCGCACACACGACGACAGGCGCGCTGTGAGCACTGTAGATGGTGCACGTGTATATTAAGGATTTTTGTGGTGCATTTTGAGCTCATCATAAAGCAGAGAAAAGTGCCCACCTTCATGACGAGAGGTTAGTATTGGATGGACCCAATAACGGCGATGGAATCGTCGTTTTCTGCGCATTCTTCGTATTCGCAAGATAAGCACCAACGCAAGTGCAACTAGAGGCTCTATGTTCACTCACAAGTTGAACAACACGGCCGTCTTTCTCGAATACTCTCTACTAATGATCGCTTCCTGCACGACGTTGGTCGTAACGACTAGTCGTCGACGCAAGCGACATCTCCACGTCTATATAGTCGCTGCGACAAGACGTCAGATGCAAACCACAACGCCGCGTCTTATCGCGGCGACTAGAAGCAGTGACAAGTCGCCCAGTTTGCGATGGCCCTTAAAAACTTAAAACACTTTTGTACATAAAGAATATGATTATTTGCGTGTATGGGGAATTTTAAAAGTACGAGAGTATATAAATAAAGAAGACATTGACTGGCCGGTTGGCGCAGTTGGTAGCAACCCTGCCTTCTGCGTCGCTGGTCCTGGGTTCGATTCCCGGATTGGTCAAACATTTGTGTGTATATGAACATGTCTGTTTGACCTGTGTCTGGCTGTTTATTATATATGTATATAGGTATGTATATCAGTCATCAGGTGACGATAGCATAGGCTTTGTCTAGTCTGGGACCTGAAGACCTTTGTGTGGATGTTGTCCCATATTATATTATTATATATTTTAAATAAAGAACGTATAGTGCTTACCTAGTTTGTCCTGCTGCAGCTGCTTGGTGTCTCCGTGCACCAGGCACAGCACCAGGAAAAGCGCCAGCGCACGCGCCATGGCGGGGCGAAGCGCCGGTCACGAGCCGCTCCACCAGACCGACCGCCACATCACACTGGAACAATTATAATACATAATATAAGATGAGATAAACATAACTCTTTGATAATAAACAGCCTCTATTTAAAGAAACGCTGCTAAAAGGCACGCTGGCCTTTGGTGGTGGGTTGGAGCATTTGGATTATCTTATGATTTATGATCTTAAATGTTCTATATGTAATCTTTCTGCTATTTTTTTTGCTGTTGTAGTTAGTCATTTTGTTTATGTCATTCAAATTAAATAATACAAAAAATAATTATGCTAGTCTTGTAATGCTAGCTTTATCGCCTAAAGGGATCGCGTTCAGGTAACCATGCGGACATACATAGACAATATAACTACTAATATTCGTAATTAACAATAAGTTACAACGGTCCATATTTTTTCACTGAAAAATTTCAGGGAATATAATAAAAAAAATATTAAGAAAAATTTTAACTAATTGAGAAGTCGTGGAGGTTTTATGAGCCCGCTTAGAAATGTTTATCCACACAATTAACCACACTTGCAAAGCTATTTTTAAAATGGTAAGAATATTCGCCATAGGAATGAACGAATTTAGACATATGAAATTTGAAGGGTTCAATTTACAGTGAAAGGGTGTACTAATAAAAGATTATTGAACTGAAACCCTTAAGAGGGACAAATGAGGAGGTTAAAATTATATATTATATACGATTTAAAGTTGCGGTCAATACTGCGAGTAACACTTACAAGTAATCATGATTATTATAAGAGGTATTTATAGAAGTGGATTTCGAGCGCATTTTAGTTCAATTTCGGTATAAAAAGATGATCCCAAAAACCTATTGTATTTATTGTGAACCTTGACTCATCTCGGTTAGTTAGAAACTGCGATGCGAGCTGACACTAGAGTAAAACATTCGTAGTATGTAACTAACGAAATCATTTTTTTCAGACACTAAATCTCTCGCTTGGTTGAGATACTCGTATATAACCTGGTTAAATAAATAAAAGTAATCATCGAAACGAAATTCTTTTAAAAAAAAATTAACAAGAAAACCATATATAATTTTTATACTTTTCGTTTTTGACGTCAATAATAATTAGCCATAGTATCTTCACGTTAATAAACTTTCTTTAAACCAGTCGAATCGTCTAAAACTTGTCATATCCGTAAGCAAACTGTAATTGTAGAGTTTGCTGCGCGGCTTTCGTAGCAAATATTAGCTAATTTTCCAGTTATTTGAATTAAAGGCTCCTATTATAATCTGTGGACACAATAACTTGGTGACGCGACAACACGATCGATAAAGCCAATTACGTTATGACGCGGAAAACTGATTATTTAAAGCCTTTTGCGAGCAATACGAGTACGAAACTAGAACTCGATCAATCGGTAAAAGCTTTTGACGCCGCGTTTTACCAAATTGTCGAAAAACGCTTTACCTTATAATATAAACAAAGTAAACACTTTTATTCCTAACCATTAACTTTATTCAGAAACCTCAAAGTCAGTTAAGTATATTAATATATTCAAAAAAAGGAAAAGCTCTTAAGTCAGTAGGTACCGAAATGGAAGGAATCACTCTTTTTATTTAAGTTTGTACTGAAGCTAGAGAGCGCCGCTCTCAAGTCGCATAAGAAATACAGAATGTTTTAAAGTGGAAACTTTCAGATCTAGATGATAACGACGCTTGTTAATTTAGTTTCGGTAACTCTTAAGTGAGTTAGTTAAACGTAAAATCGAGTTAAGTATCGAGCTCGTTCGGTTCACGACCTTTCATTAGCGACGCTCAAAAACTTTCTCGTGACTTTTTGAGACGATTGTTGTGTTATTTAGAGAAATTGACGCTAATTCGTTTGTGAGTTGCTCGCTTTAATTGAGTTGTCTTTCATTGAATCTATCGCTTTTAAGTCTGAGATGGTTAAATTGACACGGGGATAATTAAGCACTTTGCTTGGTTAACCTCGATGGAGTCACTCGACAACAAGTGCCAGGAATAATAAAAAAAACGTTTTGAGTACATAACGCGATGTCTCTTTGACTTCCTCTCAAATATATTTTTGTACTTTCACCTTAGCAAACTTTTTGCCCACTTTGAGTGAGTTGACGACAACTTTTAGCGAAATCTTCAGGAATTTTTACGCGAAGCTATGTTTGGTAAGCCGGTAATTTTTATCACTGTACTTAACCGCATAAAGACTATTAAAGTATTTAGTCCAATAAACTTGTCACTTTATTCAAAATCCACATTGGACTAAAGTATGTGCTACAGAGATAACATGATAATTTTGCATTAAAATTTCATAGCTAAGAAAAGCTCACAGTGCTTAAATATATTTAGATTTGAGTAGTGCAGAATACTTCGAGAGTAATGCAATATCGAGCTAACCACTTCGTATTTCAGTGCAAGTAATAAAACCCCTTTAGCGTCCGCAGAGAAATTTCAAAAAGGAATTAACCTGCCGGTACTGAGGACAGGACAGCGCGACAGATTTTATTACCGCCATGAATAAATTCCTCTCCGGAGACCGTCTCACATCGTATATTATAATGACAGTTAAAACCACTCGCCTCCACTCCGCTGGTCTACTATGACAACGTTTAAAGTCATTCCGGCCTCGGACGGCAATGTATGCTCAACTGAATAAAGCGGGCGATGTTACCGTATAATTCGGTGTAGTGTGACGGGCTAGTGTGTTATAAATGTACGGTATTCGGTTTTAGAGTGGCGATGGTTGGATAATGGGAATGAAGGTTGGAGTCGCAGTTTGCGTAGAGTTGGTGTATGTCGTCCCGTGGGATTCAATACTTCAATGCTCTACATTTCTAAACTAAAAAAAAATATAACCAAGTAAGTATATCCAAGTATATATATCCAAATCTTTTTTTACTAATATAATTGTATTTTTAGTTAGGTACGTAATATACAAATGAATAGGTTAGGTTATTTATATATTATTATTAGGCTCATAATATAGGCTAAAACGTGAACACTTATGGTGGAGCCAGTCCGGCTCAGATATGTAAGGACCTTTATTATTTTTATAAATAATCATGGCTATGCTCCGTTTATATACGTAAGATTGTATTTCCTACGAAGTAATTGGCCTAAGAAGTATGCTTATATGACTACCTATGGGAGGGTAGAATAAGATAATTGATATCAAGACAATTAGTGGAAAACACCTTGCAACTAGGTAGATGAAGCAAATATATAATAACTAGAAGAAACCGATTCACTCGCGATTTGAAAAGACCCGAATAATATCTATCGGAAAATAGAGTACTCGGCAGTGAATTCCATAACCTGGCAGTTCGCACAATAAAAGTTAACGCAAAGCGTTTAGTGCGAGTCCCTGGAATTTATACCATATAGGTGACTTTATGTCCAGTTGTACAATAGTGAACAGATAACAGTGACGAACGTACCTGTAAATAAATGTAAGTGGATGAAAATGTGACAAGTATCTTATAATAGTAGTAAAAATAACTGTCACGGAATAATTCAGTGGGAATTTCTGAACATTTATTATTTGAAGCAAGAAAACGTCAGAGAATGCGTTCTTTAAGGTGATGGTCCCCAAATAGATGCGTTTTTGTTTCCATTTTCTAGCATTACCGTATACTGTGCCATGTTCGAAGTTGATACATCATGTAATACATATACTCAATTAAAGCATGATGTTTCAAAATGCTTATCTTAGTTTACCAAACCATTTTAATATATTTTTGAAGAACTCATTATCTCGTTATTTTGAACATGTTTATTTCGGTATACGTGGAATGTCTACTTTGTAATGTTGAGGTAGATTAATCGAAATATTGGCACCTTCAGGCTAATGTATTGTTTTTGTCTTAGAATGATAGGTAAGTGAAGTTTTAAAAATAAACGTTATTAGAGTCTACTAAAAAGTATTCATTTAGAAAAGCACGTTGCTAATATATTTAACCAGGCACTTAGCACATATTTTAATGAGGCACTTTGGCTTAGCTAGCGGGTAGCGTTAATTTTATGCGACGTTGCATGCGTGCCCGCCTCATCCTCGCACGATATTCAACGACCGAACTCGAACGAGTTTCTACGCATTTTTTTCAATTTTTTTAATTTTTTTTTACTAGGTATGAGAAAACATTTTTATAAAAGTTTAATGAAATCGAGTTATTATTATTCGATAATGAGTAAAGTTATATTTGATTTGAGTAATTACTACATACTTCACCTTCTGTACAATAGTAATCTTTGACCTGACTTTCAGAAAAGTACGATGTTATTTCTCTGAACTTACATTACTCTATGTCAATATCCAAACTGTGCATAAGACACCATCTATCTATACAGTTGATAAAATTATAGACGGCAGGCCAATGCCCGCTCATCTGTTTCGCCCAGAATCAAACAGATGACATGGCATAGTATCAGTACATACTATTATTTATTCCGTGGCCCAATTCTCAATTGCGTTTGTCTATACCCGTCGCCTTAAGAAAATTTTATTGCTATATTCGTTTTGAAAAACGGTCGTCGAAACGTTAATGTTAACAAAATTACTTTCAAAGAAAAATATTGAAAAAAATAATTAAATGACTAGTAATTTTTAGTTTAATAGTTCTTATGACATATATTTACATTTTGATTGCTCTGTTAGTTTTTTTTTCTTTTGATTAATGGCACCATACAATTTATGTATTTGCCAGCGTCAAGTTTATCAATTTTCGAGTTATTAATCAATAAAGTTATGTAAAATATCAAGTAATAAGTCATCGTGGTCAAATTAAAGTCACATCCTGTACCCTCGTAAAGCGATGGAGACTTTACCAGGGTTTTTATGGAGATTTCTCGCGAACACGAAAACCATATTATTTCGTCTATATATCACTTGCCGATACTTGTGCACATAAACAAGACAATAATGGTTAATAATCCACCAATATTACACATTAAAGCTTGCAGAATCACTAGATTTGCAATAAATACACAGACAAAGACGCCATTTTTTCAGCGAACGCGAGAAAACTCTGCTTTTTTGTATAGAGTAAGTCTTGATAGACTTGTATTTGCTAGGAATCAACGCAGAATCTAAACCACTAAACGTAGAGATATGAAATTTAGAGGGTGTACTCATTATAAGGCGTAGGGGTTAACTGAGAAAGATTTGGATTTTTGATAATTCAACCCTTAAAAGGGGTCTAATGGTGTTTCAAAGTTTGAGTTTACTCCTAATGTTGTATTCTAGCTACGAGATAAAGCTATTTGCCCTTTTTATGTCTCAAAATTAACTATAGTTATTTAGTTAAAGTCGTAATTTATATCGTGGTATGTTACCCTTCACCTGAGTAGTGGGCAATAAACGTTTAATCTGGATATAGAAATATTGTTGCGTTGGGAATAATAATAATAAAATGGTAACTGTTTAGAATTTAATAATTATTCAAACTATTTTATTATCGTAGGAACGGTCTAAAATGTTTTAAATTATAAACACATATAAGTGTCCCTTAATATATGAGGGATGTTGGGTGCAGTCGGTCGTATGCTTCATACCAGTGTTACGTATATTGCGATTACTTTATTATCCAGCTGTAAATAATATTATAATGCTCCTTGGAATTTGAAAAATGATATTCAGTGGTACCTATTTCCTTCTATACGGGATTATCGGCTAGGGGTGTACTAAACCGAATGGGGTCACTGTACCCTTCCTAAAGAACAACTTTCATTATGGGAGCAACTCCGAATTCAAGTAAAAAAAACAGCTGTTCCATACAAAAATTTTATCGGTCATCGACAAAATGTATGAAACAGCTGATTATTTTTCCTGTGACCTCCTTTGTACCCCTAGCCGATAACCCTGTATACAATGTGTAACAGAAAGGTGTGTCAATACTTAACGGTGTTAGTCTACCGATCAAAGTGAACCCGTTGTAGAACCCGTTGTTCATATGTAAGGACCTAATAATTGTATTGCGTCCTTACATATGAACGGCTTGATCGATCACGTGACCAATTTTTGTGTAGGGAATCTTTTTTTTTTAATTTTCCAAATAAATTTACTACTTTGATTTCACCTTAATTTGTAGACTAACAACCTTAAGTTTTGTCACACGTTGTATAGTAGAAAAAAGTAAGTCCTGACTGACTGATATTCGTTAGGAATTAATGCAGATCTTAAACCGTTGAACCTAGAGACATGAAATTTGGAGGGTGTATTCATATTAGGATGAAGAGGTTGTTGGCTTCCGTTTGTGCGAAGGACGAGTCAGACTAAGTAGGACTATCTATTTCCTTATAAATTAGTTGTGGAGATAAAAATTTTTACTCAGAGAGACTGAAGAGTACAAACTTGTATACCATAAACAAAATCATCTACACAATAAATATCGAGTAAATCAAGCCACAAAAATTAATAGCTTCAGTACAATTTATTTAGATATTGATTTAAGTTTTGAGTTGGTTTCAATCATATCTCTTTAATTTATTGTAATAAGCTTTTATAAGTTAGTAAGTTTATGGAACTCGCATAGTGTTTATACAGTTTTAAGACTAGCTAGGTAGCTAGAGGGTCCTAAACTCGGTGTAAGTATCTTCTTAGTATCAATACCTAGCCGTGTAATAAAAAAATACCAATTCACAAAATGTAAGGAGTGAATATTTGTACTGTACCAGCCGTCACACCGACACACTTATTTACAGGCAATTTATTCGGAACTCCGTCGTCCCGTAACACCGAGCCCGCAACTAAACTGCAACCTCGGTTTCCTATTTTATATTCCACATAAATTATAACTTGCCAACATAAAATTGTATCGCAAATAGGTGGTTAGAGCGCACCACGCCTCCTGGTGGCACAATGCATGCAACTTTATGTAGCGACGCGCCGTTTAGCGAATCGTGAAATATACAACACGGGTCGGCACTCGGCAGTGCTCGTCTGTGATCTCAATTTGCCTTTTTGGGAGAAATGTTTTCTAATTTTTTATCGAATTTTAAAAAAGCAGGAGAGATAGTAAGCGGTGAAAGAAAACATAGTGTTTGCATAATGGTAGTGCGTTTCCTATTGCTCGCCTGGCTTTAAAATCTGTCGCCAAACACCTAACGGTGTGTTCCGGAAGCCTCCCTTGAGAGCCCAGTGCATTTCAGACTAGACATGCTCCATCTAGGGCTACAGTATGGCTGACTTCCGTGCTCGTGCGGGCTTCTGGTCAAATACCTAGCTGTGAAAAATAATAATAAAGAAAAAATGATCTTCAGTTTGTCGTAATATTTTTTTCTTTAATAAATAATATCTTTAAACTTAAGAAAAAAGGTGGAGATGGTGTTAATGTGAAAGTTGAAAAGGTGAAAATGAAGAGCAAAGGAAGTTTCCGAAACATTCTCTAAAATTGGTTTTGTGAAGTCAGAAGTATTCAGTCGTAATCAAAGCTAAATAAAAAATAAATTAAGCCAACAATAGGTACTAAATATTATAATAGAGAGATCTTTTAAGTTCAACACAATCAAACAATCTTCAACACAATATATATATTAAGGCAGTTTTAATTACAATTTGAACTAGTTTTGGGTGGCCTATGTTCAGCAGTGGACGTCTTCTGGCTGATGATGATGATGATAAACTATAATTTAGGTAGTAATTTCGCAAAATAACTACATAAATACTATTATAGATAAAGGTGTATGAATGTACCTATGCCGACCTAACTAACTGGCGTTTAGAGCCGTCTCCATAGCTGTAAGCACTGTGAATAAAACTAGTGATGTACTGATAGCAATAGTTTCCAAGTTTAATATATCGATATTAAACAGGCATGGCCTCCTAGCGCACAGAAGCACCGGTTTTATAAGGCTTTTAGAGTAAATTAATACGCGAAAGATGCAGCTGTGACCTTTTTATAAGGAATGCAATAACGTTGGAGATAAGTTATTGCTACAAGGGTACGCAGTTACGGTAACTGGGTCAGCAGGGAGACTGGTCAATTTCACTTTCAGGGAATATTTATGCCTGAGTAATTATTTATGCGAAATGTATAAACGTTAATATAATTATTTTTCTTAAGAAGTAGATAATTTTTAATGCTGTCGCAAACATACTTATTATTTAAGATTCGAGCTCTCTTAAAATACTTTGACACCTGGACGATCCACTTCAGCTTCATGACATACTGATGAAAAAAAATCATGTAATAAAAAAAAGTTACAGATGCTTAATTAAAACAGACATTTTTTTAATAGCGACTCGACTTAGTCGATATACCAATTTTATAATGTAGGTACGGCCAGTATAGCAATACGATTAAATCAATAAAGGTATTTAGATTAGAATTATAATAAATCTAAATCTCTACACACATACTTTTAAATAAATCCTGAAGTCATTACACACCTTTTTGACAGCTATGTCAACAGTTTGAAATGTGTAATAGCTAGACACAAATCATCAATAACTCATATCAAATTCCCTTTACTGCGGACGGTATGTATACAGCGTGAAACAATTTCATTCATCCCTTTATCGATAGCCAGCGAGCAACCATTGAATGAACAAATCCGTTCGCTCGCAATTCAGTCGATAGGAATAATGCGCGCTATTTGTCGACATGCGCACTCATTAGTCCCATCCCTAGCGCACTGCACTACTGTCGATATTTCTCTTTAATGCAGCTTTCAGTGGTATACTGAAGGACGGTAAGCCAGTTAGGGTCTACACCCACTGCGATATCAATAAAATGTAAATTACTGTTATTTCTTAGTAAAATCATTAGTCTCTAATAAATAATATATAATAACTAGAAAATTTATGTAATTTTTTATTGTTTTTTACGGACCAGAAGAACCAGAAGGAGATGATGAAATCTAACAGATTGCTGAGTTTATGCCAAACACGAACCCTGGATATGAAATAAACAGACACAACATCATGCAATAAATTTCTTGATTTATTTTTTAAACTCATTATTAAAGCAATTATGCCTCGTAAGACAAAACTGCTTACTGAAAACCTAACGATTGTCTCGAAAACTATACCCAGATATAGGAAAACAGCAAAACCAGGGCAGTCAGTTCCACAATCTAGCAATTGGCAGAGTCAAAGTAGGCGAAAAGTATTTCTTGCGAGTCTTTCTTTTGAACATTCTACTTTTTAGTACTATTCTTAAGTATACGAGTATTACTCTTTACTGAATAGTAAGATTGAATACTGATATGTAATTTAAAGACGTGGTAATGCGGCTAGCAATCTGGGCACGCTGCATTCTGGTGGTGGGTTGGAGGATTTAGATTATCTGTAGATCTTAAATGATCTATAAGTAATCTTTCTGCTATATTTTTTTGTTGTCGTAGTTAGTCATTTTGTTTATGTTAACAAAGGTATTCAAAATTATTGACACGCTTTGCGAAATTTCTGGATAAAAGATCAAAAAGTTATTCTTAAACGCCATTATACTTTGTGATGGCATTAGTTTGACCTACTTGACCTAAATGTATTTCCAAAGCCCGGTGGGAATAAACCATGAGCGGAACCATCGAGCCGAGGTGAGCTGTACGTCACAATATTAGTATACGTTATGGACGGGATATCGATATTATCGATACAGAATGGAGTTCAGTCCAACACTAGTCAATAGAAAATCTTTTGAATATCTACATGATTAAAACATTATGTTATTTGGTTTGTTTGTGTTTGTACTCTATAAAAACATTACCGTTTTTTTGTGCAGTCGGGTTAAAAGCTTTGTGTAAGTGCCGCTCAGTTATTGTCTTCTTCGAAGGGTTATGGTTATGGGACTTAACAGATGTAAATAAAAATGTAGAATAAAGATAATTAGCTCATAATAATAGTAATGCTTTACGTTAAAGTTATTTTTGTAAATATTTGTATGAAAATTGCTTAGCTGTAACACAAATGAATTTTCGATTCATATTTTCTCATACATTATGGAGAGAAGTATATATTTATAGAAGACATGTAAACTTGCGTTTGATCGTAGTTCGCTTTATTTCCTCTTTTTTTTATTATTTATAGCCCATGTAAGGTATCCCTTTATAATATTACAATCTTGTCTAATTATAATTTTTTAAATTAACTTCAATAACAATAGTTTGTGAAATATTTATATGAAATGATGTCAGTTTATATATATTATGATTTAAACATTTAAAGGTGATACATATTTCTAATATTTTTTATTATTATTATTTATTTTAGGGTAACTAACAGACTTAAAGAACCGATTTTAAGTATTATACAGTAAACAAACAGGCCATTTACAAGATACCACTCTAAAAAAATTTAAACCAAATTTAAATAAAAGAAACAGAGAGAAAAAAGAAACAAACAAACTGAATTTTTCATGAATACAAGAAGAAAACAAGAGCTTTAGAAGGAAGATCGGAAGCCAATAAAGTTGTTGGGGAAATAAGCGGAAACAATTGATCGGAGAGCCCTTTGTAGAGCTGCAGGCTCTACCGGGAGTTGGTTCTCGTGGGCAGGGCAGGGCTGCCGCGAGCCGACGGTTCATTGTAAACCACTCCGGGGAGCAATAGCCGCGTGTATCACCTGCGTACTTGATTTAAACAAAACGGGTTCCTGCTCTTATTTATTGTCATTTATTAAAGTCAACTGAACATTATCTCGCACCACACTGCGGAAGAAGGAGGGTTATTTTATTTACAAAACTTAAGCGTGTTTGATTGATACTGTTTAAGAAGACGGGTTTTCAATCGTACCTGATTGTTGAAAAGGTCCAACTATCGTTTCGTTCACATTCGCTGAACTTCGTCTTCACCAGATGATGAGTCCTGATGAAATGTAAACCCTTTATTTTCTTAAACAATATAAAAATCTAAATCAGTATATCCGTTTAGTAGCTACAATGACCTGTCGAATTTGTAACATTCCGCCGGCTTTACAAATGAGCAAAATGTCATGTAAATTTATAATAAAATATTTTGTTCCTAATGGCAACCCTAATGGAAAAGTCGTAATACGTACAAGTAACATTCCGATACGCATCACATACCTACATACTGCCACATCGATTTATATGTGTATTATACAGGGTGACTGGTCGGATGCACGCGATAACTAACGAATCTCAATCAATTCTAGGTAAGCTTAGATTCTCGAAATGTAACTTAATATATATTTGACAAAAATAAGGTAATATAATAGTTACTATTTTAAATAAATAAGTTCTGAATATTTTATCGTTAACCGCCATGTTCTTACAGTAAAATTATGATTTAGAGTACATCGGAAACATAAACAATTGAACATTTGAATACGAGAAAGAAGAGATAAAATAATATAAAAATATGGTTAAAAAAATCGTGCTCTGCGATAAAAGTTATTTTTGGTAGTTGATAAATTATTTTATTGTATACTAGTAATTATGACCTACGTTACGATTACTTTGCTTTATCATGTCCCAATTAAATGAGTGTTCAAATAGTCAGCCTGTATATGTACATTTTAATACCTTATATGAAATGGAGAGGATGCGTAGAAAATGGAGATTTCGTTTTGTTGTTTTTTTTTCGCTTTGACTTGGTTCTGTATACTTATAATCATTTTTAAACATCTACTTGTTGTCATAGATTTTTTATCTTTTTTATATATATATATATATTTAAAATTTCATTTAATTCAATTACTATTTCTAAAATATATAATACTAGCGACCCCTCCCGGCTCCACATGGCTGGACATTTTTATAGGTCATTTTTTTTCACCTTCGGTTGTCTTTAGTAGGGATTTCTAAGGATCTCTAACTTCTTCTAGTTAATTGATGAAGTCAGGCGTTACTTATCGGAAATCCATTTAAAATAAGATGTTTTATAAGGAATACTTAGTGTTTTCCCGCTTTGTCTTGATGTCAGCGTGAGAAATCAAAAAATATAAATATGTTTTTATGGTGTGGTTCCTCCTCACCACCTCACCTTATTATTTCTCTTTCTCTCGTAAGGAAGTCGAATTCGAAAGCCATTAACCTTCTCCGACAAGCTCCGGGTTCCTCGCAATATTTTCCTTCACCGTTTAAACAAGTAGTAATTAATTCTCATATGCATATGACTAAAAATTATAATTATAATATGCATAGCTGAATGGGATTGAACCAGTGACCTTTCGCTTGTGAGGCACGTGACTAGGCTGCCAGTAACTACATACATACCTATATGAAAATAATCAAAACACAGTCACATAATAAATAAAACACAGTATCCTGAAAAATAAAGATAAACTGTAAATCTTACCGTCTTTATCCCTCTTAATCCTTATGCAAAAAATAATGGAGAAAAAATCTCGGTCTGATTTTATGTAATACCCTGGGTTGGTCTTGGGCGATATTTCACCGTGTCCGAGCATCGAACCCGTGCCCTCGGCTCATAAATCTAGGCTCGCGGCCGCCCCACCACAGAAGCCAACCCGGATATCACACGAGTGGCATGGGAAGGTTCATAAATTCCTGCTATGAATATCAACCTTATTAAATATCTAAAGAAATGAATATTATCTGTATTTTTATAGAACGAGCAAATTGATTTTAAATTATGTTTGTAAGTTGGTCTGAAGAGGGATGTTTCAGTAATGTATAGAGCTTCGGCCAGGACAGTCTACATGATACTAGAACGTTAGGAATTTTTAATCTATAATCTATCAAATAAATTCAAAACCATGTATCTTATCGCAGAGTACAAAATTAATTTCTAATATAAATATTTCCATGTTATTTACGCAAAAAAGCGATTTGCGCATTTTTTCGTGTCAATTTTGTTATTTGTGTCGGGCGGAACAATTTATAGACCAATGTGACTATTGGAGTCAATGTAGGATACAAAAATATTCCAGGGATGCCGTAATTCTACTACAATGCACAGAATTCAGATATTTTTGTACACAATAACAAGTAGGCAACTGATGCAGGATTAATTAATACACAAAATTAACCAGATCTTTAGGAATTTTTTGGTAGACACCGTTTTGGCCGAAAATGAAACAAGTCTTTTGGAAAAAGCAAACGTATATTACTATTGACAGAAGATCAGCACTGGTTTCCAAACTGAATTATATTAACTTCTAAACTAATATCATAAAGAGGAAATTAATTAATTAAAAATAGAAAGATTTGTATGTACCCAACGAATAAACTTAAAACCGCTAAACCGATTTCAAATATTTTTTCACCGTAAAAAAGCTACATTATCCACCATACTCGTAGTAACATATGCTATATTTATGACTAGAAAAAAATTAGAGATCTTTACAAATTCATACTAAAATCACCCAAAGGGTTTGAATTTTTTGGCCACAGATGATGTAAAGTTTGAACTGACATTAAAGTGGAGAAGGTTTTCAATGTGTCGGAATCTTTTTCTGATATATGTTCCTCGATTTTCTGATATGGCTGGATTACGATTTTCTTAAATATTTATTTTATATCATTAGTTGTTTTTTTTTTTGTCTATTTATTAAGTGTATAATCATGTAGGTATCCCTTAGTAATATTACAATCTAGCCTAAGGCTAATAAGTAATTTTAATTTAGCTTAAACTTCTACAAAAATAGCATATCTATGAATGTGTCCATTTACACGTATCTTAATATATGTATTTAGGGGAAGACACATTGTTCATGTGTTCTTTATTGCACTTGCACAAAATTTCACTATCACTAATTATTATAACACTACACTAATTCGAACGGTTTCGTTATTTTAAGTCTTCTTATAATGTCCATGTGGTCAATCAATTAATTTTTATCATCCTCATAATCGACCGTATCTACTACATCTTAGTATCCGCATCGTCGCTTTAAAAAACGCGAGATGCGATCAAGCGAATTTATTAAAAAAATAAGTGGCTTTGAATCGAGTTCAAAAAAACCCAACTGCTAAATCGTTAAACCTGTGTATCATCCAATTCCTTTTTTTTTCAATTTGTTGTACCCAGTGTCACTCTCACGACTAAGACGAATCCATTGACAACACTCACATAAAAATACAACAAGTCGTTTAGACTCTACAGCGTGCTAAGAAAATATACATATACATACATACACTCGAAAAACATAACCCTCCTAAAAAAACCTCCTCCTCCTAAGAGTCCACGCGGTCAAAGTCATGAGTAACGACTAGTTACTCATGTCTTTGACTTTATTGGTAACATTTTTAATACGTTTTCGGTATACATTTATTTAATACAAATTTGTATCAATAATTAATAATATGGGACAACATTCACACGTAGGTCTTCAGGTCCCAAACTAGGCAAAGCCTGTACTATGGTGACCTGATCACTGATATACATGCTTATATACATAAATATATACCAAAAATATTTTTTTCTTTCTTGAGCGTTAATTATTTAGTGGCTGGTAGTAAAGGCATTTCGTCTAACACTTAGGTACTTGAAATGTAGGTAAATTACCGGAAACCGAATTTTAGCATTGGCGTACGACATGTTATGCTTTAATATTGAGGCTAACAATAGTTATTACCTAGACGGTTGAGAGCTAAGCCTAACATCAGTCGCGGGGGTTTTATTGTACCGCTTTCATTAGTAACCATGTTAGGTTATTTTAAACTTGCTCATTACGTGTCTTTGCTCGTGGTGAATATGCTTCTCTCGGATATGTTTTGTAGAAATATTACGTGAAGTATTTATCACACAATGGACCAAGTTTTTAAACGGTTTTTTTGATACCATTTTCGCTATATCGCCATTTACAACTACCATTAAAACTCATGTTTGAGACTAAAGTAACTAATTTCGACCAGAGGCGTACCCAGGACCATGCCATTAAATACCGCTGTATTTAAAAAAAAAAATTCACAAAATAAAGTAAAAAATTAATTTACTCGCAAGTTTTTAAATTTAATATTTGTACTTAATGTAAATTTCTAATGTGCGATTACCCACATAAGTCCAAAACTTAGTTCTACTTATTAGGACTTCGCGGCTAAAGCCGTCATGATGACATTTTTTCAAAAATAAATCAGTTATATTACTCATTTTTATATAGTTATAAAAATATATTGTAGTATAAAAAAACAATAAATAATTAAAAATAAATAAATTAAAAAAGAATAATATTGGTTGGATATATTTATTTTATGTTTTTAAACATGCTACTCGCATAAAAAAAACCCATCACTAAAGTATTGTATGTGAATATATTCAGCTGTTTATATTCGCATACAGTTACAAACAATTAAACGTACACATTTATTACAACTATTAAATTTAATAATAGTATTTTTGATAATGTAGGTATCTCATAACCGCATTCTTATCACGGGGCGTGGGAGGGCGCAATAAATTTGGGGCCTAGAGGGGCACCAAGGCCAAGGGGGGCTAAGGGCCGCTTTATTAGCCCTTATTGTGCCGTTACACCAACCTGGGCCGAAACTTCCCGGAGCCCGGTTATAAAGAATAACATGAAAGTTGTTTTGAAAAGATGACTCCGCTCTCTCCGATGTTTGCTTAGAGTTATTTATACCGGTGATTAAATTAGATGAACTTATTGAGATTTGAGATATTTTACTTAAGAAACTGAATAAAGTTCGTTTAGATATGAGAAATAATAGTTAACTGTTAGATAATGATTTATTTAAAAACATGCTAGTCGGGAAAGGGTAATAATAGCTCTCAAAGATAAGTGAAGGTTATGGTTAGAGCACGGAGAACGTGTATAGGTACATTAAGTTAGTGCTCCTGCTTTATCTGCGACATCATTATCATACATAAATTAAAAGAGCGTAATTATCTCTAATCAAATATTATATAAAATTTTATTGCATAGCGAATAAAACATTTAAAATGATATTTTATTGCTAGAAGTATATGAATAGATAGCGTCATCAAATTTCGACACTCATGTTATAGGCAGTCGTGGCCGAGCGGTTAAGGCGTCTGACTAGAAATCAGATTCCCTCTGGGAGCGTAGGTTCGAATCCTACCGACTGCGAACTTTTTTGCACTCATCCATTTTAATTTACGCATAAAATGTTTCAAATGTCCGAGTTTGAGAAAGTTTTTTTATTAATTGGGATAATGACGCCGTATTTTGTGAAAAAATATGGCGTAGCCGCGTTGGCGATTTGGATTACGGGCGTGTTTCATTGAACAGAGTATCCACAACTTTGCTCATCAATTTTAATCAAGTTTTCTTCGCAAGTGGTCGGACGGGCTTCTTGGATAATTACAAATCAATTTGGCGTAATGTATAGCCGCCACAGACACTTTCAAAAACGTTATTGAAATTAATTTGCGAGATCAGAGATCAGTTACGTTCATTTGAGATAAATACTTAGGTGAATCATTAGGAAGTGAAAGCTCTAATTTTAGACTGAGTTGTTTTTGACGTTAGAACTCGTTTGAAGGTCGTACAGTTATTAATAAATGTTACTAGATCGTTATAATTTATTGGCGAATCAGAAATAATTCATATGAGATTAAATATTTTTGTTTTAGTATAAATAGGTACATATAATTATTTAATATTATAAAGAAAGGAAAGAAAGAATAGTTATATGTTATACATTTTCATTTGACTCATTTACCCAAGTTTGTATACCATTCTATGTTTGGTCAGAAGTATTTGAACTCTTTTCATCAGTAGGTAAGTATATAATATATATATATATATATATACTACTATATATATATATATATATATAGTAGGAAGCTATATGAAGAATAGCGTTCAGTTTCCATAAGAAAAGTATCATATACCTTAATATTTTTTTCTAATTTTTGACATGAAACTAGAATATAGTCAATCTATTTATTAGGAAATTAACGCGTGTTTGATTCACATTGTGAACGAGACGGGTTTAGTGCGAGACGTGTCATCGTTAAAAAAAAGAACGGCTGATTTCATCCCTGATGAAGTTCACCGAATGTGAACCAAACTATAGTTGGGCCTTTACAACAATCAGGTACGATTGAAAACCCGTCTTATTATTACTAAATAATATCAATGTATTTACGAGTATGTCAAAAATCTATGGTAAATGAGTGTGACGAAGTGAAATATAGATACTCTTATGCGAGTAAATTGTTTTTGTCATACGATCAAACCAATTCAATGTCAATTACTTGTACTAATCATTTAGCTATCGTTTTGTCGGACAGTTTTTATGATGATGCGAGTACAAATATTATAGAGAGGGTATAAACTAAAACACTATCATAAAATGTTACAAATTAAGAATGTTATCACTTTCAATTACAACTTATCAAAAAGACGTTCCGACATGATAATGGTACATAAAAAACAAAACATTTATTGTAAAACATTTACAGACACAGATAAATAGTGCATTGTCTTTTGCTGTAGTTATTAACTGTGTTGCAAGAGGCATATGTTCCAATGGTTTTGTTAAAGCTAACTATAAACTATGACATAAATATAAGAATAGACGTAGGAGAGGAGAAGACAAGCTGAATAATTAATTAATTTTCTCAAAAAAGTTTTTTTACATAGTATGAACATTTTGTGCTTAATTTCCTCCTTATGTGTATTGGTGATTGCGCCTATAGGCGATGGAAAGGAGATGGCGTGCGAGTCAGCACCCGCGTGTCGGCGGAAATTGTAGCGGCGGGTGAAACCGACGGAACCCACTAGCGGTTAGAAATGGGCCGTAGACTTTTTGCTTTTAAGGGTAAAAATGGAGGAATGAAGAAAAGGATAAAGGTATTTTTCTGGTAAATGGAATATTATGTTTTTTGGAATTGGGATTCAGTAACTTCATTATCGTATTATAAAAATATGCAAATATATTCAAATCATTACGATGATGACAAAGAAATGATGACTTTATTTATTTAGGTTGTCTAGATATAATTCATATAAAATGTTAGTTGTATGTATTGCAAAATTAGGTAAGTTAAGATTCAACATAGAATATGCGGATATCTCGAAAATATCTGAACTCATAAGCTTAACTTACACCGCAATAAAAATATCACAATTTATCGATGGAGAAAAATTAATTACTACAGTTTTATTATCGCACACATTTCGTTAAGTGTACCTTACTTTAAGTGGTTAAACAATTAGATTCCTCCATCCACATTTCAGCATCAGAAGTGTATAGATACGGCCAGACTTCACCCGAACGCGGTAGAGGATCCACGGGCTTACACTAAGAACACGGCGTCCACTTAGAATGTGCGGACTGCTCGATTATAGAATTCAATGCCGCTTCTCTATTTCATGATGGCTATAATCTGGGTATTTTCAAATCGGGTGAATCGGTATTTTTTAAGATTTGTATGTATACCCCATTAAGCCACACCGTCGCGTTACATCAAGTGAGTGGCGGTCGAACGCAAGTCAAATAATAATTATTACACTTTATTTACTAGCCAACACTAATATTATACAGGCGAAAGTTTGTATGTGTGTGTGTTTGTTTGATCCTCTTTCTCGCTCAAACGGCTTAAATGATTTGAATGTAACATTGCAACGAAGATAGCTTACACCCTGGATTAACACATAGACTAATTTTTATCCCGGAAAATTTAAGTGTTCTCATATGATGATTAAATATCTATTAAAACCGCGGTGTTCAGCCAGTCTTCTATATAAAACATAAATATACAAACGCTGTTCTCAACAGCCTGGGATCTCGCTTTCTTAGTTTATTAATTAAAGGTCTGTAAAATCTTAAAAAGCGACGTGTTAGAAAAAAAAACTTCCTTAGCTAAATGATTATTTTCATTCAGCGAAAATACATTTTACTTTGCACTAAATAAACAAGCATGAAACGTTAATAAAGCTCCCTCCGTAGCGTAATTGTATTATCACGAAAATCCAACGGTATCATTTAAAAATGTGAAAGAAAAGTACAAAGCCTCCGGATTAGCGTAATCAGGAATTCCCGCGAGCAAAATAAAAAGGAGAATTTTTTTTTCGCTGCTTTAAGGGGTGAATTCGAGGTATTTTAAGTAAGAGTACGTTTTGCAGAAAAAAAATGGTAATAGTGATCAATACTATATAAAAGCTTGTTGTTTTGCTAACTGTATTTCACAGCTCATTCTCTGAACGGTGAATAAGATACAGTTAGCAAATACATAGTTGTTGGGGTAGAACTGTCGCGTGTATTTGAAGCCTAAAATTTTTAACATTTTTAACTCTGTTTAGCGTTCCATACACTAAGGACGAAAACATATTACTAGGACTTAACTGTCCGTCAAATCGTCCGTTCGTCCATTCGTCTGTCACCAGACTGTATCTCATGAACCGTGATAACTACACAGTTGCAATTTTCACATATGAAGGTTTCATATATATTTTGGTTGCCGCTATAACAATAAATACTAAAAATAAAATAAAACTAATATTTAAGGTAGGCTTCTATACAACAAACGTGGTTTTTGAATTAATGTTGCATGATAAGGAAGCCTTCGTGCGCGAGTCCATCTCGCACATGACCGTCTTATTTCTTTAAGGAGTTGCGTGTAATGAGCTTAGTTTAATGATTTCGTGGAAGATCACGTTCACATAAGCCTATTCGACTTAAAATGGTAAATGAACGAGCAGTGATTAAAAACGAATTAGCGACATTTAATTTTTTGCAGCGAAGTTTTAATGACCATGCTGCAAAAACTAAATCTAATATTCATTAACGCGGCCACATGCAAGCTTACAGGGAAACAAATCACTGTTGTCCAGACATAATATACAGTATAAACAATGGTTAAATAGTAACCGACTTAAAAAAATAGATTGCTGAAAGGTTCTGTGAAACACATGTGATTTCTGTAAAAAATTTCAACACGGTTTCATTGGCAAATTACCAAGTGATTTAAAGTCTAAATAACTACGCTCTATTAATTAGCTGGGCTCCGCTGTGGTAACCGCGGATTTTTGTAACTCAATGATCATGAACATTAAATTAAAATAAAAAGTAATATAATTCAGATAAAATATTTAAAATAGCTGCAGTATTATTTAAGTTTATTCGTTATGTACAAACATTCAAACCTTTCTTCTTTGTAATATTATTGTAGAAATATAGACTTAGGTAGTTCTAAATCCTTGAAAGTTAAAATAATAGTTCTAATTCGATCATACTTATTTTGGACCAAAAAATAGCATTACCAACAACGTGAAGAGCAGGCAGTGAAGCCGTATTGAAAAATTATCTAGCCATCATATTATCTTTTTCTATTGAGAATTTATTTCGTATAGGAAATAACATTCTTCGTCTGCTTTTTTGTGTCAAAAATACATTAGTATCGATAAGTAGGAGTATAACAAATCATTCTACCGCTATTTATAAAATACTTACTACTTTATATGTACCTCGTCGTTATAAAGGGCTTATTTACATCAGATAGTGTTTGGTCATGAGTTACTGCTCACCGTTGTAGTTAACAAGAACTGTACTAATGTATGCAATGTAATGCAACATATTCCGTCATAAGTAAGTTGCATTACATTGCATATTTTCCGGGAATATTTAATGGGGAAATGAAAACGAGACGGCTTTGTGGGAGTAATATGCGATACCGTGTTTCGTTATATTCGTTGTTGCTTTATATGAAAGGAAGGGAAAATCTAAACGAATACAATAGAAAGTTTTACGTTAACCACGTAGAGAAGAGATGTAAGGGTAAATGATTCTGAAAAATGACTATGATTTGACGCTTTTTTAAAATATAGTTCTAGGTATATTATAGTACCCTCTCCACGATGAGAGATCCAGTATAGGGCCGTAATGCGTGTCATGAGAGAGATTTATGTCCAGCAGTGGACGAGAGTAAGCTGATGATGAAGATAATATCTTCAAGAAAAGTAACATAAATAATACTCCCATTAAAGTAAAAAGACTAAGTGATTCTTAACATAAATATCTTAAAAGCTATTTAAAGGAAGAGAGCTAGGCTATTTATCTAAAAGGAGACTTGCGAGAGAAGGATAATAGTAGTTTGGTATTTAGAGCAATTAACTCATCTTTGAATTGATTGTCCAAGATTTGAACCAAACTTGAAAACTTTCGGGTGAATTCAGCAAATTTTGTAAATTTTCGACTTAGGGCAGTCGGTAATTTCAAGCGAGACGCCCGTCTCGCGGATTGTTTCAAAGAATTTAATGGGCTTTGTACAGAGGATATCGAATCCACTCTCGAGTTGAGAAGTCGATCTTAATTGTTTCATTTGGTTCCGTTTTAGCTTGATTAAAATGTGGCTATTGTAAAAGTTAGGAAGGAAAACGAAGCCTCAGAGTGTATTTGAAATGTTTGAACAAACTGTAACGGAGAACTTTCCCGACCTACCCTCTTCAACTCAACTTTACAACTTACAAAGAAATACATACCTGTGAAACGTACGGATTGATTTACACACGAGGGAATTTTTGTGTCATCCTTTCAAAACTTTTCGGCTCTAAAACTTGGAGAGTAAGAACGCGAATAAGATTTTGCTCTCTACCTAAGTAGGTAAATTGAACACGTACATGATCAAAATGTTAAAGATATTTGAACGACACGAGTTTTCATCTATCTGCTGTGCATCAAACATTCATAGTCAAACATAAATATAGGAGTCCATCCGAGCACGAAAAATAAAATTTAAAAAGTGTTGTATCGCTCCCCAGTCGGCCGTGCATATTGTATGACGTGGTGCAGATATGGAAGATATAAGCCCGGTTTAGAATCCACGGGAATTTGTACAGCATAGGCTGGTTTTTTAAAAAAAAATTACGTTTTTGGTCAAAATATTTTTACTTTACTTTTAATAAATGTTGACCTAAATCCGACTGCAGTTCTGGTCTAGGTATATCGTAGTATATATGTGACGGCAAACGGTTTCTTGTTATAATATTCACAAAAACGTTTAATAATTCAACGTGTAACTGTTCGCATAAGCCGCGACGCGTGTTAACAGTTTAAAAGACGATCGAATGTCACCCCCTCAAGAAACTCATTACGGAGTCTGTATAAATAAATTATGAAAGTCCGTACAAACCGCGGCCCACACAATATGTATTACATTAAAACTTTACGTTACCTACATTAAAAGTCAGTTTAGACATAAAGCGATCTCTGACGAAGTGCTCGAGCGGCTCTCGTGCAAACTTTGATGGTCCGATCCGGATTTTTCATCTCGTGACTCATTTGAAATTATAATTTTACGCTAAGAAATCGAATCAAAATTCCATTTAAAGTTGGTATTTTCAATATTTGTTCGCAGCGCAGATGTCTGCGAGTGCTAGGTTCCCAGTTACCAGTATCTATGCCACCGGTGGGCAGAGTAGAGTACTCAGTAGACCACTCACTGGCTGCGAACATCGTGACATCATGTAAGCGCCGCTATTATCGCAGTAAGCTCGTTCCATTGCAGGCTTTTAAGAACACCAGAACTCGGAGCTTCCGGATGTTAGAGCAATCAAATGCAAATGTATTTGGTTAGGGGTGTACTTAGCCGGAAGGGGGTGACTTTACTCAACATAAGGCATAACTTCCATAATGGTAACAACCCTGAATTCGAAAAAAAAAACAGCTGTCCACAAAAATAAGTCAATCGGATGTCGACAAAATGTACGAAGCAGCTGATTTTTTGTCTCGAATTGAAAGTTGGTAAGTACAAAACGTTATTCTTTAGAATTTCTTTGTGTAGTAAAAGTTATTCTTTAGAATGAGTATGATTACCCCTTTTTGACTTAGTACACCCCTAACTGATAACCCTGTATAATTGCAAAAATCATTGTGTTTACTGTGCTTAGGAAACTTACAATTGTATTTTATCCATATTAGGAATAGTAAGTAATTGAGTTTACCATCTTATTTTCACAAAACTTTACTTAATGTCGAGCAAATATATTGGATTACGCGAAGTTAACAATAGATACGGACGAACAACGCATGTACCAAGTATCTCCTTTACAAATCGACGTAGATATCGCTCAATGTATGAGGGTCGCCCGCTCGCCCGCTCGCCCGCTCGCCCGCTCGCCCGCTCGCCCGCTCGCCCGCTCGGCCGAAGACTATTCTAGAATGGCGAATGCTTTCCGATCCTTAGATATTCAAATTTTCATAATACAAAGAACCTTTATTCGGGTTCGGAACACAAGTAATGTCAATTTTAGGCCTAAATAGCTTTTTGGGAGAGTAGAGAAATAATTTGAGACTTCACTTGTTGATGTTTTGTTAATGGTCGCGGTTTTAACTTGCTTGATTTTAAGAACTTCTTATATTTTTTGTTACTTGCCTAAATAAAACTTTAACTTTTCATTAAAAATGTATTGTTAGCTAAATATGTTTTCCCTAACAATTCATTTTCATATTTTAGCCGAAATCAGATGAATTCGTGAAAGATTCAACTGAGCTCTACGGGCAATCACATCAAATCACATGTCATGTAAATTGTACTACATAAACTTACTGTTCAAATTAACTAACCTATCGTTAACGAAATAGATAGTTATTTTGCGGATAGTTTGTTTTATAGTTTTCGAGGCGAGGAGACCGAAGACTCACTTCATGGGTTATTATTTGTAAGAATTACATAAATATTTATATAAAGCTAACTATTCCAGTTTTGAATAGAACAATTAACGCCACGTTCCAATTAGTTACGTGTAGAACACAATAATTAGCATTATCTAAATTATTCAAACATAGATTGTATTTTTCTTTCAAATTATTACTTCTTCGAGGACGCATCGTAACTAAAATTGTAAGCGTAGGTATCTAAATCCAGCTTCTGGGTCACATAAAGTGTAGTAAAACATAAAAAAATCGACTACAAACTTGTTAATGGTTGTCGAATATCATTACAAATGAGCAAGTCAGATAATGAAGGTGGCACAGAAAGAATAAAAGAAAATGATAACAAAGGAAAGCACCTAATAAAGATCGAGCATTGGTATGATAAATAACTCGGTCAATGGTACGGAAGAACTCATGACTGAGGAAGTCAGTGAGCATTCTTTTAAATCACGATTACACGGCTAGGATTGCTTGTGAGATTATAATGTAGCAGGTTAGCGCATTTTATAAATAGATTTTAGGTATTCTCAAATAATGTTTCAAAAATTTGCATAAAAGACGTTGTAATTACTAACTAGGAAGATTACGGTCAAGTGGCTAGTTGTATTGAATTATGCAATTGGCATAGTGCAAGTTGGACTCGCGCACTAAGGGTTTCGTACAACATTACTTTAAATTTCTAGGTGTTGTTTTTAATATCGAGCAAGAAAAATGTTTATTGTGGGAACCCATGGGAACATGGATTCCCACACAATAAACATTGCCGTTTTTTTCCCGGAATATTTATTTTCTAAGGAAACTAAATATTCTGTGAATTTTTCAAGCATTTCTCTATTTAATTACGAGGAAAAAATAATATTTATATATACGGTTTCTAGTATTTGCTGTTATAGTGGCAACAAAAATACATCATCTGTGAATATTTCAGCTCTCTAGCTGCGGACAGCGAAGTCTTAGTAATACGATCACAGTGTTACCTTTTTTTTGCGGAACCCTAGAAACGGAATAAAGTTTAGAAAACTACCACATTATGTAGTATTTTTTTATTTTTTATACGCTGTGTCACCCGGGCCATTGTTACGAATCTATTGACACCTCATTCGTTCAAATCAGCTAAGCAGTTTAAGCGCTACTTTGTATGACATATTTAGATTTCCAAAGTCAATACCCATCGTTTAGGCTTCTCCGTAGTCGGATAAAACGTTATCACAACCAGAAAAAATAGTATTACTAGAGTTCATAATTTTAATTTAAAATATGAGCATTTTTATCTTAAAAAAAATAGTTCTTGAAAAAGTAGGCGCCCAAAAATCCTCAGCGAACAGTCAAAAGCAAAACGAAATAATTAAGTTAAAAATATACAACAACAATTTCAGCTACTTTATTTTCTCTAAACATCGCTCTAGAATAAAAATATTTATATGGTTTTATTGATATTTGATACAACAACCATCAATTGTTTATTAGACACTAACGACTTCCGTTCTCGACTGATAAGGACTTAATGACATCCAATATAATATGCTCATATTTTGTTTCCATTATTGAAAAAGTTAACGAGAAATACATTAAAAAAGTGTGGCATTCGGGGACTTCCACGGTAAAGCTATTGCATAAGCATACGTCTAGTCGCACGCACACAAACACTGTGCCTAAGTCTGCCGATAGAAATAACGCCGCACCGCTCGCTGTGCCGGTCGGAGTGGGAGGTGTTAGGTTTATTTTCGTTACGGAATTTCTTGATTAGGTCGCCGCACACAAAGCCCGCGATAAAAGCTATAATTTATCAGAAAAAAACAGTTAAGTAATTTAAGTCCTACTCTAATCTACTGGACAGAGTTTCGTAATATTTATAAGAGAAAAATTAGAAAACAAACAATCTCAAACAAAAAAAAACTTTCTTTATGTACCAGTTTTAAAAAAATAGAGGAAAATTAAACATTTAAACTAATTACTTAATGGAAAATAATATAAAATTAAATAGGTATATACATTTTCAAAAAGTTGAAAACATAAAATTTCGTTGAATTGAAAACCTTACACTAGTTTTCGAGGATATATTACGTTTAGCTAAAATAAAAGTCACCAATGTGTCGGAAGCTCTATTGTGTATAACTAAAAATATTTAAAATTTCTTTTAACTCGAATTTGTCCTGGTATTGTACTAAAAATGCAATAAAATCAGTCCGTAATCACTTCCGAAATATTTTCGTTACCTTTTGTCACAATATCACAGTATGATCACACCCTTTTTATTTTATCACAGTCATAAAACATTTTGAGATAAAATCTTAATTAAAACCTGTGAGTAAAAAGATGGAGTAAGGTACAAAAACGATGTTAATTTTTGACCATTCTGTAACTCGCAATCTAGATATAACGCGAGTAAACAATAAACATACTTACTTCTAAGTTATTATCACAGAGTGTATTATAACTTAATTTCATTTTATTTGATTTTTAAAAGTGGTAATGCGGCTAGCAAGATGGGCACGCTGCCTTCTGGTCGTGGGTTGGAGCATTTGGATCATCTGTAGATTAAATTGTCTATAGGTAATCTTTCTGCTATATTTTTAATGTTGTTGTTATTAGTCATTTTGTTTTTAGTAATAAAGGATTATTTTTTTAAAGATATTTTAGAGATACATTTTAACAAACACTTTTTGACGTCGATAAACTCCAGTTGATTATTTCTAATAATCTGACGTGTCACTTTTCAACTACTTTATTTATTCATCTACGAGTACGTAGTTATATAAGGGAATTAATGTGGTTTTTAAATTGTTCCTACTCTACCTAGGGAAAAGGCAGGTAATTTTCACTGTAAATTGCGTACAATCCCCTCTATTATAAATGAGTTGGAGTGGCAGGACATTGTTAAAGCTCTTCTAGCGAGGTACTCTCGCTCAGGTTGACAAATCTGTGGCCAAACACCTCATGGTGTACTCGGGCAACCTTCCTTGAAAGCCAGTGTATTCCAGACTAGGCAAGTTCCATCTAAGACTACAATATCGTAGTCGTGCGAGAAAATGCCTAGCTGTCATAAATAAAAAAAAATCTAACCTTCTTTTTAAATCATTAACATTTAACAAAATTAAAATATGCTCATCTTAATGAAGTAAATTATGTAATATTTAAAGGTCTGACCAATAACCTTTTGGATCGATATCGTGGCTGTCCCTCTAATGGGAGAGCGTTTAACTAAATGAGGTCAAAGCCATTCTGGTTCGGGAGACAACAAATAAAACGGGAACTGATCCCCACTGAAGGCTTATTGACTTCATTATCCGCCCGACTAAAGATAATAAATACAGAGGGGAATTGTTTAATTGTAAATAAAATGCTTGCAAGGAATATTATAACGAATTAATTTGTTCCATGTTGAACATGAAAAGAAATATTTTGTCGCTAGCTGCGCCCACGTTAATACAGGATAAAAAGTAGCCTACGTGTTAATTCAACGTCTAAGCTATCTCCGTACATGTACATAATTTCATCCCAATCGTTTTATAAGTTTGTCGTAGAAGAGTAAACATACATCCAAACATACTTTCACGTTTATAATATTGGTAGGATTGAGTTATGCTTTTCATGTAGTACCTAATGTTAGCGTTTGTATAAGTGAAGTAATCGCCCCGGCCGCTCGAAGGCTTGTATTGTTTTATAATTTTATAATTTTACTCTTTATCCAACATAGACTTGTCATAATCATTATACAACAAAAAGTCTTTACATATTTCAGCGTGGGTGTAAAAAGTAGAAAGTGAGTATCAAATAACATTATATGTAAAAGGCGAGTATATTTAAAACCTATAAAAGCAAACTGCTCACGAATCGCAATAACCTTTAAAGATGCCAGATTAAAAAAGTTTATGGAATTCTTTTAAATTCAATTAATTCAAGAGGCTTTCTTTTTTAATATATGGAAATAAACTATTGAAAAAGAGATTTAACTCATCCTGGTATTAGTCATTTTTCAAAATTTAAAATTTGTGATATTCGTTGTCTTCATTATAAAAATCACAACATTCACGAAGAAAATCTAGATTTCGATTCAAGTTAAATAAACTAACAAACAGGATGCAGCTATAAACTTTTAAGGGAAGTCAAATGGCTATATTTCCGTTGGTCGAGAAACACAGTTCTCTCCCACTTCTTTCCGAGCAATTATTCAGCAATTTAAAGTCTTACGTCGTGCCCGAGCAGCGCCCCCTGTCGTACTCCACGTAAACTGTGAGACGCGGGACCGCCGGACCTTTGTCGGGATTTTCTACTACCCTACGGTTTTGTCACGAATTTATTTCGTTTTAACTGTTAGACTACCAAACTGAGTGATGATGTGAACTCATTTCAGCTTCTTTGGAAGACTGAGAATTACTTTAAATGTGGGTGGAAGACTTTTTGAATGCATAAAACATCCTATGGCTATAATTATAGCTGGTTATTACACAATTAATGTTATTTATTCATTCATCCATTAGTGTTATAAATCGGGGGCAGATAACAGAACTCTCGCCTGATTCAGGAGTGCTTTCGAGCGGAACATAACTATAATTACGCAAAGTTTGTTTGAAGATCCTAAAATATGACATTGAAAATCGATTGTAGATCTATACAAAAACATCGCATCGAAAAGTTTGAGATTTTGTACAGTGCTTTGCGTAATTCGTGGAAAGTTTTCCAATTCGTTCAAAAACGCTATGTGAAGCAGGCTACTGATAATCTCCTCTAAAAAGTTCCTGGGTTTGATTTCACGGCCGAGGTATGTATTTTTAATATAGATTTTGATGGTTGGAAAGCTGTGATTGCAATTCTGTTCTGCAGCACATATTTGATAGCTTGCTGGCTTGTTACTCAGACAGCAGGATGGCTGTACCCTCATCGATGTAAAACAGCAGCGGCCGAGGGTCGGCACTCGCCCGTGGATTTGCTCGCATTCATCCCAAATTTATCTTCCGTCCTCCTTGACTAGACGGAGGTGGTTTACCGGCTTCCAAATGGCGTTATACTTGATCTTGTTGCCCGGGATTGGGTAAGCTGGTTGTGAAATATACGAGTAAAGTGCTTACTAGCGGACGGTGGGTTCTTAAGTGAAAATTGTGTGAAAGTAATGTTTTTGATGCAAAGCGATCTAGGCTATAGATGCTTATTGTTATTTACTGAATCTATAACTTTTAACATAAGTTTTATACGTTATCGGCATTTTTAAAAAACGTCACGTCATTTATTGAAAAACAAATCCTGAACAATAAATAGCCTAAGGCTGCCATTTTTATGGTTGACCTGTATTCATTGCTGATCATAAGGATCCCCCGATTCCCTTCACTTCAGCCTATTACAAGCCAGTTCTTTCCGCTCACCATAATAATGTATAATCCAAAACCCCGCACTCAAACTTATTAATAATCAGGTTCCATTCAGAAAACAAACACCTGCCCGCTATTTATTGGTCCAATAAATTATTAGAAGCAATCTGTAAGCGGTGCGAGCGGCGCGGGCGGCGCGGGCGGCGCGTCACGTGCCCCCCCGAGGCGCAAACAAGCACTTACTAAAGATTCTCCAAGTCGTGCCCGCGTTAATGATACGCTACGAACGAACATAAAACTAAGTAAATCGCGGGGAACGATCGCCAGATACGCGATACGCGATACGCGCGCGGAGATACGCGCGACGTGACTCGACTTGATACGCGCGAGGATTAAAAACGAAATATCGGGACATCTCCGCCGCGTCTCGCCGGTAGGGTTGTAACGTTGACGAGATATAGTTTTGTGATGTTATAGTGTCAAACATTTACGTAGACTATTGTTCTTTAAACAACACCGGACCTATAACTTTTTTGCAACCTTATCATCACGATCATGTTTTGATCGATTTCGTACACATTTAAAAAGTTATTCACTGACTTTTTAAATGTGTACGAACCCGACATCGAAAAAACCCAACTGCTAAATCTATACACCTGTGTATCGTTCTTATTTTTTTTTTATATTGATGTACCCAGTATCACTCACTACTAAGTCGAATCTATTGACACCACTTCCATAAAACTACGACAAGTAAAAAATATCAAAATTTGCCTGTAAATAATACTCTTATCCATATAAATTTTCATCCGTTTTGAGACAAATATCTCACAACAGAAAAAAATCCCGACAATTACTAAAAAAAACGTGTTTGTACATAGATCTACCTACAGTATGATAATGCACTAGCAGACATTGTTGTTATTTTTTTTTGAAGAAGGCTATTGGCAATATAACTATAATGAATTTTAAGAGATGGCCTGCTATGGAACTCTTAAAACATGTAATCTTTCTACAGTTCTAAAGCTGTAATGTTATGACAACCCTAGTAAGTAACTAAACTGCTCAATATCGAACAGCCATTCTAAAGCGATTGTCCTCGCAATAGATACGATGGCGTACAATTCAGTTTGTTTTTCATTTAACTTGTACTAGGGTACAATTAATTCATCAAAGACTGCTCAAATTGCGAGGCAATTAGACTAATTAAAACAAGCGACGCAATTTAAAAAATAACTTATTTATCATAGCTAATGGATACAACATTTTCATTTTAATTTATCATGTTTTTCTCGTTAAATTGCTTTAATTTTTGCGAGGGGTTTATTTTTCAATGTTCTGAATTGTTCGGTGATAACCTAACGTTTTTATTACGTACTTTTAATTTTGCTGGAATACGTTTGTGGACTTAGTATTTTTTTAACTAAGTAATTTTTCCGTTAGTTGTTCATTTATAATATATACAAGGTTATCGGTTAAGGGTGTGCTAGACCGAAAGAGGTTCACTATACTCATCATTACGAACAACAATTGTGGGCCCAACCTTGAATTCGAGACAAACAAAGTTGTTCTGTACACAAAGCTCATCAGTCACCGACAAAAAGTATAAAACAGCTGAATTTTTTTCTCGAATTCAGAGTTAGTACTATTGCAAAAAATGTTATAAATAAAAATTGTAGTATGAGAATAATAACCTCTTTTCGGATCAGTAGGTACATCTCCAATCGATAACCCTGTATAAATTATTTGCGAAAAAGTAAATAAAAGAAAAAATACAACATAACATTATCAATTCAAACCAAGATCCAAAAAACTACAAACATAACTTAGACAGTCACAAAAAACAAAAAACATGAAACAAATTTTTCCAAATAAAAACTCACAAATCAGATAATCCAAATTGGTTTTAGACTCGATTTTGACGTGTATTTTACTTTATCGCGGAGGCAGATAAATTGGCCGAGATACCGACCGCGGGAAACGTACCACAGTGTATATGTAATACTCACTACCTCGAAAGTATCGGGAAATTTGCAACTAGATATTATGGGAGATAAGTTGTGAACGAGATGGGAGATATATTAACTACAGGGTAGAGGGAGAAGGCAAGAATGGCAGGGTCCAGGCAAGTGGTGGAATGATAAAGTTAATTTTGGTGTGCTTATCAAGCGGATTATGTAATAAATTGATTGTTATCCCGACCATATTATGAACCACCAGACAAAATTATTTATACTTAGAAATAGTAGCATTGTCGCAAATTTTTGCGAATATTTAATAGAAAAACTACGAGTATTTGAAAAGTCAATCTTCTCGTCGAATAGGTAAAATATCCCAAAAACAAATTATCCCATTATTCGTTTCGGCTCACGGAGACCTTTTTACCGGGTCAGTGGATCCGCGGGTCGCGCCACGTCTTCGACTTGCCCGTTCGGACCCGTCGCAACTATTGAATTATATTCCAAGAAAAACATACTCAGGGAAACAGTTGTAGGAAATTTATCTCTTAACTTGTTTAGTATGGCTGAGATTGAGAGTGGGTCAGTCGGCTTTGTTTGTTGACTTCATGATAAAGTCAATACTAAAGAACAACCAGTGGTAGTGTTTACAATTTTACTCTATTAAGTATCAATAATCAGTTGTACGATATTTTGGGACATTTTGGGCTAAAGTCAATGGTGTCAGAGTGCTTGTGTTTTATAATGAAAGATATTTCTTATAAACTAACTCTCAAATGACAATTGACAACATTTCAAATCATCATTATGTCCAACCCAGTGGTTCTTTAGACTCACTTAACATGACATCAACAACAGACTAAGTTACAAGCCACCATGCAACTTACAAGACGAACAATCCCTTTCATGTTCCAGTCATCCCAAGTCCATCTCATATGCATTCGTAACTAAAGCGAAACTTTCGCAACCTTCCACTGAAACGGCATCATCTCAAGGTCTGGGAGTAAAACCTACGCCGTATAAAAGTCTCGGGCAATATTAAAAGTCGCGAGTTAGCGCGAACAAGTGGCAAAAAGAAAGGGTAAAGTTCATACCTACCTGCCCTGGTCCCGGGATAAAATATTCACCGGGAACATATTACAGGAACGGCGCTCCGAGATCTTCACTGTGAAATTAAACAAGTTATGAATGGGAAAGTTTCGAGAGCAGGATTTAATAGTCGCGGATAGGTAATAACGCGGTCGCCCTGAGACCCGGGATTAATATAATGAAAGCGCGACTCGAGAACTAACTCGGCAGTAATCTCCCGCAGTGTCTCCTCCGTATCTATCCTTCATCCGATTATGTTCTTACCTAAACTCTTATTTATTTTCAATTTCGCAAATTGATAAGTCATCAAAGTTTCGGGTATAATCTACAAATTGAGTTACGGTAAAGTTTACCGCGAGCCAATATTTCATGTAAACAGACTTGGGAGGGGAAAAAATGCAGATCTTAGAGATAAAATCAAAAAGTTAACAATGCCCTCGGAGTGCGGATTTGTTTTATCGCTGGAAAAAGGCGAGCTTTCGATATTCCCTAATGAATTGACCTCGAGTCAATCGCTCGTGTAACGGCATTGTTCCGAGTTCAGCAGGTTTGCTTATCGTCGATGGTGGCGCCACTTTCTATACTCCTCTCTACCTTCCCCGGAATCTTGTCCGCTCGCAATCAATGCTCTAACTGATTTCAGACAATTCCTTTATCATAATTTAATCACTCAACCTTTTTATATATTATTCTATCTAGAGTTATTTGAACGCTGTCAAGTATATATAATCAACCGAAATACCTCGTTGCAGAATCAAACTATTTATTTGGTTAAAAATGTAATTGCAGTTATTTTTACAATCACTAAAATTTCGTTGTGGTGCAATTTCACTTACTTTGTGAATTCAGCGAATTTAAATATTTGTACATCGGGATTGAAATTGTTTCATATGCATTTCAATGTTATTCAACGTTTTTAGCTTTTTGATAATATTACATGGTTAAAATTTTGAAACACTACCTATGCTACTCGTATATATGCAAACATGACTATGTATAACGACTATGAAAACTCCCCCTTTTTCGCAAGTTGAAAAACAAGTGTATTTGTTATCTGTGACAAATCTATCACTTCAAAAGCACGTATTTTTTCAAAGACATCGTCCCTACGTGACGGCGTCGTATCGCGTGTCACCATCCATATCTCGCATCAAACGACACACTCGTTTCCATGTCGCCGACTGTTCCGATTCTCTTGAAACCCATATCGTACGAAACTTTACCCGTCCGTATCATATTCATAACTTAGTTCGCGGAATCCCTACTATAATGTAGCAAGCAACAAGCTTCTTTTCGTGTCAAAAATCCTTGTTATTCCCAAAGTTTCGCGGATAAATCTACGATCTAAGTTTGAGCCGAGCCTGCAGCGCGGTCATCTTTCGATACGGAATCGATTTAAGGAACGAGTTCATTCGAATTATTTCGATTAAAGTTAAGCAGATGTAGCGATGGAATTTGAACGATCGCAGTCTTTCCACTTTCATAAATCAGAAGCCGGAAGCGTCCTCGTGAAATTAAATCGACGGAGAATTTATTTCATTATTTTAGCGCTTTGTTTTACTTTCTTTTCGTAAAATTTTTAGAGCTGTGAGTAAGAAAGTTGAATTTTAAAAAATATTGTCGTATGATCAGCTCAGCAAGTGAGTAAAAACTAGAAGTTACTTACCTATTACAAAAAAAAATTGACTCTTCACTCAATTTTTTTATTTCTATTCAGATCATATAGTTTATTTTTTATTTGGATTATCTGTAGATCATAAAAGGTCTATTTGTAATCTTTCTGCTTAATTTTTTGCTTTTGCTTGTTGTAGTAATGACCCTAATTTTGTTTTTGGTAATAAATTAATATTTCAAAACAAAATGAAAAACAAATGTCGTGGTAGATACGTTAGAGAAAAAACAACATTATATTCTGTCTATTCAATTCCACTTCGTTGTGAGTTTCTACCAAAAAATCACTGTTACAATTGCATTAAAATCAAAATTGGTACAATATTTGTGTTTCATTTCCACAAGGCGCGAGTACCTACTTATAATTAAATTGTACTCCCGCTTATTTCCACAAAACATTCCAATCTGTCAATTCTCTCATAACTCGATTATGTTCTGAATTCTTCCATCCCCGCCCCGCTCGTGCCGCCCCGCTCCCGCCTCGCTCCTTCCCCGCTCCCTTACCCATAATGCTTGTTTACCGTGTTACGCCCGGCTCCGTGATTTCCGGGATCCCGGATTGACGGAGATGATTTTTAATATCTGTCTCAGTCAGTTTTTTGGGGAAAATCCTTATGATTTATCATCTAGAAGCGTGCGGGTCGCGCGTCATTCGACCTTTGCCGTTTGATTGATGCGGAACAATCGTATTATGTCTGTCTAGTTGGATCGAAGCAAACCAAATGTGATATTCATTCGAGTTGAACATAAGTGGGTAGTAAAATTGAAACTAAGTAATTGACATTCTATGCTAGCTCTACCGTGACGATCTATCAGATAGATAAGATTTATTGAACGAATTCTAGTAACTTAAATTCAGAGATTAGGGTCAAACTGACGATATATAAATTAGTTCAATATTTGGCTGATTAAGAGTAAACTTGTGAGTAAGCAACTCACCACGACATAGTAACATTTTTAGTAGTGAATCTAAAGTTAAAGCATTATTACTTTATAACGTGTTAAAGTATCTATTTACTTCAGAAACAAACAGCAAGAAAGTTTCACGCTCTAGTCTATTCAATGCCAACACATGAATATGCAGTACTTCGCTTGGAATCGTAAAGAAGCAAGCATTAATTATTTGACCTGAGCTCGTTCATATATACGAGTAAAGCTATCCATATTCCCTGAGGTACCCCTCTGTCCGTCCAAATCGTTCCGCCAGACATTTCGTCCCGCGACATCGTTTGTTCTAACTCGTCTTTTTTTCGGAATAAATTTGTTTGGATATTTGGCAAAAAGCGGGATAAGTGCCCGCTATTTACATTCTAAACGTGCGAGGGAGGATATGACGTCATATTTATGACGTCGAGTGCTATAAATATGGTGATGGTGATCGAAAAACGCATTACGGAGGTGCTCGGTGTGTTTGTATTGTACATTGTTGTAACGGTGAAAGGAACATCGTTTAGAACTATGGAAGGCTTGGATAGTTGATATTTTAGGGAAAATTGAGAGCTACTTACTGTAAATTATGTCAATTTCCCTAACAACGTAGGAACTTAGGATATGAAGGAAAAATAAAGGCTTGAAGAGATTTTATTGCTCTATACTACTGTTACACATAGGTGTTGTGAAATGTTTGTGATGTGAAAAATCTAGTTAAAATCTAAATTTCATTATCTTTTTAATATTGTACTAGCGGTCCATCCCAGCTCCGCACGGGTGGAAGATTTTTGTATTAACATGTTTTATAATATTGTAGAACATTTTTTGTGGTATCATCAATACGTACACTCCGCAGCGCAAGCGATGGAAAAAAATATGGGTATTTTTTACATTTTGGATTGGTTTTAGTAGGAGTTTCTGAGGATTAAATTTTTTTTCTCGTAATAAATATATTTTATGTTACTCAATGATAATGTAGCTTTCTAACGGCAAAATGCTATTTTGAAATCGGTGCATTAGTTTTTAAGTTTATTCGTTACATACATAAATATAAATCACTTCTCTTTATAATATTGGTGTAGAAGTGCATATTTGTTAACATTTATTAGGTACTATTGAGTTTTATAATGCCAAGTGCCGTTTGACAAACCAAATTTTGTATTGATCAAGATTAGAATCAGAATAAACATAGCTATTTGGATAAGGTGAAGTCATTCAAGCTCGCCGACAAAGTAAACCACGCAATATACCCAACATTGATTGACTTTGACAACATTTTCACAAAGTCAAGTGAATAAACCATACCTATATTCTTGATCAAGATAATGTGGTATCACAAACACACGCAGCGGCTATCCAATCTAAACAATATAGTTAAACTATTATAACTCAATACTGGCTTCAGGGGCTTTTAGAAATAGCTGTGACGTAAGAGTCCGCAGAAAGTTTCGCAGCCATAGAGTAAATGTCTAAAATCCAGCTGAAATAAGCCGAGGATCTACGTGACGTAGCACAGACGTGCCTGACAAATAAACAAATTAAATGTAGGTATTCGTTTAGATGTGGATGCAATGGTTGCTCAATGAGGACTGCGAACGACATGTCTTGTAAGAAAACTCTAGAAAATTCAGAGTATAATATTAGTGATTTATTTTGTGTGTCTACTCATTATCTATACCTGAAATCTTGTCACACCTTTTTTGATTCCTTTCGTTTGATAATGTTTTAAGCATATAAGAATGCAAACAAAAATAATAATCTTTTCGGGTGACGCGCACAACGTAACGAATACCTTCAAACTACAGTTCAATTGTGTTACTGCATTTTCATAGATATTTACCGGCTGCGAATAGTTTTATTTTCTATAACTTGTAAAGTAAATTTACTAGTACATATTAAAATCCATTGAAGCAAATTTAGAGGCGCTTTTCTTCCGAGTCTGCGTATTTCGGTCAAATTATATCAGCTGAATTTTGTCACAAAGCAAGTTATATATTCTAGCAAAAACAAAACCAGCAACCCGATAGTAAAATAACTAAAAAGATGTCCATTGTCCGTACAATCGCAGCTCTAAAGGGATAAAACTTTTATACGTACCTGCATAAAACCCAGATGGAATATTCAACAGGGCGCCGCGTAATCCCCCCGACTGAAATTAAAGAAGTTATGAAATGGGAACTTTTTAAAATAACGCGCGGTCCCCGCCTTAATTCTTAGGTACTTTCCAACAGTTTAATTAAGAATATTGCGAGTAAAGCGAGGGGTGCAGGTTGGACGCCGGCACCGCAAGGATACCGGTAAAATAAAAAACCGGTAAAGGCGGAGAAATTGCCGTTTCTGAAGGACAATTGCTGATAAGCCTTTTGAGAGCCGCGATGGACCTCTACTTGCGAGTTTTTTCCCTTAATGAGGACAAGGACGTTTTACAAATATATTTTCATGAAAACGCAATTTTGGGTGCTTTGTTGTTGAATGTGGCAGATGACATTTAAAAAGAAAACTAAAAAATTCTATTTGTACTAAACTAATGTACTTAGGTACATTAGTTTAGTACAAATAGAATTTTTTAGTTCATTAGAAAAATTGAAGTAAATGCTGAATAGATGAATAAAAAATGTATTCCGATGCCTACTTTCTACTAGAAACCTATTTAAATATGTTTTGAATGGAGAATATATATATAGGTAGAAGGCATTTATATATAGGACCATACAAATATGATCTAAAGATAACAAACAGATAAAATAAATCAACGCGTTGCCCTACATCGCACCGCATTATTTTTACATCCTGCAAATTATGCAAAACAAAATGGCGGAGAGGAAAAAGTTTAAAACTTCCCGTGCCCGTAATAAAATTGCAATTTTTGTCCAACAAAAAGCCTATCAATTTTTATCACCGCATAAAGTAACGCAAAAATCCATCTATTTATTACCCGCTGACAGGACAACAAATAAAAACTTTTAACGATGTGCCAAACAATAAACTCTAGGCAAATTCAATTGACAAATCGAATTGGAACGAGTTGATTGCCCACCTCCGCTCCACCTGCGTACATACACCACTGTATCTCTATGTACGTACAGAAGACAGCACACGATTTTTTATCAAGTTCAGAGACGACTTTATTCCGAGTTAAACGCATAGAATGCGAGCTGTGTTCCCCAGTGTTACCTGGGATCTCAAATTTTGTCAAGTAATAAATATAGCAGTTACTCAGTGATAATGTAGCTATCTAACGGCTAAAGAATTTTTGTAATTCGGTCCAGTTTTTTTAAGTTTATTCGTCATATACAAAAATCTAATTTTTTTTCTTTATAATATTATTGTATGTAGAAGTGTAGTAAATCTACACTTCACATCTATATTGAGTAGAAATGTCCAAACCAAAATAAGTACATTTGTTTTGGGGTGAGATATATTAATTTAGTTATTTTCTTAATATCCAACTACATAAGAAAAAATATCCAAAAAGTCTGTCAAACTAAATAGTACTCATATTTCCTACTCGCGCAAATTTCCCTGTGACTGGCAATTATTAAAACTTAGGCGCTCCCACGCTACGATCGGAGTCACCCGCACCTGCCGGCTGAGCTCACTCCGCGACCAATATTACTTAAGAACCCACCACGGACTTATTTGACTTTCAAAAACCGCCATTCGTCAACCATTCGACAGTTTAGAAACTAAAAATATTTCTAAGTCCGAAAAACAGTAGAAACACATAAACAAAGAGCCCAAGGTATAAATAGATATAATACTTACTACCATGGCTACGGGGTAGAATGAATTAAAAAGACCGTTATTTTGACCCATCCGTTGAGTCCTGATAAATAGCTTTTTTAAATGCAGTAACTTTCATAGGTAGGCGCCTCTACTTGAAAGTCGAATATTCGCCTACTGAAGAATACGGTTTTGGTTTCCCCTTGCCTGTCGTAAGAGTCGCATTAAATCGGGCGTGGGGCCTGTAGGAGTTCAGGAGAACCTGATCATCTATATTTATTATCCTAGACAACAATATGATATGGTTCACTTGTAGATAAACGGTATACCAGAACGTGTAGAAAAGTGTTAAGAGAAGAGCCACCAAAGGCTGCCCAGGAGGTTTAAGTAAGCCACAATTTGTATCCCAAAATGGCGAAGTACCTTGAAAAGAAGTGCAAAACGCCTAAAGAATAACAATAATAGACTACGTGAGATACCCTCGTATTGCCTAGGAGTTCTGACTCATGGGTTCGTACTCTACCTACAGAAATAACTTTAATGTTACCTAAGTTTATGTAAAATAGGTTCCTAAATTTATTCTATGAACCAGGTAACTGTATGCCTGAACTAACATTCATCAAAAACTTTGAAACAAGAACGAATATCTCGACAGAAGTTTGAAAAAGAATAACTCCGACGTTAACCCGTAGAATCGTCGGGTTGCTAAGCTAACTGCCGGCTAGCGGCTCCAAGCCGCTACAATTCGCACAATCGCTACCCCGAAGAGCGATAGTTAAGAACTAGTCGGAGCGAAGAAAGCTTATTGTAATGGATCGGTCGGCGCCACGGAGGCACGCGAGCTGTTCATCAGACCTGCGAGGAGTGAAGCAGCTGCGCAAGTTAAAGGGTTAACATTTTAACTATGCTGGGTGGGCTATGTTAGTTTTGGAAAACAGAAGTAGGGGTCAACCCTCTCAGCTTAATATCGAGCTTGAGCCAGTAAATCTAAATGAGAATGTAGACATTTCTTGACTACGTAGATCAAGTGCGAGTTGGACTCGTGCACCGTGGATTCTGTATTCCGTAGTTCAATTCAGTGCGGTGAAAGACTTGACTGGGTTGAACGTAAGGGTGCCATTAGAAATCTAGCATGTTTTTTGTAAATTGTATTATAAGTTAGTTATTAATACAGAGTTGTCTTATCTTATCTTAACGTAGTTTAAATTGGTCCGGATAAAAAACATAAACTTAGTGAGCGAAGAACATAGCAAGCGGCATTCATGGTAACTAGTAGCTTCACAAAGTAATTTACTTTCAGATTAGTAGAAGTTTTTAATATTACGATACGACTGGGTGGAGTTTATTCTCTGTTTTGTATCAAACCACAACTATCCCCTTCCCCCTTCGACCTTCAATGCTCACCTATTTTAGTCGTTTAGGGGCCCAATTTGACCGTGAAAATCTGACCAAGTTTATAGAAATAAATGATTTGGGGGTAATTAACCACCTTGCGGTAAACTTGGCACTAACCTTGAGATTGTTTTGGTTTTCCTTTGATACCAACTAAACTTTTACTTTTCTTTGACAACCTTTAATGTACATACGTATATTATTTTCTAATCTTGATGTAAATATGTTTGATTATTAAGCACAAGCATCAGTGGAATTATTTATCAACTGAAGAATCAAATTGAACATAAGTAGGAACTATTATATTAGATTCAGTAAACTGCAGAAAACATATGTTCTAGTATAAAAATCAGCCAAGTGCGATTTGGACTCGCGGACTAATGGTTCTGTACCGTTATCTGCACAATATTAGTTAAAGTGTTAATTTTATTTCAATTAAATTTTCCTTATTAATATCGAGCAAAAGGCGACAAAAAACAGGTACGTTTTATGGAAGCTCCCTTAAATATTTATTTTTTGTTTATGTTTTTAATAAATTATTTTTATAGTGAATAAACACGTGTGTTGTATGGGAGACACGCTTCATTTATTTATATTATTTTTTTTGGTATTTTTTATTATAGCGGCAACAAAAATACATCATCTGTAAAGATTTTAAGTGCTTAGCTATCACGGTTTATGAGATACAGCCTGGTGACAGATGGTCAGCGAAGTCTTAGTAATAGGGTCCCGTTTCTACCCTGTTTAATTACGGAACCCTAAAACAGGCTACAAACACCACAAGTCACTTTTTGCTTTACTGCTTATTATGCTGGCATTGGCTGCTTGTTAATATTAGTTACTTTTTTTATTCAATCGTTCTTACATACGGCCAACTTTTACCGCTTCTCCCACTGCAGCATTCATTAAAGCGTACTTTAGAAAGTAATTGTCGCCAATCACCCACTTGTGTGGAGTGCTTGCTAACATGGTGATAACTTGACAGTTCCTCGAAGCTGTCACCTTAATTATTCCACAGGGGCGGTGCAAGGGACAGCGGAACGGACAGCTGACAGGCGCTAGTCAACGGGTCATTTGTGATAGTTTACTGCACTTGCACTTTAATATTTTAGGGGCTCTTAAGTAGTTGGGCTGCTATTTTATATTAATGAATGAACGACTGTTAAATGGTAAAATAAGGTGTATCAGCTATAAATATATGTGCTTTTAAATTTTTACTGTTTATTGTGATAAATTAGTCTTTATTTCTAAATACAAAAATGTACGTCACAAATAAATTAGCTGTAATCAAATAACCCACCTCTGGCCTCTGGCCGTTCCTGGTGCAAACATTTGTGAATCTCAATTTTAAATTGTTTGTGTTTTTAGTTTAGTTTTTTGCTTAGACCATCAATTCTCCTGATAGCAAGCATCAAACTGTTTGACGAATCCCACATATTTTTTTAAACTGTAGCTATAAACGATTCGGATGGACTTTATAATGTTTTAATAATAATGAATCAATGTATGCCAGTAAACTAGGTTCATTCAGTAAATACCTTAAAGACTAACGTACATATTAACACATATAAAAATAACACGTAAAACATATGTTAAGGTTGGGAATTTAATTTCCGAGATGCTTCCCAATAACGTTAATGCGTTAATGAGTGAAAAACCGTTGTTTTTGTCGAGAGTTAAGATGTAATCGACCGACACAAAAATCCTGCTATTTTGCAATGTCACAAAAAACGAAATGTGGCAGACAATGTCAGAAATTCCAACATATTTTTTTTTAAATACAAAAATAGAAGCCTTTACAGCCAGTCGCCAATAGTAAAACTTAGAGAATATGACGTTATTTTGTTACTATAGAGCTCTTAATGAATTAAGCAGACGTAGACGTTGCGACGGGGAGATCCAATCAGTTGCTGAAATCGTTTTGCATACATTAGTTAGTAGGAAAAAGCTTTGTTATATATTTATTAGTTAAAATTCAGAGATCGTCTAATGAAGCATCAATTAAGCCTACTTCAGTTTTGTACTTCAGTACAGAACTTCGTAATAATTTCCACGTGTGATGATACGACTGATGCTTAGTATGTGCACTAAATATTAGGTCCTCATGTATGAAATTGGCGTTTTGTCGTACTGGCCACTTTGATCTCAAATATCTCTTCTTTGGTTAGGGATTCCAATTTCAAATTTATACAGCTATTTATTCATACATTTGTATTTCGATAACCGTAATTCATTTGTTTTGTCCTCGTTTGGTTTTTTCTTTGCGTCACGCAGTTTACAAAATGGAAAACTTGAAATATCGCGTTATTTACGAGTACGAGTTCCACCGTGGTACTATTGCAGCAGAAACGGCTCGAAGGATTAATTATGTGTATAGCGGCGGTGTCGCGAAAGAAATTTGGATAACTTCTTGCAAGGGAAAAAATTCGAATCCGATGGGGCAGTCCAAAGCGCCTTCAAAGATTTCATTGATACTCGTCCTAATGGTTTTTTTTTGTAAAGGGATCAATGAACTACCTGTGAGATGGCAAAAGTGCATAGATAGCAATGGTACATACTTTGATTAAATAAATATATTATTATAAAAAAAAAGACTATGTTCCCTCTCTTACAAAACGCCAATTTCATATGTAATGACCTAATATTAACTAGGAAATGACAGTTGTTTATCTGTTCATCCCGTGTGTCTTTGGTACTAAAATTGACATTATCTTATTAATAATATTAGTTCCATGAACTTATAGCATAGATTTAAATGTACTAGATGCGTACTAACCGCCTCAATGCATAGCTGCTTCACATAAGAGCACGATCGTAACATTAGCTCACTTCAGTTCAGTGCATGGTGTGACTCCGACAAATCGAAAAATATATTTAAAAAAGAGTAAATTCGTAGTAAAAGTATGTGACTCAAGCACGCAAAATATAACAAATCAAGCGATATTACTTTCCACGGGTAAGTTTATTGTTTGTGTGCATATTAAGCTTAATAACGCAAACTTCAGAACCAAAAAAATATTAATGAAATTCAGTATATGGTGCTGCCCTTAAAAACATAAGGATGGGTTCCCACAATAACGGGAAAATATTAATGTATAAAATAAATTACTTAGTTACATGTGTTTTTCTAATAAAATAAAATATGAAGTGATTAGTTATTATATTTGTTTGATTTCGTTTTTTTACGTAGAAAACTTTTGACGCTGAAATACCTTGCAAAAAGTTCTTGGGAATGATGAATGTTTTAAACAAAAATAAGCATAACTTTCTACTAAGTAATTTAGAAAAACCTAATTAAGTTAATTTAATAAGAGAAATTTGGCCTACACCTTCTTTTTTAGGGAGACCCGTGCCCAGCAGACGAATGCATAAATCAGCACGCATAAAATATTTATTTGGTTACAAAATAGCTACAATGTAAAGATTCTGGATATACGGACTCGGATAAAATAATTTGCGTCGACATTAATTGTGCGAACTACCAGATTGTAGAACTTGTTAACATAGGTTCCGTTTCCAGATATGTATAATGTTTGGTCCTTTTTAAGTCGCTAGTAAATTGGTTTCTTTTATGCAAGCGTACAAGCAACAGCTACATCGCAGCGTACTACATCTTAGGCCACTTTGTCACTTTACATCGGGCGAGTTGCATACCATCACAAACATACAAAAAAAAACGTATAAAATGTAGTTTTCTTTTTTAATTTTCTTTAGTTTTTTTTATGGTAGGCATAACCAACCCGCAGCGCATGTTCAGTAGCGCATCACCATAGGGTTTACTATGTGGGTAGTGAGGTTTGTTTCCCTGTATATAAATCTTTTTGGCTCATAGTGCTCTCACACGCATACATCAGCGCTAAAATGGATTCATTGTCACTTCTCACAATCTCAAATATAGCAAATTTGTTCTATTTAGATCAGTGGCATAGACTCACGAGCAATGAAAAAGCGTCTCTTTACCTTGACTACTGTCAATGTCCGTTCTCTGTGTAATCCTTAGTTCTAGTGCAAAGAGAGTAGTAGAGTGTAGTGCGTTAAGAGCATTTCGAAACGACTGAGAATATTCAAGAGTCACTCTTGACAAAAAGCTCTTTTCAAAGTCACGTATCTAATATTGAATTTAAAAAAAAAACATAATATGCTAAAATGCTAACATAAAACAAATTATTACAAATAAAACATATTGTAATAATTTGTTTAAAATAATACTCGTTCAGTCTCTAAATTAGTTTTGATTATTGTAAGTATTCTTCGTGGGTGGCGTCCTCTATATTAAACATGTAGGTATCTGATATTATTTCACGTGGCACTCCTCGACTTAAAGTTTGTTTTTAGGATTTCGTACTTAAAAGCTAAAAATTACATTCACCAACGGAGAGCAAAGTCTTAGTAATCTATTACTAAGGCTTACTATCACGGACGAAGAGCAAAGTTTTATTTAGAAAACTAACGCATGTTTGATTCAAATTGTTTAAGAAAACGGGTTTTCACGCGTACCTGACTGTTGGAAAGGCTTGACCCTTGCACTATTTTTTCTTATTTCCACGCCATAATGTTTTAAGCCTCAGCAGATTTATCTTCGAGTAAGAATCAGTATAATGTATAAAGGGCGTAATGCTCGCTCTGACAGAATGTGCAATGTTGCCGTTACCAGAAGGCGGCCGCTCCGTGCTGCGGCAGACTTGCATACTAACACGTTATACTTAGGGAGATAGCGCTTGTTTTTACTACGAGTCATGTGACTATTTTATTTGCCAAAAATAACTACTTCTTTAGAGGTTATGAAATATTTTAGCTTGCTTTCAACCTGCGTTTTTTGTTGCTGTTTGATATATTATTCAATGAAGGTAAATTATAGGCCGTGATCGTATAATGGTAGTTGTGAATATTTGTCGTCTATGGCAAATGTGGGGTGGATCAGCAGGTCAGCATTTATATTGAAATTAGTTTTAATCTGCGGAGTAAATGATACAGGACGAAAATATCTTTGAAGAAGAAGTGATGCAATTTACTTGCCAAGTGATAATTCAGTCCTTTATCTTTATCTCTACCCATCCCGTGTCGTCCATAGCCCGTTACCGTACACGAGGCGACGTGAACTGCCCTTTCGTTGACGCATTCAAAATGAGCGCCGTATAGCAACGCTCTGGCAGGTCGGTGCGAGGAAATTGTGCTATATTTTTAAGGAAATTTTGAACAGGTAAAACAGAGCTACTCGCACGTTAAAGTTCTGAGCATTTTCTTTTGACGCGACGTGTTAGTTGGTAGCCGCTTTGAAATTCCTTCCTTGTCGCTTGTAATGAACAGGGAAAACATTTTTCGGTCCATTCTTCGATCTTTCCATATTAAAACATCTTTCATACGCATACACCCTCGCATTCATATACATCCTTATACAGACAAACACACACTCAACATACAAAGTTTGCATATTATCATTAGTATCTCATTTTTTTTTTCATCCTTTAATCTATATGTACCTACATGTTCAACGTTTATGTCATTAGTCATTTAAAATTTTAGTATTGTAAATAATAACGTTTAGATATGCTAATGTGTACATTAGGCTAGCGTCTGTAAAGTCTGTTAATTATCAACTGTGTCCTGCCAGGGTACCCAAGATACAGGCTATGCATAGTTTGGGGCCCGCAGCTAAGTCATACTCAATTGTAGATGTTACTTACTCTGTTTGTGTTAATCTCGATTTAGTTTTAAGTTTTCTTCCTTTGGCAATAAATCATCACTATCACATTTGTCATCCTTGTTATGGTAAGTTTTGTTGTAAAATAAAATAAAATAATTCAAAGACTCCACGTGACTTCTAAATTATGTATTACACATACTTAGAGGTTTTATGTTATTTTTGAGACCCTTTAATTATAATAATTGCAGAGAGACGTAGACGAAATTTGTGAATTTGTTGAGCTTATTTAGAAATTTAAATACTTTTGAGTTAATTGCTGCTACTTCAGAATAAAGCTCACTGACATTTGAAACGACATGTGAACGAACGAACAGACTTTGTGAACACAATTTTTGTAACATCCGCAAAATAGAGAAAAGGCTGCAAAATCTCATTCACATTATACACAGGTCCAAAGCCTTTGATGTTTTCCAGCAATTATATGTTCCGACGGATCCCGACCAACTTTTAATTAATGGTACATTCCTCGCCGCCCTTTGCGGCCTCACTTTACGTGAAAATAATACCTTTTCGCTGCACGAAACGAGATAATATGAAATTATTTCTGCAATTTACAAATTGGGAATTCCGATTCGAAAGTGGAATGTTCCAGATTGAAATAAGCCTTTATCGCGATTTATGAGGGTCGGGTCAAGGTCACGGACATCCGCACAGTTACAACTGTATACGTGTTTTCCTTTGAACGAGCTTCACACGTCGCGTCGTTTGTTAGTCCGATATCGATCTAAACCGCCTATATTTCTGCAAATCCGCTACGAACCGCACAGATAAATCTACCTATAGCACTTTGTTTAATCAAGGCAAATGCATAATCAGGTACCTACTCGAGCGAATCACCGTATAACCCTTCAAATAACGATCGAGAAGCAATGAGTGAGTGAGGTGGGGCCGGAACGACCCTCGCCAGAATGTTTATTATGTGTTTAGTGCGTCCAGCGCTATCTGATCATTCCAAAGGTCGTAGGATAGAAACGGTTGCGCTCATAACTTACATTCATAAAGATACTGCACGGAATGCCTCTCGCACCCCCGCGGGTTTGCTCCCCACGCCGGCTCGGGGTCGCAGGTCAGCCAGTACCTTCCCCGTATTGTAATATGAAAATTTATACACGGCTTTACGCTTCACCCTTTTCAAATAATGAGGTAAAATGAATTCATTTAACGCCATAATGGGATAGGGTTAAACAAATAGTGAGAGGCGCGGGACGAGTTTTTAATTAATAAGAGGTTTCGGGAACATATTTGATACGAGAAAAGTTGTAATGCAAGTTTTAGCTCGTTCCGGGATGAAGGTTCGACTCGTGGAGCCTTAATTGTAAGAGCGGGTCAACTGGGGCTAGTTATTTGGTTAGTTTTTCGTTTGCCGAACGTCGACAGCTATCTAAAAACACTTAGGAATGTTTAATTTTTGACTGGCCGGTTGGCGCAGTTGGTAGCAACCCTGTCTTCTGCGCCGCTGGTCCCGGGTTCGATCCCCGGACAGATCAAACATTTGTGTGCATGAACATGTCTGTTTGACCTGTGTCTGGGTGTTTATTATATATATATGATTAGGTATGTATATATGTATTTCTAAGTATGTATATCAGTCATCAGGTTATCATATCACAGGCTTTGCCTAGTTTGGGACTTGAAGACCTTTGTGTGGATGTTGTCCCATAAAAAAAAAAAAAAAAATTATGTGTTTTATACAAACAACTGTTATGCCACGTGGTAATCGTATAGTGAGACTAATGTCAGTCTATAGTGAGACTAATGTCAGTCTATAGTGAGACTAATGTCAGTCTATAGTGAGACTAATGTCAGTTTATAGTGAGACTAATGTCAGTCTATTTAAATACACGACGAAAAATATTAGTTAGGTAAACAGTATCGTAAAATAACTCGTATCACAGTAGTCATGCGATGAGAAATCCATATCTTTTGTCATAAATCTTAGTGATAGTACATAACCACATCTTATGAGGATGGTTTGTGCTGTGGTCATTTATACGCGTTCACAACGTCATAAATTGAAAGAGAAAAAGTGAAAGTATTTATTTTGTTTATTCGTTTCAAACGAGGTGCAACTTCATTTTCACACAAATTTTAGTAGACTAAGGTTTAGATAGTACTTTAGGCTACTTTTTATACCTGGAACAAGATATTTTTTCACTGAATGAAAACTAAATAATTACTCTGAGTTAATTTAATACTATAAATAACATATGAACAGTACCTATACTCCGACCCGAGAAAATATTATTTCATCATTCTCTGGATTGATTTTACTATCATTGTATCGTTATATTATCTTTCTAACACACATCTATGCAAACATCTAGATTTATTTACATATGATGTTTTTATGAATAAATATATTATTTTATGTAATACCGGAAACCGCGACCACCGGCTCTCGAAGCGAGTATGTCTTCACCACTAGGCTACGTGGTCGTCTCAAACGGTGGCATAAAATAATAAAAGATTAATGTATACATATTAGAATAACAGAGATAATTACTTATAAGAACTTGTCAAACAGCATCTAAATAGCAATTCAAAGTACTAACTAAATTAAGTTTTTAAGCTACAAAATGTAAGTAACCTAAGTGCCGCATTTAAATTCAAACTTTGATCTCAGTCTTTGAAATCGTTACAGAGTCTCAACAAAGTTCCTCTAAAGTGTGTTTTAAAAGGGAAGCTAATAAATTAGAGATCAGTTTGTCACTTCAAGTGTCAGATAAGTGGCGACTAACGATGCCAGTAAACCATCGGACACTTCGTTGGCTATTGCAGACTCTAGCAGCAGTGCCGATTGGTTCATATCGGTGATTAGTTACAGATAAAGACTTCTGCCGTTTGGTATATATTTAAAGACACTATTTTTCGACATGTTGGGACCTATAGTATTTAATAATGCAGCATTGTTACGCAGGATACATTTCAAACGTTTTCATTTTCCTATCTCTATTTCACCATCGTGTAAAGATACTGAGAGCCGCCACCGACGCATGGTGGAGGTTTTGACTCGCTTGGAACCCACCGCATCTACTTTTATTGTGCCATGTAGCAAAACTCGGTGATATCGTTCTCTTTTTTACATAATATTGGTCTTTTTCAGTCGTGAATTAATCGGTTTCCAGCCAGTTAACCCACATTATCGCTTTACATCAAACGACTTGCGGAGAGATGTACCTATTCATTACAATATAGTCGCATTGTTTAACAAAAATACATTATGTATCCACAGACATACTCAGAATTTTCCATTTACTCAACTACATTAGAATACATACATAGTACAAAATAAATGGTAAAACAAAACCTCAGAATGTAACTCAACATCAAACAGCACATCAAGGGCCTGCCGCAAAAAGGCTCACCGAAAAAAAAACATCAAACAAAAACTGTCGAGATTCTAAAAGAAAATGGCTCTATAAACCCGGGTTTACACTATCAAGCTATAAAGCAACTCCATGAAATGCGAATAAACCATGAATGTTGATAGGTGGCGCTAGTGATCCATACGAACTCTGGTGAGTACTATCGCATGCCGATGTAGCGATGTGTAGATACGGCCTTACATCGCACGCGATGTTTTACATGCCACTGGTTATGGTACATTACTAACAGCTCGTGGGGACGATTATAATGACGTGCTAGCTTTTAGTGGTCGTGTAGTTATTTAGAATCACATTAAATTAATTGTGATAAATATAGTGACATATTGTATAAGTGTTTAATCTTTAAAGTTTTACGCTGCGGCATATCAAAAAACCTATCTAACCCAGCTAACCTTGCGAACGAAACTCGCTTAAATATTGTACTTTTCAACGAGAGATTCTACGAATGTTTGGGGATTCAATCGTGAGAGTATTTTGCAGATTAAGGTTGGAGATTTGCTTCGGCACTATTTACCTGTAGTATTTTATAATATTTGATGGCTGAGATATATCGAGAGGGTAGCGTTACCGTGAAACAATTTTATTATTCGTCAATATTGTCGAAATATCTTTATGCTTATTGGTGTTTTTGTTTTACAAGTAGAGCGCAGATCTGCAAGTTTTTTTTTCTAAGGCTTTTCTGTTTAGCCGTCAGGATTTTGGCAAATAAGAAGAATTCACTGGATAGGTACTATAATTAAAATATACAATTGCTTTTTAGCAATTGTATATTTTTGTAGTGTAACCAAACTTAGTCACATAATAAATTATAGTACCTATCTAGTGAATTCTTCTTATTTGCCAAAATCCTGACGGCTTAACAGAAAAACCTTCTAAGTATTTTTAGACTGGTCGACAGTTTCTTTAGATATATCAATTTAAAATATATATATATATAATTAAAATCATCAAAAATTTCGAAACCGTACTTTTGTAAAGTGTCAAATTCGACGTTTATGGAAAGTTTTTTCTAACTGGATATTTTTTTTGTAAAGTCATTCGATGTACCGAGTCATATATATATTTTAAAACTGTCGACGCGTTTTTGACAGACTTTGCTAACAAACAAAAAAAAAACCTGAAGGAGCGCGTCATGCAATCATCAGTTCAAAATTCACACAGACACACACTTTACACTTCACAGTTTACAGCTTAAAGTTTTTCACAGTACCCTAAAAAGCAAATTGTCCCACGTCCCCGATCCATTGTCGTGAAGTTGGCAGAATTTGACAGTTTTACGGTACAAGCCGCCGGTAATGGATGACAGGGTGCTAAGCGATAATTAGCGAGGCTGCGCGTAAATCATACGGAACCATTGTTCGGTTCGGCGGAACCCTCACGGCTCAGTGGCAGACACTTGCCGAGTGCTTACTTAGTGCGAAGTAATCAATTGTAAATTACTCCCGCTCTGGAAGATGCCGTCTCTACCGACCTATTTTTGTTGGGACCATGGAGCGTTTGATTATTTTTGGTTCAAGAATCTCAGATTTTTCAGTGGCTGTGAACCGAATTGATTTAAATTCTAATAATAAATAGAGATAATTACCATTAGTTACCCTGGTGTACCCTAACTGTTTGAAGTGTATCACCATTACCATTCTGGTAACAAACCTGGTTAACCCAGAGAACAATGTAAGAGGATGTAGAGCAGTACTCTTATTCACTATGAACATTTCGACAGGTCACTCGCCGCGTTATATTAGTTTCGAAAAATTTTAGTGGAACGATATTCACTAAGCTAATCTCAATTTTCATATTGTGCCGTGGCAATAAACGCGCTCGATTTTCATCGTCAGAATAACGTATTGCGTCAACGTTAGACACGTGACGCGTTTTCTGCAAGGAGTTTCATTGTTCGTTAAAGAATAAGGGCAAACACAATTTATTATTCATTAGTTTTTTTTTTTAAGTTGTCGTTGGAAAATTAAAAATTAAAGACCTTTTATTAATACCTTCTACCAAGTCAACAAATGAATGCCGAAATCTTTAAGAAAATTCAATGAATGTATTTTAGTAATACTTAATTTAGCTTAATTACGTAATAAATAACTTTAATTCACTTAACAAAAAATAACCAGACAATGAGAAAAGAACTAAAATTAAAAGTAATTATGAATAAACCAAAACTAAGAACGTCGACGAGTTCAAATGAAATTTGCACGAAATCTAGGTCGTCCACAAAACCTAAACAACACTAATTAAGTTAAAACAAACTTAGGGAATTAAAACTATCCATCGTCGGGTTAAGGGTGGTTTACACTAACTGTAACAATATTCTAAGTAATGTAGAGCTACAATTATTTCCAGAGACCTCTTCTATAAAGATACATTTTATTAAAACTCTAAAGCAAAGGAAAAAAACATTTACAGTTATAAACTAATCTAATAATAAATCCCCAGTAGAAGGGAAAGTTCCCAGAATGCTGGCTGCATTGCCACGTTGAATGACGTCGCTTCTATTATATTGTCACTCGTATCTCCTAATCAGCAATAGATCTATTAAACCAATTGCAATTAGTTGTTCGTGACTTCACGAGCAACATTTTTCGCAACCTTATATGTCCAAACAATCTTGTGATTGACTTGTTTATACAGAATAAAATTCTTATTTAAAGTTAAACACATATACTAGACAACTAGCTAAGACAGGACAGGAGAAATTATAGAAAATTATTAAAGCTAATTGTAGAGTAAACACATGTACACTTGAAAGCGTGAGTTTCCACGCTTACAAGTATCATGTATTAAAACAATATCATTTAGATAGAATTTAGTATTGTTAATTAGAAAATAAGAAAATGCGTTATTTATATAGGGTAAATATCAAGATCAGTTTTCAACATTACTTTATACTAGGTATGAATAAAATGATAATTCATCAGGGCTTTAGTTTCAATCTTAAACCTGTTATTTAAAAAAGTGATTACCTGCCTGCACCGAATATTACATGGGCGACTCAGCAGGCGCCCATGTAATATTAAATGTATTTTATTATCTGATTCAATTGTTTTTATATTGTAGATGAAGGAATTATTGCTATGACTCAAGTATATTAAATTGCACACCATATTGGTACGCTACTACTCGTAGTAGGAAATAGGTTTAGCATTAAGCATTGGCATATCATAAAAAAAAAACAATCAACTTTAATTCAATATATTTTTTTTTAATTATTTTGACGTAGCTTAAGATTAAATTAAGAATAAGAATAAGAATAAGAAATATTTATTGGCCTTTAAATAACATTCGTTACAGGCAAGTTTTGTTACATTTTAATTATTAATTACTTTAAAAAGAAACTTAACTTATAAATACTTTTATAGTTCTAAGAACAAATAGTTATTATATTATACATTTACATTGTCATTTATTTCTTTACCTATTACTAACATTTTGTAATTGTTGTTCATCACACAAGAACGATGATTCCACAAGCTGCATTGACATATATTCACTGAGTTTATAAAAAGGATTTCTTTCAAAAAAATATTTTAATTTTTGTTTAAATATTTTAAAATTGAGTTCCATCATAATTAATTTTATAGCTTAGTCCCATGCTGTCAACAGTAGTTTTCTAAGAGATCACTATAACAGCAAAGTGTAATATCGTAATTCTGACACAATCCTAATATATATTACTATTAAGCTATGGTAAAAAAACCCAAAAAAACTTGGTAAAAACATTTCTATTGCTCAAAAAACCCACTACAAACGTCCTTCAAGAAAATGTTACTCTGCTCCTTGTAATTAATTCAGAGGTCTCCAAACAGGCTCTTAGCGCCGACTACGCAACTTAGTTCAGTGTCGCCCTCTGGCGTCAAATTAATCATTGATTACTAACACGAGTGTAACTTGCAAACTAGACTCCCTAACATACTTACAAACTTACGTGTTACATGCTTTCGATTACGAGTTCCTAAGTTCACAGCAAATGTTCCAATTTGTGTCGAGTTTGTTGGCAATGTACGTACGAGGACTAACATGTCTCATCCCTATTATTGTGGTTGTTATGAATAGTGTTATCTGTAATCGGAATTATTAGTAAGTACGATACTGTATCGAGATGTTATTTTTTGGTGAGCAATAAAGATATATGGTAATGTATTGCATTGATGTTTGGATTTCGTATTGACGTTTGGTATAAAACTATAACTGCATTTAAAATTAATGTGTGTTAAAATCGTGAATAAATGCTGATTACTATGTCATTATTTATATTTAAATTATATAGGTGCCAAATATTCATTTGTAAATAATGATAAAACATCAAATAATAATAAAAAATTATGTACACTAAATCGAACTTACTTTAAACAATATAATTAACTTAGAATACTCAATACGCTGACCACATTGTGCCAAATGGTTGTATTTAGCAAGATTTTTCTAGAACTATCTATTTTTAAAATCTGCTGATATCATTTTTATTATTATATAATTTACATTGATACAACCGATTAAGTACTTGGTCAGATGGCGTGCGTGGCCGTGACCGAGAGGGTAAGTGGCTCTACGGACGTACACGAAACGCTTTGTGTCTAATTTTATCATGCGAATTGTCAAGTTATTGAACTCTTTAAGCGATCATCTCCTACTTTCTATTCTATTTCCCGATAACTATAATCTGTGACATTTGAAGTCGCGAAGTTGAGTGATAGTTTTTCGAAGTGCTATCACTTAGGAGGTTAGGCCACTTAATTGTGGTCATTTTCATATATGAATTTTTTTTTAAGAAAAAAGAGTTTATTAACACTACATCTCACAAGAAAATCCTGCAAGTGTTATGGAGTATATTGAAAAATTGCCTGACATTACTAATTAATTCAAGTGATTTATTATTCTATTAAATAGGGAAGTAGCATGAAATTGAATCCTTATGCATGTGACCCCACTCATACGATGTGTAGATAAATAAAGGCTTTTTTTATTTTTTATTTTATTTTTATATGGAAAAACATTTATATAAAAACATCGACATAATTATACTTGTAACTTTATATTAAACGAGTTATTGAAAAACTCTTATTATCTTTAGTGACAATTCTAAAGTAACTAAACATAATTACTCCTAATCCGTTTTAGTATAAATTCAAGCTCGTAGCATTTTCCCTCTTTGAAAGCGATAAGAGAGTCAAAGTCGCGTCGGAATAAATATTTGTAATGTTTGCCAAGTACACAATATGCCTGGAATTCTTAAGTGCGTTTTTGTGTACGTTATATTACGCCTGAAAGGTTTGTTTGCCTCGCTCCCAAACGTTTTTATACTCCGCAAAATGTTGGCAAAACGCTTACAAATACTCGTAGTTTAAATTTTAATTGCAATGCTTTCACTGAGGTAAGAAAACTTTCAAAACGTCAGATTACATTGAAGCCTACAGAGTATTTCATATTTTAAATTGAAGTTTGTCGTGAGATTCATCTCTAGACATGATTCAAGTATCTCTATACACTACAGAAATAAAAATAGTTTTTAATTATTACTGATATGTCTTCCGAGTACCAACTGAAAGCATTCGTCATAGCGTTAAAAAATATTGTTTTGATATGTTACTTAAACTCTACCTGAAAGAGCTCTGATCTTTGCATAAGTGGCGCCCAATCCGGACTCAAAGTGCAGTCACTAAGATCTACTATGTAAAAGTTTAAATCATTATAAAATAACGCTTGCTTGAACTTACGTTTAATAATGAATATATTAATGGTTATGTTATAAATAATATAAAAATAATACTTCTTTTATGAGCAGACTAAAAAGTGGCGCCCAACGTGTGACAAACATTTAGGCTTAAAAATAGATCTATTCATCGGTTTCAAATTTTTATATCATATACTTATAATGTATATGAACAGTTTTATTTCTAACATACAGAATAAAAAATACGCACACTCATCGTGACACTTTAATGGGAAAGATCGAACAATCAAACTTTCATTTCCTTATTATTGCATAGACGTATATGTGTTTAAAACCGTTTATGCATGCAATCAATTCACACAACAATTCCCTAAGATGGCTTATATATAAATTAGGGATAAAGTACCTACCTCCAAACTAGGACGTGAACTCCTAGGCGTTAAATGAACAAAATCGCAGTACCTGGGGGATTCAATCCACGTTCATGGCACATGTCATTCACAACTCATTTGTGACTCACTCACAGACACTTGCACTGTCACTCAGTCGAATATTTTTTTTGAATCGGTTGTTCACTGTTCCCTCGATGCGATTGCGGTATATCCGCGGATGTAGAGCGCGCGACACGACCTCTCTACACCGAGTCTCGGGCGCTACTGAGCCGCGCGCCGCGCAAGCCTCTGCGGGACCCGTCAAAGAACATCCAACCATTACGCTCCGCTCGGTTGCTCGCTACACTTTGTAAGATTTTGACATGATAGCTTGAAATGTGCCAAGGTTTGATGTTTGATACTGATTAGTAAGATGTTATAATATCAGAACTAGCCAATTAGCTAGAAATTCACAGACTCTCCTTTGATGTCTGTTCAGCTGAAATGTGAAACTTGTTTTAATACTGTTCTTTATTTATTTTATTTTAATTATACCTCTTAGAAAGGAAAATATGTTTAGATTTATTGAAACCTTAATTTTATGATTATTGTCAGTTAATAAAATATTGTTCTAATGATTATATCATTACACTTGATGTCACTTACTAGCTCTACATGAGTATTATCAATAAGTTTGTCTCAAATTTTATTCGCTTGAGTTCATTTATTTTTATCTCAGCTTTTCTTCTCGTCGCTGTAGTTTCCATATGTAGCTCTGCTGATTGTAAGCTTAACAATTTGTGAATTTTTTTTAAATTGAATTGAAGTGTAAAGACAGTCTACATAAATGGGATATGTACCAAACTAAAAGAAGAAGTGACATCACTGAGTCCTCATGAATCTGAACCTAATATTATAGATATCGTTATGTCAATCTATAGAAGGGGGTGAAGATGTTGGTATGATGAGGCAACACGCTGACCTATTCGTTAACCTTCGGCCACGATGTTTTCATTCATTGTTAAAGCAGGTAGTAATTATTGTAAATGAGGGAAGCTCAGAATTACATGTCTGAACCTAAGAGCGAACCCAAACAAACACCAAACAAACATTTTAAGTATCTATTTAACAATATTCTTCAGTATTCAATATTCTGTAGAGTAAAAATCCAAGGTGGAAAATTAAAGAAAATAAGAAATACTTCTCAAAGTATTTTATGCTTGTGAATACTTGTTCGATTTAAGTATATAGACTAGAATAAAAGTGCACTTGCCAACTGTACTTTGTAGATTGACAAATGCAATGTTTATGAGTTAAGCCGTTGCTCGTGCCCGCACTAATGATGCTATATGCAGCACAAAGCGACATCTCGCGGGCAGACGCGACAACTCACACTAGGGACACACACACGCAAGCGACACTCTTGGGCTTTTACTGCGTTTGCTTTATAATAGGGTTATCCGAGCCAAAAATAGATTTAAATAAGTATAGTAAGTGAAACATATACAAGTACAAATAATTTACATATAAGAATCTATGACGGAAACAATTTAATTAATTTATTGTTTTTTTTCCTTTATGTAAAAGTTTGTTGTGATATTTTGGGTCTATAATTGCGATTTAAAATTTTTGAAACAAATTTAATTGCTAGATTTTTGTGGTTTCTTAAAATGGATCACTTGTATTCATTGAACTGATTCTACTTAAAATTCATCATAAACAACGTTTCATTTATTACGAACTTCGCCGTATCGATCCTTGGCTGTACGCCGCATTTTAAAAACATCGTTGAAGGCCATTTTTTTACTGGTTCCGCAAAACGTTACAAAACCATTCTTAACAGAAAACAATCAGCTCCACTTGTGGCAAAAGTTACTCACCTCAACTTTATTTCTAAAAAGAAAAGCTGTATCGATCGACAGCCTAATTAGCACCTGAAAGCCTCCACAAACAACCTTTATGAAAAACTCAAAAGTAGAGCAGTGACATCCCTGGATAAAAGCGTTCGCACACATGCAAGGCTCACACATACACACACGCACACATGCACGGGCAGTCGTCGCCATCGGCTCGACGAGGAAGTTGGCAGAGTAAACGTGTAAACGGCAGAGATAGGCTTTTCTTTGACTCCTTTTAACTGTCCGAGGGAGTTTTAAATAGGATGCAAACAGAGATAGGGCTACCTGTCGCGATGAATGAAGAATTAGTGTCTGCATTGCATGGGAGGGAGAAAAGCTTTGCTGGCAACTTTGCGATATTTGTTGTAGAGCTTTGAGAGTTTGTGTCATTACAAAACAGAAAGGATTTCTTGGATACGGATAGAATTGTTTCACAATTTGCTCTAGAATTAAAATAATAAATTTGGAAAATAATTTGACATTGATATTAGTAATTATTTCTACTGTAGTACCTATGATATCAACTAACACCATCATTTGGGTCTTGTAGCATTGATTAATACTTTATGAGATAGTTATCTGAACTGCGAGTAGTTAGGAGCAACTTTAATAAAGCCCGTGTGCAAATAAATAAATAACCTTCTCAGACTCCATGTAATCAATGGTGGACATCACTATTTATTTATTATTATTTCGTCTATATAAGAATATCATAGTGATACAAGTAAAAAACAGGTCTGAAAGGATTTAACTACAAGTGAAACCTAGCGATGCAACTAGTGAATAAGATAAATCCAATGTAGAAGAAAAATGCAAGGTCCTATTGTATTTTTTATTCGCATTGATAAATATATTGACCCCTACAGCGCGTAGTACACCACTAACAGACACGGTGTAATTATCATCATGACAATGTCATAATATATATTGTTGTATCAACCCATAGCGTCCCGCTGCTGGGCACTGGTCTCCCCTATGAAAGGGTGTAGGCCATAGTCCACCACGCTGGCCAAATTGCGGGTTGGGGACTTCACTAACTTTAACCTTCTCCGACAAGCAGGTTTCCTCACGATGTTTTCCTTCACCGTTTCAGCATGTGGTAATTTTAATGTGCACATGAGTAAAAAACTCAAAGGTGGATTTGAACCCGCGCACTTTCGCTTGTGAGGCAACGGGTTTACCGACTAGGCTAAAAATAACTTTAATATAGTATTTATAACAATCAATTTCGCTAGTTTTCATTTGTTAGACAATAGCGTGCCACGTCACTCTCCCTTGATAAGGTCACTTGCCTTCGTGCCGCGGCTTTGTTCGCAATGTTACATTACATTTACTATAGGAATAACCAGATACAGAAGCCTTCAAATAAGTAACTCGTCCGTAATAGTTTCTACATCTTGCATGAAGTGTTGCTCAAAATGCATCCGCTGCTTTGTATGACAAATTAATTAGGTAACCAAAGTCAGCACATATTAAGAAGTGAACTAAGCTGAAAGAGAATCAATATATTCGTTATGCTGAATACCATTCATTGTGATACCAATATAACAACGTGGAATCCGAAGGAAAAATCAGTTATTTTATACAAAAACTTCATCAGCCGTCGATAAAATTTATGTCACAGCTGATTTTTTCCCCTTGTATTGTCCCAATTGGTACTGAAAATTGATCCTCACGATGAATACAGTAACCTTATTTGGTTTAAGTACACCCCTAACCGATAACCCTGTATTCAGTACTTGATTTGCCATAAAACTGTCCAAGTAGGTAAATAGGTCAATAATAACATTTCGTTTTTAAATCCACTCGTTCGTTGACGTTCATTAACTCCGAGTAATATTTAATATAAAAGTATAAAAATATAAAAGTAGATCGTAAAAATTTCAAACAGCATGAATGCGATCGAACGTAAAACGAGGTTTATGATAGAAAGAACACAAATCTTGGAGTCGACGATGATTTAACGTAGTAACAGAGAGGTAACCCATCCAACAGCGGCTCGTAACCCCGTTTAACCTCCAAATTGATTGATTTTTCAACAGCCCCATGAAATTGGTCCCTCTTTTCCCTCTCGTAATAAACTCTGAGTACAACAGAGTAATACCGTATTATTTTCTGTGCTTACAATTTTCCAATTTCCTATATCCGAGCTCAGGGCGTTAATCCCGGAGAAAAAAACATCAAAACGCTTGTTTTTTATTATAAAAAGCCTCTTTTTAGATTGTACAAAGGAAAGAGCTTAAATAAAAAATGTAGATTTTGAATAAAACGTTGACAAGGAGTAAAATGAGGCTGGGAATTTCAGTTATAGTTTTCAGTACACAAGAAAATGAGCTTGTAAATGTTTTATTTTTAATTTTAATGTCTTCTTTGTAAAAATACCAAAATCTTATAGACTAACAATATTTTTTTATAAAACGATGCAATTGAATGAGCTAGGAATCCGTATGTATCCTCGTATTTGAAATTATGATTGATGTGCACTGGATTTTACTTGAATCAAATGGATGTCGTTTTGTAAGTGTTATTAAATATATTGATAAATAAATCCAGAGTATCGAAATGATTACCTATAAAGTATGCATTTATGTATATTAACAGACTTATTAAAGCATACAAAATTAATCTTATATTTTTACTTCTGAATCTATATTGATCTATGTTATCTGAATTCAGAATATATACAGGGTTATCGGCTAAGGGTGTACTATGCCGAAAGGGATTCACTGTACCCATCCTAAGGAACAACTTTCACTATGGGACCAACTCTGAATTCGAACATCGTCGACAAAATGTATGAAACAGCTGATTATTTTATCTAGAATTCAGAGTTGGTCCCATAGTGAAAGTTGTTCCTTAGTTGTACAGTGACACCTTTTTAGCATAGTACACCCCTAGCCGATAGCCCTGTATAGATTCTATAAAAAAAGAATAGAATTCTAAGTCTAATATTATTTGATTTTGGAACTGAATACTAAAACTCATCTGAAACTAAATAAAGAACTAAAACATCTGATCAAGAAATGTAACCAAACCGAAACCTAGGAATAAACGTAACACTGTTTGTTAATAGAGAATATAAATAGAAATAGATGGTTAAAATATTTGTCACAAAACAAAAGCCAGTTTGTTCGCTTATCTCAACCGTTAGCTCCACGTAATACCTACTCGTACAGCTACACACTCGGTGCTTTTGTCCGAACATTATCCTTTCACTGAAAGAGATTCTTTAAAAATACGACAACATTGATACTATATTCTAATAAATTTATTACATATTTATCAAAATGTTAAATGTTATAAATGTTAATTGTATGCTATGCGTTGAGTTTGGTTACATGTTTAGTTATAAATTGTGGTCGTCTATCTTTACATGCTGAGTGTCGTAAAAAAGAAAAGTGAAAAAAAAATAAAGTGAGAAAAAAGAGCGAGCACCCTTTGATCGAGTAATGACTTTTTTAACAGTGGCAGCTAGCTGTGGCCTTAGATGGAGCATGCCTAATCTGGCATACACAGGCTCTCAAGTAAGGTTGCCAGAACATACAGTTAGGTGCTTGGCGACAGATTTATCAACTTGAGCAAGCCAAGAGAACCACCTACCTACCTTTTATTATAATTAAGTTACGTTACTCTAGAAAAGCGATACTCAACTAAAAGTACACTTTATATTAGTTAGTTTAGATATTAACTCTGTTACATTTCACTAGATTCTATAGAATAATTATACTCAAAGGTTTCCATTTAATTATACGAAATTGATAATAGAACATTTTGAGTAATGATTGCGCGTGGGTACTCGTGTTGTACACAAACCTACGCAAGAATTTTATGAACTGAGTAACTTAAGTTACTCTTTGAAATTAGTTTTTTTGGATATTTATTATAATAATTGAGTTATGAAATTAAAATACAATAATTCGCTGAGAGTTTTTGATTTGTATGGCACAAGACAGGATATTTTGTGAATTTATTTGTCAATTTCTTCAAAACGAGTCATTGAGTTATTGTCCAAGAACCAGTCATTCCGGAATAATTAAGTTTTGTGTGCTGTCGATTATCCCTCTTCTTCATACAATGTTATCAAGTAGCTGACGCTATAATAAATAATAAAGTAAAGTAATAATAAAGTAAAATAATTTAATATAACACGATGCTAGGTCATAACCTAGTCATAACCTTTACTTTAACTGACGGGTCGAACTTTAACAAACATTACAAAATCTATTAGCCGTTATTTAGTTATAGTGAGAGAAACGAACAGCAGTGACTTTATATATTATACATATGGACTTATCACTAGATACCTGAAATCGAGTGAAACTTTAATACCGTATACATAACGTATATGTTTCCGTGTAAACAGCCAGCACTTATAAAATATCTTCTGAATATGATAACCAACTACTAAACATTAAACAAAAAGTGACTAAGTCAATTACCGTGATTGAGTGACGTCATATTAATACGTCACCAAATAATTCAAGCAAAAATAACAAATCCAAATAGTTAACGTGAGTTAATATTAATCTAGATTAGATCCAGCCTCGGGCTCTCAACACTGTCTAACATTTATACACGAAAGCAACTGAACTGAGATCTAAGTAAACATAGTTTCTACAATTTCCCTCTCTAAAAACACAGACAAATGTAGGCCACTATATTACGATTTATGACTAGAATAATATTCGGTATGTTTTATGAGAAGATTTTATAAACATTGGATTGTATTTGTAGCTGAGGTTTTTTGTTTTTACTGTTTTAGTTAGCAGAGCGTTTATATATAATTCGTAGGTAATTCCCGAGTGGTAACTCAGCTCGTTATATAAAACGAGTATATTCAAGCGTAGGTACCAGAAAATTTGTTCTAAATAAGAATATGTTGTAATTTTTTTTGTAAGATAAAATGGATAAATTATTGTGTTTTAATTTATTTGTACACGAATAATTATCGAAGAAAATACTAACCACGCTCAATAGTAGTCAATTCATAGTTTAAATTATTATTGAGTACTATTAGTGCTACTCACGAGTACGAGGACGAACTATAAAGTCATGGAATATCCCATTAAATATATCTATACGTTATTTATAACATCAGGATGATGACCAGATATATGTGATCAACCAGGTGTATTGATTACCAATAGCTTTACTGACTGTGGCTTTATTAGCTAGAATAACTAAGCAAAACAAATAAAAAACAAAGTTAATTCTGCAAACTATCCATCTTGTATGGTAAAGTCAATGAGTGAGGAGGCTAAAAAAATCTAGTTCGTTTTTATTCAAGACAGGCAGAAACCAGTGCCAATCAATCTTGTGGCTTGCCTGAATTAATGCCTTCAGTCGCTGGTAGAACGAGAAATGTGAACTTGGACTCTTTCCAAGAAAACCACAACAAGATAGAAAAGTACCGCCGCAGCCTTTCAATTTAACAAAATGCACTTGCTTCACGATATCTGTGATTTGGAGAGTGATGGAAATCTGCTGTTTAGATACATTACATTTTGGTAGAAGTAAAACTTCAGAAAGTTATAATGTTGACTGCTAAATAAACTAAAACGATAACCAATGTAATAAGCCGAAAGAAGTAGCGAAACTGTGCTAAGCCTAAAGAGATTTGAGTAGACTAGAAGTATTTGGGATAGAGAATTAACACATAAACAAAATAAGAAGAATACAAATGAAACCAACGTAGCATTGTCGAATTCCATTCATTCAATCTGAGTATATGTAGGTAGGCCGAAACCATTAATTAGGCTCCCGGCAGATTTATTAACGAAAGGGACAGGTGTAATAAAAATGATCCGAGTTACAGCCAAGGACCGTCCGGCGGGAGCCGCCCATTGTCCAATGACATACACTTCGCCATTCACAATCACACCCGCTGTCCTATTTCGCTAAACAACTGTAAAACAGACTAATAAGGGTTCAGTCCATAGAAACGCAGACCTTTGTTACCTAAAAATATAGGAGGCTAAATAACAGACACAATGGAGAAAATATAACATGTACTCGTTAATTTAATAATAGCCAAAACAAGAGCTTGTTCTCTGAAGAAAATGGGCTTATTCAATTCCACTGCCTATCTGTAGAAGATTAGATCGTGTAATACAATAAATTCGGAGCTAAATTTATACTCTCAAATTGTTTAAATTCTAAATACATTGAAAGTTACGAGAGACATAAAGAGTCGAGAGTAGCTTGAGTCGTACGCCCTCACGAAGTGGGAAAGTCAAAGAAGTAAAGCAAAAGTGACTTTGCAATTCATACATCTTTCTCTTTACGAAATAAACAAGCAGCACCGTTTATCACCACATCGTAAGCCGCAAACATCTCGTGTAATTGAATTCTTGAATAAAACTTTGATCCCCTGCATTCCTTAAAGAGCAAAGTTAGCTAACACGAATTCTGCGTTGTGTAAACGCATAATCGTCTATAAAAACCCACTTTCAGTTTTCGGGTGACTGAGAAGTTTTCCAAACTTCGCCAAGTTGGAGAAGAAAAATCGCGAGAACGCACAAAAATGTTATTTTAATCAACAAGCTCCAAACTTTGTAGAGAAAATTTAGTATATGCAGAGTGTGGGCGTGTTCTGAATTAAACGTGATATGTTTAATTTGAAAAACCATAGTGTAGATGAAAACTGCTCAGAACACAATATAAAGCGAAGGTAATTTTATGATTAACACCATAAAATATTTCTTAAACCAGAATAGCGCTCTCGACCTTGTACGCGTCATCGTAGAATATAATATTACGTTAATAATGATTATTATAGCTTCTATAACAACTAGTAAAACCAGCGATGAGTCAAACTCACACTTTTCGAAAGTCTTTCTTTTCATCTATTTTAATCATAAACACACTCTTCGTAAGTCAAGTTAGTTTTATTTGCACTTCACTTGTCCTTATCACTCAGTTATAGTATATAAAAATTTTAAACCATTAGCAGTTCGTGATAATTTAATCCATACTAATGAAATGCGTACGAGTGACACCAAAAATCATCAATACCTATTAGTCCAGTTTCAGAACATTATTAACGGTGTTAAAATTATCTGATATCAGAAAACCCTTACGCAAAATGCATCGAAATTTTATTTAAAATATTAATAATGCACAAATTCCGATCTGAAAATCCTGTTATATTGGCGCTGGTGCATAAAAATAAAATTATTACCGTGAATTCAGTAGTGGCCTGATAAAACATCATTCTTATAGGTATTTTTCTCAGAGCTACGGGGAATCCTGCGGATCAGAGTTGTTCTCCGCAAAGAATGTTTCTGGAAACTCCTCGAATGTTCCGTAAAAGTTTTCCGTGTTTACTTTGTCAATGGGTTTGTTATTCTTTCTTTATAACGCTAAAACGGAATATTATGTATTCGTGCGTGCTAGCACTTATTGTAGGTATGTAATCGAAATTCCGTTTATTTGAAAGACTTCATAAGAAATCTGAATGTAGAAAATTGGTAACATAAAATATAAAGTAGGAATTTATTGGCTTTATACGTTGCATTACACTGATTAAGTCAAATTACGAAATTAATTGTATTAATAGACAACTTACAAAGTATAGTTGTAGTTTAAATAAGCTAATTAATTAATTGAGAATCGATCCGGTTCGATCCGGTTCGATCCTGGTGCAATTCAGCGTGGCAATGCTGCGACTGTGCTGAGTATCTTTGCACCGAGAACGGCCAGGGGTGGGTTATTTAATTAGTGGTAATTTACTTTAAGACGTAAATTTATGTATGGACTTTGCAATTTATATTTTCACAATTAATTGAAATCAATGTTCCAATCAATAATGGGAAATAAATAATTTAGAAGTTAGCATTCACCACGTCAAATACGTCAATTAGACAGTAAAGATTATGTTACAGATATTGCTATAAATTTGTTTAGGGAATAGAAAGGGTGTGAGTGACTCCATAAAATGTTTAATTAATTTCTCTACAGCTGCAGTTCATCAATTCTCATTAGTAATATATCTGTGTAAAATTACTAACTACACAAGATTCTATCCATATCATTACCAATGCCATTACTTATCAGAAATTGAACAGTAATAATATCTCCGCTAACATCCAACAATCGTAACATTACATCCCAGATCGATAGCCATCAGAATCGGAACACCATTAGGCAGAGTCTAGTCGCTCCAAGTTATTATAACCGAGGAGTCGTTCGCGTGAGCCCGCGGCGCGGCGTGAGCGGAGCAGTAAAATCTTTATCGAGATATACTCGTATCTGCGAGATGGTGGGGAATACAATCGTAAAGATAACGCGACTCGAGCGCCGCCGGCGGAAAGTTAATAACTCAAATTTCTATTACCGTAAATCGCTTCGGTGGCAAAAGTTAGCGTTATGAACTACTCACGTGTTGCACACATTGCGGAGGAACGCTGCGATTTTTTGCTAACTTTGAAATTTGAGTCGCCCTGCTAAGAGCATCGTATTTAATAGTTTTTTTGGTTTTTCCGAGCAAGCGATGCGATGGGCAGAATTGTAACAAATGCCTCACATACATACTGTCAATTAAAACTATACAATGTTGCTGAATACAAAGTTACAGAGATATATATCCATAGTAGTTATGTGCGCAAGCCGTAGTATCTTTCCTCACGACATTTTACTTCGTTGTTAAAGCACAACGATGTTTTTATTATTTTTAATAGGAAATAAACAGAGCCTATGAAATTGCTCCAGTGGATTTTAAGTTCAATTGTCATAGGTATACAAAAATACAAATCTTTCACCCAGTCCTATGCATTATTTTTGTCAATAAATTTCATCCAAGGTTACCTGGAAGAAATCGCTTTTAGCGATAGCGATTTATGGTGGCCACTTGTGGCACTACATGTAAAATTATATTTAGTTGTTTTTATGTTATGCCTACAAGAAAGCGTTCATATATCTATCTAATCTTTCCTGTTTTAATATTAGTGTAGATGAATATGAGTATTAAACTCAGAGGTGCACGCCTCAACTTCGTATGGAACTCGCATATTCTGAGACGAGGTGTTCACTGACTACCAGCACACAATTTCAATAATATCCCTCCTCCTCCTTGAGTCGTATTCCTCATGTCTGTAGGTCGTGACCTCCACCAATGAACCTGTCTGTTATGGTGTTACGCCATCTTCCCCTATCCTCGGCGGACCTCAGTGCATAGTAGAAAATGAATTGTTTAATAATATGGTAGGTAGTTAATCGCTGCGTTTTCGTGTCCGAGTGCGTATAGTGTCGCTGGTGTTGGGATAAGTGTCTCCTCAGTGTATGCGTCCCCCGAGACACTCAGCGCTACGTTATAGCCGCTCTGTAGCGTCGCACGCACTTACACGGGGGCGCTTTATTGTTGCAATGGAGGGAGGCTGCGGGGTAGAGTTGGACGTCACACGTCTGGACTTTTATAGTCTTCAGTTTTTAGCTTACAGTTATAAAATCTGTAAATAATAAGTGGTTAAAAGTGACTGCAAAAAACCTGACGGCAAGAACTTTAGATCTACATATCTTAACAACTGAAATCACCTGATGCAGATAGACGAGTCTATTGACACCACTTACATAAAAATACTACAACCCGTTAAGCTGAGCCAAAGAAATATGCATGTATACTATCTTTCTTTGAAACTTAAGTGTTGTTTGAAGAATACATACTGTCTCTGAACAATACTTAAGTTTTAATTATTAATTATTAAAAAAAAATCTGTTAGTGGAAATTTGTAATTAGCCGTCAGATCTTACAACATTAATTAAATTGTTTACATAGCTGTAAGTTTAATAAAAAGTACTAAAATAATCAACGTAAATAAAACACATATAAATATTCCTCGAAAAACATAACACTCTTTCTTTTGCAGTCGGGTAATAATTAATTCCTAACTTTACAAATTTTTTTCACCTTTCTTCGGTATCTTATTGCGACCTTATTATATTATTTTATAATAACAGATCAAGTACATTTTCGTGTAGATTCAAATGAGAGAAACTTTACACTTGGAAGATCTATTTATTATCTAAGAAAAAGAACAAGATTGTTTAGTCAAATCACTGACAACCGCATCGTTTTAATTTTTTCTATAATGACAGCAAAATAAGCCTTAAGCTTTTTAACTTCAAACGAAATCCACACATAACTAAACACTCGTAAGCAACAGAGTTGTGAGAGTGGTCTGAAGAGCGTTAACTTGAAGAGCTCGTCATATTCGTGATGTTTCAAGTTGGCAGCCGCTAGTGAGGTATCTTGTTTTCATTAACAGTTTCTCGCCCTTTAACAACAGCTCGTGTGAAGTGTGAACACTTTGAAAATAGACCCCTGATGATTACTTGTAAAATAATAATATGATGCGCTAGGAAAAGAGCTTGTTTTACAATGAGCCAACGTTTTTGGTACTAATGATGTAGTAGGGGCCGACTTAATTAGATAGGTCAAGTTTTACTGTAGGCAAACAAAACATGAAATACAAGAAATCAATTCTTGCCTAATATTATAGTGCTATACTTGGCAGCCTTATCCTTAAAATACGATCTCTTCTTTTTAGGATGGATTGTATGGTACTTAGCATTTTCATAGGTATTTCGTTCCGTTACCTGTCGTATGTCAAGCAACGAAGCGACCAAAAGTGAGCTAAGTATTCTTGTCTTGATAAAACCTATTCACTCGCGACTTAGAAAGACATAGGACATTGATTTACTCAATTATATGCTTCATTACAAAAATAATATTGAAAGTTATTTTATTGCAATAAGTTTAAAAACGTCACAATATCAAAATTATACCTTAACTAAATTCTTAATTAATTCCTAATTAATTATTATATAAACAAAAATATTATTCTATATTCAAATAAACAGATCCTCAGACTCTATACCTATATGTAACCGAATCATAATCATCAGCCAGAAGACGTCCACTGCGGAACATAGGCCTCCCCCTTAGAACGACAAGCTGCCAATTGCATCTCGAATCATAATTTAATTTAAGCTCTGCACCATTGTAAAAACTCTTTGATTGCAATGTCTGACACAATACGCAGGTATACTTGATCGGGAAGCGCGTCGAATAAACATACAAATAAAATAAAAAAAACATAGTAAATATTTTTACAGTTTAGATTTATTTTAAGTCGGTTTGTGTAAAAAAATTAAATGACTTATTTTATAAATACATGTAACCTCAACTGAGCCTGAATATACTCGTAGAGTGAAGCAGAGATAAACTTCCGAGCAGATTAGTAAGCTCAGCGTTGCACTGATTCCCATCGAATGATATTGCGAGAGCGCGTCGACTAAACATGATGACAATGCATATATTACTGAGATATATACTAACGATTACTTACAGACACTAATGGCATGACTAAGTAGAGTGAGAGTAGAAGTAGAAATGTCTCAAAATGCACGTCCAAAATGGGATTCCATCATCATCATTTAAAATTAAACAAAAATAATATTATGCTTGCGTCATCTCTTATTAGGAAATTTCAAAAAAAAATATGAGTATTTAAAAAGATTGTCGAGTTACTCTATTAAATATACATTCTGAGATGTAAAGTTGAATTGTCTCGACTTTGTGGTTTTATTTTATTGTAAATATTGTAAATTTTGTTTCAGACATTTTATTATACTGAATGTATATTAGTCTGGATTTGAAGCTATACTTTATACCGGTTTTGGGTTTCGTTAAATGCATTTGTTATTGTTAACCAAAATTCTATATAACGATGAAAATCTTTCTAAAGAAATTATAAAAAATAACATGAAAATACTAGAAAAGTTAAGAATTTAATCATCTTCGAATAATATGAATAACTTTCTAGTACTTAAATTTTGCAGGAGAACTATGTTCAGTCGATGCGTGCATTTAGATATTACAATTTAGTAAAAGTCAATAACCTCTAATCAATAAATTACAATTCAAATCTCCGCCACATTCCATTCGCCTGAACAATCCCGTTCATATCAAAAAGCAAAAAGCTTTACATCAGTCCCATACAATACAGGGAATAACAAAAAAATCATATTAATACTTTATTTGTAAAAGCTTTGGCATTCGCAGATCAAAGCAGGCGGGCAACCATACACAAACATACATACATACATACATACAAATGTATAGAGTTATGGGAAAAGAAAGGGGAATATTTAAATTGTCAGGAAGCCCGTGGCAGGCGGAATATTCGAGATCTGAAAATAACGTCATTGATTGAAAGATATAGGTAACTACATATCGCATGACATACAAAGTTATACATATATTTGCAGTCTATTTATCCTAAAGGTGCAGTGTATTATTTATCATCATCAACCAGAAGATTTCCACTTTTAGAGCAACTCCGGGCGAGCGCGGAGCTCCGTGTTGCTCTAAGCGTCCACTGTTGAACATAGGCCTCTCCCTTAGAACGCCATTCCGAACGACAAGCTGCCAATTGCATACACTGGTTACTTGTTACTTTTACTATGTCGTCGGTCCACCTAGTGGAAGACCTGCCTACGTTGCGTCTTCCGATTCGTGGACTCAAGAACCTTTCTTCCGAGAAGATCAGAAATGTTATTTTTGTAAGTTATATCGAAATAAAGGCTATTTTTTTACTTATTTATTAATCCTAAACATTGTTACTTATCATGACAGACAACTTTAACGCGGAGAATTCAAGTAATGATAGTTACTTTTCCGTTGATCTCATCAACGGTTGATAAACTTTTTTTTTAAAATAGCTGACTGTTATTGATACAATTCCGTGTCCGAAATTGGCCAAGTGCTTACAAAAGGTTCCGTGCCATTAGTCATCACTAAAACAATAGCTCAAGTTTCTACATTTGTTGTCGTTATTGAAATGGAGAAAAAAACAGCATATTTCACGTTTGTAGTATGATAGCTGTAGCCGCCCTTAAATATATTTTTATTTCGTGTTGATTTTTGTTGTGTTGTTATAGCGACAACAGTAATACATCATCTGTGAAAATTTCAGCTGTCCAACTATCACGGTTCATGAGATACAGTGTGATAACAGACAGACGAACGGACGGGCGGACGGACGGACAAGGTTAAAAATAGGGTCTCGTTTTTATCCTTTGAATACGGAACCTTAACAAAAAAGAGTGGCTTCCAGCGACTTCTCTTTGTCTCAGTGAACACCTATAACCCCGTTTGTTTACCTCGATATAGTTTTTGTTTTTCAGTGTAAGGAGACTTGCTTGTTTGTGTTATATATAGAAGGAAGATGGCATCGCGGAGTTTGTTATTGTTTATCTGTATAGATGATATCAATAGAAAGTAGTTTTGTAGTAAGTATATCTCCAGGAGGATTTTTACGTCATAAATAAAAATTAAAAGAAGGAAAATGAAAAATATCTACCAACTAACTTTAAATTTTATGTAAAAATTAATTATCCATTTAAAAAAATAACATGTTTATAATAGAATTGCTTTGATACCTTCTCAAAATAAAATCACGTTTAGGTTTTTTTTGAAATACGTAATGTAGGTAGCAAATAAGCATATCAAAATAATGATTGTTGCTAAAAACGAGTTCGGATTAATTAATAAAATTAAATGTCTATAAATTTTCATAAAATTTAAATATAAAATGAGATCACTCGAGAAGTATACACCTTCAAACAAAGAAGAATTTTTTCATATCGGTCCTGCCGTCTTCGAGAAATCCGAAGAAAATGTTATAATTCTATTTATATATTACGACTTTTCCAGTGCGCAGCAAATTGGCAATTAATCTAAAAATCAACAAATTTAATTAAAATTTTATTTGCTTAACAAAACTCATTTAAAGATTCCAATAACTTTGATTTAAACTTTTATAATAAGTGTCTTGAACACCAACTACTGAGTTGTAAACTTTAATTGCGTTAGAGTGAAATAGACAAGCTACTCGCAGAAGAAATTTGTAGTGTAACAGACAACGTAGGAATATTTCACTGATTAACAACAGGCTGAAGCTAGTAGATTCGATTCGATTCTGATATTTTTTTATTCAAGAGAGCAAGGTGTTTTATTTAGCGCTGGCACGACCACAGAGGTTACGAGTAGATGGCCAATCATGGTTAACTATTTGCATAAGTACGAAGTAATTTAAGAATCTCAAAAGAAAATAATAACCGCCAATTTCTTAGTCATTGTACCAACATAACGTTACACATTACACAATCAAATTATTTTTAAGACTCACTGTTCACTTCGCCTATTCTTATTGCGCAACAACATAAGTGAACTTATGATGCTTGCGCTTGACCGCAACCCGCTGATGTAAAGCTACGATGCGGCGTAGGATGTAGTGCGCTTGCCTAGAAAAAACCGATTCACTCGCGATTTAAAAAAACCGTATTCCGATTCGTATTTCAAATAACTGTCAGAGGTGAATAACGTTTCTTCACACCCTATCTCCTTCATTGAAACAGATGTCTGTGGAGTTCGTGAAATGTTTGAGTCACGCATCCAGACGAGGTTGTTAGTGAGACGGTGATGAATGCGGTTATCACAAGCCTTCTTGAGGTTACTCTACATAAGAACACAACAACCGAGAGCAATCGCCTCGTATGTGATTCGACAGTCGCCGCAAGTGAGAGCGCTTGCTTGAAAATTTATCCGTTTCGTATTTTATATTAGCGATTGAATGTTATAGAGATAACTGCTGTTTGTAAATATTGTGAATATAATGGTTAGAGATGTGATTCATGTATTGTATGTATTTTTACCCGACTTCGAAAGAAGGAGTGTTATGTTATTTGAGTGTATGTATGTATATATATGAGTGTATGTATGTATGTTTGTATTTTTCTTTGGCAAGCCCTAGAGCCTAAACGGCTTGTCGTATTTTTATGTGAGTGGTGTCAAAGGAATCGTCTTAGTCGTGAGATTGATATAGGGTACAACAAAATAAAAATTCACATGTAATACAGAAAACCCATTCATTTTAACCTTACTACGCATATAGAGTAACACATACTCTCTTGTTTCATATAATAAGATATTGTTATAAAAAGCTCAGTATAACATCTTTCAATCATTACAATGGCCATTCTATTTATTTCGTTGTTCCGTTACAGTATAAAAGATAGATCGTGCTAATCCTAATGAGTACCTCGGCTTGTAATATGATTATATTCCAAAATGAGCTAATTGCTTATATTCGAGTACAATCTGCTACGACGAAGATGGAATTGGAAATTTATTGCAACTCTTACTTAATCATAGCCTATTTATTACGAAGCTCTAAGGACTGGCAGTTACTTGGTTTCAAGGGTAATGCTCTTCATATATCTAGAAATTTTACTGTATAAATCTCCAGCAGAATCTAACACGTGAACGGACGTACAGATTAGAGCTATAACGGAATGGATCATAAGTCTGCATCGCAGCAAACTGAGTTAACTGCAGAATGGTTGCTTGCTTCTGATCGGAAGGTTTTGGAAGCTAAATGGCTTTTATAAGCTAAACGTAAAAGTGCAGCAGATTAATATTTAAAAAATGAGGAGACTTTAAATTTGACTGTATTTATAGACGTGTTTCATCCGCCAAGAACAATTTTAAAATATCTTATTTTTGATCCCATATAAGTAAATTCATTCCAGTAGTTTGATTTTGAAATCAAAATGACTTTAAAATTTAGAAATATGCGAATTTATTTGATAATCATAATATTTAAATACCATAGTATAGTAAATCATTAAACATCGATCTTGAAGATTTTTAAAGTGGACTAAAATAGTATAATACAGGATTAAATATTATTTCTTTAATATGACGTTCTCATCACACAAAGTTTAAGCTATATGTAAAAAATATAATATGGTTATATATAAAATGGTTTATGTAAAAATAGAAAACGATAAAAAAAGGATTTTTATTACATCAACGCCATGCTACTTCTAGGTATTCAGAACAGATTTCTTTAAATCGTATTTTGTAATATTGTAAAATTTAAATATTTAAAAAAGCGATCTTCTATTTGCACTTGAAAACTACACTGTACTTGTAATGACGTAAATATGTAATACATTACGTACTTAAAGGTTCCACATTATATAATATTATGTGCAATATTAACAAAATACGAGTATCATGTGACAATACCATTAAATCGATTTATTGTCATGCTGGTAACAAAGGTAAAGTTTTCACGCCAAAACTACACCATTTTAAAAGAAACCGAGCTGTTATGAAGACAGTAAAAGTTTTGATTATCCGCGGATTAAATATCGATTCTGACTGCAACGTCTTCGTGCCAACAACGATAGCAAACTTCGAGCAATATTTTAAAAAGAACAAGCTTTAAAGCTGTATGAATAGGGGATGGACGCTAAGCGGCGGGTCGTAAGGCGATCCACAATGCCGCCGATCCATCATGCCCCGTTGTATTGACGGCCATATATCTTGGGGCGGAATGCCCCCATTGTTTGCTAAACGGACTCGCTGCAGGCGGGTGCACTGCGACATTGCATTCTTTGGAAAAGTTCTGGTAAAACTTGAGTGTACCAACTACCAATTAATCTACGAGTCGAATATATGCTGCTATCTAGTCTATACACAACCATATCTATAATGACTCCTAGTCAGTAAATGACAATATATTTATCTGGTATTGATGATGAGTAAGACGTTAGATCTAAAGGAATAAGTGTTTGTACATTGGTGAGAATTGGAATCTCAATGCAGAACTAGTGAAGGTAAGGTATTAATTTATTTTTATTACATTTAGTCTTTAATCTTTATAGTTAGTGCCTTTATTGTTTTAGTTTAGTGGGGTAATACGATAAAAAAAGGATTTTTATGACATCTACGGTAACCTCTAACGTAATGTGCATTTAAAACTTTATCATAAACCAAGTTTTTGCTTTGTTAATTATTTCATCAGATACGAAAGGAGTATTCGATACGAATTCGTGTCTTCAATGATGACACGTCTCGCACTCAATGTCCGAATGTGAAGGAAACTATAGTTGTACCCTTGCATCAACGTAACCAGGTAAGAGTGAAGACCTGTCTTCTTAAACAATATGAAAAGCTTAGAATTTTAAGAAAAGTTATTGAATATAAAAAAAAAAATTATAATCTCATAAAGGGCACGGACCAAAGCGTCTGTGGAGTATTAATATTTAAATAATAATAAAAAAAAACAATATGAACCTGATAATTTTCATGAATATATTTTTTATTGTTAAGATCGTTCTGATTATCAAATTATTTATTGGCAGGATTATCTTTGGACTTAATCAAAAATTTGAGTGTTAAGAACTGCTTAATTTTTAAACTGTAAAGTAAAACATCGCGATGTCACATGCTCTTGTATCCGAGTAGAATAATGTACCTATCTGTGTGCAGAAGTAGACCTCATATAATTCGATTGACGCGAAATACAATAAACTTATAATATCATGACTTTACAATGTAATACAGTAATGGGTATCTGTTTGGTATTTTACATGGTACAGTCGTACGACACAATATACTGAACAAAGATTTGTATCTACGTGGTATCACATCAACAATCTCCACATCTAGCGAGAGCACAATACCAGCTTGGAATTTACACGAAGATTGTGAACGATATCATAACAGATAATGCGATAGCTAGATAGATCTCGCTATTTCCGGCACAAAGCAGTTTGCACCGGTTCGCGGGCTACTTGATCCCGGTCTATTGTGGCTGGGAGATGATCCTCTTACATACATGGCGATGCTCTGCTCTGCTCGCTTGCAGTGTGCGATGTGCAGTGCATAGCACAGCACTGCACTGCACAGTGCATGAGCAATGCTCAATTGTTGCGTTTTGAGATATCTGTGTAGGTTGCCTTCTCTAATGTAGACTGAAATTTATGTAAGAAGAAAATCATGGTTCACTTTTCTATCTCATTTTTTAGTAGTATAACTGCTGTAAAGTTAAGTAAGCTGATAACTTATTATAGTGTAATGAAATATTAGTTTAGATTACATATACCTACAATTTACAATTTCCCACATTAAAATTTAACATGCTCTTGGCTAACGTTACCCATATTTAATGTTTTTAAATTACGTATTGATAAGATTATTGATTTGATTTTTTCAAACTTTTGTATCGATCAGATTATTGGTTCTTCAGTATTCATATTACAATTAAGTACCTTTTTTTTTTTTTTTTTTTTTTTTTTTCTATTGCACAAGGAGAACCCGTAAAGACTTTCCTTGATAATATTACAATCTAGCCTAAGTCTAAGGCTAATAAGTAATTTTAGTTTAACTTAATCTTCTACAAAATAATGTCTCTAAGAATTTGTCCATCGGCACTTTTCTTATTACAGTTGTTAAGGCGAAAACACTTTGTTCACGTGTTCTTAAGTCTTAGCACTTTCACTATTATATTTCACTATTTTACTTTTAACACTACACTAACTCAAACGGTTTAGTTCTTTTTAGTCTTCTAGTTATGTCAGTGTGGTCGAGGAGCTGGATAGCCTCGACATTGACATGATGGTGAAGCCGGTTAAGTACCTGTAAACAACCTTCACATACAACCATTGATTCTTATCGATAAGAAACAAATATTAGGCCCCCACACAGCAGATACCTCACTTAGTTCAGTCAATCGTACTTTTTCCATACATATGTAGCTACTAAACTAAGCAAACAAGAAAATAATGAAATAGTCTCGGCCTGGTTTTAATATCTAACCTAATCTAGTTAAATTGAATCTAAATCCAATACGCAGATCGATGTACTTACTAACTTACTCTTCATCAAGTGAACTACAGCAAAGCGGTTCGTTCTATATCCATTAGAATACTCTGTACTATTCTTTATTTAATGGTTCTTCTGTAACTGCTGGCTACAGCACTAACGCTTTAACCGTTAAGTGCTGGATAAGATTACATTACTACACTCGCAAAAAGGTGCTAAAAGTTGAAAAATCACAGCTACCAAGGAATTTAATACCAGACTTTAGAATCATGAGAGAATTGAGCAAATTAAGCTTCGGTTTATGTAGGATGGTATCTTATTTTAAGGTTAGAAAAGGCTCTTCAAGTTATCATATTTAACACACGAAATTTGGCAAGAATGTCAGCACCATGTTTATTTTTTATATTATTTTATTAATTTGGTACAAAAACAATGACACAATAAAACTTATATCTAATTTTTAGTTAGATAATTAATTAACTATGCCACCCACATAACAGTCCACCGATTACTCCTGATGATCTTTGTTTGGAGGGATGAAAGAAGCACCCAGTGATTCAAGATTTCAGTTCAGACTTATTTAGATCAAGTAGTTTAGAGACGCATGTAGATGAAAAAAACCGTAAATATTATGCAGTTATAAAAATTTAATAAAAAATATCTAAGTACAAACGTTTGTAAAAAAATATCTTTTTACATAAATATAACAAACAAATGTATGTCCTAAGCAACGTTACCCGGATCAGAACATAGAAGGGAGTCCCTGGGCAATTCTAACGATGTGTAAAATTAATAATAATAATATGGGACAACATCCGCACAAAGGTCTTCAGGTCCCAAACTAGGCAAAGCCTGATGTGCAATGGTAACCTGATGACTGATATACGTACTTATATATATAATAAACATCCAGACACAGGTCAATCAAACATGTTCATGCACACAAATGCTTAACCTGTCCGGGGATCGAACCCGGGTCCAGCGGCGCAGAAGGCAAGTATGCTATCGACTGCGCTAACCGGCTTGTTTAAAATTAAGTTTATTTCAGGCACCGTTTGTCAGAATAGACAAATAATTGTAGAATATCGTTGGATAATAATGATATAAATTATTAATTTCTTAGAAATGGTAGCAATGGAACGTTTTTCTTTTGGTATTAATACGGCTTTGCTTCGCCAGGGGCGACTCGGCACCACAGGGACTTCGCGAGGGTGCTTCGATTTTATAACGCTCGATGGCAGTGACATAACCATTATGGAAACTGTTATGTCTATCTGTTACTAACTCTGTTATTTTACGAGCTTGATGGTGAGTTATGGAAATCACTGGACCGGATTTTTTAAACTGGTGAAGTGTTAGTCGATATTTTTTATCGGTTTTCTGGTTGCGTTTGGACACCATTTATTAGACAATGATGTAGCCAAAGACGAAGCACCCAGTGATACAAGATTTTCATTCAGTCTGATTTGGATCAAGTAGTTAAGAGGAGCATTATGAAAAACTAGTTGCTCTGCAAACTGTTTACCTCGATAGCAAAAATTAGCTTATTTGTAACTTTATATCTTGATAAAACTCTTGACATATACTGTTGAAATTGTCCAAATAGCACCGTAGCAAATTTCCCGCTTTTTAGCAGAATATCGCCCCTGATCGAAAATCACAAACAAGAAAAAAAAAACAAATCAAAAACATTGTATGGTATGTAAAAAGAATTTGTTTTTTTCACCCCGGCTTGTATTAATTTTGCTGGCTGTTTCAATTTTAAATTTACGTAATTCACTTTTAAGCCACAAAAATCAGCCATGACCAATTTATCCAAAGACAAAAACGATTGTCAAGATCTTCCACTTAAACCAACATGTTTACTGAAAGCTTTCTCGCGCTATAACACTCGAAACACAATCTTTTACCTTTACTTTGATAAGTATAGCGACTATAACTCACTCAGAGTACCGAGTGACGTCTCAAACTTAGACAAATTCAAAAAATCAGCTGCTAATAATTCTTAGACGGGTCAGAGACGTCTAGATCTACGCTAATATACGGCGAGAGTCATTTTATTAAGCAATAACTTCTAAAGTGACCAGCATTGAGAACAAGAGAGAAAAAGAGTGTTGGGAACGCGCCTCTAAGATATACAAGAGTAACTGAATTGTCCGCAGACAGATTCAAGCGAGCGTAGAAGCTTTCTCATGTCGCATGCAATGTAGCAGTCCTATTCTAAACCTAGGTTTAAACGTATTGTTCAGAATATTGTTAAACATTTTGCTTGTTTATTTTGTGTTAAAAAAATTGTTCACATCATTCGTTCAAGTTTCTATCTGTTGCTGTTATTAATGTCGAGCAAAAAAAAGTGGATTAATAATCTCGTTGGTTGTATGAGAGCCCTTTAAATGTCTCTTGTTTTTTTTTGTGTTTATTAATCTTTATTAAAGTGGCAACAGAATACACATTTGTGAAAATTTCAACTGTATAACTATCACAGTTCATGAGATACAGCCTGGTGGCAGATAGACAGACGGTGGAGGCAGATGGACAGTGAAGTCTTAGTATTAGTTTCCCGTTTTTATTCTTTGATTCCGGAACTCTAAAAACGTGTATCATTATAAAAAAGTTTTGGCGTTCTCTGTGCTTTCAATCGTGACGTGGACGTGGTGTTAGTCTCGAAGTTTTTGAATATATAAATATTACATACGTGCTTAAAAAGTATCCTTTCTACCATATTGGATAAAAAATAGAAAATAATGTTGTAATTAATTTGAAATAATAAAAAAAAAAACACCGTCAAAAAATTAAATTTGCTGTTTGAAGGAACTACGAGTATTAGAATGTAATATATTATTTTATTGAATTTGTTTGTTGTAACTTCATTTCATACACGTATTTATACAAGAATCACCATTTCCATACAAAAGCGTATCTACTTAGCCTTTAAAATTTCGGTAGTAACATATATTTCTATTGATCTAACCTGTTAATCCTGTATTAGACCACCGTCCGCCATGGTCTTGCTTCGAGTACCGACAGTCCCGGGTTCGATTCCCGGTCAAGGCAAGCGTTCAAACGATAAGTTTGAACACATGTCCTCGAATCTGAGTGAGTTGTACATGTGTCTGTGAAAGTTCCATGGCATCCCCAACTCAGGAGAAAGCCTAGTGGGTAGCTATGAGTGTAAAGCGTTATTGTTCTAAATAAACTAAATAGCATTAATCTTGAACTAGTCTAAACATCAACACGGTGCCGTGTAAGCTTGACTAGAGAGTGCAAGCGTGTGTAGACTGTACCCAGACAAGTGTTGTCAAAGACACTCAAGTAACTGGCAATCAGAATTTCCCGTTAGTAAGACGAGCCACTCTGTTAGGTGTAACTTGCTTACAAACGTACGGTGTTTGTTACTGCGCTGCTCTGCGATCAAAGGTTTCAAACTTACAGCCTGATATGGTGTTAGGTTTGCGTTAGTGACAACCCTATCTAACTGTAATGCTAATACATAAACTGGTACATTGTAACAGAAATTTGTGATAATACTTAAGGTTAACACATCAAAATGAACTAGATAAAGTAATTATACAAAATTAAAAAAATTAATTTCAGAGACTCTTCTATACAAAATTTAGTCTCGAGATCGGCCAATTTGTGGCAACCAATTCTGATATGTAGACTACGAGTACTACTACACCCTTCAGTATTGTAACTGTTGTATATTATAAAACATAAAGATTTGTATTTTGTATACATACATAAATAATGATTGACGTAATTGGATTAAAAAATTCTTTCGCAGTTCGTAAGCTGCATTATCACTGAGTAACATAGGCTTTAAAAATTAAAGATCCGCGGGTAACGCAGTTCAGGCAGTATCGGTCTTATACAGAGGAAAGACTTGTATTTTTGTATGCAACGAATAAACTTCAAGACTACCGGACCTATTTCAAAAAATGTTTTTCCGTTAGAAATCTACATATCTGAGTAACATAAGCTGAAATTGGTAGATGCTTAAGGAATCAAACAGGTTATTCGGTGAAATAGTATGATAATTAATAGCATCGTGTATTGTATTAACCTGTTAACTGGGGAGTCTCGTTCAAATTATGCAACGTGTACCGGGCGCGTATTGTTTCGCTAGGACATGTCAATACGTCACGCCCGGAGACCGTCATTTCATATTTCTATATTTTAATTTATTCATAAAATGAATGATAAACTATGAAATGTATATCGTTTATTAATAATTTTGAAGTACAAAAGGAATCAAAAACAATTAAAAGCAAGTAAACAAAATAGAATTACACAATAGGTAGGTACATATAAAAATTCAAAACTCGTTTTATAAAACAATTATTGATACATAATGCTACACTACAATTCGGACACCAGTACGTAGATTCTCTTCTAGCACCTTTTTTGTAACACACTCGACATTACCGGGATTTAAATTTTCCTGTACCACTTATCATTTGCTCTGGAAAATGCCTTTCCACTCTGCGTGATGGTTTAGGTGTAGGTTTTACAAAAGAGAAATTGTTCTGATACTATGCGTATAGAATCAGAACAATTCATCAAACAATTCATGTCGAGACACGCATGGATGACGTAATACCATAGTTGATCGGAAATATACGTCCCTTCCTTAACCTTTAAAACGTGTTGCAGGTCGCAATAAGCCGGTGGGCGGGCGGCGGCCGGCGGCCGGCGGCGAGTGGATTGAATTAGGGCAGCATTTTACTCGCGCCGGAGAAAGCCGGGAATCACCCTGTCCGCGGGATGAAACTGTCCGGCTAGCAGAAAGGAGGATGCACAATATATTTGATATATTATTTTGAAATGTCATTTGACAGATTAGAAATATTGTACTCGTAGAGTGTTACAGAATTATTGCCGATGTTAGATTCATTTAATCAACAGCTTTATCATAAGTTTTATAAAAAACGTGTTTCTATTACAGGTATTTACTGGTATATATTAAATTAACTATGTCAACTGTTTCGCCATTAAAACATAGTTTTATTAGCAAAGTCATCTTGTTAATTTAGTTTGAGTTTGACTTTTTTGTATATTTTTTTATATGAATTGACGTTTTCTTTTATAACATTTAATATCTAAAATAAATTGTAAGTACTCAAAATATAAAAGTACTTACTTCTTGTTTTTTTCCGGACTGAGTTCTTTTCCAAGTACTCGGTCCGCGCTACGGTCGGGTGCGCCGGGGCGGGCGGCGGCGCGGCGTCCGCTAGGAACTCTATCTTTCAATTAATTAAAATCTAATTCATTTATTGATTCTCACAAATAAATAGAGATAAAATTTACTTTAAGGTTACAGACATTTTTGAAATTTTATCGTATGATTCTAAGAAACATTATTTAATGAACGACATTGAATTTTAGGGCATTTTTGAACAAATATCTACATAGAGCTCTTTGTTTATTTAGATGGAAGTGAGTGTAAAGTTATATATTTGGGAACAATAAATGAGACACACTAGTACGTAAGACTCGACTGATTTATTCCCCTACCTTCATGCCACCTTCAGATATATTTATTTTACATCTACCCACAATCCCCTTATAAAACAAATAATAAAAATATAATTTATACATGCTACAATCAATCAACGTTCACAATAAAACAATATTAACATATTTGTATTAATAAATTTAGCATTTAAGGATCTATTATGAATACAATAGACATGCCATAATAATTTTCTAGGTAAATTCAAACTATATAAATCATTACACTTTTAACAATAATTTTACCAGTAAATAAATAAAGAACATCTTGAATTTGCCTTTTATTTGTATGCCTGCTTATAAGGATCTACGAGTACCTACTTCTAATACAACATTCCTATTCTCTTTTTATAGACATTTTATGTTTGAGTTGATGTTTTCGTACCTAATTTAGTATATTTATATCACTCAGAAGTATTCATTTGTTTTAATCTGATAACATTGTGTAGTTAATTTTATAAACTTATTTAACTTTAATATTAGACTATATTGACAAAGATTATTGTTATTTTATTATGATGAACGTAATTATAGGTATAAATCCATTCCTTGGTTACAAACTATACTTATCTAAAATTCACTGGTTATCATACGTCTAGACGCGAGTGCGGGACCAAGACCTCAAGTCCACTGGGCAGGTCCACCGATCAGGAGGTATCACTTCCCTGCCGGAACGAGTACGGTAATTAGATGTAGTCGGTACAGGTACACTGGAGCTGCGTGCGAGGGGAACAATTAGGTTACCGCTGTTAGGTAAAATGTCGTCATAACACTGCACATAACCCGGCGCGGGATCTATACGTTGGTCTGAGTCAGCTATTATATGTCTTCTATTGCGCCTTAAATTATTTCCTGAACACATCTTGATCGAATATGAACGTATACCTACTATTGATTCTACGGTTCCTGGTTCCCATCTGTTATCTATTTTAACTTTCACCTTTTGTCCTATACACAATGGTTTTAAATTTCGTGACCCTCTATCGTAGTACTGTTTCTGTCGAACCTGTCTACTAATTAGCTTTTTGTGCACACCTGTGTTTATTTTTGGCTGATAAGAGGTTTCAGACCTCGGCAATATGCCTCGAAGTTTCCTATTGTACAGTAACTCAGCTGGGGATGGTAGATCGTTACTGATAGGGGTATTTAAGTATTCTAAATAAGCTAATTTAAAGTCACCATTCTCTTCGCGCTCTTTTTTCATGATATTTTTAATTGTCTGTATGGATCGTTCGACCTGACCGTTAGATTGAGGATATCTGGGGGAAGATGTGACATGTTCGAATCTCCATTCTTCTGAAAACTGTTTAAAATTGTTCGATGAGAATTCTGGTCCATTATCCGAATTCACCAATTTCGGAATACCGTGCCTTACAAATATACTCTTCAGTTTTGAAATTATATGATCAGATTGCAGCGAGCTCAGTTTTTTAATCTCGATGAATTTACTATAATAGTCTACTACTAACAGAAAGCTTTCACCCCGGAAATGAAATACGTCTGCGCCTACTTTTTGCCACGGAATCGTCGGTATGTCATGAGATATGAGCGGCTCCTTTGTATTATTTTTTTTGTAAGTTAAGCAAATCTGACAATTCGATAAGTAATCTTCTAACTGAGTGTTTATGTTAGGCCAAAATACAATTTCTCGAGCTCGCAATTTACATTTATCTATACCTAAATGACCAATGTGAATTCTTTTCATCATATCCTGCCTTAAACATTTTGGTATTACTATTCTAGTACCTTTCCATACTATCCCAAAATTTACCGACAGATCATCCCTGTAGTCCCAGTAAGGTTTTAGAATATTCTCTATTTCTTTTTTCTCGACTGGCCAACCTAATCTAATTATTTTTATTAATTTAAGTAATTCCTCGTCTTGTCCCGTACATTTTTGTATCTGCACATAGTGTGTATCGATCAGCTGATTGCTCGCTGATAACGCACACACCTGCGCTTGTATATCTAAATGGTCGCGCGGCTGTGTGTGTGAGTCATCGGTAGAACCGGTCGGTGCCACTGCTCGCGATAACGTATCTGCTATGTACAGATATTTGCCTGGTTTGTATACTAAATTAAATGAATACGGCTGGAGGCGCATTAACATTCGTTGTAAACGAGGTGGTGCGCTGCCAAGGGGTTTTTTAATGATGCTCACAAGGGGTTTATGGTCTGTTTCTAAAGTAACATCTATTCTCCCATATATGTACGTATAAAACCGTTCACAAGCAAATACACACGCATAAAGTTCCTTTTCAATTTGTGCATATGCCTGCTCCGTCTTCGTCAACGAACGCGACGCATATGACACCGGAAGGCCGTCTTGCATAAGACAAGCACCTAACCCATTTTTGCTTGCATCAACTGAAATTGTGACCGGCTTATCTAATGTATAGTACTGCAATACTGGAGCACTTATTAATAGCTGTTTAATTTTTTCAAAACATTGTTGATGCCTATCCTCCCAGTGCCACTCTATACCTTTTTTCAATAACTCCCTCAAAACAAAAGTTTGTTCTGACAAATTGGGCATAAAATTACTGACATACGTTATCATACCTAAAAATCGCTCGACATCTTTTACGTTTTGCGGTGTCGGCATATTTTTTATAGCAATCACCTGCGCTTCATCTGGTGAAATACCCTTTTCGGATATCTTATGCCCCAAGTACTTTATCTCAGTGAGTCCGAATTTACATTTTTCACTGTTTAATTTTATGTTAATTTCCCTACATCGCTGCAGAACTTTTCTTAATCGTTGATCATGGACCTGCCTATTTGGAGCATATATTAAAATATCATCAACAAACTGTATAACTCCCTCCAAATCATCTAAATGTTCGTAAAGCTTCCTGTGGAATATTTCTGATGCCGAACATATTCCAAATGGCATTCTTAGGAATTTATATCTACCAAAAGCAGTATTGAAGGTACACAGATCTGTCTCATGTAACTTTACTTGATAAAATGAATGCTTAGCGTCTAAAGTGCTAAAGACTGCGGACCCCGATAACCTTGCCGTGACCTCTTCAAAAGTAGGAAGTTTGAAATGTTCACGTTTAATTGCTTTATTCAAATCTTGGGGATCCAAGCATATACGTATATCCCCGTTTGGTTTCTGTGCAACCGTCATACTACTGACCCAATCCGTCGGGCCTTCCACTTTCTCAATAATACCCTGCATTTCCATCTCTCTAAGTTTATTTTTTACTTTATCTTTAATAGCTTCTGGCAATTTTCTGGGAGGGTGAATCACAGGCTCCACGTTTTCTTTCAACTGTATTTTATACTCCCCAGGCAAACAACCCATCCCTTCAAACACGTCTTTATATTCAGTTAAAATTTCGCTGTAACTTTCCCCGTTATCTGAATGTACTGACCACACTCTTTTTATTAACTGTAATTCTTCGCACGAACGTTTTCCTAAAATAGGCACAGATTCTGAGTTTACTATAATATATTTTAAGAAATATGTAATACCTCTATGAATTACCTTTAAATAACATTTGCCTATTACTTCTATTGAACTTCCCGAATAACCCTGTAACGTTATCGATGTTGACGTTAGATCTGACTCAGACAAACCAATAGTACTTATGTATTTTTTAGGAATTATATTTACGTCAGCTCCGGTGTCCAATTTAAACTTCAACATATGGTTATTTACCTGTAAATTCACTAACCACTGTTCCTTTTTCTGACTATTAATATCAATGTGATTATTTACCTGATCGGCGTGACCTTCCTGGACCTCATTCACCCTGCATGCTCTTGCGAAATGGTTAAACCGGTTGCATCTATTGCACTGACGACCGTACGCGGGACACTGCATTCTTTTATGCCTACTGCCACATCTATCACATTGCACAATGTTCTCGTATGAATTCTGCGCTGTGTAGGTATTGAACTGCAAATTCCTTCCGCCCCGAGCCGATCCACCGTTGCTCTGTTTAGGTAGACGCGAACCTGCCGGTGCTGATGCCGCTTGCGCCCTTTGGTTGTGACTCTGATACCGACCGCGGCCACGGTTCACCCAGTGAATTTCACCTGCTCTGACAGTTGTTTCCTGATTGATGTTCACTTCATGTGCCTGATGCTGCGTATTTTCCATGTCCAGATGGCTAGCTTGAACGCGAGATATTTCGGCTAATCTGCAAATATCTATCGCTTTTGATAATGTTAAATCTACTTCTCTTAGTAGCCTTTCTCGTAGCCCGCCGTTTTTTATTCCACATATGAGTCGATCTCGTACTAAGTCTTCGCACAAGTCTTTGAACTCGCATTTAGCTGCCATTTTGTTTAATTCAAACACGTATTGTTCCGTGGACTCCAAATCCTTCTGGTCTCGTGTAAAAAACTTGTGTCGTTCAACAGTTAAATTTTTCCTAGGTAAAAACACTTCATCGAATTTTAACATCAACTCATCCACTGTTTTTATATCATCTGTGAATTGATCGTAGACCTCCCGGCACCGATCTCCGATGACGTGTAATAATATATTTAATTGCACTTTTTTGTCTTTTTTCGATAACTCGCACGCTTCATAGTATATTTTAAACGATTTTTTCCATTTTTCCCATTCCTTACTCAAGTTTCCAGAAGTTACGTTAGCTAAATTATTCTCGTAAAGAAAGGGCTTAGGCGGCTGCAGTAATGATTCCATTCTTATAGTTGTTAGTGGTTTTCTTCCAAAACCTACAAGCGTACGTTTTATTTGTTTCTTCTTCTTTCGTTTTAATCACTTTTATTTTAATTCTATTCCGACTGCGCCATGTAAAGTTATATATTTGGGAACAATAAATGAGACACACTAGTACGTAAGACTCGACTGATTTATTCCCCTACCTTCATGCCACCTTCAGATATATTTATTTTACATCTACCCACAGTGAGTAATTCGCCCTATCATTATAGTCTGTAAACCATTATAAACGTGTCTATACCTAATTAAGCGTATTTTTGTTTTGCAATAATACGCTATATTAGGCGTACTGAACCCGGCTGCACCCTAATGTAGTCGGGTAGAAGATTTTCCTATCGTCAAAAAAATGAGGTTCCTACTATTATACCCGTACGGTATAAGTTTTCGTTATTGAAATCAAACGAAACAACGGCAGAACAAAAACACGTTTGTTGTAGAGACATTTCAACTAGCATCTTATACTGTTAAAAATATTTGTTGTTACAGCGGCAACAGAATTACATTATCTGTGAAAATTTCAACTGTCTAGCGATATCACGATTCATGAGTTACAGCCTACTGACAGACGGACGGACGCGAACGGTTAGACAGCGAAGTCTTATTTACTTATTTTTTCAGTTCTCACATTTACAGCAACGCATGCCAAGGCATGTGGCGAGTTATATAATATTAAAATTAATTTACAAGTCCAAAAAACAAACGTTCATTAAATTACATCAAAAAACGCTTACAAACTATTACAAAATACATTAATATTGTCATAGAATATATCAATTTCGTGGTGTTGAGTAACCGGCGCGTTGAACAGAGAGACTTAAGACCTAAAAACCAACTACGAGTATATTACCAAACGATCAGTGAAAGAACGAAACTTTTTAGTTTGTAAGTACCTGATCGCTTACACGAACTCGTCCGCTGAATAACAAACACTCGTACGAGTTCCATTTAGCTGAGCGCATGATAAATGCAGACGCGAGCGATTGGCGCGTGCAAGTTTAAACCCGCCGACAGAAGCCGCGGGAGAAAGCTAGTTTGTATCGTGTATTCAGGACTTTACAGCCGTCCACACTCACAAATTGGGTGTAGAGTTGTAGACAGGTTATAGCGCAACTTGTAGGGTTGACAAACGTCTTGAAACTCGTAAAAAGAGGAATCTGTAGATGTTAAACTAATCAAAAATTATTGACTGGACGAGAGAATCAAGCAAATCATTGTAGATCGGTTTTTTGGTGATGGTATTCGCATACGAGTTATTTTTCGACCGAAGTTAAAGAGTTACAAATTCTTTAAAGATTATTTAGTACTATGTTTTTTTACTGTATCTAACTGCGCCGTGGTTTTAGAAACTGTTCATAAAATTTTAAAATCAAATATGATTATGATATTAGTATGCTATATGCCTTAATACAATCCAACAATACAATACATAAATTATTTATACACACCACAAAAATAAACCCAAAAAGAATAAAAACAAATAACGTTGCACAAAAGGCGGTCTTATCGCTAAAAAGCGATTTCTTCCGGACAACCTTTATAGGAATGAAATATATCAATAAAATTATTATTATCAAAATATATTAGCAACCCTAAGTAGAGCAAGTTTATTAGACACCTAAACCCAGAGGTGGTATTGTCCTTTCACACTTTAATAAGAAATAGTTGAAACTAGGGTCTGACTCTGATTTGACTGAGTTTACACTTATTTTACCAAAAAATACTTTTTAATCTTTTTACAAAATAATACAGACTGAAGTTAAACGAGGTCTGTGACGAGCGATATGTATAAAAGGAGAGTAAATGAAGAGATGACGGCTAATAGTAGAACCCGCATAGTGGGATTAGGACAGAAAGGGCAAATGAAAATCATTGCCATTTTCATTTGCCATAATATTATCTGCTATACTAGTCAAAAGACATAATATTGTTTCTCATAATATAATTATTTCATACTCACTGTTTACTACTTTAAAAAAGCTTTAATTTTATAAATTTTTAAAGCAAGTTGTTATAAACTTTGTTTCTTATAAAGTCAATTTCAAAAAACATCATTTGTAAGCCGTTATTATCATATGCCTTAATATCATTGCCATCATAAACTAAACGATCAATAGGTTTATGTTAGGTTAGGTTAGGATATGAAAAACAAAGCTCTAGAAAGGCTTGGATGTATTTGAAAGTAATTTAGTATGGTGTTGAAATATTCCGTTAAATAATATTATTTTCATTACTAAAATAGATAACAATACGTATGGCACTCGTATCATTATAGAATCTAATGTACGGGGAAATAAGAAAATGTGACATGAATTTTATGGTAAACAAACAATTTGGGAAAATGATATTCGAGCAAGTAAAATTCGGGCATATGAGTATTATTGTTTATATCTTTTGGGCAAACAATAGACAACGTCTAATTTATACAACATTAATATATGTCTAAAATAATAACAACAATCTTCTGAATAAATCCAATCAATAAAACCAAGTATATACGAGTAGGTACATACAAAGCTTTACTTCGTTCAATAACTAAGAGTATTATTCACCATCGCTTCTTTATGTGAAATACGTTAGACGCTGGAAGCACAGTTTTCCATCAAGCGGACGGTCTCCATTGAAAAGTCGTCAATAGCATCTATCATGCGAGTATCGCGCCGTGGAGGACAAATGTCACGCTCGTCAGGAGTGATGACGCCGATGTGACGTGAGGGACGCGACGCGTCGTCATGACGGAGCGCCCACTATATACGGAGGGGAAAGATAGGCCATAAAATATGCTTAGGAATCGCATAAAGTTAGCGATAAAAGAATTGAAAGAAAAAGAGGCAACTTTGGTTCCGTTTTGACAGTTTGCCGCTTCAATCTTATAAAAACGTAATCAAGATTGGTGGTTTTAATTTACTGTTTCAAATTTCAAACGTAGTCCCAACAAGTATCAGTGTGACTGGTTGGGAACGATTTTAGTATTTTGTTCCATTGGGGGTTTTACTCGTTGAGAATATACAGTTTTCACTTGTTTCACTTCTTCAATAGCTAGCATTACGTGCTAGCACAAATTGATAAAAGTACTTCGTTAAAAATGAATTACCTACATATTAAATAGAAATTAATCGTGTATACTTGTTTTCTAGTATTCTTTTTTGTAGTAGTATTTACCTAAAACACTGTAAAAGCTTTTCCTGGCCTTTTCGTTATAATATTTCAGCTAATACGAGTAAGTAATTTGAATTTACGTAATTATTGTCTTAATTAGTTACTATAGAACTTTATGTGGTTGAAGACTTCTGTGATGTAATATTATACAGAATATTATGCACTAAAAATCATTATAAACTATGACTTATAACACAATAACTACATAAACGACAGACTGAGATGATAAGACCGAACCAAAGTTATTTAAAAAAATCTTTAGTCTCTAGATCAGTGGCAGAGATGTAAACTATATACAAGCAGAGTATTCAAGAATCAATATCATGGGTGGCAAATTAAATATAATGTAAAAAAATTAAGTTATTCGACCTAATTTTACCCTTTTCTGATGTGCGAAATGTCCCTGAAAATGTAACATGGTTATGTTTCGTGGCTCCACACTAAAAGATCGATTAAATTCATCCCAATAACTTTGTTTATTATTTCACCGACACGTAAACCAACTCTGGTAAATTTATTCTGAAAAACAATGGTATGATAAAATAGTAATGGTAGTTTTGCATACTAGAAATATGAATTACCACAAGACTAAACGGTGAAGAAAAATGTCGAGAAAAACCTGAGCTATTTCTAAGATAAGCCGCTAACCCGCAAATTTAGTCAGCGTAGTTTAATAAGTAATCAAAGTGATAAAAATACAGTTAGGCTATCTGTGTTTTGTAACTATAGCCTGCACCCCCTTCTCAGGGAAGACTTGACTTGTGCCCAGCAGTAAGATGCTATGGTTTGATACGTAAGTAGTTTTGCATGTAAAAGAAGTACGTACAATAATTGAGCGATATAAAAAAACACAATCTCACAACTTACTAATTTCATATTTAGTACTCTTATTTAGGTTTCCGCAGGTTTCTGCCAAGTATTATTTAAGAAAGGGCCTGCATTTGACGCCGCAGCAAACTAGCCATGCTTGTTTAGAAAAAATACCGATCGAATTGAGTAAATAGTTCTTATTTATTATAAATGGTGTAAAGGCCCCACTAAAAAAAGGTTGAGAAAACTATTTCATGTAATAAGTATATTGTCTTCCTGCGAATAAAACTGCAACGTTTCCAAGCTTATAAAAATACAAAAAGAAAATAAAAATCCCGCCAGCAAGTCTTGACAGCTATTCGTACACCAGCGGCAGTTTAAGAAGCAAGAAACTTGTGCCTACGGCGCGGGCAGGAGGAAACTCCTACAATTAACACCCACTTAGCCCGCGACTTGGGAAACGACGTTAATTTTTAAACGCAGCCTTTCAATCGGCTCACTATTGTCCTGTAAGTATCGGCAATTTGTTGAATAGGAAATTATGAAACAAAGGAAATGGAAATAGCTGCGGAAGTATTGACGGAGCGGTCTGTGTAAATAATTTTGTTTAATCATCTGACAATATGGTTATTTTTCTGAATGTTGGTATTCTCTTAAGTCGTAGGTATATATCAACTCATTTCAAGAAAAATACGGTATGTATGTTCTACAATATTTTAAGGGACTGGGTGTGGGAAGGGAATGATATATAATGGTATTAGTCTACCCATCAAATTACGAGTAAACCCATTGCAGAACAAATTTAAGAAGCTATTGCATAGCTTTTACTCGTATCGCGGGCTTTGAGCACGGCGACCGAACCAAGAAATTCCGTAACGAAAATAAACCCAACACTCGTTTAGCGTCGTTTCAGTTTGGCAGACTTCGGCACGGTGTTTGTGTGCGTGCGACTAGACGTATTGCGTATGCGATGGCTTTACCGCGGCAGTCCTCGAATGCCACACGTGTGTTTTTTTCAAAAATACCCATACTTACTATATGTATGTTTATACTGGGGAATACTTAGATGGGCAACACCGTCAATTACTTACTTCGTTTAAATTTGAATTCAAATCACAACGAAGGTTTCGAATAAGTTATAATAAAAATCTTATTATCTAACAAAATAAAATGTTACCAAAGAATTCAAAGGAAAACGTTAGCATAGTAAGCAAATAACGTAGGTATTTGTGTCCGGGCAGCGCTGAAGCGCTTGTGTCCACTATGTATGTGATTTATTCCATCGCTGCGCAGCGCTGTATTCACGGCTGGTCGGCGAGAACTTTTGATTTGTTACAATAAACTCACCTCTTACCGTGAGACAACTGTGGTGGCCACCATTCTCTAATATCACTTTGGACGCACTATATCTTCAGTATTACGATACAATTGTTTAGCGATTGCCAATGTAATTAATTAATGATAGGCTTGGGTACACAGAATACACTTGCGAAAGTCACAACAGTACATTGTTAAAATGTCAAATAAACATTACGATTTATCTTATAAATGAAATGTTGAAGCTTGGAGTGGTTTTTTGTCTTCAGTAAATTCATCTACTTTATAGTAAGCTTTTTGTATTAATGGGTTTTTACATTTGTTATAAACATGGTATCAGTCATTGATGTTACTGTTAAGTTGTCAGCGACGATGCTGCCTAAGATGAAGTAGGCTTAAGTAGAAGTCACAATTATTGCACATTTATCGTAAACTTTATTACATGTACTTTATATTATTTAATTATTTATTATAAAAGATCCTATGATAGCCAGGTTTGCTTAATCGACGTTTAAACGTTTAATTATTTTATAAATTAAACTTTAATTCAATACTTTTAGAGATTTTAAACGCTATAAGGAGAATTCAGAAATTAAAGTCTCAAAATATTGTTAGAGCGTGGTCACTACACGCTCACATTTTGAGCTCCTTATAAATCTGAAACATTTTTCGAGCTAAAGTAGAATTCAAAGAAGTTTAAAAGTTTCAAACAGTGTTGATACATGTGACGAGGCTCGCGAAGTTGCCGCCCCGCCGCTCGGCCTGCCGCCCCACGGATTCTGCCGCCCCACGGGTCGAGATCGGCGCCCGCGCGCCTCCAACTTTTTCTTCCACTTTTATTTAATCTGTTCAAAGTCTCTGGAGGTGTCTGGGTGGTTATAAATAGCTCCTGTACACTTGTTTTATCCGTGAATAATATATATTTCGGCTCGATTTGGTATTCCGACACCATCCTCGCTCTTTGAACGCAAACTTGTAAAAATTCAAAGTGAAATATTGTTGATCTGGCTCACTCAGAACTTTCTTTCCGTGGAGTTTAATTGGTGGCCTACTTCGGCCGCTGGTTCGTTAAGTTTTTTAATTCGTAACATTTCGCACTGAGAAGACGGAAGATGGAAGACGTACTTTTCGCCAATTACCTGCGCCGGTGTCTCGCTCTGCAGGAGCCTTATTAAACTCCAAAAACATGTTGAAAAATCGTCGGAACGAGGCGGGCATTTTTTCACGGCACTGAGCGAGCAATAAGGCCGGTGACACACGACGGCTTCGCTTGCGGTATGCGACCTACTTCAGTCTACAGAGACTGTCTCACTGTCAAGATAAAACTGAATGTGTCGTGTTACGTCACTACACATTTTAATGGAAAAAAATATTTGTATATGTCATGTTTCAAACACGAAACAATCTTTTTATCAGGTACTTTTAAACTGTTTTCATAAAACATTGGGATATTTTTAGCAATTTGTATTTTTGAGTATGTCAGGGAACATTATAACTCAACCAAAATTCAATCAGTTCAAAACACCGTTTTAATAGTTATAGAAACTAAAATTATTATAAAATCACTTTTCATTTATAATTCAAGGTTTTTGCAGAAATATATTTCAGATTCTATTACAACTTAATCACGACCTTACAGTCAAAGTAGGCAAGAAAAAAGTGAAAGATGAAACTCTCACCTCCATAAAAACAGGACCGTGTGTCCACGCCCTTCGGTCCTGAGGGGTCCAGATAAGGAATATATTGATGGTCCCTCGGGCTGAGTGATTCCTTCCAGTCTGCCTCCGACGAGGTGATTTTTATTATTAATATTATATCGGTAATATTAGGCGAGCGCCCCCTGGAGGCCGGCGATACAACTCGCGGCAAACTTGTACCAAATAAACAAGCTTGTTTGAACATAATTACGTACGGAAATAACAGACGTATGTTATTTTATCGTGGGATTATGAAAGCTATGTAAAAGTAAGTAGCTCTATTTCGGTAACAGCAATTTAACAAATAAGTTAAATATATATATAGGCGTTGTAATAAAAAATAATAATAACAATAATTAAATAAAAGATCATTATTATATTTCCTTTATTAACTTCACTAAATTGACTAAGTACAATAACAAGGTTAATTGCTATAGACCATTTAAGATCTACAGATAATCTAAAATGCTCAAACACACCACCAGAGGGCAGCGTGCCCAGAATGCACAAAGTTCATTGCACATCACATATAAACATTAGTTATTATGTATGTAATAATTTTGTAAAATTACTGTTTATTTAAGTACTTTTTTAAACGTGTTATGGATATTGGACGTTCTAGTAGTTGAGTTTTGATTTGTTTGTATGTACGTCTGTCTGCCACATCGTAGCTACCGAATGAACCAATTCTGTTTTTTTTTTGTTTGAAATGTGAATTAGTCGAGATTGTTCTAAGCTATATTTGATTAAAATCGGTCCAAGGTGGATGCCGGCCGCCAAAAAATGGCGGATTCATTTTATTACATAACTCCCTCAATATGGATATTAAATGATAGGGCTTGACTAGTAGAATGCTATGTTACATAATATGAAATTCAAGATGGCCGGCACTAAAAAATGGCGATGATATTGATTAACAATATTTTTAATTTTACTTGTATGTATTTTATTTTTTACGCACAACCATGTCAGCCGCGCAAGGTCATTCACCTTCGGCCAATGTTCCGTTTTTCTAAGTACTCTTGAATGGCCAGTAGTATACTAATAAAGAAGAAAAAAGCTACTCCCCAACCTATTTGAAAAAATAATAAAAACCTATACAGTAAATATATTTTTTACTTATAACAAACCACGGTACCTAAAAAAACAAGCTGAAAGCTCTAGATCTTGCCTTTCTAACTTCGTGATTTTGTACGTCCGCTTTTACAAACATCGACGGGCTTCTAAACTTATAATGAAAATATATAAGTTCTCGATCCTTCATCAGATCCAGGTCGGTGCTGGGATAAAGCAGTTACCTACAACAAACGAGGCTTCGCCGCGCCCCTTGGCTATAGGTTTCAACTTGCACTCAGGAAAAGTGGCTTTTGTTGACCACAGCTTTATTCTAACCTTGATTGATAATACAAATAGAATGACAACCTTTCTTTTAAATAAAATATAATATCTGTCAAATTGAATTTAAAAAGTTTTGAAATTTTAACTCTAATTTATTTTAACTCAGAAACAGATTCATTATTGATTATATACGCTAAACATAATACTTTAATATACAACACAATTTAACTGACCATAATAATGAAATAAAATACCTTTATTAAACAATAAAAATTGGAAATAATATCAAAATTATCTTTCCAGTCCAAAAATCGTACAATATCGAAACTAATTTATAATTACAATTAAACAATAGATATAATGTCAGAAATCATCATTCAAATTTAAATTTAGTTTGGACACTGTATAATGAAAACATCCTCAACATTTCATGCCTCTTGGTTTAAGAATAATATATATTCTAATTAGATTATATTTGTCATTATTTTTTACCTTAATTAATTGATGGATTTTTGTTGTTAATACCTGAATTAATCAACTTATTTATAATAATTATTCTAGCGGTTTTTTTTTAATCTTGCTAGAGACTTATAAAATTCTTAATAATAAAACGAATTAATTTAACTTAAAAGATTGAGGGATATGAAAAGCTGAGAATAAAAAAAAACCGATGATTTGTGTTAATAAGCATACGCAATTTGTTTTCCTTAATAAAAAAGGCATAAACTTTAGCAACTTTATTTTTGGTACTCTAGTTTGTCATGCCTTTTACCAGTCTTGGTAATAAAATCAGATAAATTATTATAGAACAGAAAAATAGGTCAAACATTTACTATTTACTGACCCGAACATCGTCAGTCTCAATCAACTTCCCGCTAGGACTTTATATCCCACTTGAGTCTATCACATATCTAGGCATGAGCATGGTAGTAGGGCGTTTCCTATTGTTCGCCTGCCTAGCTACCCCTCAAGTTGTAAAATCTGTCGCCAAGCACCTAACGGTGAGTTCCGGCAGCCTTCCTCCATCTAGTGCTACAGATCGCTGACTTCCGTGGTTGTGCGAATTTGTGGTAAAGTGCCTAGCTGTGCAGGATCAAAAAAATTGTCGATGTAGTGCGAGCGCGCCCTACACATCCATCAAGCCTACTATCCAAGTCTCGACCAGTTAAATCGAATCCCGCCCAAGTTTGTACCCGCAAGCACTAAGCTCGAGATAATTGACGCAGATTGTCTCCGGCCGTAAGCCATTGGCAAAGTTTAAAGAATTGACTACAGTTATCTGCGCCCCGAATTGGCAAGGGTTAATGCGGGTAGGCGGCAATTAAACTTAGTGATCCCTCCGCGTTCGGATCGACTGCCGACCTGCCTAATTCCTGGGGATTTTGTTTGTTTTTATTGTCTTTTGATGAGTGGTACGCGAGCGGGGGAACTAATTGGATACGTAGATAAGTACATCATCTGTAATCAGTATTTCAATACTATTTTGGAATTCAGTTTTGGAAAATGTAAGTAAATTAATTTTACCTGGGTACTGCTTTTAAATTGCTCTGTAATTAAATATAAACATTGCCTAACAGAACTAAGCTATCTAGAATAAACTAGGTCATCGTTATCTTGAACATCGAGTTACAGGTCTATTTATATTATTGAACCTCCATTATAACAGAAATGTCTTGTATTTCTCTATTAAAGCTCTCTCTCTGTCTGTAGGTATCTCGTTTGTATTTCTCCGACGACATTTGATCTGGCGGAGGTAGGTGGAAGCGCTGAAGCGCTGGAGCGCTGGAGTGCAGCGCTGTAACAAGCGCTGCGTCACATCGGAAAAGGCTTGCTATTTCTGGAATTTGTAGGTTATCCTTATTTCCATCGCTTTTCTCAGAGAGAATTCTAGTCGTGTGTCTCGGATGCATATAAAACTAATAGTTCGATTGCTGTATGCTTTTGTAATAGATAATTGTAACTTTTGTTTAGTGACTTTAAACTTTTCTCAAAAATACTTTCGCTATACAAAAGAAACTTTAAACTCTAAATAATTTTAGTATTTTATTTAGACGACTACCGCGTGTTTGATTCATACTGTTTAAGAAGACGGGTTTGTTCGCGTGAAAACCCGTCTTCTTAAACAATACAAATGTTAATAATTACTGTTATTGTAATATCGTCTAATTTTCAATAATCCTGTCGTAACTTATATCTCAGGTAGATCAGCGTCATTTCAAAACTTCCTCCCAATGAGTGCCATTCAAAATCAAACGGCATGTAGAACTTGCGTCGATGGAAGCTCGGAGTTCCAAACCAGAAGTAATGGAGCGTAACACCCCCTCTCCCCCCCTTATTGGTAATTACCGTGCGACGAGGCAGTAAACCGGAGCGCCGTGACGTCTGCTCGGAAAACTCAAACAAAAGGACTTCAAAAGGACTCATTAAGTTGCTGCTCAAATAGTGGGGGATAAGGGGGGGGGGGAGACAGTGACAGAACGGCGACTGCGGCTTTATTGTGCAACTTTATGTCGATCACTACCGACTATAGACGCGGGATTGAATTTTAGTATTAGCTGCTATTGAAATGTATTCGGTTCCAAACTCTGTATTAGCAATGAATAGCTGGACAGAGTTCTAGAATTTTCTACATAGCCACATAAATGCTATATTTTTAATTCGTAAAATGTCATCATCCATGCTGTTAACCAGGAATGCTGTTATCCATGCTGGTTAAAGAATTGCAGGTTTCGTTTCCTTCAATTCTTTGTCATGTACAATGTGCATTTGTAGAGTCTTACGTAAATATAATGATTTGAATCCAAATAAAATAAACTTCGTGATATTCCATTCTATCTACCTACGTCCGTTAAGGAGGAGGTACTCGACTGGATGGGTGTGTTTGTTTGTTTATCTTTGTTAACTGATCGTAGAGACGGTCATGAGGTTTAATTTTCAAACCGAAATACCTTACTGAATAAATCTTACCGGCGCCCGCCGTATCACTTCATTAAAAATAAATGATCTTTTAAAAGATTATTTCTCAATTATAGCTAAGCAATAAGGGTGTATAAAGGCGGGGTCACACTGACGACTGGTTTGTCTGGGCGCAACTAGTGTGAACAATTGCTAATTAATATTGCCTCCTCTGTTGCTGTTTTAAATTCTGAAACAGAAAATAAAAAAATATATATCAGAGGCTTTTGTTTTGTACATAAAATATTCTTATTGTAGAGCAAGATAAACGTTACAAAAGTATTACTAAGAAACGTATAAAAATTCTTGTATATATACATTGTTTAGTTTTATTTTTTAAAGTATAAGTAATTAACTGTATTATTATGTTACGTACAAATAGGTTGATTAATCGCAAAATATCAAAATCCCCGACAGCAAAATAATTATAATTTTCCTATTATCGAAAAGATAAAATGCGATCAACCGCGATTTATCTGTCATGTGCTTATATAGAGACAAATATATAAGCACATGACAGATAAAAAAAATGTTAATTTCGAAGTATCTCTGCTTCGAAACTAGCATTTTTTTCTCGTTTATTTGTTCGGCTAGTAAGTAGCGCTTTCTTCAACTCGTAGTTTTCTACTACACGTTAAAATATGCTTAGTTACTTAATCGTCTATTATTCTACTTAAGTAAAGTAAATGTGGTATTCAATTTCTTACCCAGTGCTTACTTGACTTTTAAGCTAGAAGTAATTGCGTTTGCAGTGACTATTTATAGGCATTAATCTGCAAGTTAGTTTTGGGAGATTTTATGTAATCTAGTTAACTCTCTCTAAACATTTATGTTGTAGTTTTGTCTTGGCGCGTGAAGCTTTAGGTAACGCTATTATATAATTCAAATAGGTATATTACATATAGTGCCGGACTTATCGCTCTGAGAGTGACGGGTTGTGGTACATAGAGTAAGTACGTTTAAACTCCTATTGTAACAGAAGAAAGAAATGAAGGCAAAATATTGTTGCGATTCATGACTTACTCGTAGATATATATTTATAATCCGCTGAAAACTAAATTCTATTCAGAATGCAGCTTAAACTTATAGCGTATTGATTATCAAAATCCCTTTGCTCCTTTTCATCGACGCCGAATGGAAGTAATAATCCGGGAGAATAAATTATATGGGAAGTAATTATGTGGAGGGGTAGTTGGACTAGGTTTACATTACAAAAAAAACATAATTAATGGAAAATAAAATATAAATAAATAAAACATAAATATAATAATTTATTTACACATAGATCTATAAATGAGAATTTAAATATAATGAATGCATAAATCTCGAATCAATTTTTTATATTTTTGTTCTGTCGGCTGTCCACTGCAGCATAACTTCAACACAGGTTAGAATCACTCAATCTCTATAAGTCCAGCAGATAATGAATCGAATGTCGACCTACAACATTGTCTCTACACAATAAATCACAGAGTACAAACAAAAATAGATCTCTCCACGTCCCAGCGGCTGCGATGAAAAGACTATGAAGCGTGAATCAGTATATGTAACAGGCCTTGAAAAAATATTGCGCGCTCTCGTAAGGCAAAAGGGTAGAGCATTATTTTTTTACCCTCAAAAGGGCTGGTTATTCTAAGCCTGTAATATTCTAGTACTTTGCCGATGTCTGAGAGCGTTCTAAAATAATTTTGTAATATTTTTTGCATATTGCGTAACACCAATATTTAGTGCGCCCTGGCATGCCTATAGGTATGCTATGTTACCAAAAACAAAACGACTTACTACAACAACAAAAAAATAGTAGAAATATTACCTATATGCTATATATATATAAAGGGTCTGGGAATAAATAACGGCTTCACTCGCCTGGGAGGATAGTATTGCTTTTTGATTTTAAATGACTTTTACCTAAAAAAATACGGGTCCGCAATTTGAACTTTTCTTGAGCCATACTTATATTATATTATAGTACAAAACCTGACTATGTCATCAATCTAGCTTTGTTAATAATAAATCACTTGAAACAAAACAAAATTGCTAGGATTTCGTAATAATCATTGCAAAAAGATGGATAACACAAAATGTCCGCAGTCGGTAGGATTCGAACCTACGCTCCCAGAGGGAATCTGATTTCTAGTCAGACGCCTTAACCGCTCGGCCACGACTGCTATTTAACAATGTTTCAGAAAACGCAAACGTTTCACTTGCAACGCCATTCGAAATTCAAATGTCCAATATCAAATTAACCCACAAAACGTGGGTCGTCATGTAGAATGGTTGCGATCCAATCAACGCGATGAGGTCAGACTTGGCATCTAAAACCAATACAGCCGCGCGGCGCGACCCCGCGGCTTATGAAATGACGGCGCGATCAAACAATCGACACAGATTAAATAACACTCAAATGCTTACGCACTACGCCTGAGCATTTTAAAATTAATTAGTTCTGCGATCAGTTGACCTTTCGATAGTATTTTCTTATGCTAATTTACACATATTTATAACTTCAGAAATATTATTTCCAGTACCTACTATTCCATATTTTCGGCGACGACCATATCCTATTTATTTGGGGTTGTTAATGTTTTGTGCGGTTGAATTAAAGTACATTCATTTATTCAGGGCTTACTGAAAAATATTATCGATAGCCAAATTTCATTCTAAACTTCACTTTTTCTTTTTCGGTTCTCTGTTCTAATAACAAAATAGAGACAGTTGTGAACATCTATCGTGCAAAATATTTCTAATATTTAGATCAGAATCGGTGACAGTGCGTGAGCTGATGCGGACAGGAAACAAATGAATCGGATGCAAATGAGGCGAGTGATTACTGCCGTCCATAGGATTACTGAGTGCAGTGTAGAGGTACGATCGTCGCATGCCTACAGCCTAGACTACAGTCTACAGCCTCAGAGGCTGCTCGAGCATGGATACTGCCTAATGGGAGCCTACTGGGATGATTACCCAACTGATGACGTGATCACTGACTGATTAGTACAGGTAAGAGGTTTAGTGTTGATCTGTGAATGTACCAACGCATGGGGCAACAACGGGTTATGTAAGAACAGTAATGTACATTGAGACGAATAAGGAATAGCTATATTTAAACTTTTTTAATGTAGTATTGATTCTGTAAAGGCTAGCGAAGGGAAGAAACAAATTATGAATTAATAAGTTATTGATCTAGGGAGCGAAGCGAGCTATACTTGATCAATAATAACCGAGTGATTAGTGGGGTCGATTGCCGTGCAAGATGTACGAGGTTCGATCCCACAAAATACGCAAAAAGAGCCTGAGCTACCTACGGTGAAGGAAAACAAAAAAACCATAGCATGCGGTTTTCTAGCACTCGCCTGGTTAGCTACCTGCCATGTGTCATGTAGATAATATTTCGCCAAGCACTTAACGGTGTGCTCCGGCAGCCTTTCTTGAGAGCCAGTACACTGGCTCTCAAGGAAGACAAGACAAGGTATGCTCTATTTTGGGTTACTGAATCTCTGCCTTCCGTAGTCAAGCGAGGTTGTGGTCAAATGCCTCGCTGTGTTTTATAAAAAAATATGTAAATAAGTGAAAACCATGCAGAACGCAACAACAATAAGAGAACTAACTGAAATAATAGGGATAAATCGTTGTTTCATTTAAGACGTACAATGATTAGTTTATTCTCATTATTCATTGTTAAAAATAAAAAAACTAGCATGTAAGTAAATTTACTAGGAATTAACAAACACAATGTTCTTCCCAACTGTTCCACCTTAATAGTTAGATCCACGCCGCCGGCCAATCGGCAGTAAAATATTCTTAATCTAACCGAACAGCTTTCGCACTTTGCCTATAATTGTTCAAAAAGGCGAAATGGGATCGGGAACTAATTGGAATCGGAAGAAGGACTCCCGGATAATTGAGTGATCCGGACTGAAGTCAGCAGGATTTATAAAACAGATTTGTAAAAACATTAGATGAAATTGCGGAAATGTCATAGAATATCAAGCTCCTATACTTAATCATGTTTTTTATTAACTCATTATATGAGTATGATAGAAACTAGTTACTCTTAAACTATATCAACTCCTTTAAAACTTTTTTCACGCGGAACGTTAGAAATTAAACCAATGATAAAATTTATCTCGTACTGCAGCACAGAACGCGCTCGTTTCGTCTCACCAGAATAATAACGTATTACATCAAAATACATCAAACGTTTTCAACGAGGAATCGTGGTCATTAGAGAATAAGGGCCTTGTGGCAACTTTATTTTGCCATCGTTCCATTAAAAGATTTTAATAAATGTGGAAACACAGTATCATTTGAAATCGAATTAACCAGTGCCTTCTTTTCGCTTGCGAAAAAAGAATTTAAAAGCGATTCAAAAAAGGTTATTCAGTCTAAGCTGAGGGCAGCTGAGAAGGTACATATTTATATCTCTTTGGCTGGCTACTGCTCGTATCAGGTGTGTTCGAACTGGCTCGAGTGTGTCCGGTGATAAGGTACGTGGCAATCTAGGTAAAAGTTATTTAACTCAGTTGATCAATGTATTTATTCTCGTTTTCCAAACAGATTTGTTGTTATAAACTAGTACCTAGCTGTAACCCCTAGGGTTTTTAAAATTGAATATAGATAAAGTTTTAAACTTTGAACCCCTACTTGACCCCTTTAGGGGCTGGATTACTGAAAATCTTTTGTTAGTACATTACACCCCCCAAATTTTATGTATCTAAGTTCAGCAGGTCTGCGTTGATTGTGACTTGACAGTCAGTCAAAACTTACTCTTTACTTAAAGAAGAAAATAGAATACAATATTTTATAAGCACTAAAAATATGAGCTTACTATAGCATTTTTTTTTTTTTATCTAATTTTCCGAGTTCCGTTAAATACATACAAGTATGTAGGAGCCATCAATAGGAAGAGCCGATGTAATCTGCGACTCAAAGCATACTTCAGAAACAAATTAGCTCGACTGGTGCAAAGCTGGAATTGGTATTTGCATCTTTTGTGCAAATTCTCGTCGTTCGCTGGCTCTCGTTCACGCCGCGCTGTCAAAGCATACCCGAATACTTCACCCCGTGATGAGGAACACTGTCGCACTGCTTGTTAAGACTTTTCGTATATTCCACTTTGTTCAGACGGGTGAAGAAAGTGGAAATTTAAGTGTCTTCAAATCACCCTGAGCTTATTGCACCTGGGTAATGTCACTCAGGTGATTTGTTGCGAAAAATTGATGTTATTTGATCATTTTGAAATTTAATGTACCCTTACACATATTAAGTTCAAGGTGAATTGAATATAATATTATTTCCACTTTGTCCACCCAGGTGAACAAAGTGTATACCAGGACTTTGTTGTTTATATGCAGTGTGTATGGTTGTTGGTGCTCATTTTCCAAAGTCGCATTTTCCAACGTATTTTGAAAGGTTATATTCCCCGTGTTTTATATTTTAATTTGATCAAAAACGGTAAAGAGGTTTGATTTTTAAATCATAATGACTGTACATACTTTTTTAAAGTATCATTTCAAATAATTCACTTACAAAATTTGAATTCTAGTGATAGGTAGGTACTCAAATGATATAATTACGCCTACAACACTTCGTTGCTGTCAAAAAGGTTAAATTTCATATCATATTTGAGTTTCTAGAGTTTGAGAAAAATAGAATAAACTAGTTATAGGGAGAAATAAAGGAAATTGGTGGAGACCTTTGCTCAGCAATTCAATAATACGCCATTTACACTAATACAAGTATTTTTGTATAAAACTATTGAACCTCTTAATCCTAATCTCTCTGGATTTAAAAAATATACTAACATAGTCTTTATTTATTGCTAGAAGAAATCATCCGTCCAATCGTGCAAAACCGGGACCGGCCGCTAGTAACTATTAACTAAAACAAAACATCTAATATCTCAGACCTGTCACTTTTTTTTTAATCTTCAATTTTATCTTATAACAGTTAACAACTAGATTTTTTTATCAAAATATTCGCAGTCGGTAGGATTCGAACCTACGCTCCCAGAGGGAATCTGATTTCTAGTCAGACGCCTTAACCGCTCGGCCACGACTGCTCCTTACATCTTTTACACATTATAACATTACACGCGTCCGATACAACCTTTCACTTTTTACTCCAACTAGTTTGCATTGATTGCTTACTTATAAGAGTTGGTATGATGCTTGAAGCTGGTGTAGTATGTTGGTGAAAGGTCTCGAACGTTGTACTAATTTATAACAAGGTCATTTGTTTTAAACACTTTACTTAACATTTTATTTTAAAAACGCACGAGGCACGTGTCTTTTTGGTCACGAAGGAATTATTTCATCCCTGATTTAGTTCACCGCATGCGAACGAACCTATAGTTGGACTTTTCATACTATCAGGTACGCGTGATAACCTGTTTTCTTAAACAAAATTACCACACATTGCTCGTGACTTACTAGTATCTGGTATATGAATAATAAAGGGTGTCTCAGAGCCGATAAACTTTAGACACGAATATCTCGGCAACCAGCGGGGCTAGCGGGAGGTGAGTGGTAGCGTTCGGTATGTGACTGGCGCGGATTTTTTTGTCGAGATGTCGCAGTGGTCTGGCGCGCACCGCGCGTACGCAGTGGAGGCGTATTTTTGCAACGAGTTTTCGTTGAGTGAAGCACAGCGCAAGTTTTGTAAAAACTTTCAAATCCGCCGATTAAGTGCTGCCCTGAGTATTCAGTTAATTAAGTCGTGGGTAGCAAAGTTTAGACCGACAGTATGTTTAATAAATCGTTCAATTGGCCCTAGAAATAAACCTGAACATTACAAGGGTCACCGCTGCGGTCGCGGAGCGTCCACGACGATCAGTTAGAAAATATGCTGCCTGTTCGAGCCATATTGTGGCCACCAGATCTCCTGACTTAACCCCAGTTGACTTTTTTTATGGGGTTTTTTAATCAAGAGTTTTTCATACCCCTCTTACGAATTTGGAGCAGCTGAAGAATAAAATAACGATAGAAGTGAGGGCCATGCCAGTTGACGTACTGCGGCGTGTCTCTTCAAATACGCTAGTCCGCTTTGAAGAGTGCATTCGTCGCGATGGAACACATCCTGACGGTATAATATTCCATACATAAAATCCGCACTAATAAACTATAATTTACTGTACTTAAAATATTATAAATACTATCCCTGTTTTTTTTTATAAATATTCAAAGTTTAATATCGGCGCGGAGACACTCTATATATACTGGCTACGCCCTGCGTTAAAACACTATAAAACGTAGCCCTTAAGTTAATCATGGTTTTATCGTTAGTTAAATCGTAATCGTTTCAGGAGTTGTTACGTGTAAGAGCTTAAAAAATACATCCATATGTTCTCGCAAATTTACACGTTTATAATATTAGTAAGAAGTAGGATTACATTATATGGTATCAAAATAAATAAAGTTATAGGCATAGTCGTTATTATAGATAACAAAAAAAAATGTTACTTTATGTCAAAAAAAAATTAAAGTAAGTAACTTACTAAAATAATAATTTTAAAATTGAAGACAATAGACTTTGCACTAATCAGCCTTATGTTAAGGAATCATGCAATACGTCTATAAAAATATAATAAAAAATAATTAAATGAAACTGATAAATGAAATGTCATTCAATTCATGACAATGAATTGAATTTTTTTTAACCTCTTCTGTCCCACTCCTGGTCAAAGGTCTCTCTTTCCCAAAGCCTTCCACATATCTGTATTTTCTGCCACTTCCCGCCAATCTTTTTTAAATAGGTCTAGATCGCGACGCCAGCGTGTCCTAGGCCTACCTGGGCTGCGTAGCCCATGAGGCTTCCGCTGTGTCACGATTTTGGCCCACCTGTCGGGATGCATCCGCATGAGATATCACGCCCAATCCCACAAAAAATAAACTATTATTACTTATTTTTGCATAAGATATTTTATATATTGTCCATACTCGTACTTACGACCAACTCAATATTTCATTGGCGAGTGTTAAAGTTTAACGAAAGCAAACAACACGACCAATTAGCGGTCAGAAACTGTGTACACTCAGCAACACAATGTTGAAATTAAATGAAATTATTTTATTATCAGACTCTAAAATTCATTATACACTTACACGTTATATTTATAATAATAGAATTAATGCATAAAATATAATAAAATAATAATAAAAATTAAACTAGACTAGTATAACATAATCTTCTAATATAAAATTATTAATAGTTGCTGTTCGTTTGTCTTGCAACAACTCGAGAACAACCGGGTCCATTTAGCTGATTTTGGTTCAAGAAATTTTTGACGTAATTATATAACTATTAGGCGGTACGAAGTTCGCCGAGTCAGCTAGTCTATTGTGAATATTGTAATTTTTTTTTTCGTTTATTATGCTTGTACTTGACCGCAACTCGCCTGATGTAAAGCAACGAGATGGCCTAGGATGTGGCAAGCGCCTTAAAGAAATCAAATTACTTGCGACTTGATACATCCAAAGTTATAGCTATCGGGAAATAGAGAATTCGACAGCGAATTCCACCACCTCGCAGTTTGCACAATGAAAGTTTACCCAAATTTGTAGGTCTTGCAGAAGTCCGATTCTAGAATGGGCATTCCAAGGTATTCTCCGAAATTGGTACATGTCCATGGATCGCCTAAAAGCCTCGGCACGCTGCCCTCTGGTGGTGGGTTGGAGCATTTGTATTATCTGTAGATCTTAAATGGTCTATAGGTAATCTTTCTGCTATATTTTTTTGGTTGTTGTATTTAGTCATTTGTTTTTGGTAATAAAGAAGGCACTTGCCCTATAATACTAAAAGTAATAATAAATAAGCAAGTAATTCATACTCCTGTACGGTAGGTACATGATGGTGGTTGTACAGATTTTGCTTGTTGTCCAAATGAACTCCGCAGGTGTGTTTGCCGCCGCTGATTGTCCTGTTTGTCGACCGCCGCCCGCCCAGCCGCGTGTCGCCCGCCCTGCCGTGCACTACAGTGTCGCCCTAGCACTGCAAGCTGCTTCACACTGTAACGGGTACAATGAAAATGGCGACATGCATCGTTGTTTTTTTTCATTTGACTACATCAATAAAAATAATTTAAGGATTTTATAATATTTCATGTGTTTGTGTTGGTATGTAATGGATTTTAAAATCTGATATAAAAGATTGATTGATTGAAATACAGAATATATCTTTTAAAAACATAAAATTATTTAACCAAAAGAAATACCAACTATTTTCAGGTGTTTCTAATTAATAACACCTGCTGAAGTTAAAGCAGTCGTAATTTTTTAAATTAGTACTCGAGCTTGTCCCATTTTCTGACTATTAACGTCCATCAGTACGTTATGATACCAAAAAGTTAGGTATAATTGTAATTTTACAAGAAAATTTGCAAATTTAAAGCACTACACTACACTAAAAAATGGTTATATCCATTGTTGTTGCAAGCATTGCTAAACACACTCCCTTTTACACTAATTTAACTATCTTACAAAAAATAATTTAATCAGTACACACGTCATCAAGTCCGATCCATCCAAAGGTTGCAAAGAAGAAATCGCTTTAAGCGATAAGGCCGCCCAATGTACTGCCAATGTTTTATGACCTCTGTTTGAAATATATACGTATATTTTTGGTGTACAATAAAGTTATATTTGAATTTGAATCCGTTCAGGAGCTACGAGTACGATGCCACAAACAGACACAAACTTACACACACACGTTAAGCTTCGCTAACAGCCCGTTGATTTTGCATCGAGGGTGAAAAATATGTAACAATAAAATGATTATTTCATGTAGGTAAGTCTCAGTGGAGTTGGTTTGGTTTACCTGTTACACGTGTCAATAGTGAACGCGTTATCAACGCTGAGCCTCCTTTGTGCGCGCTCACCGCCGGCCGCCGCGCCTGCCCGGGGGACCGGGAGATAGGTGCAGCGGGGGACCGGGGGACTGGGGAACGGATTACTCAATTATACGTTAAGCGGACGGCTAAACTATAGGGTCTGTACAGACCGAGCGACTGATTTAACAACCACTGCTATTGTTCTATACAAAGAAAATGTCGTTTTGTAATTAATTTCGATTTTCTTCTGCATTAGGTAGAGCATAATATTTACTCCATAGTAATTTAGTATGCCTACATAATTCTAGATGTCGTTGAAATACCTTAAGATACACAAACACTAGTAATGCTGAATTAAATATGCCGTTTTAGAAATATATTTTTTATCCCCACATTGCAGAAAGAGTATTTCTCTTCGATTTCAAAAGCCGCTTTTATCCGCTAGCGGATAAAGTAAATTAAATTTAAAACATCGTGTGCACTGAGTTTAGTGAATTCAAAACACTATAAAACCTATTTACTGCTACCTCTATGTTGCCGAATTTATTATCCATCCTTTTTTAATTTCTTAAAATTTAGACTCGGAATCTCTTTTGTATATACATATTTTTTTTATTTGCTTTACGCATGGCGTTTTCTTTTTTTCATTTAAGTGAGGTGGGATGAAAAGTTACGTGTTGCACTCGAGTGCAACGATTTTTAACCTCGTGCTCTTTTGATTCCCACGATATACTCGTAGGTCAGAATTCTAATTTTTGGATCACTCGCTGCGGTATTGATTCAATTTTGGAATATTTCGTTTGCTAGCTTCGATCATAATTAAACACGCGGCTTAAAAGCAACTATGCACTCTTGTATAACAAGTGACTATTGTCTTCAGTTCGGGATAAGGTAGTTTTAGTTTAACACCTACTTCTAACGCGTTACCCAAGTGCGTGCAGATAGGAAGATCGTATTCAGAGTGCGAAAGAGACCAACTTTAGTATGTAAGTTTTGTATGATGAGTAAAAATGAAATGGAAATTCTGTTGATAACAATAATTATGAAAACCATCGGAGGCTACACGATGCCTCGAGCTACGACGCGACAGTTGTAGAGACAGACTTATAATATTTTTTATTGTAATATTAAATTTTATTAATAAAAATGTTAGAACCATTTTGATTGTTTTTTAAGTCCTTCGGCTGTCGCATACGTATTTGACCTTTTGTATTACACGTTATATATAAATAGTGCTCCTTTACAGTATAGAAACCGATTATCGGTCAGGTAGAGGCTTCCTGGTAGAGAGGCTCGTAGGCTCAACGATGACACGAGGGTTTCTATGTCGACTATCCCACTACATTCATGTGAGGATTTATTTTCTTGTCTTTAACCGACTTCAAAAATGAAGAGGTTCTCATTTTGCAGTTTTTTTATATTGCTAAGGAAGACGGGTTTTCACTGATTGTTGAAAAGGTCCAACTAAAGTAAGAAACTGCAGTGTGTTATAATTTGAACGGTGTCTCTCGTGGTGTGGTGGTATAATATATATCTAAAATGCCGCAGCTGTTGAATGGATAAACAGATTTTGATTAAAAAAATTAATCAATTATAGGTTTGATGAAAATCGGTTCAAGATGTCCGCCGCTACAATCAATTGCGGATTGCAAGACTTTTCATAATTTCCTCAATATAGGTAAAATAATGAACGGTTGCGTGTAATCGTTGAAGACACGAACGGCTCATTTCATCCCTGATGAAGTTCACCGAATGAACAAAACTATAGTTGAACCTTCCCAATCAGGTACAAGTGAAAACCCGCCTACTTAAACAATATGGGTAAAAGAACAATAAAATTTAAATATGCCTTACATAAAGTAACTTAAATATTGAAATCACGTCTCCGTGATGGCCCCGAAAGCCAACAAAAGCTTTTGTCGTATTTAAGTAATAAGGTAAAAAACCCTGAGAGATATTTTGGTAAATTATTAAACAAATGAAACTTTTCTCATGTTTTTTCATACAAAAATAGCTTTTCATGTATATATGTATAAGGATAATATGAAATAAAGTCGCAGTGGGGAGGTAGAGGCGATGCTCACAAACTACTTATCTTCGCTGCTACTTGAAAGGCAATAACGCACACTATATAAGAACAGATGGAAGACTTTCAACAAAACAATTGAGCAAAATTTAAGGTCCATTTTCGAAATTTAAGATAAATTCTTCGTAATATGAGGTAAATTTTCGCGCGTTCTACAAAAAAACGTCATAGGGCTTTAAAACATTTTAATTTTTTAAAGTCGATCAATGACTGATCAAATACATCGTATGACGTTACAAAATAAAATGCAATTTTTATAAAATATTAGTTTACAAATACGCGGAGCAATTTTAAAATTACACTTTTGTTTTAAAGAAAAAGTAATAAATTTAGTTGACATTTCCGATAGGCTAAAATTGGCATTTGTTGATCGAGAGGGTTCCTTCTAAAAGAGAGACGTTTGATGTGGTGCCATTTACTGGACGATTTCAATAATATTTAGTACACACACGAGGAACACAAAATTAGTACGGATTCCTAAATATGAAAAAGGCAGTCAAGTGTTTGTTGTGTTTTTTTTATTCATGCCTTACTGGAAATGGTTAAGAAGATCTGCATTTACAATGCACCTCTAATTTGTAATTCTATTCCAGGGCACCTAATCGAATCGCCCGATAATAAATTTTATGCAGAATTGAAAAAGTGGCTATAGAAAGTTTGTAGTTCAAAAGTCATCGTGTCGATTAAAATCGACACTGATAATCACACTGATAACTGATAAAATCGATAATGTAGGAGTAGACATTTATGTCTACTCCTACAATACCTACAATTAGAAAGCATTCATTTAAAAATGCTAATTGTGTAAGTTTTTAAATAAAATAAAGAAAAATTATTTATTATTGACGTACATATAATAACATTTTATTTAAATTTGACATATTAATTGACAATCGAATTAACCTAACTCTTAAGCTTAACTTTTAAACATATTCACATGCCTATCTCAGTGTAAACAGGCAGAACTGTTAAATTATGTAACATCTGTACTTTACTCTATTTTGGTGATAAAATGATTTGAATTTGATAAATACACAAACATTATCGTGTTCGCGAGGAGGACAGTTCGCGGGAAAATAATACTTTTGTAGTTTGTTTCGAAGATTTCCTTCTGTGCCTCCTTAACTTAAAAGCAATAATCTGTACATTGTCCCTTTGTTAACGGGTGCCGTAAATACGTTGGGTAGGCCGCTCGTGAGGCGGTATCAAACGGCGCTTACGTTTAGATCTATGGCAGCTCTGCGTCTTAGTTACGCTAAGAAATAGGGCTCTTCACGACAAATAGGGGATGACTCCCAACTGCTGACTTACGATTGAATGGATTACACCAGCTGCGGCCTGACACTACCTATTACCACGCACTAATTATTATTTTAAGGGGCGAGTCCGTAGAAACTTCAAAATATTGTAAGACTCGGAACATTTAATGACATTACAAAATTATATACAATTAGGGAGTGAATTTATCATATAACAGAAACCAGATGAAATATTTTTGTACATTTTCCAAAAAACATTAAATTGTTCAAAACGTCGGAATCGACACTTTCTGAAAGTTAATTTCTTAAATCGATTATTATGAATATGGCTAAAGTCAACGTGTTTCTGGAGACAAATTTTTTTAGCAATTGTGTATTTTTTGTAATGTCACCAAACCCAGTGAATTTTTAAAATTTTCCAATATGTTAAATGCTAATTTAGCTTTGACACAGACGAGCTTGTTAAATGAAATGTAAGTGATGGTAAACGTGGAGTATAGATAGTAACCAAGTAGGCATTTTATATTTCTTTCATCACGGATATTCCAACTGTTCGTGAGAAGCGTTTCGCGTCCATTTTCCTAATCCGCACTGCAAAATATGAAATTGAGGAAGTTCTCAATTGCGAGTTTGATCAAAAATATTCACTAGTAGTTCTGCAAACAATAAATTTTAGGAGCACAAACTTTTTAATCGTTTATTTAACGCCAGACGTAGTTTAGTATCTGTTTTGAGCGTGCAATCTTTTGTTTAGTTTTATTTAATTTCGGTATTCTACTTCTACTGGTATAGTGAGTGTTGAATTGCCAAATATTTAATAAATCAGCTTGTATATAGCAACGCATAATATTTTTCCTCATTTCTGAGGTAATAACGGATAACGCAGGTAAAAAATTAGGTGAAAACTCCCCTAACCGAAACTTCCCCATCGACGCGAAGAGTAAAGTGTAAACCCTTCCTAACCCAGCAACAGCTAACAAGCGTATTGTTCGTAAAGACAATCAGTTCATTTCTATCCGACGATAAATCCGCTAAGTTTAGAGTTTCAAACATTAGCAATTAGTGGCGGAGGCCTAATGACAGTTGTTACTTTCTACTAATAAACAAACAAACAAACAGATATACGACAGAGGGCCACTTTACACTTTAACCTTTTGGTTAAGTTTTAATTATTGTTTGCGCTCTTTTTCTCGGCCACTCCAACGAGGCTGACCCGGGTCTCAGCTGGGCACAATGCTTTTTACTTTTCTGACATAAATTCAGTGTGAAAAGTATATTTAAGCATTCATTATGTGAGTGTAATGATACTCTTGACGTATTTGTGAGTTACTAATTAGATAATGATTTTTTTTCTCTTTTGTTGCATTTCATCATAATAATTTTCATATTAAAGGTTGGTTTTTATGAATGCAATAGTGCAATGATTATTATACTGAATTATTATAAGATCACACTTATATTCACGCCCCAGCCTTACGAGTGCATTACAAAACCAAAACAAAACTTTCCACGAAAACATTGTCGAAGGTTCACCTACATTCAAACGATGCGGCGAATCCACACAAAGCCAAGGCTAAAATAGCGGAAATACGCAAAAGAAAAAGCGGGGCAAAGCGGAAAAACAACGTGTGACGATTTCCGCTCCATCGAGAGGACCCTGGAAGCGAGGCCCGCCGTACTTCCGGTACCCAAACTGAACCGAGCTCGCCCTACTCGAGGCTACGAATGATTGACCGAGACAGGCACAAAACGCATTTTCTTTATGTTCCTCAGACACTAAACGTACACGGCTACTACCTAGGCCAGAGAAACGCAAAACAAATGCATTTTACAAAATTTGCAGTAAAAGAACTTTAATGGAACCTTATGATTAAAACATTCGCTCGCTAATGACATCACCTACGATCGATATGAATTAAAATTTTTGAATATCGTGTATATGTATCTAAAAAATAGCCGATTTTCAGCAATGTTAATTCGCCATTGAAGTAATCATTTTCCGGCAAGGCCAACAGAAATGCGTTTTGTTCACTGAACCCAATATGTTTTTTCTATTATACAGATGATGGCTCGGTATAGATGGTCGGATATATCGGACGGGCAGATACCTACAAGGTTTATTGGCAAAGGCCGTCTGTTCTGTAAAAAGAGATGACATATGGTTAGAAGCGAGTTCGAAAAAGCCCGACTGCTGTTAAAACGTTAAATCTGTGTATCATCCTTAATTTACCATTTTATAATTTTGATGTACCCAGTGACTCCCACGCCTAATACAAATTTATTGACACCACTCACATAAAAATACGACAAGCCCTGTAGGCCCTTTAAACAGCCCTTCTTCTTTCGCAGTCGGGTAAAACAGCCACAGTAATAGTTTTTTATATGAGTAAATATTATGTATTTTATTCTCAAGTGTTTTAGCCACAAAACGCCGCGCCGCCGCGCCGCCGCCACAAGTGGTTACATTCTCTGTATCGATAGTGACTCGTGTGCGACGAGCCTTACGTTAACTTTGTAAACAGTTCAAAGGGCGACTTTAACCCTGCAAATACAAGTTTTTTCCTACAGCGACCCTTTGACAGAACTTCGTAGTTTCGGAGTTTAGGTTCAAAGTTTCGATTCAGTTGACAGCTCTCTGATAAATAGATCTTAATCGTTGTTTTAGGTTTCTGTAACTCGAATCAGTGATAAACTGCGAGGAATTTTGAACCATTTTTTATTTACTATAACATAATATTACACTTTAAATAATTTATAGATGAGCTTACAAACTAGGCACTTACATAAACATTGATTTAAAAAGGTTGATTTAATTTTAACATTTTGTATATTATTCATACATTTCCAATAATATACAATGTATGTATAAAATAAATTCCTGTACTAAGTTAATTCGACAAATTGACTAATCGAAATACAAACAGCTTCTCGTGAATTATAATTTAATATTATTGTTTAGTGTTTGATGTTGCAAATACGAGTACATATGAAGGGTACAGGTGAACAAGGGGCTCATCGACAACATCATTCGAATCGTTTCAAGTAGGCCTTTCATTGGTTCATTCAAGTACAGTATAAAAAGCGCCCATTGCGAAGATAATCTGTAAACAAAAAACCAAGTAAACGACAAAAAGGGTCTCATTACATCTCAAACTTGACAATAAGGTGCACATTGCTTGGCAAAACCGGTAAAAAATATAAGAACTATACAATTCACAGTAAATTAATAAAAACGCGGATTTTAGTTAGTATAATTACATGTTGAACATTTAAAAAGTCATTATCTCTGAATACTTATTTTGTTGATGAGACCCTTCTGTCCCTGTGCCCTTCATATATTTATAATATCAAAAGACCTATATTGTCATTATTGTTTGTTTATTATAACACTACCGGGCAAGTGCCATTAATACAAAAAACAAGACTACAACAAAAAAGAATATAGCAGATAGTTTAACTATAGACATTTAAGATCTACAGATAATCCAAATGATAATCCACCACCAGAGGGCAACATGCCATGCATGCTAGCCGCATTACCACTTTGAATGGCAATGCTTATACGTTGGGCCAGACAAAAACCGGTATTCGGGTCAAATGTCAAATCAATCAAACACTACGTAAGTTTTTTTTTTCTGATGTGAGTACATTACTGTATATTATGACGGTCTTTCCAGTTTTCTACCAATACGTTTATTTTCTCTTATGTCATGATTTTACTCGTGGTATGTACTCGTATTTACCCGTAGTCGCCATCTTTGATAGGAACGTATATCAGTTTCTCTTTAGTCGTTTCACTATACACACCCCAAAACAACTTTCACTATGAGACCTACCCTGAATTCGAGAAAAAAAAGTCAGCTGTTTCATATATATTGTGGAGAATGGATATACTTTTTCTATGGAACAGCCGATTTTTTTAATCGCTATTTCACGAACACCTTTCATTTAGTAATTATAAGTGTAATTGCCCTCTTTTGGTTCAGTACATCTCTAACTGATAACCCTGCATATGTATTTTATACATTGTGTTTTTATTGTGTGTTACATTGTTAGCTATTTTAATCTCGTGCTTATCGTGCACATACGTAGCGCTAACAATAAAGCCAACAAAAACCCTGGTTCGGGAACGTTGTATTATTAATTTCAAAATGTAGTCCAAAGTTCACGTTTGACAAAACAAACAAACTTTTGAATTGATTAAGAACATCGTTGGTGTTTCCCAGCACCCACAGCGTGCAGGTAAAGTTGCGTCGCCGGCGGCCTAATGAACGCAAACTTCTACACGGAATGTATGAGTATGTTCTTTAATAATCATTTGCTTGCCAGAGAAGTAACTGTGTACTTTACTTATTCTAAGTGTATGTGAATTAATAGTGATTCAGTGGTTTTCACTTGGGAATCAAACTTACTTTGGTTGTTTAATCTTAAAATTTAATTACCAAAAAATTTGAATATTGTTTTTCAAATATAAGTGTTTTATCTTTTATTTGTACCTATACGGGGTTGTTGGCTAGGGGTGTACTAAGCCTTATGGAGTACCCTTATGAACAAATTTCACTATGGGACCAACTCTGAAATCGGGAAAAAATAATCTGCTGTTTCTTACGAGTACATTTTGTCGACGAACTTTTTGTATAAAACAGCTCATTTTTTTTTTCGATTCCAAAGTTAGTCCTATTATGAAAGTTGTTCATTAGGATGAGTATAGTGACCCTCTTTCGGCTTAGTACACCCCTAACCGATAACCCCGTATAAAAAGTAACTTCTGACGGACTGATATTTTCTTGGAATCAACGTGGAGCCTAAACCGCTAAACTTCGAGACATGAAATTTGACAGATGTATTCATTATAGGGTGTAGGGGTGTATTAAGAAAAGATTATTGGAAATTCAACCTCTTCGAGATTGAGGCTTTAGAGTAAGAGACTTTTAATTATTCAAAGAACTTGTTTCATATTCGGCCAGGACGGTGTAAGTCTACCAAAAATACCTAAAGATGTGGTTAAGTTTAAGTTTTAATGAAAAATGTGAACTTTTTTCAAAAATTATACTTCACAAACGAAATAAAATTATCCGCAGCCGGTAGGATTCGAACCTACGCTCCCAGAGGGAATCTGATTTCGAGTCAGACGCCTTAACCACTCGGCCACGACTGCTGTATGTGACGATTGCCGAAATTAGGTGAAAAATAGTTGAAAATTTGCTGAAAGCTTACAAATTTACTGCAAACAGAAATTATACTTCAATAAGTAATACTTCATTTCGGCAGAATGTCATCTATTTAGTCAACAATATTTTAAGTCATTTTGATTATAAAACTACAAGATCAAATTTCATATATTTTATATGGTACAAATTGGACAATAATAACCATTCGAAGAAAGAACGAATTTTTCAATTACGTCCAGCCATCACCGAAACATCGGGGCACATACGAAAAAAATAAAGATTCCGATAAAATGAAAAGCTCTTTGTTTTTGAAAGCAATTAAATCAGAATTCATTAATAATCCAGTCAATATATTCTGCTGCTGGAAAGCGACAGACAGCGAGTTATTAAAATTTTCTAAGTTTATATAAATTTCCGTTAGCACGAACTTTGCTTAAGAAAATTTAACCTCCGACTTTAGTACTATATTAAACAAAATTGTATTTTAAAATCGCAAGCTCTATAAATCGAAGAAACCTTAAATGAACCATTTAGTAAGAGAAAGAATAAAATAAAATTAAAAGAAAACAGAGCCACCGCGCTCCTGCCGAGTCCGGCTTGTGCTGGATACAAAACTGTTTCTCGAGAAACACATATATTTCTACTAAACGACTCGTGCGTCGAGAATGGAAAGCTCGTTTTCTTTTTAATAGGCATTTTGTTCCACAAAAATGGTACATTTTGTTTTATTTACGGCTATGAAAATAGAAAATGGAATAATTAGAGAAGTGTAATTATTCGGGCCGTTTGTTGCAGGCGTCGACGTGGTATAAAATAACAGTATAGGCGCATTACTTTTAATCAGTAGTAGTAGTTTTGCAGTAGTTTCTTGTGCAACTGTATATAAAAAAACCACAACCACTTGACGTTTTTTTTCAATAGTCAGATTTTCAGAATTAAAATCGGCCAGTTAGTCTAAGATCCCGATATACAACGACCTTCACCGAGCTGGTTAATGGATCAAAGAATTTTTTTTATGTAATTTAATATATCAAAAAATATATTGTATGGCTATATTGGGTTGCCTAGCAAATTTCAGTACTGGATATTTTTAATTATTTTTTTTTACAAATATATTTCACCTTTTTGGTTAATAGATAAATTTTATACCAATTGAAAGTATGCAGCCCATAGTATATGCAAAAGTTAGGTTGCCTATTTTTTTCCTGTCACAACTCTTGGGTTGCCAAGTTTGAATAGGTAAATCGATACTAGTGATTTGCACCGGTCTGGTTAATGAATGAAACTTAAATAAAAATAAAGTTTATTTCATTACGAACACGATGATATAGGGTTACCTACGAAAAATCAGTCCTGAATACTGGTTGGCGAATTTTAAAAGATTCATTTGTGCTCTTGCAACCTAACTTTTACAGGGGCATTTTTTTAAATTTACAAATTCACAAGAAAATAGTAATATACACGTGTAATGTTTCTTGTTAATTAGTAAATTTACAAGAAAAGCATAATTTACAGGTGTAACTATTTGTGTTTATTAGTAAATTTACAAGAAAGGTGTATTTTACATGTGCATTTTTTCCAGTGAATTTGTAAATTTACAGGTGATCTATTTCATTTGTATTCATACATTCACATGGGACGTTTTAAATTTGCAACGACAATAGAACCCATACATCAAATTAAGATTGGTTGTAAAGTGCGACCTGTATGCGATCACGAAACATTCAGAAGACATACTCACTAACAGACGAAACATTTGCAAGACCCGAAACAGGTACTCTTTTTCTTTCGATTACTTATAAGTTTTCGAAAAAAACGACGTTCTGTGGCTGGTAATTTACGTCAATATTTATAAAGTAAGTAAAGAAGTGGTAGAATAATAAAATGTATTAGGCTAGAATGGTATGGACATGGTTTACGTAGAGAAAAAAGCCATGTGACGAAGAGGACAATGAAAATGATTGTAGATGGTAGTTCAGGGAGGGGGCGACCTAAAATGTAGATGAGTATTGTGAAAAGGTATATGTGTGAAAGAGGAGTGAATGAAGAAACGACGGCTGAAATTTTTTTTTATATCTTTTATATAGTAAAGTAAAGTAAAGTAAAGTAATATTTATTGACCTTTAAATAACGTTCGTTACAGGCAAGTCTTATTACATTTGAATTAATAATTACTTAAAAAATTTAACTTACAAATCTCATTCATATACGATTACTTAATATTAGTTCTTAGTTTAACAGTTCTCTTGACAAATATTTACATTATGATTGCTTTGTTTAGTTATTAGTGATATTTTATTATGGTTGTTCGTTACACAAGAACGATGATTCTACAAGCTGCATTGACATATATTCGTTGAGTTTATAAAAAGGATTGCTTTCAAAAAAATACTTCAATTTTTGTTTGAATGTAATAAAATTGAGATCCATTACACTATTAGGTAATTTATTATACATCAGTATTTTGGTATAAAGCCCCTGCTTCTTACATTTAGCTAATCTATTTATTGGTAGGATTCGCCCTTTTTTATTATTGCGTGAAATTCTTTTTTCCGGTATTTCCCTATCCTCGTGTACTTCTAATAAACAACTATAAATATAAAGTGATATAACTGTCATTATTTTATCTTTTTTAAAGTGTTTTCTCGCAGGACTACGTTTTTTCAAACCGTTAATTGTTCTTATAGACTGTTTTTGACATTTTAAGACTTTTATGATATCTTTAGCATTTCCCCAAACAGTAATAGCGTATCTTATAATAGAATGCACGTAGGCATAATAGACAGAGATGAGCGACTTTTTATCTAGTAATGGCTTAAGTTTAAATAAAGCATAATTACCACTTGCCATTTTCTTGCAAATTTTATCGATGTGCGCATTATGGCTAATTGTATTATCTATTGTATAACCAAGAAATACATTTGTTTTACTAATGGAATTCCCGAAAATACCTAACTTTGACTGATACTGCATAGAGATGGTTTTATCAGAGTTAAGAACAATTCCATTTGCATCAAACCATTCCTTTAACAATTCCATAACAATACTAACTTTATTTTCTAAATTATGTATACATTTGTCTCTGATACCTACATGTGTGTCATCTGCGAATAAATTTATGTGAGCCCAACTTGGCAATGCATTGGTAATATCATTAATATATATCAAAAATAAGACTGGGCCTAAAATAGAGCCCTGTGGTACTCCAATTGACATCCTACCTTCTGTAGAAATTTGTTCATTAATCGAGACAATTTGACTACGGTTCTGTAAGTAAGTTATCATCATATTTAATTCATGACCTTGAAATCCGTAATATTGCATTTTTAAAATCAATATATCGTGCCTCAAACAATCAAAAGCTTTTGAAAGATCACAAAAGATACTTGCACATTTATTTGACGTATCTAAGGATTCTAGAATGTAATATACTACTTTTCTTATAGCCATTTCTGTCGAGCGGCCTTTTCTGAATCCAAACTGTGACATTGTAAATAAATTATTTTCTTCAAAGTATTTAACGATTCTCGATTTAATAATAGCTTCTAAAATTTTTGATAAAGTTGGCAAAATGCAAACGGGTCTATAATTACTAATATCCTCAGTATCCCCTTTTTTAAAAAGTGGGATTACCCTACCCGGTTTCAATACGTCGGGAAATATTCCATCAGTTAAACATGAGTTTAAGACAATTAATATTAATTCAAATAAATTATCGTTATTTATTATTAGGTTCCGTAAAGTCTTAGTACTCATATCATAAATATCTAACGTAGGTTTTTGCTTCATGTTAACTACTACCTTTTTGAGCTCAGTATAATCTACTGGTCCGAATGAAATAGATGTCAACGGTTTACTACAGTAATCTAAATACTTTTTGCAATCATCCGCGTCAATTTCTAGATTACAAGTTAACGTATGAGCTATGTTGCGAAAAAAATTATTAAATAGAGTAGCAATTTTTTTAGATTCTGTAATACTTGCTCCGCTTTCGGTTTTTACTGATTTTATTCTATTACTTGTATTGCGTCGCGTATTTTGACCTGACTGTTCGTTTATAATTTTCCAAGATTCTTTAATTTTATTTTTTGATTTTTTAATTCTATCTCTATACTGTATTTTTTTTGCTACGACCATTGTTTTACGTAATATTTTTCTATACCTTTTAATGTTTAATTTTCTTGTTCCGCTAGGGTCAACCTCTTGAAGGATTTCCATTTTGGCTAAATTTTTCTTACTAGTTTCTATACCTAAAGTTGACCATTTTTTCTGAACATTTATTACTTGTTTTTTTAATTTTGGAAAAGCTATGTTATAGTAGTAAATCAAATCATCGTGTAAAATCCTCGTTCTTGCGTTCGCGTCACTAGTCATTAGTATTTCTGTTTTTATTGACATATAATTTTTGTTAAACAAATAGTTAAAATAATTAAGGTTATTTTTTGAAAAATTTCGAGCCATATAGGCTGTATTTTTACTATTAACATTTTTGGTATTGAACAATTCTAATTTAATTACATTATGGTCTGACAGCTTACATCCTAAAACTGATCCTCTACAACCACTAAAATTTACAATAAAGTTATCAATGCATGTGGAACTGGTTTGGTTCCTTTTATTTGTCTCAGTTCTAGTAGGTTCATTTAACAACCATTTACAATCAAATTTCTTTAGTATGACGTCAAGTTTCTTAATATTTTTATCTACTTTTAATACATTTAAATTGAAATCACCTGCTATAATAATTTGTTTCTTTTCTTTGCAAAGTTTATTTAACAGTTTTGTCAATAATTCAAAAAATAAATTTATATCATATTCTGGACGGTAAAGAGCCATAATTACTATTTTTGACAACCTTAACTCTATAGCTGCTAATTCAAAATTTGTTTCAAATGACATTTTATTCAAATCGTTTCTAATTTTAAAATCTAAACCATTTTTAACATATATCGCGGTCCCGCCATGTTCAAAAAATATTCTGTTAAAACAAGTCGCCAGAGTGTAGTTCTCGACATTCATCGCCTGCATCTGATGATCTTTTCCCCAGGTCTCTGTCAAGCATAACACATCACATTCTTGCTCATTTGCTAAGCTTTCAATCTCTAAGTACTTTTTGTGTATACTACGAACATTTGCATGAAGAATTATCGTTCTAGAGTCGTTGTTTGTGTAATTTGAAAATTTGAATTGTCCGGATTTGTTGTGTTGTATTGGCACCTAATGAAACGCAGTGTTGAAGAATTATTAAATTTGCTGTCTACGCATGCTACAACATTTTCCATTACAAAGTTCTTCAGAGAATTGTAATTTTTAATATTTTCGTGTCGCACATTCGGGTCGAGATATTTGACATTTTCGTTATTTTTTGCTATATTAGCTATTTCACTGTTAATATTGTATATCTCTTTGTCATGTGTGTAATTGTATCGCAGGCCAGTGATTATAACTTTAAATTTCCGCTCGGGACTATTTACAATGTTATTCAAAATTTTTATGTACTTTTTAGGATTATAGTGCAGAGAGTTTTCATATTTCGTAATTAATACTGCTACGGTATCTTTTCCAGTTAGATTTTGAATTTTTTTAGAATAATTTCCCAATATTTCTTGATAACCAGCCGCTGGTTTGCAGTTGTTGGTGGCTTGGCAATTTGTTTTTTCAATAATTTTTGAAGCTAATCCTTTACCGATGCTGTCTGAAAATATTACAGTATTTGAGGTTATTTTGGTTCTTGAATTTTTAGTTTTGGTCGAAGTGGGGTTGTTTATGTTTTTAGACTGGGACTTTTGCTCTAATTGTTTATTATTTTTTCTGCTACTAGGCGGTAAAGGAGTTTTTACGACGCTACAATTTTCTTCGTCAGACTCCAATGAACGTGTATTAACAAGTTTCTTTTCGTTTTTCTTTTCCGAAATAATTTTCTTTGAAAAAGAACCTCGTCTTTTAGGCGTACTCATCGCTTCTGTAAAAAGTTTCTTCCACTTCACAGTAAGCGTCTCTTTTTCTGTAATCTGTCTCTTTAAATCAATATTTTCTAGTGACAATTCATCCACTTGATTATGGGCTATTTCTAACTCTAATTTTAAACGGGTAATTTCATTTAACAGTTCTCCTTCTCTTTCATTAATTAGATAGCTACTAGTGTCAGGCAGACTATGCGGTTCATCATCGGAGCTGGTCATCTCCTCCTCTACTAACTCATCAGACTTGTGCAATGGTGTTAAGGGAATTGCTTTGAGTCTGGGGTTGCGTTTTGTGATGTTCGAAGTGGAGGGAGTGACGGTGTATTCACTCGAGACCGGCACATTGGATTTAATATTGTAACAGGCCTTGCATTTCCAGCTTTCTTTTTTCGACTTTTCCATTATATTATACCTGGTGCTAGACACTTCCGCACAAATAATATCATAAAAATGCTTGCATGATGAACAACATAACATTTCTCTTTGTTTAATAATTTTCTGGCATTTAATACAAGTCTTGGCAGTCGATGTCTTTCCCATATTGTTATCAAAAATAAGACAAAACAAAAAATATACAAAAAGAGACTTATCTGTATGAGAACCGAAACCAGCTTCCGACGGCACGTAATCTGCGCGCTTTCTTACCGCGCCAATTGACTTGTACAGTGAGGCGCGAATTAGCGAGATATATCGTAGGCCGTAATGTTTCTAGCCGCAGCGGTGCTGATGATGTCTTTGAATAGAAGACAGTGAGTCTTCTATAACACGATAACAACACACACTGCACGAAACGTTTGCGATTTGGTTCACTTTTTTTTTTTTTTTTTTTTATAAAATGAGGGTGGGCAAATTTTAAGCTAATGTTTTTTAGTTATTTAATTGTAATTTTAAGTTTTAAACACTATTCCCTCATGTAATATATTAATAGTTTTATCATTTAACAGTTCTTTCACTTGGTTTTAGTTGGATACGCAATTTTGGCGCATTAAAGTAATGCCCCAAAATTGCGAACTCACAAAGTTTTTTTGGATTTATCACTATTTTACTGTTTATTTACGCGAGATAACACTAACACAACTTTTTTCAACTTAGATTTATGGAAACTACGGGTTAAAGTAGTTAATTTTTGTGAAACAATATTTTTAAATAGTTTTAAAGCACAGAGCCGATCTAATCGTGTTTGCCAAGATGGCGGAAAAATATTCTACCCAGCTAAGTGTTTGACCACGAGTTAGCACGACCACAGAAGTCAGCAAGAATAAAATGGAAGAGGAAGACATGCTGTGCCGACCCCACGTAGTGGTATAAGGTCAGGAAGATGATAATTTATAGAGAAGTATCTAGCAAGTTTTGCGACTGTGTGCGATAGCTGTCCTTACGTAAGTTTCCCTGACGCAACTTATCGGATCTCACTCTCGTGTTATTTGAGACTCAGCTTTCTCACTAATTACATCGAACTGTGTACTCACTCGGCATGTACTCAGTCAGAACATACTTACATATACATGATCCAGTATATACATACTACCCATTACCTCGGTAAATAAATCATCTTATTTAGCATGGATAAAAATATGTTTTGTTTTTAATCGACTGCAAAAGAAGATCGATGTTTTTGGAGTGTTGGTATATTTCTATGGCACGCCCTAGAGCCAAAACGGCTTGTCTTATTTAATGAGTGGTGTCAATAGATTCGTCTTAGTCGTGAGAGTGACACTGGATACATCAAAATAAAAAATAAATAAAATAATGAAGATACACAGGACGTCTTGCATGGTGTTTTCTATCGCTCGCCTTGCTAGCTAACCACCCTCAAGTTGTAAAATCTGTCGCCAAGCACCTAACGGTGTGTTCCGGCAACCTTCCTTGAGAGCCAGTGTATTCTAACCTAGGCATGCTCCATCTAGGGCTACAGTATCGATGACTTCCGTGGTCGTGCGAACTGGTGGTCAAATGCCTGGCTGTGTAAAAAAAAGGTTTAGAGATTTAGCAGCTGGGTTTTTTTTTCGAAGACGCTTGTAACTACTTGCTTGCTGTAGTTGTCTTTATCTATTTTAGTCTCATTATCTAGTCTAGGCTCTACTTTGATTCCTAGCTCATATCAGTCAGTCAGTCAAGAATAACTTTTTTATATACGGGGTTATCAGCTAGGAGTGTACTAGGTCGAAATAGGGTTCACTATGAAACCAACATTGAATTCCTGAAAAAATTAACACCTGTTTCATACATTTTATCGCCAACCGATAAACTTTTTCTATGGAACAACTTACTTCTTTTTTCTTGATTTCTGGGTTGGTCCCATAATGAAAAATGTTCGTAATTATGAGTATAGTAACCTCCTTCGGGCTTAGTAAAGAAAGAAAGAAAGAAGACGTTTATTATAACCCTGTATATAGACTAGTATAGTGATATTTGTATGTTATTTGTATGTGAGTAAGTACGCATGTATGTCTAACAGTTAGACCCTATACAGACAGCCTATACTGTTAAACCGATTTTAAAATGCGAGTGAAGCCGCGAGATTTTACCAGTGATGTCTAGGATTATCTGCAAATAAAGACCAATCCTATAGTCATAGGCTATAATGGTAAAATCTCGCGGCTTTACTTGTTCAGATACATGGTCCAAAGTCAAAGTCGAAGTAAAAAACTGCTTCTCGCAAATATGTTTACGTTCTTGGATAAATCACTACTATGTACTCGAGTTCTCTCCCGGTGAATGAATCAACGTAAGTCCAATTTATGCTTGCGTATCCAATAACAAGGCAATGCTTTTAGCCTAGATCCGTTATATTCACAAACCTTAATAGAAGCTAATAATCACCCTGCTTTAGCCTGTAGCTATTAGTCGGGTAAAACACATTCTCAAAATTAGAACACTTTTCGCTACGTTATAGCCCAACGTGAGAAAAAAACCGGCGGGAAAGAAGTCATTTCGATTGCGGCTAATAGAGGTAAATCACCTTTTTACGCAATTTACGCTTATTAACTCCCGATGCAAAAACGAAGAGGTGTTATCAGTTTGACGTGTCTGTGTGTGTCTGTGTGTGTGTGTATGGGTGTGTATGTGTATGGCATCTTAGCTCTCAAACGGATGGAATGATTTTGTTTTTTTTTGTTAGAAAGGTGTATTAGTCGGGATTGTTTTATGACCTATGTTTTATGACAAACGGTCCAAGATGGCCGCAGCCACAAAATGGCGTGTACACATTTTTTCACAACTCCTACAATTTGGGTATCAAATGAAAGAGCTTGACTAGTAGAAACTAAACACAATGATAGCTTCAAATCTAAGAAGGCTGCTGCAACAAATGTCGAAAGTTTTACAACTTTTTGAAATTTACTTGTTTGTAGGTATGCATGTCTAACGCATTGTGACTTACTGCAGCTTATACCAGTTTTAACGGTATTAATAAAAAAAAAACTGTGGTCTAAAATTTTTGCAGTCAGGTTTTTTTAAAGCGCTTCTAAACAAGTTTTGATTGTAGAGCACATACACTACAAATGATTACTTGCACTACAATCACTTTTGTTTACATAAACCATATTACTTCGTCTACTGGTTGGAACCAAAGGACTTGTTTCATTTTCGGCCAGGACGATGTACGTCTAACAAAAAATACATTAAGATGTGGTTAATACTGTGTATTCATGGCAAATGCGTCAGTCGCCTCCTTCATTTTGTACAAAAACATCTAAATTCTGTGAATTTTAGTGGAATTATGGCAACCTTGGTAGACTTTTATAAACTAGGTTGACTCCTATGGTCACATTGGTTTATAAATTATAACATCCGTCACAAATTGTAAAAACAGACACAATGTAAACTCGTGAATCACCTTTTTGCGTACATAACATGGAAATATTTTGATTCGAAATTAATTTTGTTCACTGCGATAAGTTACGTTATTTTGAATTTGGTTAATATATTAAAGATATTTAGTCTATTTGGTATCATGTACACTGTCCTGGCCGGAGCTCAATACATTTTTGAAGCAACTCTTTTCTATTCAAATGGTGTTCCTAACCAATTCTTGCGAAATGCCTTTTAATCAGTAAAGTTATTAGAAGCTAGAAGATTTTGTCAAAAAAATAGAATAATTTTTGAAGCAGTATTATTGTACATGTTTGACATACCTATTAGAAATATTGTGAAACTACGCCACTACCTACATAAGTAGATTAAAGCTAAGTCGAGGGCCGCGAGACTCTTACCCGCCTAGCTTTTAGAGGATTTAGAGCGACCTATCTATGTGATTCCGTGCTCTATGTATTACTGAAATGTCAAGAGGAACCATGTAACCCTTTCATAACCAAACGTTCCTTATGTTAAACTAAGTAGCTCTTACCCACGGCCGTAGTTCGCGACATTATATTGAATATAAAAGTTTCAAAGTTAGAACTCACCTTTGACCTCCTTAGAAGTTGAATTTTAAAAAATACTTTTACATCCTGTAGTGATGCTACACTCTAAATACCATGATACTAGGATCAGGCTCGATTCTTAGTGAATATTAGTCAATCAGCCAGGTCTTACTCTTTTATAAACGAAGTGATTCTAAATTGACTGTATATATTTTTACCACGCCATCAACATCGTTTATAATAATTAAAATTCGCTCATTAAAAACCCCGTCTACATTTTGCATTTTTGTTTACATAAAACTGGGAAATATGTTCACCTAAACGCGATTACACAAACGTAGGCCATGTAAACGCGCTTGTCGTCGTCGTGACCTCATTTCGCACCGGGGTAGAGCCACGGCTTTGAGTGTCCATGAGTTTCGCGTTCAAGAAGTTTTCAGTTTTCACAATATTTTTGTACTATAGTGGGTTAAACATAAAAACACGGGTATTTTATTTTCCAATATTCTTTCAGTATGCTAAATATACGCACTATACGGTACGTATGACCCGAGAAAAATTTAAACTTGTATCTAACATTTACGAAAAATCTTAAACGAAACGCAACCAAAAATGTTACGCATCTGCTCTCCATGAAAAATGCATGCAACTTGCGAATCATGCACGTCGCAATGCAAGTGACAACTTCACCGCAAATCTACATAAAGCCGAGTGCACACGGCATAATCAATTTGCAATCGTTCCAAATACGAAGTGTTGACGCGGCGCGGCGAACGGCGAGCGGCGTTCGGGAATCTCCGGAGACGCTCGGTTTTGCATTCGTAAGTCGACCATCGCCCGACGATCGGTACAGCAGATAGCGAACCTCAATGCGAAACCTTTGACCGCCAAAATTGAGCAGTCCACACTATTTGCTTCCAACGAATAAAATAAAGAAATCCCTTTTTACTAGCAATAAAATGCTGATAAGTATAAAGTTTTTTGTATGTAAAAATAAACGTCAGTTGTTAAACAAATGCGCTTCCATAAAGTGTTTTAGATTGAAGTGTCGCTTCTTATGAAGTCACTTTAGTGCTTGCGTCTCGGTCGCAGTGGCATTTGCATATAATGTTTTGACGCACACTCACTAAGAGTTAAAGTGAGAAGAACACTTGATGGCAAGTGAAGCGTGCAACGGGAGACTAAACCTGGAAATTGTCTGCAATATTTTTATGAAACATTTTTGAAGACTTGTCATGAACACTGAACGACTACAACACGTTATGTTTTTTTACAGTTCAGGAAGCGTAGGTATTTACGTTATTTTTCTGTGGTTTTTTTTTATGATTTTTAATGCTTTTTTATAAAATATGTACACTATACTAATATATACTTTAGTGACTCTAAACTTTTTTTTCTGGTAGCTATTATCTGTTTTGCAAGCACGACTTTCTTTTCAAGCAAGTTTTTCTTTTTGGCGTAATTCATCTTAGGACGCATCGCCCGCAAACGTAAGCATATTTATTAAGTATTTTAAAAGTATATTATATTAAAAGTTCAGTAAAGTTCGCACTATCGCCAGTCCTTTATATTGTATCATACGTGTCTCTGGCTAGCTAAGGCCGCGTTCGCATAATGAGTGGTAACGAGAGGCATTGTGGCTCGCCTTGCCGCCATGCAGTGTGCACGCCGCCTTATGAACGTTTCGGCATTAACCACGAGGTGGCGTTATTACAGCTTTACGTTCCGGGAACTAGGGCACCGCGGTACGTATTGTTAATGTTGTAAATATTAAAAGCTGCATTGCTTCCTACTTTACATACTTACTCGTATTGTAAGGAAAAACTATGCACTTTGTTAGATAATGTTTGGTAAAATCTAGAAATAGGTACAAGGTATGTTAGTAAATATTATATATTAACGCCTTAGTCAGCTATAGTACATATGATCAATTTATACAAATATGCAATATAATCAACAATTATTCAAATTAAATTATAATTTACCAAAAAATTTACATCATAATATAATGTCAACTTTTTATATTTAATTGTATCTCCCAGGAAAAACTACAAACCTATTGTATAGGTGTAATGGAATCATGACGCGAACTTTAAAATGCGATTAGCAGGTCGGTCCCGCTATTGGATTTCCAACACGTACAATATAAACTTCAAATTCTCCAGGCTTTAAAATAAATTAATGTAAAAAGCCTAGTTTCTCTGTAATAAACTCGCGATTAAAAACGCCTAAGACGGTAATAAAAGCTCAAATCAAGTCAACATAAGTAGTTGTACGAAAATACAATAAATCATAACTTTGTCATGATGCTGCGAAACCCAATAAAATATACGTGTTTAGTCATAGGCAGGCAAACGTTATCATACTAAAAATGAAAATAAATGACAACTATAGTTTTTTGTACAATATAAAAATAAAAAACCAAAAATTTCGATTTTTGAATTTTTCACATAAATTTTGATTATATGTGATAAAAGCGTGTATTTAGATGTAAAATTTAGATCATTTTTTCCTACAACTTAATGCCGGAAATCAAGATAAACCGTTTTTTACCCTTAAAACTTACTTACATCCACTTCCCCTTCCCGACCTCAGATCGCCCGTAAGTTATTTTTCCTTTCATTTTCGTAATATTTTCCTCTTTTTCTAATACGTTATATCCGCTACTATGATTTTTTTTGGTTTCATAAATTGTCGACCCTGGTCTAGAGACTGAGAAGTGACCTCACGCATGAATATCTTAATAATTGTACACATAAACATGAAAATAATCTAAACACCTAAAATATAAATTGAACAAATAGTTTTAGTGGATATTTATATGTTCTATAATATTGTAAAACATTTTTTTATTCCATCGTCATTTCTTATCGCAGCGCAAACAATGAAAGACATTTTATTGCTAGTTTATTTACACTCTGGGTTGGTTTCAGAAGGAATTTCCAAGGATCTAATTATTTTTCTTTTAGTAAATATAGTCTATATGACTCCTTGATAATGTAACTTTCTAACGGCAACATTTTTGTAATTGGTCTAGTAGTTTTTGAGTTTATTCGTTACATACAAAAATACATATCTTGCTTCTTTATAATACTCATATTAGTGTAGATGTAGATTATATAACTGACTGACTGACTGACTGATATTAACAACGAATCAATGCTGCTGAGCCTAGAGACATAAAATTTGAAGAGTGTGTTCGTTATAGGGTGTAAGAAAGGAAAAGGTCTAAGTAAGGATTTATGGAAATTTAACCCCTAAGGGGTTCAAATACGGCTTCAGAGTTTCACACTTCTTAGATAAATCGGTAACAATCGGTAAGCAATCAACGCTTTCAGCACCGAACTACACATTAGTGATTATTAATTACAGGCAGATATCAGGTCGCGTGAGTAGCTGCTATAAGTCGCTCAGTATCGCGCGAATGGAGTGAGCAGTAGCGAGCTGCTATTATTTACTCTGTGTTTTACATATACATAGTCGGGTATGTAAAGAGCTGGTTTACCGAACAGTTATGTATTGCCAAAGGATTGACGTTTACATTATACTTACTTAGTCGGCCCAACGACCCAACCGTGTCTTGGCCTCCGATACCAAAAGGCGCCACCTTTCTCTGTCCTTTGCCGGCTCGTGCCAGGTATCAACCTCGAGCTTTTGGAAATCTTTTGTCACTTCAGTCTTTAATTTCGACTTAGGGCCGGCAACGGGACTTCGGCCAACAGGGACTCCCATATAAGCCCTTTTCACCGCACGATCTTCTCCCGTCTTTTCCTGATGTTTGAGCCAGCGGAGATTTTACTTCACCAACTCCTCGATCTCACAGTTTTTGTATTATAAGTTGAATTAATGTAGAACGTAGGTTAGATTGTTTATATTCAGTTTTCTGATGAATCGAGCGAATACGTCTCTGCTTCGGGTTTGGCAGTTTTTTCTTTGTCAGTTAGTAATTTGTACGTTTTCTGGAAATAGTTTTACTCGTGTACAAGTCGTAAATTCCAACAAATGATTCTTTCCCACATGACCCATTGAAATGTATCTGATGAGACAACTATCTTGACCAAACTTGTTGGATGTGTTCTTTCTCCCAAAAAGCACAGCGTCCATAAACAGGCGGATTTCAATAATATTTTAGTATAGACATGCGTAAAACAACATTATTTAAGTTTTTTCTAGAAAAAAATCTGTCCAGTAGATAAAATTATAATTAAACAATCCTCATAAATATCGTGGTCAATTGTTTCTCGAACCAACAAGTTTTTTTGTAAAATTGCTCGGAATATCTTGGCTTTAATTTCAGTAAAATCTGCCATTGTCTGACATTTTGTTACCTTAGGTAAATGACCTTATGTACAGGTACTGTGTATTTTGTATTTTTTCAATTGCAGAGGATTTGAGGAGAAAGCCTATCAAGTGGCTTATTATGTGATAATAATATAAACAAACTCATTTAATCAGCTGCTCGTGTGATACCCTTTCAGCGGCTAATCTCAGATAAGGCTCATTATTAACGTTGCAGCCAATATGTAACCAAGTGCTGATCCAATATGCACCGTATTTTCATTGATTTAGAGCTCAGATCACGTCAATCGTAGCCTTAGAAATAATATTACATCTGCTGCTGACTGATCAACGGTTCTCATTTTCGATTTAATTGTTGCTTGTTCTAATTTTGAATGTTGTTTAATCGCTATTTCCACAGAAACCATTGCTTAAAGTTGTTTTACAAGACGCTGAAACTGACATGACATTTTTGAACGTTGAATTGTTGGAACAGAAGAAAATATACACGCAAAATAAAATAGAAAATTGAAGAATTGGCACTTTTACATGGACACAAAGTGAGAAGAACGCCACCGTACCATTATCAGTACAATGCTATTATGTTGATCTGGTCTCAAGTCAGGATACGCAGCACGCCACGATAAAAAGTCGCCATTCATCACTAAAAAAATGATAACAAAGGCATAGCTAGATTTTATCGCGAGTATCGTGTACTAAATATAGTATGGTTACATCACTAGTTACGTCGCGATGCTATATTATGTCAAAACAGGCCTCTTATTTTGGGACAGCTTTAAAGTGTAGACTGCATGCAGCGCAGCACAGAGCAACACAGCGCAGCACAGGTTACGCAGCGCAGCACGTCACACATGTATGACACTTTCAAAGGGAAATGGCATATGTCAAGAAAGTTGCAGCAGAGTCCCATGTGACATATCATCCTACGCAACACGCTGAGTCACAACGCATTGGCCTGTAACGCAACGCGTGCGGTGTGCTTCAGCCTTAAGAGCTGAAGTTTTATCGCGGAATTTGACATTCACGATATTTAGCTACATACCAATACTATTATGTCGCTAACAATTTTATTTTATTTTTCTTAGTATTTTAGTAAGATCGATTTTTTGAACTATAAAAATTATTCAGTCTAGGATTTTAGTTACTAATATGGTTCGCAGTTGTATAAAACAGAATATATCTCAGTAGATATTATAGTTGTTTAACAAATGATTTTATTCATAAAGTCGAAATACTTTAATGTTTCAAAACATTTTATAGAAAACTGTAAAATATTCAACATGAAAATAGCCAGACTCATGAATTAGCTCATTAAAATAAAATTCACAATTTGTATTCGCAAATTTTCAAATAATATTCTATTAAAGCTGGCTGGATGGATTAAAAATGAAATATAGCTAACAATTAGACCATGATACTCCGCAACAAAAATATAAATCCCAAAGAAACACCAAAAACAACAAAAATATTATTTCAACTAAATGAGGGGCAAGGCGCAGACACTTGTCATTTTAATATCACCCTTAAGGGTTATTCTCAAAATTAACGCTAAATATAAGCCGAGCGCCAGATAACGGGATTATCGTTAAGCGTTATTAAATTTTGTATTCTATGAATTTCGGCTTAGTCAGTGAAACCAGCACCACCCCGGTGGAAACGCGACCTTATTTAGCTGACTCTGGCAGCTATTTTAAACTTTAAGGCAAGGCTTAAAATATAAATAATTCAATTTACTAAGAGGGTAGTTTTAATTTATAAAATGTTTTAGCAAAAGTTTAATGTCCTTGATGTTAAGAATTAAATCAACACATACCTACTCGTACAAACACTTATATAATTTGTAATTCAACATAATAGAACTCCAACACAGTAGTCCTAAGCAGTAAGTTTTTTGCTCGATTTGCTTGACAGTCTATTTTGAATGCATTCTTATTTTTTTTATCCTACACAGCTACGCATTTGACCACAAATTCGCACGACCACGGAAGTCATCGATACTGTAGCCCTAGATGGAGCATGCCTAGTCTGGAATACACTGACTCTCAAGTACCGCTGCCAGAAGACTGCTGGCAGCGGTACTTGAGAGTGTTTGGCGACAGATTTTACGTGAACTTGAGGGTGGTATTCAGTTGGTATTCCAGCACGATGCATAACTGTTGGCTCTATGAGTATTTCATCTAAGTGCTAAGTAAATCTTTTACCCGACTGAGAAAGAAGGAGGGTTACGTTTATCGAGTGTATGTATGAATGTATATTTATTTGGCACTATAAAAGTAATCTTAAAAAAATAATCTTTTTAGAATACATCAAAATAAATATTTTTTAACAGTGATAACGAATGTATACATAACTTATAAGTTTTTATTGGAGTTTGAAATAGAAAATGCTAAGTTTAACATACACAGGTTTAAAGATTTAGCAGTCGGGTTTTTTGAAGTCGCTTTCACCATTCTGTCTTACTGCTTACAACACATTATTTTTGGTGCAAGCAAAAAATAGACGTAGCTGTATCAGAGCTGTTGCTTTTAAAGATTTTTCAACAATATTTTTTCTCCTAAATATCGCTGAAAACCTTTCTAGTCGGCCGGTAAAGGCGAGTCGCCGTGAATTAGTTACGCTTATGAATTATGAATATTATAAAGTCGGCTCACGTCCGCGGGAACTAATGGCGGCGACGCGGTTCGTCCGCCCGCCCTGGGACCGCCCGCCCTGCATCACCTACCCTTCCTCGCTCTGCCCTGCCCTCTCACTATGGAATAAGCCTCAGATAACTGGGATTTACGTACTTCATATTTTTTTCACTTTCGATAATCAGTTATTGAAGAAATATGAAATCTCTAGTACGTAGATATAGCGTTTGCCTTGACGCTTATTTCAACCCCGAATTAGTTTTTTCAAAGTCCCTAACTTATTGTTATTTTAAAGATACAATGCTTTTGACCTTAGTACTATATGTATTGTGTAGGTACGGAATGAACTTTATCATAAGGCGTGGTATGTCCCAGATTTTGTAAAGAGTTTTTTTTACGGAAAGAAGTAAAAAAAAGTGTGTAAAATTACTAATTACATACAGCTCTCTCTAAAATATAATTTCTAGTTTAGCTTTATTCTTTCTATTTTTATAACAACGTAGGTATATTATTAAGTTTTTTTTTGCTGTTAAAATACAATAAAAAATTATTTTAAGTATATCAAAAGTACAATCAAACATAATGAAATGCGAAGCGCTAACACAAAAAGGCGGTTTGATTCTCTACTTGATAACAATAGACGGGGATGTTTGCTCCACTTTACACGCTTGTTCTAGTAGATAAAATTGCATTTTCAAATACCATTACCGCGTTTACTCGTTAAGGTACTACCCAGCTGTGACATAAAACGTCAATGTATACGAGCTAAGTGTAAATCTCGCTTCAAAGACAACATTTTGGTAGCGGTAACAACCGGAAAGCAAAAGGTAAACAACAGTTGTTGATTAATCATTGTGAAATAGTATCACAGATTATGTGTGGGCTAAGTTTGCGTTTGAGGGTTAATTTAGGGAATAGTAGCGAGTACCGGCGGAATAATACCTTCTTTTGAAGTGGGGAAGTATTCGACTACGACCTGAAGTATTCCAGACTGAGGTTTGATTGTAGCTAAACATGAACCGATACCTTCCCTGAAGGAGACAAAGGCAAGTGTCTGAGTGTTTAGTGAATTATTACAAAAAATACTAATAGTTAAAAATAAATTATTTTACTAGTACTTCGCTGTGCTGTGTTGTTCTGCGCTATGCTGCGCTGTGCTGCTATGTGCTGCGCTGCAGTCTGCTTTACCCAGTATTATTATAGGGTAGGTGCGGTTGGGGGCTCGATGACGACTTTCGAAGTTTGTCTTATATGACAAGTATAAAACTGACTATACCAATAGTTTTAGCAACACTTGGCGCCGCGGCGGCCCGTTATATAAAATAGAATCTTCTTGAGGTAGGCTTTTGGTAACCACAAACAACTACCTTTTATAAGACTTTAAAAAAAACCTGACAAAAATATTACTGACGGGAATAAGAATAATACAACTAAAAATCCTAACGAATATAACATTAAACAACGCATAGAGCTTATAGACAAGGTTCTAAAAGTGTGTAAGAAATTGCAATCTACTCTTAGGTATTATTTAAATTATTTTTTAATATTTTATATCTTACAGTCACTACAAATTTTCGCTAGACGTTAAGGAGAGGTGTTTTGTTTTTTAGATATTTCAGTATCTAAAGTTAGACAAGCTTAAAATAGATTAATTATACTTTACTACATTAAGACCTACTTGTACAAAACTAATTTTATTCTCATAATATCACTATAAGTTTACTCTACAAGTATTTTTTTTAAGAAATTGTATTTGAATAAATCAAGATGTTTTGTTATTGGTGGAAAAGTAGCCAGTTATTGAACACCGTCTTGTTCTAACGGTACGCAGTCTAGAGCGGAGGGCAATAACTGTAGACTTGAACGGGTACGTACCTACGAGTATCTATAAAGTAACTTAGTATTCAATTTCACTTCGCTGAGCTAGATAATTGGGAATTGTTTTTGAAAATAACACTAAATATTATAGAAAAAATCGCTGGAGGTATTTGTGTTGGATTTCTATTGAATATAATTCTTTTCAAAAAACCGACTTTTATTATTTGCGCCGATAGAACTTTTTCAGTTATTTCGATTTATATATCAAAACTCTTGACACATATTGATAGAATTGAAATAGGACATGGAAAGTAACCGTCACAAACAAAAAAAAAGAATTTTTCAAATCGTTCCGACCGACAGAAAAGTTACATAGCTAATAAACATGAAAAAGAACAAACGAATTGAGTAAGTACCTCCTGTTTTTAGATATCGGTAAATAAATAATTGGGATACCACTCACTAGGCGATTAAATCATCTCTACTTCAAGTCAGACAAATACTGCTACGTTAGTTTATCCGATGTTGGTACTCGCGTTTAAGTCGTAATTATATCTTGACGGTTTTCAGAGATTTAGCTACTTTATAAATCAGTTTTTTTTATGTCAAATATATTTTAAACGTGATGCCTAATTTTAATCATCTATCAACATTTAGAAACATTAGTTACACAAATATGTATTTTAAATAACCTCCAAACTAAGTAATAAGAGCCTGCATTAAATTAGTACTAGTCGTAGCAAAGACAATAAATTCATTAAGGCCGGTTCGAGAAGTTTCTAATCCAATTGGCGTGTAGCCGGGTACTCCCCGCCCGCCCCGCGCTGCGTGGTCAGCAAATTGGGCCTTTTCACTACGGAACCCACAAATTGGAGCATTTGGAGAGCTCACCTGGAGCTTAGAGACACGCGGCCGCAGGAACTCTGTTTTGTCTCCGTCAATCGAGTTTGCGAATGTTTGATGGGGCTGATGAAGTAACTGTTGTCTTATACATAAGTACCTATTCTGTTACAAACAAAAGTGGGGAAATCCGTAATTATATAAACGAGGAACGGACTACTAATTAGTTGTATAATAGGTGTCTATTTGGACTGGATTGGAACGAAGTTCCTTATCGGGCGTTGCGAAAGGGGGCTAGACGGAAAAAATTGTGACCAAAAGTTGTAACGACACTTTTTGCTATAGTTGTAAGCCGTGCGGCGTGCGCGTGTTTCACTCTCTGTCTCTCTCTCTCTCATAGAAAGCAAGCCAGTTATTTTCGTTTCGTCTTGATATTCTTTATAATTAATTTTATTAGATTTCCTTCACTATTTAATCAAAAGGAATTTCGTTCCATCGGGTGTCTCTTGACACCTCTCAAGTTTTTTTATTACTTTAGAGGTACCTATAGGAATAATGTAAAGTATATAATTAATTAATCGAGAAATAGACACAGATTTGCATTGCATTGTAAGTGCAGTGGATACAGACTAGAAACCGGCCGATCTATTGGGCACCGTTCAGGAATTATTACAAGAAAATTTCGCGCGATAATTTAAGTAAATGTGAAATATAGCATAGTAATTACTGCAGAGCAATTATTTTACATAACTTTTACAATCTCTTTGATAAACGTGTCTCAAATATTGACAGTCTTTAGTCTTACAATTAGCGTGATGTCAATCTAAATTCAATACGACGCGAAAAATATGCTCATAAATAGAAACGTTTAAGAATGAGACAACGTAATAATAAAGTTTTTTTTATATAATTTGCATATTGTTAATAGTTACGCTAAAAGTCGTATATTCATATAAATATATTTCCTCAGGATATTTTTCAATGTTCGATTTTAGGCACATGGAAAAACGAATTTATCACGCGCTTTTCAATTGATTCCGTACGTTTCGAATATTCTGTTCGTCTGCACCTACCTATAAACTTTAGTTATGGTACAGTGAAGCAAACGTTTTTTTGAACGCCGTGCAATAAATGAGAATGTAGGTATTAAATATATCGTGCAATGTGCTATTTTATCAGAATAATTTTAATTCGAAAATAATATTAGAACCTTATAGAGCGTCTCTGCTTCGGGTCTTGCAATTTTTTCTATTGTCTGTCAGTGCGCATGTTTGTAAGTCTCCTGCAATTTCGTACTCGCATTCAAGTAGTAGTTTTAAGCCAAACGTGGCGAAACTTTACATAATAGGTTCGAAAATTTTTCAGAAATTTCAGACGTGGAGTATTTCTGACATAGGAGGTGTTTCTCTTAAAACGGAGGTAAGTTTGCCAAGGCGGCATTTACTGACCGAATTCAATTATATTTGGCACAAACACGGAACACGACATTTATCAAGATTATTGAGTATTAAAAACATCGGTCAAGTGGTTGTCTCGTTTTTTTAATAAAGTCCCAAAAATATATTGTCGTGAGGAGCTACTAGTGCATCGTAAGTAGTTATTCGAAAAATGATAAAATATAATATAATATTTATATATATTTGTACGAGTATCTACTATAGATATACGCAGCTGTTTTGATCACATATGTTTTAATTTTTTTCTTAAATTCTTATTTTATTTGTATCCATTAAATCGCCTTTCAGTTTCGTTCAAACCTTTCCAAACAATATTTGTTTAGACAATCGAATGTTTGTTCAATCAAATATTTGTAAGTGAAGCCATTGTTCGTTCGCTATCCAAATATGTACAGCTGCTATCAATATCAAAGTATTTACGAGTACTAAACAAAATACGTAGAATTACGAATTTCAGTAGAATACAAAAGAAGAATTTCTTTGATCTGTGATTTTATAGTAGAACCTGCTGTTTACAAAGTTCCATCATGATTAGCTTAAAACGTGAATATCAAATCTAGACTTACATAAATACTTACAGACGAAAGAAAATTGTGTTCAACTCAAAGTAGAGACGCTTTGCTTGCTTGTCCAACAAGAACTTTCAAGTTACTTATGGAAGAAAAATATTAAGACGCTGGTAGTATTTCTGTAAGAGTATCAGGCAATGGGAGCCTCTGACCTATAGCGCGGCGCTCGGCGTGAAGGATTCGAAGTAGGCAGGCGAGGCGAAGCCGTCAGCAAAGGGACCCGCTACTCAAATATTTACTAGCAGGCTCTAATTAATGCTTCCCTAGCGAAATATTAAACGCCACGAGCTCGGAGCAAGAGAATTAAGAATTCTTGATATTCGCCCGCGATTACTACCTTTTCTCTGTCTTTATGATAGAACTGGGATGTAATACAGAGGTATCATTTATTTATGCACATTTCAATCATAACACGGCTCGGAGAACTCAAGCGGAGGACATTTCGAAATAGACGTCAATAAAATAGTAACTTTTATATATGACTATAACATTAGGGTGGCAAATAAAATATTTTATTTTATAATTGTAGAATAACAATTTTACTTACTTATTTTCAGATTTTGTCTATGTTATTTCGTAGCTCAAGAACGAATGCCGGCCTTGTTTATAGTAAATCTAAATACCTAAGAATCAAACTAACATACCGATATTATTTTTTCGCTCAAATAATAACATGTATCGGTTTTAGGCAAGTGAAAATACTATGACAATAGTATTTCGATTTTTCATGTTTGGAATTTATTTAGAATAAATAGAACTTTCAACACAAGTTGAGCTTGTATCTGCTTAATTACTGAAAAAACTAAACACGAAGAAGTTTTAAATACAGTTATGCTTTTAATGGTTAGTTGTCATTTGTTTAGTACCGACTTTAAAAATGAGGAGGTACTCGATACGACTGTGTTTTTTAAAAATACGACCGAATAAATATATAGGAGGCGGGTGGACTGATATTATGAAAAATCCTTTTTTTTTGTTTATAAGGCTATACCTTGCATATAGTTTCATTTTAATTCAATTAAAATCAATCAAGAGGTTGAAAGTCAGTAAAAAAAATAAAAATCAGTTTTATTTGCTAGAAACAATGTAATTCTTGTACAAGATCTTATAGTAAATTAGAGCATACATGTCCTTGCCTAGTTTGGCTGTAAAATATTAAAATAGGTGTGTAGTATTATTTAAGTATAACAAACAAAGAAAATAAAAGTAAACATATTATGAAAAATTGTCACTCCTAATCTACATAACAATCCGTCGTAAAGTCAGTAAATTCTGTACAATACAGCACAATTGCAACACAACAGAAGGAAAATTGCAAAAACATTCAGTTATAAAAACACATCAGAGTTTAATACAGAAAAGCCAAAAAAAGTACGGTACCCAAAAACAAAACAAAACGTAGTGTTACAAGTTCTTGAAATTAGTAGTCAAATTAAAAAAAAAAACAGTAATTGTGAAGTAAAAAAAAACATCTCGCTTAAAATATAATATCAATATTATATTGTATGACAGCGTTAACATTTATCCTCAACCAAAGAAAGACGAGCTAGCACCTCCCGGGGTTCTTGTAAGCAGACTATCTAACTTGCTCGGCTCGCCTTGTGACCGGACTCGGGCTTGCATCGCCCCAAATGGTATCAAATTGTATCAATTGACTACCCCTTCCTTCCAGCCACCCCCACTTCCTGGGCAATTAAAGTTGCGCGGGGACAAAATCAACAGAGAGAGCGCGCCGCAAACTTGCACGGGTCTTACACCAAGTTGCTTGCACAGTATCGATTTCTATCAGTATCTTAGGCACCTCATTTGATAACGGCTTCCAAAATAATGCACTAGTCGTCTCCGAGAAACAAGGTAAAAAAAACAGCGTTGAATTGAGTGCCTTTCTTCTTTTAGAAGTCGGTGGTAAAAGAACTTGTGGTACATACAATCGTCATATCCGCCAATAGCTGCTATGATGGATGTAAGAAACATGGCCCAAATAAGTACTTGCATCCTTTCGGGTAAGACGTTCAGATACGAGTAAAGCGCCGATTCGGCCACTGCTGACTTGCTGCCAACTTCACGGCTGATTGCATTCAAACTATGGTTTAACATAAACATGATGACAATAAAGTTTTCATATTTGGAGCATTTGGATTGTAAGCAGATTTTAAAGATAATCTTTCTCCTATATTTTTTTTCTTGTTTAAGTTAGTCATTTTGTTTTTGGCCACAAAGGCACTTGCCCACTTATAAAGTTATCTGTCCATGCGTTTTTCTCGTAATAAGATATCAGATTTTGAATTAGTTCACCTTTTTTTGTTTCATCATCATCATCATAGTCAGCCTGAAGACGACCACTGCTGAGCATATTCCTCCCCCTTAGAACACCATTTCTAGAGACAAGCAACTGCATACACTACTAACTGTAACTTTTACTTTGTCATCGGTCCACCTAGTGGAAAGCCTTCCTAAGCTGCGTCTTCCGGTTTTTTTGTGAACGGGGAGGATTTAGGAGGAGGAGGAGGAGGTGCATTTACATACCTAGCGGTGTTGAGGAAATACTGGAAAATGTAGGATTGTACCTTTACTCTTACCTGCTGGTATTCTGCCTCGATGCTTGACGGAGAGCACCGGAATCACCGTAGAACGCACTGATGGCCTCCTGGCACGTACATTTGCACCTCCTACAATTGCGTAGTCTTCGTTACATTCCCTAAAAGTTTTATAAAACCTTGTTTAAATCTTAAGACTTACTTGCAAAACCAGTTATGAGAAAAACGTAAGCACCTCGTCTATGAGTCATTGAGTAATTGTACATATTAACATTAACTCCTTGGGTTCACAATATTTAGGGGCTAATAACTAAACGATTGTCGTAGTAGTATTTTGTATTGAATTAATTTTGTTATTTTATTACTTGGAACATGGAAATACAACATGTTTCTGATTGGTTGATATTAAAATCTATCAGAAACGGAACAAAAAAGAACCAATAGTGAAGGTTCCCGGGCTTTTTATTAAAAAAGAGGGGTGTTAGACTTCAAGTAGAGAAAATGTGTTGTTTGGCTCATTCCAGACCATGACCATCTTTCTAAAACATTATTTCCTGACTCGTTACCTGTATTATATCAACTTATGTATAGTTGACAGTAATTCAATGTTAATAAAAGTAATTCAATTCATAACTGAGTTTGAATTCGTCAAAAGATGTACTTATCAGATAAGAAGTTAGCCTGACATCTGAGTGTCTTTAGTTCGGTCACTGGCAGCCACAAGTTTGTAAGAGCTCAAGCTAGTCCAGCTTTATCCGAAGTTGTCCAAGTCTCGGCCCCAACTATCGGATCCGCTCGCGAGCTTTACGAGTAATTTGTTTAACAAAACTCGCCCCATCTGCGGCTCACGGGATACTGACCTTTATGGACTATTCACTCTAACGCTATTTAGAACTAGAGGTTTGTGGATTTAGATACTGTTTAGACTTTAGTATTAATTTGAATATAGAGAGCAATTTTGTATATCACCTACACATTTACACAAGAACAACCTTTGGATGACTTCAAAAATCTTTATTACGCAATAATAAAATGACAGATACAACGCTAGTGTACGTAAAATCTTATTAGTAATAATAGTAAATACGTTCTTCGAGAATTACACTCATATAAAAAACTTTCGGCATTATTATTATATATTTGTATGACTGCCAGGTACCTAATATATGCAGAACCTAAATCACTGAATCTACCTTTACTGGAACTTGGAAATAATGTATTATTTTAGAAGTTTGTATATTATGAAATATTTAAAAAGGTGTTTTAGTAACTCAATTATTATAATAAAATAATACTTATTTTCGTACTGGTTGCTGTGTTGTGTGTACCATCTAATAACATCAAAAAAAGTTAATGACGCATAAATTTTTACATTAGCTGTGTTTAACCATCTGTGCATGAAGGTCCCAGAGTACAATAACACGTTCCTCCCTTTAAAATAAAGTTTTTTTTTTTTATTTTTATTGGGATCGTCAACTGGGCGTTACAATTGTATTGAATTCAAAACAATTTATGTGTTAAAGTAATGGCTGAACGCCCTTCTAAAAACGAACACAGTATGCTTAATACACTCATAACATAATTACTTATATACTAAAAAAAACTGTTTACAAAGAATTTCTTAATACTACGAGTACTAGCCGACGCACCCTCAATATCAATATCATGACAGACACTTTTTATTTGTACGAGATATGTGACAAGGTAGGCCAAAAGTCTTGCGATTGCATAGTCGAGGTAACGAGAAGTTAATTACTACTAAGAAAAGAAGTTAATTACTTATTATATAACCATTTAATATTAAGAATGTTATTTATTACCATAGTTTTTAGTTTAAAGTTTATGTATGTAAAGTCTATTGTTAAATCAATTTGTGTCATAACAGTTTTACTCAAATTATCAGATTACATACGTTTCGAGAAATATGCAGACACACGAGTCAAACTTTTCCGTAAAAGAAGCACACATAAAAGTAGCAAGAAGGAAGCTGTTAACATGAATATTTTGAGGAATGCGCAAGAGAAGGCGACGGTGGCGCCATCTTTTACAGATTCTTACATTTTAAAACTATTTCAGCGAAGTAGACAACTTTCAAAGTTAGCCGTGAAAGTACTCCAGATATTTATGAGTTAGGTGCTACATAATACATAATCGAGTCAGCTGTACCATTGATAGTACTACTCGATGGTACAACTGTGGTACAGCTGATACTTCATCAACATTCTACTATAATGATTATCAACGTGAAAGTTTCTCTAATTATGTATATAAGTTTTTCACTCTTTCACTCAAAAACTGCTGAACAGATTTGAATGAAATTTAGCACCAAAATTGCTTATGTCCTGGATTAACACGTGGGATATATTTTATCCTGGAATGATGCAGTGTGATCCCGTGGGATAGTAAAATTGACACGGGTAACCCCTCCGAGCAAAGCTAGTAATGAATAAAGGAGTAAGTTTTGATAGGTTGACATATCACAATTTACGCAAAGAATGACCTAAACCTGGAAACGTGAATCTCGCAAATATGTTTATTTAATATCGAAAATTTCAATAAATATAGACAAATCACAACCAACATAGAGCCTCTAAACTATTACACCTAGTAACGTGAAAATTATAAGATTATAATTAATTTATCCCCACATTTGGTTAATTAGATTTACTAGAAATGTGTGGTTAGGCGCATGCCTTTTAAAACAATTTAGCTGTAAAAATATATTTGTTTATTTCTTATCACTTATATAAAAACCGAGGTTCAATGAATGGACAAATAAAATATTGACAGAAATAATAGAAGCATTATTTGATTGTTCGCTGAAGCCAGACAAAAGAAAAACTTTTCCGAACTCGAGTCGATTTTGTGAAATTTACCAACTAAACATGAAAATTATTCAGAAACAAAGATACTTTGTGTACACTTTTACCAATTTATTAGGTTAATTAATTAATTTATTTTAAATGGGTGTACTCAAAAGTAGGTAATATATAAATTAAATAGTTAATCATTCTACTGCTCATAAAATTATAAACATGTAAAACTAAATAATGCTAGAATACATTTGGCTTTAATATGATGTTTTTGTCACAATTTAGTTTTGATTATTTATAACAATGAACCCGGTTACCCGTTTATATAGCATAACAAATAGGCAGATTTGTGTAGAGTACGATTCCTCATGATCACTAACCCTTAACATCATTATGTATTTACATAGTACCATCAAATGTTTTCCAAGTTTTAGGCATATTTTCCAATGTTTCCTATACATTTTGCAACATGTTTATAAGTTAATATACTCGTAGGTAGTTACCATTAAGTACCATTTTGTTACTATACTTGTAATGTCCATTGTACGTTTTATTTCTCTTGAAATACAGTGGATTTCGGGTATAACGACAATGAAGGGACCACTCTATTTTTGTCGTTATATCCGGAAGTCGTAACAGGCAAAGGTAAAGAGATACAGACACGTACACATGTGTAGTTTATATTCATTTATTATTGAAAATATGTGCGTCTAGCAGCCATACTTATTCAAAAGTTTACTAAACCCAGTTGCTACTCAGAATATCACTTTGTAACTGAACCATAAAAGCTCCGAAACGTACACGCTTCCCTACCTACTTAGTTGATATCTATAAACAAAAGGTAAACGTCTCCACACTTGCTGACCATCTGTGTGCAATGGATGTAAACAAAAGATAAGAAATGTTTGTGAAAGAAAAAAATCTTTGTGTCTTTGGCGGCCGACTCCGGTCGCAATATCTGCATGGGATTTCTAGGAATTTGTTACAAATGATTCATTAAAAACAGTCGCTACACCCGAACTCGGCGTTACATCCAAAGTCGCTATAGCCACATGAATTTTGTACTAAAGTATGCTTTAAATTCAAGGGACTTAGATTTAACGTCGCTATAGGTAAATGGTCGCTACAACCAAGGTCGTAATAAATGATATCCACTGTAGATACATTTCCAATTCAGCGTGATAATTCTGTACACTTAATAGGCATTTTATTTAGCTTATTAATTGCTATACTTTGTTTGGTATTTGTAATTATTTATTTAAAAAAATATTTTTTAATTTCACGCAGTTATTTTGAAAGATACGTGCAAATAAGCCACCCTCGAATTTACTTGGTGTGAAGATATTCATTACGCAATTCCACGCTATAAGTAAATATAATGAATACTAATTAAAGTATTTAAATAAAGTAATTAGCGTGATTAATGATCAGCAATAGTCTCGAACGTGTACAAAAACTAACAGCAATATCATAACAGCAAGTAAAGCAATGCAACGCTTGCCCATAAAGAGCATTAAAAAACTTTTCTCCACAAATATAAAACATTTTATATCTGTGAGCACCGCGCTCGCAACCATTCTCTCGTAGGGTAGCACTACATTAAGATATATTAGTAGCATTTACAGAATTTGATGTCTTTAAATATGAACAAATATATTATTTTTTGAATTAAATTATTTTTTGTGCTTATTGGAATTAATTAGCTCTTGCAGTTTGAAGTAAAATCTTCAAAGATAAATAAAGTCCCCAATCCGTCTTTTGCCTAGTTTGGTAGACTATGTCCCCATCATAGTGGTGAGACGGTAGGGATCGTAACGTTTGTTATTAAGCCGTATTGCCTGTAAAATAGCGCTGAAAAAACTGTTCCTAGAATCAATTAAGTAAGTAAAAATAACAACTTGTATATGTATGGCTATATAGCATTTTTGATAATAATTATAATGTAGTAAATAAACAGCACAATAACATTGAGTGTAACATTAGCTAAGAGAGAACTACTGCCTACAAACTGCTTTGCGAAATTTGAGCCTATGTATTTTATATTTATCAACAAATAAACAAAACTATTGCATAGTTTTTATCGCGGGCTTAGCAGAGTCAAGAAATTCCGTAACGAAAATAAACCTAACACCCCCAATTCCGACCGGCAAAACGGTGCGTCGTTGAAAGCCGTGCATTGTCTAACGTCGTTTCAGTTCGGCAGACTTCGGCACGGTGTTTGTGTGCGTGCGACTAGACGTATGCGTAAGCTAGTGTTTTTATAGAGCGCAAAAACATAAAAATAGTTAAAGAATAATATAATTATATATTCATATTTAAGCAGATCAAGTCCCAAACCTGTCATTTGGCTAGTTTGATGGACTATGGCCAACGCCCCCATCATAGAAAGACCCGTGCCCAGTGGTGAGACGGTATGGATTGTAACATTTGTTATCTGCTAGGTATAGTGTAGAGTGTAGTGTAGTGTAAATTGCTCTCCGACTTCTATCGTTAAACAAAAAAAATTAAATCGAATTATTTAATAATAATATGGGACAACATCCACACAAGGTGTTCAGGTCCCAAACTATGCAAAGCTTGGGCTATGGTAATCTGATGACTGATATACATACTTATGTATACATAATTATATACTCATATATATAATAAACACCCAGACACAGGTCAAACAGAATTTGAACTTCGATGGAGCAATTTTATTAAATTTCGCATAAGTGATGATTTAGATATGATTTATGTGAAATTCATGCGAACGTGGAAGCAAAGTGCAACAAATTAATTACTAGCAAGCAAAAGCAAGCTGGTTGTCGATTTTAATATTTCTAGAACAACCGCCCGCTGCCGTCCCGGGCGCTACATGCACGCTACATGCGGGTAGAAAATATAAGATGATTCTTTTTTTCCTTTAATATTTATGTTTTTAATTTGTTAAGGAGTATATTGGTTCTGCTGACGCGTTGTTAACGAATCGTAGCATTTAATGTATTTGTTTGGCAGGAGGAATAGTCATTGGGATGGTGAGTGTTTTTGGTTGAGGCAATAAAATTATAATAATCTTGTGTGTTATTAGGTTTGCATAAAATATAATTATAGTCGTATTACTCAAAAATAACTTGACAAGAACTTGACTTCAACCGTACGAACCGGAAAACCATTTAAAATCGCAAACCTTACAAGACGAAGGTAGCGAAACATTTTTGTTTTTTATGTTTATTGTATACAATTATAATTTGTTTGGAAGTTTCTGCGAAGGGAATATTTGTTGGCTTGCGGCGGATAATGTGACTACACAATGATACTATGTTGATAAACAAAAAATTGAGAGAGAATGTTTGCCGTTTATAAATGTTTGTTTTATTTATGGGAAGGAAAAGCATTATTTTTTGTTTTCAGCCGACTTTTCAAAGAAAGGGTATAATTTTTGGAGGGTATGTTAGTATGTATGTATGTACATATTATGTCTTTGTCTCTACAGCATAAGCCGCTAGACTAATTTTGATGTGTAAGGTGTCATCGGATTTAGCAGCTGTACTTAGTAGCATCCCGCAGCTTAATTCGATAAGATACAGTAGTCCGAAGTGTTTTCAGACGGTTTTTTTAAGTCGCTTCAAAATCATTTCTTATCCTTCTCTTATAGGTTGGATTTATAGTGTTTCTAGTGTTAGCGTATTCATAGTGTTATAGTATACCTCTGAGACTCAAAATATAACAAGCAAGCATACTGTTGTGCTACGAGTACTACCAAAACTATACTTTTATTAATTACTACGAACAAACATTTTGTGAAATTTTCACAGAAAATAAAACCTCAAAGCTTTTTTAGAAAACATGCTAGTAAAAGCTGATTGACCCGTGACATCAAAACCCCAGATTAAAGTCATTCATTATGCAAACTTAAACTGAGAAGGAAAACATCGTGAGGATACTATGTCGGAGAAAGTTGAAAACTTTCGTTAAGAGCTGAAGTACAACCCGCTACTTGAGCAGCGTGGTTTACTATTGTCCATACCGTCCCTCATAAGAAAGACACGTGCCAGCAGTGGAAAGTTATGAGTCGACGCGATAGTTATTGACTGGCTGGTTGACTGTTAGCTGTTAGCAACCCTGCCTTCTGCACCACTCTGGTCCCGAGCTTTATCCCCGAACAGGTCAAACATTTGTATGCATGAATATGTTTGTTTGGCCTGTGTCTGTGTTTATTATGTATTAGTCATCAAGTTACCACAGCACAGGCTTTGCCTAGTTTGGACTTTAGATCTTATGAGTATTAAAAAATATACATAAGGAAATAGAGTTCAGAGTAATTTATAAAAAGACTTTCGTTTTCTGCTATAATTATTATTTATATGAATATAATTCACAAAGTTGTATATTTGCTCCATAATGGCGTGTCCACTTTTCACAATTAATAGTTCCCTAAAGACCTCCTAACACCTGCCGGAGTCCGGAGTAAACGGAACTACCCTAACTGTTCTGTTGTTCTCGTAAATACTCGTTATTTTTACTCACGACTCGTTCTCTATCTGCTTATAGCTCTACATGATATTACTATGAATTATATTGTTACTGAGAAGTTGAAGGAATATAAAAAGGCTCATCATTTACGCCTATGATACTTCAGTTAAGAAATTTAAGCGGATCTTAAATAATGTTTTACTTTGAAACTTAAGTGTTGTTCGGAGTCTAACATTTTTCTGTCTGTGGAAATTTGTAATTGGCCATCTGAACTGGCAACATTAATTTAATTGTTTACATATTTGTAAGTTTCCGTAAGAGTACTATAATAATATAAAAATAAAATAAATACAACAATTGTTAAAAAAATTAAAAGTGACTTCAAATAACCCGACTGCAAGAACTTTAGCCCCAGGTATCTTAGCAAGTAAAATCGCCAATGACCATCTGCAGGTTAAGATTATGTTTTATTTTATTATTATGTTTTTTCTTCTATTGACACCAGTCACAAAAATACGACAAGCCCTAGAGCCTTAACTCTAGGGCGTGCCAAACAAATATACATACATACATACACTCGAAAAACATAACCCTCCTTCTTTCGCAGTAGGGTAATTAATTGCACAACATAGTAGACTTGAAGCAGATACTTTTATTTTAATCTGAATACTTTGAACTTGATCATTATTTATCAGTAACGATCATTTGTATATGTCTCAATACATAATGGACCGAGCAAGCCAAACGAGTTGCTTCAAGCCTGTCAAATGTTCATTCGTCAGTCAGTTAGTGTGTATGTATGTTTGTCCGCAAGAAATTTTGTTCAGATCGTTTTCCATCCAATCTTGATTAAACTTGATGTAAGTACTACCAATTTTGAAATTTTCTAATCGTCGGGAATTTTTATTGTAGTGAGTATTCTATCAAAAAGGTTTGAAATATCAAGCAAACAGTAAAAAACACCTTCATTTTAGAAATGTGGTTTCTTACTTAAATATATATTTTACAATAATTTTGATACTTTAAGTATCAACATTATTGTATCGGCGAGGTCATTACTCGCGAAAATATAATATCAAATTGAATCGTAATATCAAATTGAATCAAATAGTCGAACACAACACAGGTAGGTAATGTTCCTCGTTTGACATTTGTTCATCCGCTCGTCCCAAGTCGACCATGTGTATAAAATACTAGACGAGTTCCTTAAGAGTAGCGACGAGCGTCCAGTATATAGTTCTTGCACGAGAAATGACGGCTACACTTGTGACTCTTGATTATAATTGCCGACACGACATTGTTTGGAATGAAATCGTTACTAACCTCAACTCATATTTATATCAACCACCAGCTAACCCGACAAACTTCGTAACGCCTAACAGTCGAATTTTTAATTTTTATGTTTTTTTTAATACTTGTTCTGCTATTCGGGACGCCGAGTCAGCAAATATTGACAAATATTTACATTAATTTATACGATATTAACGTCACTCAATTGATCCTTCCCGGAACCTCTCCACTAACACTTAAACTTTATGGTATGGTATTAAAGTTCAAATTGACTTTTAAGTAAAAGTGTTGTTATTAGACCTTTTCAGGCAATTTTTTTAATTTTTTCTTGATAAGACCAACCTCGAACTACAATATTTAAAAAAAATAATATCAAAATCGTTTCAGCTGCTCTCGAAATTTGCGCTTAGCAACACATTCAGCGATTTATTTTTATATTATATCTAACCAAAGGATGTCTGGAAGAAATCGCGTTCAATGGTAAGGCCGTCGAATTCAACCATCTACATGTAACTACGAGTATGTTTTGAGTCTACAATAATGACTCTGCAGAAATATGTAAATTTACGTTAGTCACGTATAGATGGAAGAACATATCTACGGTATTTAAAAAAAAAATTCACCCGACGCAGAAATGACTGGGTGACGTTTGAGGTGTCTGTGCGTATGTCTGTAACATTTTAGTCCCCGAACAGATGATCTGATTTACAATACAATATTTCTTTATTGTACACCAATAACAAAATAGACAATAAGATACAGACAAGAACAAAACATCGGTAGTACATTGGGCGGCCTTATCGCCTAAAGAAATTTTATTCCAGGCAACCTTGGGATGGATCGGCCTAAGTGAGAACAGTCACGTCGGTGGTGCATCAATAGCAATAATATAAAAAAATACAAGTACAAATATTGTACCGCAAAAACAACAACAAAAAAAAAAAACAATTCAAATAATTATCATACATACATACATTTATACATACATTGTATGTTCCGGTTAATTTACGGAGAGATAATGATTTTTCAATAAATATTTAAATATATATAGAGATTTGCCTGATTGACAGCGGTAACATGTTCCATAGCAGGATAGCTTGCACATTAAATGGTGCTTGAAAAAAAGAGTCGCTAGAGGTGGAAGCTGGCAGCATAAGGCGAAGATCTCGTGAAGGTCTTAAAGAAATAGAATGAGAAGCATTCACACAGACAAAATTATATTTTAAACACGAAGGAGTGGTGCGATTGAATATTAGTTTATAAATTGGATTGAACAGATTTAATTTGTTTTTACTTTTATAGTTGAAATCTGAATTGTTAGGGATTGTTCTTATCCATGTTTGATGAAAATCTGACTAAGATGGCCGCCGCCAGAGAACGGCGGCTTACATATTTTTTCATAACTGCCTCAAAATAAGTAGGTACCAAATGAAAGGTTTGACTAGTGGATACCATACATACATTGTAATAAAATTCAAACCCAAGATGGCCACCATAACTAGTGTTGACGGGGTCTTTAAAAATTTACATTTTCTTATTTATTTATTTATTTACATGCCATTGGATAAGCATTACAGTATGCGCTTACCCACTGTCCTTATAACTACTACTTCAAAAAAATGTCAAATGGTTTAATAAAGTATATCGTATCGTGTAGTATAAACGAGGAGGGAGCGCCGTATAAGGCGCAGTCCTCAAAAATGCAATAACCATGCCTCGAGGAGCACTCCACTTGCATGTCTCAACCTACCCTCCTCCTCCGGCCAGCCAGGTCGCTTGTTAAGAGGAAACGTGAACATATGGCCGCCATTTTAATATAAACCCAAAATGTCTTTTTTATGACATTTTTATTCCACAGTATTTAAAAGAAATCTAGAAAATAAAGGAAGGAAAGTATACAGGTAATTTTAAATTGACTGCGTATATTTTACAAACACTTTTTTATGTATTATTTGTTTACAAAAAACTGAGAAATATGTTCACCTAAGCGCGATTACACAAATCTAGGTCATGCGAAGTCGCGTGTCGTCGCCGTCGTGCTTCCGCACTAGGGTTCCGCCGCAGCTTAGGGCGTCCATGAGTTTCGCGTTCACTTTGCATGACTTCAATTGAAGTTTTCTCAATATTTTTGTACTAAATTGGGTAAAACAAAAAAACACGGGAATTTTATTTTTCAATATTCTTTCAGTATACAAAATATACGCACAGGTATATATACGGTTATCAGTTAAAGAGGGACCCTCCTTTAATTTACGAATGTTATCAGTTCAAGTACATTTCATCTCATAGTCGGGCAACGCCGCGAGGAAATGCCAATCAAAACTAATATGACTGTTTTCATTTACTTGTTCTTCTTATTGTCAGAGTTTCTATACAGTCACCCCTGCAGCCCTGTCACATAGTAACTACGGGTAATTTATGTAATATTTTTTATGTGCTGACAGTTTTTACCTGACTTAGACCCTTAATACCAACGTTTTGAATGAAGTAATTACATAAATAATAACCTCGAACTCGCCTCACGGCCAGTCATAATGCACAGGAGCATAATAAAATCGGCAACTGCTTAGCCGTTTTTTTTTTTTCGTGTCTCAAGAATCCTTATTAATGTTGTGTTCCGCATGTTTGTACAAAATATTATTGAAACGATGCAGTAAATGGCGCCGAAGCAAACTTAGAAATACAGTATTCAGAATTAACGACGACTAAAATACGAGTATATCGCAACACCCATACACCAAGTTTGTCAAGATTGGTTAAAAACTACAACTTGTACGCGAGTACGAAGTTTCAGGAGACAAACAAACATATGAACTATCAGAGGAAAAAAAATTGCCAAATCCAATGCTCGCTAGGTCAATTAAAACTTGACAAAAACTTAACCGATGGATGAATTTTTGATAGCTTTTCCTTCATTGGTGTAATTTTATTTCCATTTCCGATCCCACCCACTCATGCGACCTTTAAAATTCTATAAATAACGCTTGTTCTCTTATTTGAAAAAGATATATTTTAAATGAAAGCTTATTTACGCGGCGATGAATTTGAGATCCATAAGTTTTGAGTTTCGTTCTATTAATTCGACTATATCGCTAATAGCGTTTGGTAGATAAGTAAAGAAGGACAATTGATCGTATATGCGGTAAAATAATAAGTACATTTTTTTTTTAAATAAACCACTAGCAACTTACACGACAGCATTTATTTATTACACAACCGTTAGAATGTTTTGAGTCATCTTCATTTGAAAATCAAACGTTTTGAACGTGTTTAACAAAATTAAAATGTAACCACATGGAAGGTTACCCTTTCGAAGAAAATAGGCATTATTTCTAATTCGTCCACCGATCTTCGACAAATTCAGATAATTTATTTTTTAAATCAGTCGAATTGAACACTTTCTCATTTCATTGTAAGTCTGTAGAATATAGATCATTTACTGTAATAATGATGTAGTTTTATTAAGTTTATTGTATTATTTATATGTGCGTATAATAAAGAGTTTTCTATTCTATTCTATTCTAATGATTGAATACTACTCCTATACGCTACAATAACTGTACTCGTTACTCAAGCGTTGGGTGTCACTTATAATTCGTCATCAAATTTACAATCTCTATATATATAAAACTAGCTGTGCTCCGCGGTTTCACCCGAGTAGTTCCCCTTTGGATTGTCGTGATCATGGGGAACTACTTTTTTGAAGTCGGTTAAAAAGTATCCTATGTTCTTTCCCGGGGTCCAATCTACCTGTGCACCAAATTTCATCCAGATTGGTTTAGTGGTTTTGGCGTGAATGCGTAACAGACAGACAGACAGAGTTACTTTCGCATTTATAATATTAATCAGGATAAAGTCGTGTTAGTTATTACACTATTTACAACTCAAGAACGGCTCAGCCGATTTGGCTGAAAATTGTTGTGGAGGTAGCTTAGAACCAGGAGAAGGACTTAAGACACTTTTTAACCGACTTCAAAAAAAGTAGTTCGAATTTAGTTTTAGTTTTAGTAGAACTACGCAGGTGAAACCTAATATATAAAAGAAAGAATAAGATAATATATACCGGACATGTCATTATAATAGTTTTTAAGCTTCAGCTTATAATAGTTATCCCGTCAAAAACATAACATTTACAAAAATGCACAACGCTTAAAGCGCAGTTTGTCTGCCGTAAAAAGTTGTGAAATCGAATGTACCTACACCAAGTCAATTAATGCAGTATCTATCTCTTATTGGGAGCCACTATCTGAACACTTTGCCATGAAGTTATGCCTTGTTATTTAACAAATTAAATTTTGTAGGAACAATATTAATATTATTATTATTAATTTATTTAATAACATAAATATAGTTTAATAACCTAAATGTTATACAATGCAAAACGTGACCATTAACAGTGTCTTTATTTTTATTTCTTTACTTTCTTTCTTTTTCCTTTATAAGTTTCTTATTGTTATAATTGTTGCGAAAGTAGAAAAGAAAGTAGTGAAGTGGAGTAAGCAAGAATGATTAGTTGTGGTGCCGGTGAAGTGAAGGAGGGAAAGCGATCTCTTATTACCTCGTGGAACAATTTCAAAGAGTCAATATTATACAAAGATATAGTGGTTTCTAGATAAAGAAAGTGTAATAAAGTTATTAAAAACGTAAAAGACGTATGTAATAACTACATAACATTTTCAAAGGAAGTACTCGTATATTTCTTATCTACTATAGTCAAAACAATTCAAAACTAAAATATATTTTATCACTCAGTAGAAATTGATTGTTAAGGACGATGTATCTAGTAACGTAGATCTGCGGATTCCCCGATATATACCTACTGGTAGTACCTAGGGGAAATTATCGGAATGTTACCAGGCGAGGGCACGCGGGGGCATCGCTTTAATTTAAACATCTTCATTGTGACGTCTTAGGAATCCCCCCGGGGGATCGAACTCGAATTAAAATGTAGCAGACGGTAAGTAGGAACACTATATTGAGTAGAAGGTCGAGTTTACATCCTTGCAAGAGGAAACTGGATATTAAGTAATAATAACGAAGATTTAATGGTTATTTTTAATGTTTTAGCTGAAGAGAATTTTTCTTCTTTTTTGGGGTTTTTTTGAGATATATCTACATAAAGAAAGTTCGCTACGGTGCCGTTTGCTGCCCGAAATCAGTAATATTTTGCACAAATAGCTCATACGTAACACGAATTTAATTAAAAAGTAATTAAAAAACAAGTAAATTTAATTAAATTACGTTATTGATCGATTAAGAATTTATTTTCTTTTGTTATAGACGCCATCTTGGATAAGAAATTATCATAGTGTTTTGTACTGTACTAGTCAAGCGCTTTAATTTGATACACATATTGAGGGAGTTGTGAAACAAAATGTACTCCGCCATCTTGTGGTGGCGGCCATCAAGTACTATCCTGACCTATCAAACAAAAAAACAAAATCGAAATCGGTCCATCCATTCAATTGGGGAGCTACGATGCCACAAACAGACACACAAACACATACACAGATACGTCTTATTTAAAACCCTCTGTCGATTTTGCGTCGGAGTATAAAAAAACACAAGATAACACATTCCAAATATTATTTAGAACACTAACGCGTAATGGATTCATATTGTTTCAAAAGGCGGGTGTTTCACGCGTACCTGATTGTTGGAAACGTGCGAGACATGTCATCGTTGAAGACACGAACGACTCGTTTCATCCCTGATTAAGTTCATCGAATGTAGTTTTGGACCTTTAACCAATCATGTGAGTACGCGTGAAAACTTGTCTTCTTAAACAATACATTCCAAGTAATTAATATTTGAAGGTTTCATATTGTCCACATCAGTGTTTTTTTCAAGAACAAAAAATTTAAAAATATAATATTTGCCAATAATTCAGCAGGCAAATCGACCTAATTTCGGTGTTCGATTTGTACTGTCATCAACTGGTACCAGCTGTAGTATTAGTTTGCTGGGATACGGCTAACTTGCGCCAAACTTTTTTAATTTCTCTTTTTACTGAAACATCTCCGGAATTCGGCCGGAGGGAGCTCTTCGGATATCGACAGAATAATGTGTTAACATTTTATGAAAAGCTAAAGATTTTAAAAACTCCATACTTGTTGCGAATATAACGAAATGACAAGTAAGACATTAATTAGTATTGTGAAATAGCACTCACTTAGTCTCAGTCAATTGAAGAACAACTTGTACAAGAAATGTCGAATACAGCTACTGTAAAGAAGTAGTTAAACATTAGTTACAGAAACTTTCACTTATCTGCTATGACATATTTTATTTATTTATATATTTATTTTTATGTTATACTGTTTCACTATTTCACATCAAAATAATTAATTAATATTTTGGACACTAATTATTTATAACATATAAACATATTTTAAATTTACTTTGATAGATAATTTTAATTGAGTTGTACTTCTCTGTTGCTCATGCTGTGTATTCACTGTTAAGGAAAATGGAATCACCTGTTATTAGTTATAATTGTGTTATTTTATGAATGTATTTCTATTGTCTGTTGTGAGTATAGAATAAAAATTAAAAAAAATGTTTTTTTTTTATTCATGATGGCTGCTACAACACATGTCGGGGGATTTGTTATGGAAGCTATTTTTTGAAATTATCGTTATGATAATGTATTCTACTAGTCAAGAATTTTCATTTGATATCCATATTGAGAAATTTGTGAAAAAATAAATTACTCCGCCATTTTGTAGCGTCGGCCATCTTGGACTGATTGTCATCAAACATAGCTAAGAACTTTCACGACTAATATGCATTTGAAATAAAAATATAAAAATCAAAATCAGTCACAGACAGACATACACACAGATAATTACAAAAATATTTTGATAAATAATAAAAAAAAAAATTAAAAAATAAACAAAGTTATACAGAACTCCGAGATTGTAAAGCTGCGTAATAATGAAAATACTTTAAAATTTAATAAAGCCGTAGTCTTACCTTCGTTTGCTTAAAATTCTTCGCAAACAAGAATCAAATTAATTGTGCCACAAAAGTTGAGTCGCAACCGCAGAGGAAGTACACGAGTAATACCCTCACGTCTTCACAAATATTTACTTCATATTCAATCAATCAAATAACTATAATATGCATATATACTTTGTTATGTATTTTTAAATTTGTTTCTCACTTTCTCAGTAACGCCTAAATAGAATCGAAAATGTCTTGTTTTTCCGGCTATTCTTTCTAGTTGATCTCGTATAACTTTAACGTAATTGGTTTGAATTTATTAACAAAATAACTGAAAAAAGTGTCTGCCAAATTTATGATTTTGAGTAATATTTTTTTTTTACTTAAAATATCCATTCCTTTTTTTCAATTCGGTAAGAAAGCCAGTAAGTCTTGGTTTATTCGTCTAAGCAACACAGCAACTACATTAGACATAGATTATTTCTTGCACTTAACTACCTGAAATTTAAAACAGACTTCTGCTCTATATATCATAAACAGGTATTACAAAAAAGAACTCGAAATATAATCTTAAGTCAAAGCTTGTTAAGAGCTGAAAAAACAAAGAATTAATCCAATAAATCTAAGTATTTTTAGGACAGATAAAACAATATGGAGTTCGTTACGCATCTAGACCGATTAAAATAACAGTAGGTAATCCAGAGTCATCCGAAACCGTCTCGTTTTGATAAACAGTCCATAAAACATCAGCAATTAAAACAATGTTCATTTATTTTACAAATAAAACATTCCCGAAGGCCCATTAGGAACACAATCGTCGCGTCTGTCTGTCATTGTTCGTCAATCCACGCTAACGAGAGATATTCGATTCAAAGCTAACAATGTTACCAGTTTGTTACCACTTTGTTTTGAAGCGTCGAAGACCTCTTTATCTCGACTGGGATCGGCGATGGTAGGCACCCTAACTTTCAGCAATGATTTTTTATATTTTATTCTGTAATACGCATACGATAACTTACTACGACTAAATAAAACGTAAGAATAATTTGATTAACAGAAAAATAAATACAGATTACAAATTATTTCTAAATTATAAGTAGGAAATTACAAACCACAAGCTACAAAATAATTATTATATATTATATTAACAGAAAAGATATCGCATTTCTTATATAGAGGAAACAACAGTATGCTTGCAAGACAGTGGGCTGCACAGTAAGCACAAGGCTTGTGTTTTGGGACCAAATGCAATATTGTCAGTATAATATTATGTTTTTATGTATTCAATGATCCTGATAGATACTCAACTTTGATCGAATTTAATAAAGTAAATGATTACTCATAAAATTTAGGCATAAAATTCTAAAAAAAGATTAAGATATTTCCGTTGAAAATGTAAATATTTATTAGTGTCGTTTGCCTTGTGTCATATTATATAATTTATACTGAACACTCTAACTGAACTATATACAAATAAATAAATATTAAATTAAATAGAGATTACATTTTTCGACTCTGCAGCACCACTATCAAGGAAATTTAGGCATAAAAGAGGAGAAAACAAGAGCAAGCAAACTTGGGAAAAAAAAAGATAAGAAAGAAATACATCTAAATCAACGTGAACTTGGGTCCATTTCAAAATGGACCCAGCGCCCACTTCAATGCTATCAAAACGAAACCAGTTTTGCTTGCTCTTGGTTTCAACTCTTTCATGCCTAACTAGCCAATTTATCTGCTGGTAATTTCGATATATCCATCGATATATCTTGAATAATAATTTCTAGATTCTATCTCACAACTACTCACAAATCCTTGATCAATGACAAATGAATAAAAAATGGAATGTAATTATGTACTTGTAACGACTAAATTAATATAAGATAAATAAAGATATAATATTGGAAATAAACGTAATAACAAATTAATGTCGTTACTCACGTTGAATAACTGCGACCTACACAATTCCGTCTCGAACCATCGTAAAAACGAATATATTTTTCATGAACATGCCTATCTTACGTTCGAAAAACCAACTGACTTGGCCTTTTTTGTGTTCGTCTTTAAATATATATTTTGTGCGTACAATAGCGCGGGACAATACGGTTGACATCGGAAACCCGTATCAGAACTAATGGACTTCTACACACCAGGTTCACTCCACTGCTCCACTGCTGGCGCTGGATAAAATGGAATTGTTACAAAAACATCGAGTGACACTTAATAAATCATTGTTTTTGGTATTCATTATTATTTAGCGCAAATTTACTTGGGTCTTAGTAGAGTTGTATTGAGTATTCTTGTTTTACTAAATTGAAGTTTGTTTTTACTTAACTGAAGTTTGACTGCATTTATTTTTTCCTGGAACGATTTTAAGTTCTCTATTTCCCGATAGCTATAATCTCGGTCTCTTCAAATCGCGAGTGAATCGGTTTCTTCTAGGCAAGCGCGCTACATCCTAGACCGCATCGTTACTTTACATCAGGTGAGATGCGGTCAAGCGCAAGCCTATCGCCTAAAAAAAAAAAAAATATCAAGTAATTTTAAAAAAAACAACTTTACAAGTAATAACTTCAATTCGGCACGTAAATTACGTTAAAAAAATGTCATCTAAGTAAACTCAAAGATAATTAAAAGTTATATTGTTTATAAACAAACTACTAAATCGATATCGGTAAAATTTTTATACAACCAAATGGAAATTAGAACAAAAAATAATTAACTCAGTCCAGTATTTTCTTAGAAATTGGCGAAAACTACAGAAAAAGCGCCGACGAAATATAAACCTTCTCTTGTGATTTAACTAACTTCTTCGTGATCTCGGTTTGCCATTCACTACACAATACATGAAATACATACACAATTGAACCAAATAATTACACAAACTAAACGGTATATTATTATTTTTTCAAATACATCTAAAACTCAAGCTGTAGTAAAACATAACCATTAATTTTCCCAAAGTGTTTACAGATGACTGTTCCAAAAAAACACACGTTCCTGAAAATAAAATATCGCTATACCTAGTCGGGTTACTGGGGGTTGTAAAACGCACCTAACCTATTAGCATGCCATTACCGTCACATTACAGAACACCGTCGTAATATTCCGGTAATATGGCGGGAATATAACACACAATCATCGTCGAATTACGAGAGGTGCGATCCGTAATAACTTTGGAATCGTCTGAGCCCTTTTATTATTTGTATTGAGGGCTACATTGATGAGCCGTGATGGGATGCTAAACGAGTTCTTCAATATATAATCACGTGTTTTTTTTAATATTCTTACATTGTTAAGTTTGTAACTGCTTTCCTTTCAAGGCAGAAATAAAGCAAAATAGCTTTAGAATGATTTCGTCTTCAGAAAATGTTATAGTATATGTTTACATTGTGTAAAATATTCGTGAGAAAATCATTAGTAATTTAGTCAAGATTTATTGCAAATTCGTTACAACGACTTTGCGCAAAATTTACAGTATACTTATAGATGAAGATAGGTTTAGTATTAAACTTATACTGAGGTTTTAATTTCATTTCTATTCGTTTAATGGGCCTTAGATGGAATATTTTACCACAAAGAATAGGAACGAGTATTTCCTCACTGTTGGGATTCAATTTCATTTTTATATTGTATTCTATGAACGGTAACAAAAAATGTTATTATCCAAAGAAGGTCTAGGAAGGTACAATAGAAGAGTGCAAGCGAGCTATAGAATGCATTATGAAGCGTCCGATCTGCGCTCCAATCACTGCCGGCTGGCGCGCTCCTCTTCTACCAACAAACAACGAGTTCACTACTATACATTATACTACGCTTTCACACTAAAACCTGGACAGCAAGAAACATTGTACATAATATAAATTTTTTTTGGTTGCTGAATTCTTGTCACTCTTAAGAGAAGTCATCAGAAGCGGGCGGCTTCTGATGGATGTGGCTCTTTTAGTCGCTTTGATTAGGATATTGGACAAGATAGTTTTAACGAAGAATATTAAAGTTTTTTATTCAAAAATAGTACAAAAGTGCCGTACAGCAATGTGTCGTTATACAACTTGTAACAAAAAGGTGTAACAATACTTAAGGGTGTCAGTCTACTAATCAAGATGAACCCGTTGTAGAAGAAAATTTAGAAAAAATTCGAGAAAAATGTATTATCCATTCAAAAATTGGTCACACGATCGATCAAGATGGATAGAGGATGCAATGGTTTTTTCTCAAATTTTGCATTTTTTTTTAATGTGTTCACTTTGATGGCTAGACTATTATCACCTTTAAGTATTGTCAAACCTTTCTGTTACACATCGTATAATCTTGCTTTCGTCCGTAATAGAAAGGTTACAGAAGATGACAAGTCATTCTGCTGAGCATACATCGTAGAACCATTCGAAGTGCTAGGAATTGCTACGCGGTGCGACGAGCTTTGCTGTCCTGGCCATATATACTCAGAGCTCACATTATTTCCAGCGTTCATTTCACCTCACGTCATTTCACATCACCACTTAAATATCACTCGCGCGCTGTGAAATGATCGCATAAAATTAACCGACGCGTCTGAAAAGCGAAATGTGAAAGGGTGTAAAGAATATGCATTTTGGTGCAAGGATGCGGAAATCGGGTCACGTTTTAGTGTGGCTATATTTTAATGTAAAGGTGAGAGCGCACCGTTCACCGCGCTCGCGTTCGCTTCGGAAAATACTATATTTGACGTTTAATCTAGCTCGCTTTAAATGCGCGATATCCATAGATTATACGTCTACTCACCTTCGCTAGATTTCGCCTAAGTTAAGAGGAAAAATAGGCTTAAAATATTACTATATACAGACAGCTCTTCAAACATCCCCAGACCGCAGAAACCCCGTATCTATTTGATTAGAATTTTAGAAGCAGCATAAATTAAATACCCTGGTAACAATAGACGGGAAAATTTAAACATCCCTTAATAGTCATTGAAGCCTTTTCTTTTATCGTAATGTCGTTCCGAATGAAGAGGTCTGCCTTCAAATTACAATTTTAAATCTGAATGTCGAAGGATTTCGACCTTTATTTATATAGTACTAAGGTAGAAAAGAATGGCAGATGTTTAACAATGGTTAAAAGAAAATCAATCGCCACGGAAAACGAGATTTTTTAATCAAATGGACTAGAAAGGGGCGTCGGCGACGACCATTAACTTTAACGAGGCACCTTTGTCATATTTTCTTTTGTAATCGGCCCCTAGTAATTTGGGAATGCAATTAATCTATCGATTGAGATGACCCTTTTCATTATTCAATTTAAACGTCTGAAAACCGTTGCGGTTCAAAAATAATTCTTTAAATTTCGTGAAATAGGATGAAACGCACAAACTGTGCCTGGATCGTATCATGGAAATGTAGTCACTGTCAAAATGACTGTGTGTATGTATTTGTAATTTATCTTTAGACACACTATTTAAGAAAACGGGTTTTCACGCGTACCTGATTGTTGGAAAGGTCTAACTATAGTTTCGTTCACATTCAGTGAACTTCATCAGGGATGAAATCAGCCGTTCGTGTCTTCAACGATGACACGTCTCGCACTCCACTATAGTTGGATCTTTCCAACAATCAGGTACGCGTGAAAACTCGTTTTCATAAATAATGACTCCGATTCGGTCAGGCCAAACTTACTAAACTAACCTAATTTGACAGTTCTAAAATTGTCTCGTCTCTTTTTATTTTTACAATTCATTATTAATTCGTTTATTTCATACAATAAGTGCAGTTAATGGAGTCGAAATTATTATTTAAAATTATGAGTTCAGATTTTACAATACTTAATTATAACTAGATTAGACATTTAGATGTTCTGTCCGCCAGCTACCGCGGTAGGATTCCCTGTGTTGCGGTAGCAAGTGCTCTTCAAGGAACTAAGTCAAAAAAATAAAAATTAGGTTTTCGTTATAATATTTATAATTAAACTAATTAATTCATTAACAAGTGAGAAATAGATGGATATAATTTTAGGAACTTTTAGTTTAGTCAGTGTGACTGACCGAATTAGGGTTAATATGAATGAAACACGCGTTAGTTGTCGGAATAATATCTTTAGACAATAAAATAATTTAAAATAGCTGAGTCATTCTCATACCGAGTGACCATTTCTCTTCAAACTGTCATCCGAAATTTGAACCAGCGCTTAGCAACAGTATTTCGTCGTAATCGATTATTGAGTAGGATCTAATTGGCCTTAATCCGAGTTGTATTAATGAGCCTCGAGTAAATCCAGTTGTTTACACAGATTGTTGCCAACTTGCCCTTCACAAGTTTACTATCAGTTTGGGAAATGGGAAATAGACTGGAAGGAGAGCCTAAATGTCAAATAATTTGCGCTAACAAATCTCTTGGAAACTTTTTGTTTCTTACCCCAGTACGTGCAAGTTCTATTTGGATTGAGAGGATTCGATTAAGCTTCGTTATCCTTAGTTGTTTTCTACATCACATTACTTTATTGATTTTATATTGAAAAACATATTTTTTCTTTATTGTTGGAATTGTTTTATTTTTATATTAAGATATTGTTCAAAGTATATCTAGTGTTTTCCCGCTTTATTTTAATGGCGTGAGAAACCGAAAAATATTTTTTGTTTTTATTGTATGTTTCCTGCACACCTCACCTTATTATTTCTCTTTTCTTAGTATTTGACTTTCTGTCCAGTTCCTGTGTGTGTGTCTTGTCTTCTTTGAGAAAGAACACAAAAACAAGAAGATAAATCGCTTTACGCCATCCTTTATTGTGCAAACTGCCTGCTTGTGGATTACATTGCCAACTTTCCTATTTTGCGAAAGCTATAATCTAGGTCTTTTCAAATCGCGAGCGAATTGCTTTCTTCTAGGCAAGCGTGCTACATCCTAGACCGCATCGTTGCTTTATATCAAGCAAATTACGGTCAAACGCAGGCAATATATACAAGCTGTATAATAAACAAGTGGTTAGAAGCGAGTTCTAAAAAAACCGATTTCTAAATCGTTAAACCTGCGCATCATCCTTAAATTCTTTTTTTTTAATATAGATGTACCCAGTATCTCACGACTGAGATGAATCTGTTTACACCATTCACATCATAATACGACAAGCCGTTTTATAGGCTCTAGGGCGTGCCAAAGAAATATACATACATACATAAACTCGAAAGACATAACCCTCCTTCTTTCGCAGTCGAGTAATATAACAAAAAAGCTTTTGCTATGCTATATAACTTACTTTGGTTTCATTATACGAGTAGGTTAGGTTTTTTAGAACACCTAAAATGTCTTTCTTTCATCATATTGCGACACATTTCGCGAAAACAAATTAATGTCTTATCTTATTCTTGAATACCGCAATAGAGAGGGAAAAAACTACGCGAATATTGCGTAAACAAGACAGGCAGGATGTAAGTTTACATATTAGGGCTATAAGTCGGGCGCGGTGCGGACGATGGGCCATAAAGCGCAGGACGCATGTCGCCGCCAGGTGGCTCAGCATATCATACCTCTACATCACCACACGTTCACCATTATTCCTGTGTATAGGATATTAGTTATATCGAAAATAGGTATAAAATTGTTTAAAAGTGGCAGATAAAAATTTAGACCACTGTATCTTAAAGAGTGTAAATGCCGACGTCTACAGCGGTTTACCCTTTCTGGCTGTAGAGGGTCTCAAAGTTTGACATATCTGCATGTATACAAAGGATATGTTTTATTTTAGGCTAGGACAGTGTACGTCTACCAAAACATGCCTAAAGATCTGGTTAAGGTTGTGTATTAATGAAAAATGCATCAGTCACCTTCTTCATTGTGTACAAAAATATCTAAAACAGTGAATTGTAGTGGAATTATGTTATCCTTGGAAAATTTAAGTATTTGATTGACTTCAACAGTCACTTTGGTCTATGAATTGTACCGTCCGTCACAAATGTCAAAAACACAGTAAAAACGCGTAAATCACATTTATATATATATATATATTGATATATTTTGATTCGAAATTAATTTTGTACAATGCGATAAGTAATATTGTCTTAAATTTGGTTATTACACTAAAGATTAATAATCCCTTACATTTTTATGGTATTATGTACACTGTCTTGGCCGGGGCTCCATACATTACTGAAACATCTCTTTACAAACATACAATCGAAAAATATAACCCTTCTTTTCGCGGACTAAAAAATTGGTTTGTATCATTTTTTTTTCATATTTTTGCGACTAGTAACAAAATGTTTGTAACCGACTCTAAAAAACTTGTATCGTATTTTGTTTTTCATATAAACAAACCTTTGCACATTTGTCGCGCTACATTCACGTGTTATTTATTCCTAACTTTTTGTGAAAACCCAGTCATTAATATTAAAGTGACGTTTAAGTCAATCAACCTAGTATAATGGTATAAAGTCAAGATATGAATTGCAAACCCTAGGAAATCAATTTTAAAGCTATTCGTTTTCCGATACGTTTTATCTTTTCAATTAGCGTATTGCCGAGTATTTTTCCCGCTATTTACTACAAAATAACGATGCTCAAAACGAGTTTAGACATCTATTACAGCTGTTTATATCAACCTGCAAAATTGGAACGTCACATGTAACTGCCCCCAGCCAAGCCGTGGCTCTACGGAACTAGAATAAGGCTATATATACGTAAACAGCGCTAAGGCATTTCCGTCACCAACATGTGAATGCATGTCACCTGCAATACACGTGTCACTGCAACTTGTTCACTGCGTGTGAACGCAGCTTTACACATTGGATGTCTTCATGATGTCAGCTTTGAAGGAATTTAATTTTTAAAGAGGCGTTTTATAGATAAAATCTTTCAAAAATGAATATTATAATAATATGGACAACATCCACAAAAAGGTCTTCAGGCCCCAAACTAGACAAAGCCTGTGCTATTTTAACCTGATGACTGATATATATATATATATATATATATATATATATATATATATATATATATATATACACATAAATATATAATATATATAATAAACACCCAGACACAGTAGACCAGGGTCGATAATTTTTAAAACCAAAAAAAAAAATAGTAGGATGAAACCCATTAGAAAAGGAGGGGAATATTATAAAAATGAAAGGAAAAATAATTTACGGGCGATCTGAGGTCGGGAAGGGGATGGGGGTGAGTTTTTAAGGGTAAAAAACGGTTTTTCTCGATATTTTTTTTTTCACCATCGGAAAGTAGAGATTTCAACGAACAGAAACCATACCAACTTTTTGAAAAAAGCTGATATTTTGACGGGTGAATTTTCGATTGAAAATTAGGGTGTTTTTTTGATATTCATTCAAAATAAGGTGATTATATTGAAATATCAAATAAATTACAGCGTATTTGGGACATAAAAAGGAAAGTATTCACCAAATTTCGTTAAAAAAAAATTTTTTTGTAAAAGATAAAAATAAAAATCAAAAAACTTGGTTTTTTGGATTTTTCACATAAATTTTGAGGTTATGTGAAAAAAGTGTTAATACAAAAGTTTTAGATCTTTTTATTATCTACAACTTTGCCATTTGATTTTTTTCGATACGACTTTTAGTTTTGCCGGAAATCGAGAAAAACCGTTTTTTACCCTTAAAAACTCACCCCCATCCCCTTCCCGACCTCAGATCGCCCGTAAATTATTTTTCCTTTCATTTTTATAATATTCCCCTCCTTTTCTAATGGGTTTCATCCTACTATTATTTTTTTTCACTTTTTATTATTTTTCAAGGCTTCTACCCTGGTCTACAGGTCAAACAGACATGTTCATGCACACAAATGATTAACCTGTGTCCGGGGATCGAACCCGGGACCAGCGGCGCATAAGACAGGGTTGCTAACAAATGCACCAATCGGCCAGTCACGTATAGGTACAAACCAGAATGTACAGCTTTGTACCTATACGTAATGTAAGATAAGGTTGGAAAAGTATTAATAAAAAAAAACAGCTTATAACACTATTAAAAAAAAAAACAATATAAAAAATCATGCTAAATTTCTAATAGCGGCCTCATCACGTAAGACAATCTCCCAACGACGTCCCAATGTAAGCAGTTAATAGTCCTTAGGTAAATATATAGCACAATTAAGTGTTCATCATCAGCTTATTCAATCAGAGGCCTCCGAGCGACCTAGAAGCCAGGCCAGGGTCAAAAATGACGCTAGGGTCAAAAATGATGAAATGATTTCAAGCAGATGGTTATCGACTCCTTGTGTTAATGATGGTAGAAGTACAGCTAATTTAAAAAGTGTCAGACTTTAATTAGGCAGGTGTCGTAGGAAGTTTTACTTAGGTATTTTAATATATAGACCTAATCTTATATAAAAATATATCTAGAAATATCAAAACGTCTGGTGGAAGGGACATGTGACCAGAGTGCTGGCTTTTATTTCGGTCAGAAAATTAGCATTGCCATTCAACGTGGCAATGCAGCCAACATTTGGAACTTTTCTTTCTACTGGGGGAGTGTTATTAGATTAGTTTTTATAGCTCTGAATGTTTTTTTCCTTTGCTTCTGTCTTTTAATAAACTTACACCAGCTAGGAAAATTAGACCTTATCTGCTATACTAATATTGATCAAATTTATATGAAACTATAGTAGGGCCAACTTAATAGATCACATTTGACATCTGTCAGTTTTAGCTTCATAGTAAGGTGACATGCTTAAAAACATCGATTAAAGCGAATAAATCGATACGAACTTCTATGTGTATTGAATTCAGTTATTATTATAAAGTTACATATAGGTAGGTACTATTTTTTTGTTTTAAAAATTGTCATTATAATCCTTTACCTATTTATATTTTCTGAATTTGAAATTGAGCCCGACGAACTTATTACTACCTGACAATTATTTATGTTTCTCACCTTTTAAATCTTCCCTGGAGTACGACAAACACTTCAAGTGTCAAATGTGACCTATTAAATTGGCCCTATAACTTGAAACACTGTTAGACAAAAATATTTCGTCTAATCGGTCCAGGCATCTCCGAGAAATCAAGAGTTTATACAAGAAAAATAAAAATGCCAATTAATAAAAACATCTTGGTCTTTTTTGTCGGTGTTTAGGTCTATAACATATAAGATTATAAAGTAACCTAGTATTTTACCAAAATAAATTACCAATCATGAACACGCATAATTTTGTAGGTCGGCAACAGCCCGCAAGTAGGTACTTTGCCTCAAATAGCTATTTGTTAACAAGTTTAATGTTCCCCACATCATGCCGAAAAGATTTCTACAGGCATGTTCAAAAGGCGAAAAATTAGCTATTTCACCCTTGGGCGGGTGTTCCTCAAACTGCGCACATAAAATAATACCCCATTAGGCAACGGAACAATGTCCCACACTAGCGATAACCCTTCTCTGTATCTTACTAGGCATATGTAGTTTGTTTTCCACTGTTAGGCACGAGTCTTCCCAAGAAGGGGATGCAGGCATTTGTCCACAACGCACTGGGTTGGGGACTTCACTTAATTTCTCTGACAAGCAAGTTTCCGCGTTTAAACGAGTGGTAAGGTTCTTTTAAGTGGCAAGTGCCTTATTTAGAAAGACAAAATGACTAACTACAACAACAAAAAAACTATAGCAGAAAGATTACCTATAGACCATTTAAGATCATTTAAGATAATTCAAATGTTTCAACCCACCACCAGAGGGCAGCGTGCCCTAGTTGCTAGTCGTATTACCACGCTGAATGGCAATGCTTATACGATGGGCCAAAATAATAGATTAATTAAATATAGTATGCACATGAGTGACAAACTGCTAGGTGACCTGCGAGCAAGCTTGACCCTGAGATTGAACCCGCGCCTTTTCGCTTGCGAGACAACGGGTTTACCGACTAGGCTTTTCGTATTTAGTTTCTAAGTATAATTCGTATAAACATAGCTAGGTATGCAACCTCAAGTTATTTGCTGCACTCAAAAAAAAAATTCCGAAAGGTTCATTTTCTATCAAATCAAGGTATTGGGCGTACCCTTAAAATTCCTCGACCTATTTTACGTAGGTATTCATATTTTTACCAAATACACGAAAATATTCCTATTTTAAAAAATAACTGGAAAAATGTGTCATTATTGCTATAAAACTTGTTATTTTTCTTTTTACCTATACCATGCTAACAATAATTATTGTTTAGTGAAGTAAGATACCGATGTTGCCAGAATAATGAACTCTGTAACGAGCAGCTTCGTAAAATAAACTTTTATTATCAGAGGTCTGTAAGATCAGCGGTCCAAATATAGACGCGCGGTGGATTCAAGTATCTATGTACATCAGTATAAACATAGCATTCGGATTACGACCAAGGATTCAGAAAAAGTGTAGATAAGAAAAGCATATACATCATGCCTAGCTGAGTATGAGCGGATGATGATAACAGGTCTAAACATTGCTCATACGCTAATTACTTTAGGTATGGGTACATAAGTATACATTGAATTCTATTTGAAACTATTTCAGTTAGTGGACTACTAACAAAAAGTTAAAAATTATGAAGTATAATAGCTACTAGGGACACATAAAGATATTTTTTTCTCTTTAACGCAACTTATGTGAGAAGTGGTAATTGGTAAACATTTAGTTACAAGTTGTTATATTACAGATTGTTCAATTTTCAAATAAAATACGTTTTTTTTTGCATCGGCCACTCTATTTAAACTGCGCGGTTCTAATTCTAGGGTCGAGCACCAATACCCTCTATTTGTAGCGACATGTAACGGTAACGGCATCGCTTTACCGTTACCGTTATATTTTACGTTCCGTTGTCAATAACGCACCCACCCTGTCTCGAGAATTATGCAATAAGAATCGGACATGAGAAGAAATCTTATTGGCTCGTAACGGTCTCGGGAGCCCGTTAGCGACGCACGTACAAACTACTTTAGGGATCTAATCTAAGCTCACACTATGTTAGAATAGACCTAAGCAATCTTTCTACTTAGATGTTACACTGATTTTTGGGATTGTTTTGATCGGAAGGGTCGATTGCCGTGCAAGAGGTACGAGGTTCAATCTCACGAAACATGCAAAAAGAATCTGAGCTACCGGTGAAGGAAAACATCGTGAGGAAACTATAGCATGGTGGTAGGGCGTTTCCTATCGCTCGCCTGTGTTAAAAATCTTTCTAACCTAACGGTGTCTTTCGGCAGCCTTCCTTGAGAGCCAGTGTATTCCAGTCTAGGCATGCTTCATCTAGGGCTACAGTATCGCTGTCTTCCGTAGTCATGCGAACATGTTGTCAAATGCCTAGATGTGTAGCATAAAACAAAATCTTTTTTTTTAATAACTCAGAGCAATAAACTTTTTTAAATAAGAAGATAGATAGATCAATACTTGATTGCATACAGACAAAAAAAATGAAATACAAGAGAACATTGTTACTAAACAAAGAAGATTTGTTTACATTCTTTAAATATAGTCTTTTTATATCTAGAAAATGTATAAATGCTCGTGCATTTATACGCGATGTCTAGATATTTACAGTTATTAATACTTATAATGACAAAACTATCTGCAGTCGGTAGAATTCGAACCTACACTCCAGGAAAAATCTGTTTTCGAGTCAAGCGCCTTAACTACTCGGCCACGACTGCGTAAAAGAGTAAGTCCTGACTGACAGGTTACAATCAAAGGAACCTAAATCGCTAAACCTAGACACAATAACTTGGAGGATGTATTATAAGGTGCAGGGGTGTACTTAGAAAGGATTATTAGAAATTCTACCCCTTAGAATGACAAATAGGGGCTTACAGTTTCATGGCGGCATTATTTATAAACTAACCATATTTGTTTTTGGATTCCGACATGGTTCCGTTGCATAAGTCGTTTGGTGAGGTGAGTGATTACTTCATAATTGATGTAGTCAGGCGTTACTTTGCGGAAAACCATTTATAATAAGATGGTATATAAAGAATATTTAGTGTTTTCCCGCCTTGTCTTGATGTCAGCGTGAGAAATCGAATAATTGTTTTTATAGTGTGGTTCTTCCTCACCACCTCCACACCTCACCTTATTATTTCTCTTTCTCTCAGTATCCGACTTCCTCGATACCTGTTTCGCCTCACGTTGACATCAAGACAAGGCGGGAAAACACTAAATATTCTTTATGTACCATCTTATGATTACTTCATACAGTGGACCTCCTTTCTGCTCAGTACACCCTAACCCTTTCTACGAAAAGACAAAGAAACTAGAAATATCTTTCTGAGGCAATGTAATATAGTATTGACATTTCTCTGACATATATGTTAAATATTAGGTTCCGAATGTCGGGCGCTATGTGTCCCCGGCCGCCTATTCACATCTCGGCCGGGTATTACCTTCCCGGAAATAATTCGCATCCTGCACTTTCGTAACTTATACTTCTTTCAAACCGGGACAAATATTGGTATTTTGTCGTTTATTTTACGTTAAATTCATATATATAAATAGTATTATTTTCCACCAAAAAACTTTATTTTATTTTTATTTAATTATATTCATGAAATATATATCAAAAACATATTAATTAAATATTACAAAACATTTTACGCGTACTACGTAGTTTAGCCTAGTACCCTTACTCAAGCTACAATTTTGTCCTATTGGGAAGTTTAGTATAAATTTAACATAATAAAATACTAAACATTTCAATGATAAATTAAATAAATATTTTTATTTCTCCTAATTTTTATACAACGTGTAACAGAAAGGAGTAACAATACTTGAAGGTGTTAGTCTACACATCAAAGTGAAACCATTATGTAACAACATTTTGCAAACTTCGAGAAAAAATGATCGCGTCCTACATACAATTTGACCGCCTTGACTTGACCTATTTTTGTATGGAGAACCTAATATATTTTTCTCGAATTTTCTTCTACAATGTGTTCACCTTGATTGGTAGACTAACACTCTTGGGTATTGTCACACCTTTCTGTTACACGTGGTATGATCAAAATGTCACATTTTGAACCGTTTTAGCTGCACTTTCTAACCGATAACACAGTGTGCAATAATAACATGAAAAACTCATCATATTAGGGAAGCTGACCGGACCCTACTTTACCTCATAGGACATCCTCATAGTAGCCCTCAACCATATGATAGGAAAATGTCACTACGCGAATGATCGCCTATCTCTAAACTATCTCAAGACTTAATCGATTCAATGTAGCCTAACTGATATTTTCTGAAAATAATATCTAAGCTACAATAAACACTGTAGGATTCACTGTTTGGTTAGACGTAGGTTTCAATTACATACGTAGCATAAAATCTTAATTCTTGATTTCACTCTCCAATAGAAAGAAATCGTTTCTATTGTAGCCACGACTTTTATCTATAGATTCTACTCGTATAATCGAGATATCCCGAATAATTCGAAAAGTTCCAATCATCAAATCTAAGACCAATATACACTTATTTTCAAGCCATTAAAAATCTGGAGCAATTAAAGCGAATCTGTCTCCGGCGAAGAGTTAAACACAGGAAGATGCTAATTTGTATGTTGTACCGTTGAGTTGTTAGCTTTGCGATATTTAATCTCCGGCACGTCTCCTCTCCAGTAAGACATCGTAATTGTTTTACTGCCGGCGAAAATGTGTTGAATTATTTAAATAAATTCGCAGCTGCCTGTGATAAGTATACCGTAGAAAAGCGTGAAATTTTAACGGACAAACACTCAGCCTTCGTTATCGGCTTCCCAGAAAACCTGTACGAAAAGATAAGCTCGCCAAGTTCGTGGCCACCGGGCGTACGGGTCTCTCAGTGGTTTCGAAGGGGAAATGGCGGGGGAGCGCGGGGCGTGCACTCCGCCGGGAAGGGCAAGCGCAAGCTGGCCGCCAGTTGCACGGAGATTCACTAGAAGACACTCGTCGAATGACTCATTGGATGCGCCTGCGCCGAAGTCAATAAAACCTCAAAATTTAATAGTATGCCACCAAAATATTCGCTCAGTACAGAAAAAAACTCAACGTATTGAAGTTCAATTGCAAGGTGAACTGAAGTGTGACGTCCTAGCCTTGTCAGAACACTGGCTAGCTTATTCTAAATTGCAGTGCATCGCAATAGATGGTTTTAAACTAGCGTCGAGTAGCTGTCGAAGTATTACCGTGCACGGTGGTTCTTGCATTTTTGTAGGTAATGATGTAAAGTGTGTGGAGAACTTAGATCTCGTGCAATTTTCGCAAGAAAGATTTTGTGAAGTCTCTGCGGTAGATTTATTAGACTATGATGTAACAGTCACATGTGTTTACCGTACAGGTAAAGTCAGCATTGACGATTTCCTTACAATGTTCGAAAAAGTGCTCGATAAGATAAGTGAACTTGAAATACAATGTATTATACTAGGAGACATTAACGTAGACTGCCATGACCCTATCGATACAGACTTAAAGAAACTTCAGGACCTAGTGTCGGTACATGGCATGGTAAATGAAGTAGATTTCCCCACTCGAGTGTGCGAGACCAGAGCGTCCTGTCTCGATCATCTTTACTCTAATTTAGCTCCCGGATTGGTTATTGCGTCTCCTATCGACACAAAATTATCAGATCATTTTGCGGTTAGAGGTGAACTAATGCTACCTCACAAGCACGCGGTAGGTAACATGAGCACACCCGAGTATGTGAGGGTGTTCTCTAATTATAATCAACATAATTTTGTAGGCGCGATTGAGAGTATTGATTGGAATGATATTATTGCAAAAAGAAACTGTGCATCAGATTTAGCAAAATCTATCATTAATATTTTAATAAATAAATCTGACATTTGCTTTCCGCTACGGAAAAAAAACATCAATAATAAGAATGACTCATCTTGGGTTACCCAAGATGTAAAATTATACAAATCGTATATGTTTGACATGATCGAATTGGGCAAATTGTATCCTGATAATAGAATTATTAGCGAAATTATACATGACAATAAAAATAAATATGACAAACTACTTTTGACTAAGAAATCAAACTATTACGCCAATATTATTACTTCTAGCTCTAACCAGTCAAAATCTATGTGGAATATAATAAATAAGGAACGAGGCAAACAGAATACTCCGACTGTTGACTTCACCGACGTAGTACGTGACACGAACGGTAAAGGATTCCTCTCGAAAAAGTGTTCTGTAGACGCCATGAACGCTAGGTTTCTGGGGGCAGCGGCAGCCTGCGGCGCCCCTGCTGCTAATGTTAGTAGTGCTCTTACTGAATTACGCAAAGTCATTCAACCGGCTGACCGTTCACTAAGATTTCGAAAATTTACAGCCGTGGAAGTACATCACTTGATAGTTTCGCGCATTCCACCGAAAGTATCGAAAGACGCATACGGAATTAGTATGAAGTTGCTGAGGATCGCTTCATTCGCCCTATCTAGTATTCTTGCCGAGCTCTTTAATCGTTGCATTTCAGAGGGTGTTTTCCCGGCCGCCATGAAGATAAGCAAGGTAGCTCCAATATTTAAGGGTAAGGGAAAAAAAGCTGATATGGACGCATACAGACCGGTTTCTAATATACCGGCAATATCCAAAGTTTTTGAGAATGGACTCAGCAGTCGCCTCGTTAACTTCCTAACTCAGTCGAACGCGGTATCTGATCGACAATACGCATATCGGGAGGGTCGATCAACGACATCGCTGACACGTGAACTGATTCGCCGAATCGTTGCTGCTCGAGACGGCAGGCCAAAAAAACAGGTCGCCATACTATGCTGTGATTTGTCAAAGGCTTTCGACGTGGCTGATCACGAGGTACTGGCAGGTAAACTGAGCCATTACGGTATTGCTGGTTCTGCACACAAACTTCTAAAGAGTTTTCTCCAGGACAGGTCACAAATTGTGGTCGGAAATGGCGGAAAGGTGAAGTCTGATATCCTCGGATCGACGATGGGTGTTGCTCAGGGATCATCAGTATCTAATTTGCTCTTCTCGCTGTTAATGAACGACCTACCCGACGTGATAACGGCTGCCGAGATACTCATGTACGCTGATGATGTGGCTGCGATAGTAACTGCATCTTCAGTTGACAGTCTCGAACAGAAACTTAACGAAACAGCAGACCAACTTGCACGCTGGTTTTCAATAAATGGTCTCGCCTTAAATCTCAGGAAAACACACTTTCTTCATTTTGACCTATCAGGCCGAAACCGTAGGCCGTTACTAGTAAAAGTAAATGGGAATGTACTGGACCAGTCGAAGTGCACCACATTCCTGGGTTTTGAACTGGACTCAGCTCTGATTTGGGACCGACACGCTGATAAGTTATGCGGTAAAATTAGCAGTGCGTGCTTTGCATTACGACGAGTCTCGCGACTCGCATCTAAAGATGTAGCCCGTGCTTGTTACTTTGCCACAGTCCACTCACTGCTGCAATATGGCGCAGAGATCTGGGGCCAGTGCTCGGAGTGGGAACGAGTCTTCCGTCTTCAAAAACGTGCCATCAGGGCGATTGAGCGTGTACCACAAGACATTCCCGCCAGGCCTTTCTTCAGGAACCTGGGTATACTTACACTGCCATCCATTGTGATACTACAAGTTGCAATAAATACACGGAAAAACATAAATTTGTATGATACTTACGGAAGTGTAATGCGTAATGCCTGGAAATTGAGGGCCGTAAAGCGTTCACTGGCCAAGTCGAATCACCTCACGCATGTGTTCGGCACGACCGTTTATAATAAGCTCCCTGAGTTTGTAATATTGGCTCCCAATTTACATATTTTTAAGAACCGTCTCCAACGCTGGCTTATCGAGCACTCTTTCTATAGCATCAAAGAATTTGTACAACTAAAATGAAACTCATAAAATTATTATTTAGATTAATTAGTGTAACCTGATATTGTTTATTTTAACTATACATTTTTGTAAATTAATTACTAATTTTGTAATTTGTTTTTTTTTTTTATTGACGTGTAAATTGGCTTTACAAATAAAATGATTATGATTATGATTATGATAAACACGGCGAGGCGCGCGGCTACGGCGCGACGAGACGCGGTCGCGGTCGATCATCCCGCGATTTGTAAACAAGTCGCGCGACCGTCCCGGCGCGGCGAAAGGCTGCGGAACGCGTAACTCGTAAAGCAAACTATGAAGACACTTCTTAATCTTTACTTATACTAAAAATGTAGCTGGTCAAATTCGGTACATTAAATATATTTCTTTTCCGGGGCGTGTTTTTAACGATACAGACCCCAAATCTATTTTTTTTGTCTGTTCTTGGACTTTCCATAACTCCGAAACTGCTGGATGGATTTTAATGAAACTTGGTATGCTTAAGGTTTATATCATGATGTAGGATCTTATCAACTTTTTATTCCGAAAATCAGCGCGTGGGAGGGGTTAGATGAAAGTTGTATTTAATCGTCACTAAGCTGAATGATTTGGGCATATTTAGGCCCAAGCTTTTATACTCTTATCTCTTATATTATGATCATATTTTTTGGTAGATACCATATCATGTAGATTATTAGCCTAAGATTCCGAACAGAAAATTTCATCAATTCGGAAATCGTGTGACTTTCAGATGAGAAGTCGTGTCGTTGTGTAGTCGGTAGATACCGAGACAGAGTCGCTTGGAGCGAGAGATAACAACTGATGAATCGCCATTTTGGAATTTGGATGTTAGGATGAGAGATTCGCTTCAGTTTTCAGGCGACTCTGTATTTGCATATTTTGATAAGCTGTTTATAAATTGAGCTTATAATACGTCACTGCTTTAGAGTATTTTCAGGATTAGTTTACTAGTTTTTGTAGCTAGCTTTAGATACTATTTTCTAACAAAATGTAAGTTTTCTTTCTTTTATAATGAAGTTTTTTGTAGTCTCTTGAGAAAATAGAAAGTACTAACCACCGAGAGATATCTTGAAAATAAATGAAAATTTAACGAGCTCTACTAGAAAACAGCTATGGATAAACATTTCCACGCTGGCTTATTAAAACTCTATTTTCTCCAGACTTACAATTTATATTTTCTTAAACTACTAAAGACACACCCGCCTCGAATATCAATTAGATGAACATTCGAAAGCTCGCGTCGTATATGTAAAATATATTTTAAAAACTATTTACTTTTTATTAAAGACATGATATTGGTTTGAATTTTGTTATATTTTGTGAGTGGAATATTCTGTAATAGTTGTTCTGGGAGTAATGAAGGCAATCGCAGGAGGGAGCGGGTGCGGGGTGCAGGGTGCGGGGTGCGTTCCGTTCACTTTTGGAGCCATTAGCTTAAGTAAAATATCAACACGCTCCCAACAGCACCGCTACCCTTCACACAGGGGTGGATTTCACACGTTAACTTTCTTAAAAATACGTCTTAGATTGTGAAGACTCAAATAATATTAATTTTTACAGGTATATTTAGGTAACATAGTAGTTAATTTGTTTCAGAAATAACGTTTTTTTTTATTTTACTATAGTTTTTGCATTTCCTAAACAAGTGAGCAAGGCGTTATTGCTTCATGTTTGGTAAAAATGTATGTCATAAGTATGTTTGTTTGTATGTTTTGGGCTTATCTGGATGTTGATCTTCGTTCAAAGAACTATATTAATATTATGTATCTCAGATTTAGGTTTAAAGACATTTATTTAAAGATATAATATCACTAACATGAGAAACATTACACAATTAACAAACTAGATGTAAGTACGTAATACCATTCCTCGTCACAAATACATTACATATAATTTTTTTGCTAAATTTAAGTAAAAAAATAAAAGATTAATACGTACCAAAACAAAAATAAAAGCAGAACATAAAATAAAAAGTGAAGTGAAATATAAAAAGAGGTAGATACGTTTGTTGTCACTTTTTCAATGCATTCCTCGTTGCAGAAAGCGAAGTCCATAAGTTGGGTTTAGTTGAGATTTAAATAGTATATCCTCTAATAAGGGGAGAGTTGACTATATATGGTGTTATTTACCGGCCGATTTCAATCGAAATTTGAAAGATTACATATTATATACATTCGGTAAACAAAATAGCATGTAGAGTCGCAAGACTACTCAATAGGTACTCAAGTGCTCTAAGAATAGGTCGTTTAAAAATTTAAACTATTCTCAGAACTAAAAGCCTATTATTATGATCAAATAAATGAATTAAAATGAATTATATGACCGCAGTCCATTCCCTCCATGGCATTCGCCACCCAAGCCCGCACCTGGGCGGGCCGCCCTGTCTCTTGCCGCGTGAAACTATGGCGCGCCGCAAATTAGCCCTTTATAGGCCACAGAGGGTCTCTTTGTGGACAATGAGATATTTATACCCACCCGCCACGTGGGGTCACGTAGGGACAGGTGGCCACTACTATTTTCCACTGCTTCCTTCCGACGATATTCATAAATCACACTAATGTATAATAATAAGCAGAACTGGTTTTAAAAGTCCTTCAATAGTTGCCTGAGAGACGTTTCTACTTCAAAACTGATATGATTGTAATTCGTGTCATGTATATGTAAATTTATCAGGTTGATAGAAGGTACTCGTGTACTGTTCTAACTAAACTTGACGATACACAGTGTATTTATTAGATCATTTAGAAAATTATTGGTCGTTCGGGTTTTAGACCGTACAGATATTTTCTCCTTTATTTTCTACGGCGCTATTTAACAAGTAATATCTACGATATTGACCGTAACAAAACGACTAAAAGACAAAAGTCTGACAGATAGCTTTGACAGACTCGAAACGGAGTCTATCGATTTGGTTGTTATTATCAAATTAAAAAAAAAACAACTTGAGGCCTGCGTGTTCACAATTGACAACATTTCAAATTTTTAACCCCCCATTTTTTATTACGATAATGGTAAGAAATGTTGAAAATAACTTAATCTTATTTTTTTATTCAGAATATATTAAGTCGTATATAAAATCGTCAAAATCTCGTAAAAATGATGTCATTAATGTAATTATCGGTATGTTTGTTTTTTTGGTGTGGTTCACAGATGGAAGATACAATAATATTTTTTACCAGTGGCATTTGACGGTCATAACATAAATACGAGAATTTTGTTCATCATTTATTTCTGAATAAATCTTAAGAAAGTTGATGTAAAAATCTGCTATTTTTAGTATGAACTCTTCATTACAGTATCTTGAAATGGTTTTCGAATATCCATCACTTTGCAAATATGAAATGTTGTCAATTACGTTTATTATTTACTACACATTTATTAGTAATTATATAGGATAGCAAGTCCGTCCCTGGTCGCAGGGCTCCGTAATCTCCCATTCCGTTGTGCGATTACCGTTCCGCTTCGGGACTGTAAACTTTACTCAGATAAGGATTACTACAGCGGATGAATCACAAAGTACCCGCGATACTACGCGACGGGTTCCTAACGAGTTGCTGCAGACGTGATGCTGGAGCAGCATTGGATCGACATGCTGGTAAGACAACTATTCAAAAATCATTTAGTTTAAGGAGACGGGCTTTACAAGACACAAACGACTCATTTCATTCCTGATGTAGTTCACAAGTAGTGAACGAAACTATAGTTGAACCTTTCCAACAATCAGGTACTCGTGAAAACTCGTCTTCTTAAACAATATGAATCAAACACGCGTTACTTTTCTAAATAATATACAAAAATCGTAAAAAAAATTGGTTATGGATTTTGTATGTTTCTGAAAATCCTTTTTTAGTACATCCTTCATTTTTTAATGAATACACTCTCCAAATTTCAAATCTCTGGGTTTAGCGGTTTAGGCGCTGCGTTGATTCCTAGCAAATTTAGAAAAGTAACGCGACCCGAGTAATTTTGCAACGTTTGAAAAGTTTGACATAACTTTTGACTGATATTTTTCATAATTGACGAATATTATTAAAATCGGTCGGTAAATGGCAGAATTGGGAGTAATACTCCATAAATCATCACGTGATCCAAAAAAAAAACCAGTATTATTTTGTACATATATCTTATATTTCGTCAAGATATATTATAAAACCAACAATGGTAAGTGTTTGCTGACTTATTAGTTTGTTTGTCCTTCTTTTTTTGTCAACAACTGAGTGACGAAATGATTTGTCATACAGAAAAAGATCAACGTCCGGAGAATGCCATACACTATGTGATTTTTCAAATTTACGAAGCCGCGGTTATAACCTAGTCTGTTAAGTTTGTGTGTTACAAATGTAAAGAAGCGCTCAACATTGATATAATTTACTAGGTAAATTAGTTGGCAACTATATATCTATGTCAAGTTGCAATCAAATATAAAGAAAGAAAGAAGTATAAGTCACATATGACACTACAACAATAATAAGATAAGACAAGAAGATTTTCATTACAGAAATGAATTAAAACAAACACTGAAATTAATACATAACTTTAAAGGAAACAGTGCTCTCTTATAATCATAATCCGAATCTTATCTCAAATTCGGCTACTTAATAATGAATGTGTGTCATTATAAACCCATTAATTAAGACATACGGAACTTAAAGATTCACTAAAACATACTGCATCAGTAGGCGATAAATCACTAAATATTTAATACTATTATTATACTTTTGATGGGATGAGAAAACGTGAGATATATAATTGACAAGAGCGAAGATCGGCCCAGAGCGCTCGCTCGCTTGTGGCGGGGCGGCGCGCCATTCGCATTGATTCAGAAAAGGGAAGGCATAAACTGTAGCCCGATTGTTAAAATGTCGTTACTCGCGATCGTAATGTTGAGTCACGTACACCGGCTTTATTGTATTCTGTATCGTTTAACAAGACCCTTTTTGTTAGTAGTCGAAGTGGCGCCGGGATTGGCTGAGCGCAGATCGGATCGCGAGCAGCTCATTCCTGCCGCTAGAGGAACGAAACAACAGACCTATATTTTATACTCTTATTACGAGTGTGGGTGTAGGACGTAATTACCTACTCACTATTTGTCCCTATTCGTAAGTGTACTAAACTACAAACGATAAATAGAAATGTTTTCATTCGATTTTGGAATCAGAACGGTTTTCTAATTCGGAATGTTGTTTTAGCAGTAGATAAATACATTTTCATGCAGGAAATGCTTTTATTGCTGACTGTTTTTTATAAGACGGTTAATTCCATATTCTTTTAGAAAATTGCGTTATATTGATAAGAGTACTATATTTTAGTAACGTGTCCCTAATGTTATAAGCTGTTAATAACTGCATCACCCCTTAATATCTAGAGATAGTTTGAAATTAACTATTGCTAATAAAATAAATAAAAGAAGTTAGTAATCATTAATCTTCTTACACTAACTAAAATTAAAAGTCTGATAAAAATTGATGTCCGTGTGGCAAAGTAACAAGAACGCTGGCAGCATTTCCCACTAAAATTCTTTGAGCGTGGAATGAGCCAGGAGATAATTTATAATTTTATACATATATTAGTTCAGCAGTAAGTAAGTATGGTGTAAGAAGTAATATAGCAGTAGTCTACAATATGTAGGCTAGTGTAGACGACAGGCGGCAGGCAGCAGGTGCGAGCTAGGTATGCAAACGACATGCATAGAGGCATGCGACTCCTGACTATCCTGAAATATTCAGCTTTCGATTTGCCTACAAACGAGCTCTAAGTGCGAGCGATCGCATACTTCTTATTATTGCGGCCGACACAGAATGTCACTTTATTTTTAGGACTCGGAGCTGAATAAATTATGGCCTTTATATTTTGCTTTCTATTCGAGAATCGTGAATATTCTAATCTAGCACTTGAACATGTTTTAAACCAAAATCTGAGATAATATTATTTATGTGGACGACTCTCCAGACGATATGTAGTCTACCGAATAAAATTCGTTACTCTCGTTCGATCGATGCTTTTATTTTTTAAACGAACTCGACGATGAATTATGAATATTTATCATCCTCGGACGATTTGTTAAAAGAAGAGCACTTTTGAAAATCCATTCGCATATCTCTCGATTGATATAAAAATTATCGGAGCGCCGATAAGATGGCGGCGCGACGACGAATGCATTCAAATTGGCAAATTTCGCTGAAAAAATCGCAGCGAACGCGACGCGAATATTCGCACGAAATTAACGAGTGTCCCACAAAAAGAGCCCGCGCCGCCATAAATTTCGTAAAATGACGAAGGGGTCGGGGATAATGGATGTTATTAAAGCATTATCTGTCAATGTGGAATAACCTATCGGTAATGAGAAATGTCGTCCGCGTTTAAAATATCGGTACCTACGCTGTAGGAGAGGAAATATTCGGTAATTTTACAGTTAAAAACCGGTCGTCAATCTCTAAACCGAGATGGCAGAATTGTTTGAGAACAATAAAACAGAGTTGTTTAAGGAAAAAGGGTTACAAGTATGTACATGACGTAGTAGTAATTCGGTGAGACAAACGAGCGATCATGAAGCGAGTAGTCGCAATAAACCGGCGTGGGAGGATTCATTCCCACCTAACCTAACCAGCCATCAACAAGTGAGGAAGCGAACGGTTGACAAACCGCCTCATCCTCCACAACAGAAGACAACGTTTCGTATTTTTCCTCAAGTGCTTACCTTAAGAGGATTACGGAGGGGGGTTTACCGAGACATTCGCGGCACCAGTAATTTATCTCCGTAATAGCTGAAGCCGTTTTCCCCGCCTTTTTTGGATCTCGGGAAAATCAAGGGCAGACGGCGAGAATTTAAAACCGGCGCGTTTTCCCAGGACGTTCATTTAAGGAAAACATCGGTGATTTAGTGCTAAGTGATTCTGATACTAACTGCGTAGTACACTGTGGACGTCTTCGTGCATAAAAACTACAGCGTCTTTAATTAATAACACTCTGAAGAGGTTTGGTGACACAGTTGACTGCTTTTTTTGTTTTGATACAGAATGAAATAGCGTTAGAAATTCGTTTGATAATTTTAAGGATACAATATAGAAAAAAAAAAATTTATAGTTTTAACAAAAAAATAAAAATATATACCACGCATCTAACTTATGGTTTGTTTAGAATATGTTATAAAGTATGTTATGAATATGTTATCACATCTGTGAACGGTTGGAACACAGAACAAACTAATCAGATCTTTATCTTTTCTTGAGTTAGGAAACACTTAAAGTGAATTACTGTTTCATATGAGCCCTTGCACCATACTATTTATATATGATTTTTTCAGTCGTCGGGGATTTTTGATGACGGGGCATTTCTCTCAAACGAGGGAAAGTTACTAATTCCTGGCCGAATTCAATAATATTTATTTCAAACTTGCAGAACACAACATTAATTCAGATTCCAAAATAGAAAAAAAAACGGTCAAAAGGATGTCGTGAATTTTTACAAATAAAAAAAATCTTAGTCCAGGAACCGGAACTGGAGTCATATTTTCGTTTCAACGAAACAGTACGTTTTCACTTCATAAGAAAGGGACTAGCTGCCACCGCGGCTGCTTTATCCGTCTCCCACTGCGCACTGGCGCCATTACACACGGAAGCCTAAAAACCACTTAAACTTTAAACCACGTACTTACACAATCTATTAAGCCTTTAAACTAGTTAGTAACAAGTTAAGGCTCTCCAGAGGGACTGTACTCTTTACTTTTACCCAACGAGAGGCTATTCCTAGCTACAGATTGAGCTATAATATAAAACAGAATCCTAGAGTAGAACCACAGAGTTGTCAGCAGTTAGTAGGGAGCGTAATAACCCGGGAGTATTAAGGGTATTAAGCGAGCTTAATGCAGATATGCTAATAATATTTTATATTGTATAGTTGTAAGTTTCTTTGTCTCCCGTTACAGCCCGGAACCCTATCGCCCCGGGATATAATAAAATGTTCGGGTTTAATGACGGAAGCCTTTATAATCGGAGCGGCGTCCTTGTTATCTATCTTGTTAAGATTTGTAATGGTTATAGGATGAGCTTTATGGGCTCTCGGGTGATGATAGTAGGACATTGTTTCATAACTTTAGGTGTACAGATATTTGTATTGTCTCAAGGTCATCCAAGGTCGGCAAAGAACATTGTTTGGAAAATTAATTAAAAATATGAGCGAACTAAATCATAAATCGTTTATTTTTACAAAAAATATTTATAATAATGTTAACTATATTTTTCATATTTTAAGAAGAGTACTTATGTTAGAATAGACTAAACTAAAGGTTTCTTTAATAGCTATGAAATGGCGTGTATGGTAGTCTAGAAAATTTATTAACGATATTCTTACTTTGTTCGAAAATGTTAGTTATAAATAATAATCTTTATAAAAACTTTTTTTTACAATAATGTAATTTAAGTATACTCAAAAATTAAAACTTATATAGATAAAAAAAACTACTGGTCTTTTTTGATATTAATAGTTTTAAGAGACCAATTGGAATACCAACCATACCTGAAAAATCAAGGGATAGGTACACATAAAAAAGGCTCCTACGAACTAAGAACCTTTCTAAAGTTGGTTCAAAATTTCTGTATAATCTAGAAGCAGATAATCAGGTCTGAAGTATTACAGCAATAGTAAATCATATCGACGCCGGCAGGCTTCCTAGGAACCCGCACAAGATCTAAACTGAGAGCGGGGGCGAAAGTTAAAAACAGTATGTCTAAAAACCTATATTACTACTGAAGAAAGTATTCTTAATAAATACTCATCAAAAGTTACTTAATTAGCATTCAAATTATAAAAAAGTTGTAACAAATTTATTACCCATTTAATAAGTTTAGTTATGAGACGTTATTTTTTTCATCTATTTCTTGAATAAATTAATTAATCGAATAATCAAGTACAGTCCAACCCAAGTACTAATCTAAACCTCCTAGTTAAATTACTATCCTTTTATACAATATTTAAAAATCTCATCAGAATACTAGTAATAAAATAAGACAAATATTAATACCTCATTAGCCACGAGTATCATTTTACTACCTCCAGTAAGTTAGAATCAAACAACCCTCGTCTCTCAGTCCACGCGCAAGAAGATGTCTCTTCATTTTACACCAAAAATAAAATCTTTATCCGGGGATTAGAAAGAGCCGCAGTCCCGCGGAGGGGCGCTCCTTACAGATCGCACACTCGCAGATACTAAACTTACATCTAGAACTAAAGACGATGGAAAGAATTAGCGCATTTCATCATCGGTCGCTTCTCGATAAGAAAATAGATACGAGTAGATATAAAACACTTTATTGTTTTCACACAACAGAAATACAGGAATCAGAAAAGGCTGTGCAACAAGAAGTGGCCTTTAGCGATAAGCTAATAGCGATCTCATCCGGTCAAACTTTGGATGAAGATATCTAAAGCAATTAAGACAATAAATAAAGAAATACAATAGCTTCACTGCGATCCCCAAAGAGCAAAGTATAGTTATAGGTACATAATATGTGTAAATTTCTTTGGGTGACTTTTTTTGGATTTTTTTTTTCTTTTTTTGTAGACACGGTTTATTATATCGTTTTCTACACATCCAAGGTAAGGTTCGGGTTGTTATAGTGATATTCAAGAATACCAATGTAGGAGTTCTTGTTAATCTTAAATGTCACTGTTGTATTGTAACTTTGCTCCACTCAACATCTGCGGTTTGTAACATTCGCTTAGCTAAGTACTTAGTAACAATCACTGCACGATTATAAATGTTGTCATAAGGGTATGCGTAACAGAAAGGTGTTACAATACTTAAGGGTGTTTACCCATCAAAGTTTTTGCAAATTTCGAGTCAAATATATTGGGATTCTGGAGAACCCAATATTTTTAATTTTGCAGTATTTTTTTCGGCAATGGGTTCATCTTGATTGGTAGACTAACGCCCTTAAGTATTGTCACACTTTTCTGTTATATGTCGTATTTACTGAACTTTTCATAAGACTGAACACTGGCTTGCTGTCCTTAGGATCTCGAATCCAGAGACCCCATCAGCATGCTGATTCCGTAGAGTTTCCGCCCGGATTCGATGACTTTGCACCATGAATTACGCAAAGCTCGGTACAAAATCCCAAACTTTTAAATGTGATGCCTTTTCTTGTATCAATGCTCAATGTCATAATTTTGGATCTTTTAACAAGCTTTGTTTAATTCGAGTTGTAAAGTTTACGAATGCAAATGCTTAATGAAAATGAGCAGTGAACGAATTCGAAACCTGGCCCGACGGAATCAACTATGTGAATTAATTTTGATCTCGTAATATTCTGGTATGTAAACTATCCATTCATATTTCCTCTCGTATCTATATCGTTTGGTTTCTGGTGGTGTGCTATTCAATCTGGTCAGGGGTACGGGGGGCAGGCGGGGGCACAGATCACGGGGGCACGGGGGCACCGGGCCCGCTATAATTTATCTCACTAATGGTTTTAAAGCTGACATCTGCCCTTTTAGGGGACCATGAACAGGCAACGGTTTATTTTCTTGGCGGGAAAAGTGCATTTTTCCGGCGGCGTATTTTGTTTATGATATTTACCGCACAAATGGTTTTCGAAGGGGAATGTGGCAACTTTATTTCGGGGGTGGTTCGCGGCCGTCTCAGAACTTGGACACTTGTACTAAATGTCATATTAAATGGTGCGGTCGTTGTTTTAATGCTCGATTTGTTTTTGTTGTTTGTGTTTGAAAATACTGTTGCTGACTTTATGATCATTTTATTTGTTTGCTATTTCTGTAGCGTTGCATTATTTATCTGAAAATTAGTCACAGTTATTGAAAGCTTTAAGTCGAACAATACAAAACCAGAAACCATACTAACCAACCGGACTGCATGAGGCAACAATCGATAGAGCCTCACAATATACGTAAACATAATTAATATTATATATTCCTATTCTGTTTCAGAACTAAAATTGTGCAAGTTTATGGAAATAATCCCGTCTTTTATACTAGCGTGTACATTCGGATGTGAAGATGAGATTCAGTGAGTGGTTGAGCTTACTTTGTTTTTAATGTTATTGTCTAGTCCAGCTTACAACGTTGGTTGTAAAGTTATCCGTCGCATGTGCGATAAGAAGCGGTGAGGAGACGCCGCTGTGTGGTGCGCACTGACACGGTACGACGAGCAACTGTTCGCCTTACACACTCACTAGACATGCAAGGTTACTGGGAATCAATTAGCACCCTCTTAGCATTATGGGTTGCTACTAATACCTAACCGTAATCAACAATTTAGCTGTACCATAAGAAATGGATCATTGACGCTCGACCTCAGCGAAATGTATCAAACATGAGAAAGAAAGAAACATTTATTTCTACACACAGATCACTACAAATATGAGTAATCTTGTTAATACACAAGACAATAGACAGTGCCAGTCATGTATTCCAGACTAGGCATGCTCCATCTAGGGCTACAGTATCGCTGATTTCCGTAGTCGTGCGAACTTGTGGTTAAATGCCTAGATGTGTAGGATTAAAAAATAAATAGAACAAAGAAGATAAGACTTATGACACACGTACAGCTGCAGTGTCCCATGCGTCAAACATGCTAAGCTAACTCAGCATGGATGCTACGGATTTCTCAGCAGCGCTGATTTTCAAGAATATCTGTTTTTTCTTTGCGAATATTAAAGTCCTATTACAAAAGCTGTTGTTTATGGGCCATTATTCTGAAAATGCTAACCCCTAAAAGGATATGGTGGTATTCTTGCACCGTATTCTATTTTGTAAACTGATTTTGTTTCAGCTTCCATCCTACACCTATAGGTTATTAGTACAGCAAGGTGCGTCATCGCGGACTAATTTCACGCCAGCTAAAACGAAACCCCGAAAAAAAGTTTTCACCTGAATCATCCTAAGCAAACCTTGGTTAATTGCAAGAAATCAGCAAAAACTAAGCTCCAACTAAGGGCCACCGAAATTATAATTAGCAAAAACTCTCCGCGCGGGATTAGAATGGAGCTGAGTCGGGGAATTTCGGCTAAGAAGCTGGGAAATTGGCAAAGTTGGCGCGAACACACAGATTAGATAGCAGTCGGTACGAGGTAGAGGTGGCAGTTTAGGTGATAGTCAGTATGAGTATCAAAAAGTCGCGAGAACGCGTCGCGATGTGACGATGTTTGCTTATCCGCGCTCTCCGCTGCGCTGTCAGCAAACCTGAACGAAATAATTAAACCAGTCTCGTTGTTTCAGATGCGTCAGCTTTCTTTAAGTTTAAACAAGTGAGTGACAAAATAGACATCTTGTTAAACAAACCAATGAAAGTACAATGAAATTTTGACTGCACTAATAAAATTCGCAAGTCGCCACGGTGGCCGTTATAAAAACACGATTAACCAAAGTAGGTATTTGTTATATATAGCTGCGTTTAGCTCTTATGTAATTAAAGTTAGATCTGACCTTAGCTCTTATATAATTAAAGTTAGTTGTAATGAAAATCAACCCTTAAGACTCTTGCACTCTTTTTTCAGTCAGTCAGATAAAGCGTTATGCAACCCCTTACAGCAAGTTACAGTAAATGAAACGTAAAATATATTGTCAATACTCTATCATATCATCTAACGCCAGCCACTCACCAAGTCTTTAACTTCTGCACAAAAAATCAAAAGATACATAAATATAAAAAATAATTCCGTACCTTTTTCTCCTCGAATCCACATCATCATAACCGCACCGCAGCCCAGGGTGGCTAAGACAACAAAGTACACACAACATTCATCGTTTTTTCCCGTCATTATTAAATTTCCCGCGCAGGTAGCGGCCGCGAGAGGAGGGGCAGAGAGACGGGGGAGCACAAAGCTCGTGTAATATGAGTTTTTCTTTAAAACGTGTAGCAAAAAGTGTAAAATCGCCGCGGACCGTCCGCGCGTTATAAATGGTGGTAATTAGGACACAAGCTGCTAGGCTGGTGCTGTACTAAACCTGGGATTAACACTACCTATCAGATTAAAAAACTACAAAGTTAGAAAAGGTGGGGAGACAGTCGTATCTTTTCTTTTTTATGTAGTAGCTTATCTGCCCCTATACTAATCTAAAGTAATACTCGGTACTGCAAAGGTTAAAAAAATTCAAACTTCTGATGCAACATTCTAATACAAAGATATGCAGGATAATTTATACTTTTAGAGTGTGTTACTGTACAGAAGGAATAATAATAATAGTAAAGATATCTTCTGATATAACACTGCCTTAGTCGTAGTTTAAGGATGTACACTCTCAAGTACACCTCAGTCCGCGTCCTTTCAGAGTTACGCTACTTTTTGCAAATATTATCTCTCTACCGCCGCCGGCTTATTATAGCAAACGTTTAGCAAAAACTGCACACCTTGTACTTATTGTACAGGCTTAAATTGCCCAAAACTCACTTTTACGAGGTTTTTTCACCGGAGAAAAATAATCGTAGAAAACGTTACGTGTTATGCACTGCGCTCTACATTCATAAAAAGCTCAGAAAATGAAAAAAATACTCTTGCGCTACGTATCAGAAATTAATAAAAACAAATACTATCGTCGCCGTAAAGTTAAAAAAAGTTAACTAAAAGTTGCAGCCCAAAACTCGATAAACCAAAAAGAAGTACAACGCGGCTTATAAGATTTTAAAACAATAGCCGGCTATGCACAAGCACTATCAAAACTAGAAGATAAACATAAATGCAGATCCGGCTCGGCTGTATTATGAATATTGCATCTCGCGAGCCCCCCTCCCCTCGCAACCCCCCGGAACCGCCAACAGGACGCATCCGCGGCCAAAAGCCAAATGAAAATTTAATCTGAAATGATCGCGGCGCTAACACCACGGTGGCGATGCTACGGAATTTATTCATACGGCTACTGCAGCGACGTGGTAATAAGTAAAAACTAACAAAGAGCCGGGAGAAATATGAGTAGAGTGCGCCATTAAAACAATAAATGTCCAGCGAACAAAACCGGCCACGCTGGACGCCTCTCGGCTCGTCCCTCCCGCCCGACTCGCTGCTTATTCTGATCTATCGAACCTCGATCGCTTTAAGCTTGGTCTCTCAGAATTAACGTTTATTTTAGTAAACGGCTTTTTCATTTTGAATTCATTCGAGAATTTATGTGTAGAAATAGCATAGAAAAATAAAGACAACATGTTTTCTTAATAGGAACCTATTAATATTGTAATGGCGTAAGAAATTCTGTTACTACACAATTTTTCACTAATTATTTTATGGCCAGTTTTCAAATGATAATATTATTACAGTTTCTTTTCTTCGTTATACAATTTGCTTGGAAAAAGGCTTCCTACCTTATTCCATGTTTATATCATTTAAACATTCGTTATCTGAAATAAAGCTAAGTGAATTGTGAAAGGCAGGGGTCCAATCGGCTAAAGTTGGTGAAAAAAAGGCGCGAAAGGGACGAAGCAAGAGCAAGCAACAACTTGGTTTCATTTTGGAGTTGAAGCGACGAACTCTCAAATATCGAAGCCATTCCTTGCTTGTTTTCACCTCTTTCATTCCTGGTAGGGAGGTCCAGAATAAAGCGCGTCGCACACGGAGCGAATGGACGCAGTAGCTTGTGTAGTGCTCAGTGTGTAGCTCAAGTGGCGGCCACTGCTCGCACTCTCGTGTTTCTTTTATTATGGAGCGTCGTACACGAACACGTTTGTTCCTCGCACGTTTTGTTTGCGAGTTTTTAAATGCGAATTAGGATTCAATTGTTTTTACTATCTCTTTGTTAGCCAGCCAGCCGTCCACTGCTGTATCGCCATCAAATAAAATTATGACAATCTGTCAGTCGAATGAATCAATTCTCTTTGTCGTTAGAAAAAAGCCTAGATCTTTTTAGTGACACTATAAATATTTCGAAAAAGAGTGGGTTTCTTATTACTACTTTGATGTGCTTTCAGAAACTTAGTAACAACGTTCGACGTAATTTAATGGAATCGTAAAAACTCTATAAAGAAAACCCTATAAAACCTGTGCTGTACAAAAAATACTCAGTCGCAAAACTTTTCGTTTAAGTTAGAAAAAGTACTTTATTTAGGTACGTTGTCAGTGTTATGGATAGAGCACCTGACATATTCGATTCTGTATTTACTACTTTAAAGAAAATTGAAACTGTCTGCTATGAAATGGGTGTAATACGTCTCTCTAGCTCTACCTATCATTTATTTACGCACACAAAAATACAGTATTATATTACAATAGCTACAGGTGAGGCAGTAAATACATTTATTTTGCGAAAGCAAGTACTTGTCACATTTAAAGTGCTAGACTTAAATAAAGACTTATTTATTTTTCAAATGAATTTCAAACTGAAGATAAAGGGTTTCTTTTTTTTATTGACCGATTGGTAGTAATGTAGCGGTCGTAGGGCTGGTCCATGGGCGGGCTGGGAGTCGTTCGTCCCGGGACAATGAGTCGGGACACTCGGCTCGCTCCCGCTCCCGCACATCAGGGTACATTTTTGTCGGATCAGCGAGCCGCCGACCGGCTCCCGACAAATGTACCGGAAAGATAAAGCTAACGTTACAGCTTCGGTTACCCCGCACTATATGTTATTACAGACATTATGGTGTGACGTCATAGTGCCAGTCAGGGTGACTGAACATACTCCTTTTTTATTCGCTGATAAAATAGAGACCATAAACGTGAAATCGGACCCGGTGCGGATAAAATGAACCTCGAATGCACGGATAGTAGATAGACTTCAGTGCGGAGCGATGCTAATTAATTCTGAGAACGCGTATCGTTTCCCAAATTCAAATCAGCTTTCATAAATTTGCGAGCGTGGATTTAAATCCGCTCAAATAAATAGTATAAATTACATTAATTAGTCTAAAATGCACGGGCGGACAACAAACGGTAAGCGTATGTTTTATATCATGGATGCTGGTCGTATTTGCATTGCGCTATCGTAGAGCAATGCTTATTTAAATGTGCCGATATCTGTGGTCCCGGACTACGCTCTCTATCCAGGTAATGACGCACAATCTGTTAATTAATTCCGAGCTCCTAAGGGTGCGGCGCGGGAGGGAGGGACGTTAAATTCACGAGAACAAATGTTGATTTAGGCACGTCGACTAAACACACCATGAAATATTGTGCGGTGGGTAATAGTGTACATTTTGGCCGTCCGTCTATTGATTTTGGAAAAAAGGATCCGCCGTCGGCGTAACACATCGCGAATGATTGAGTGCTGAAGGCTTTTTATGGCGTTATAAATCTTGGATGTTTCAGTGAGCACGGTTGGTCGATGTCATAAATAATTTTAGCGTAACAAGGATTTTTGCGTGTTCTCGTAAAATGGTCGGTGCTAGAATGTGTTAGTGTACATTTCTTAGTACAAGAACGTGGTAGGAGCGTCCATTACTGCTGTGGAAGTTGTATTAACAAACATAAGGGGCGTCGCTGAGCTGTCGTACGAGCATTCGCGGCGGCCAACGACGCAAATTAATTAATTTACGCTAAAGTTCCCTTTATGCTAGTTACAACGCTTAACCTTGCGTCGTTCGTGACGTGAGTCTTGTTATTAAAACTAAGCTCCGGTCGCGGGAGCCAATTCTGCTTGCATGTATATTCCGCTTTGTTCACCTGGGTGAATAAAGTGGAAGTGACCCTAATTCACCTTGGACTTACTGCACTCGGGTGAAATTTGTGGCGACAATATTGTTGTAATTTGTTCACCTTGGAATTAAAACACCCAGGTGGATATGCACGACTTTTTAACCTACAAAATCTCCTAGGTGATATCACCCATTTGCAAAATATAAAAGGTGAATTGAGTACACTTTAATTTCCACTTTATTCATCTGGGTACACGAAGTGGAATATATCTATCTAATTTTATTTTCGTAATTTGTTTTCATTTAAATATTTTAATTCTAAATTGTGTGAATAATTCTACGATTGATATGACTTGGATAATTAGTCAAAATAAATGGCATTTTGATTTTTGATATATCAGATGTGATTTATTTTGAAATGATGTTTGTGTACTTTGATCACCTAGTAAAATAAGCCCAATGCGAATTGAGGATACTTTAATTGCCATCTATTTATTTCAATATACGTGACACCTGACACTCAACAAATGAGGATAAAAATACTTTTTATATTTCTCGCTGAGAAAAAGTCAGCTAACAATTTTATAAACTTTTAATTAATTCTGATTCCAGTTTCTATCTCATCTCTCATGATGTCAATTTTTGTTATGATATCAGTTCTTTACTTTATTAGTTTGATATAAACAATTATAGTAATTGGGAACGTAATGAGTAGTAGCGATCATAATTCTAAATAACCTAAATGACCCTATATTAATTGAATTTTACTCGATGCGTGTAATTACGATATTAATAAGCAAAATAATTTATTACAGTAATAAATGCAAAGCTTAATTCTAAATTACGATACGAATACTATATACTAGCAAGTTTTAAGCTTGTAACTGTAGGTCTTCACTATTCCTGTATTATGTGATTTAGTTAAATGATATAGTAAAACCTTTACAGATAATGGCACACACACTAAAATAATGGCAAAGTCACATTAAAATAATTTAATGAGGAAATATTATGAAGTTATTCGAAGCTGGTACCAAACTCACGACAAGGATAGAGAGCCAGCGAGATTAATACGAGACTACAAGTTTAATTGACCAAGCGAGCGTAGGCGTCTCTGCCACAAGCCTTGCATAATTTGATTTCGCCTGTCATTATTTCTCTAAGTAGTTGCGTGCAGTTTGGAGTTTTAAACCAATCTTGGCGTCATGAATATTTGATTAGTGTGTATTCCATCTAAAATAACGGGAAGTATACTACGGCGTCATTTTATCGAAGTAAAAATTCTATGTTTTTTTTAAGCAGTAATAAATAATTTGAGTACAGTTCGATGAACTACCTACATGACATTATCTGTGAGTTTCATTGTACGAAACTAATTTAGGTAAATGAAATGGTTGGTGCTATAACTTGTATTGCCAGTACCAAGACGGAAAGCTTACCCGCGGCCATATTTCACCATAAGTCCCGTCTCGTCCAACTATGAGCGCAAGACAAATACGCGGTCGCGCTGACCCCGAGTGGCCTCCCGAGGGTTAACTAATAAATATGCAAAGTTTCGAGCATTCCTAGACAAATCCACGTCTATAAGGATGGCTTCCACTCGCAAATTTCGAGACCAGGTGTGGTTAATACGAATTTTAGGTAAAGTAAACCATCCATTGTCGTTTATGTACCTCTAGCCTACCTGCTCCAACTAATATCGTGAAGTATGTAAAGTTATTGGAATTTGATATTAAAAAGGGAGATCAAGTATTAAACAGTATCTCGAATAATTAAATAAAAATAAAAACTTTATTAAAAAAAAAATCTGTAAACTGACGGTTATTAATTTTATATTATTGACTATCTTTTACAAATAATCAAGGCATACTTTTAAAGTGAAAACCGGCTTCTATTTAACAGCAAAACTTACGTGAAATGTCATGTATGTATACTCAAAAAAAGCTACACCAATATCGGTGTACAATAAAGGATTCGGTTCATTCATCTCTGATAAATAGCGGAACATATATAAAAATGGATTTCGAAATTGAGAAACTCATTCTTTTTGAAAACATTTTACGAGTAAGGAGTAAAATATGCTTAATTAATTTTAATGCTATAAAATTAGACTAAAATAGTTTCACGAATTGACAACTTCTTCTTCATTACGAAACTTTTAACTAAAATTAACGTTTTTGCTATAAACTTTTTATATCCAAAAACCTTTTGCATGTCAGTGCCATATTGGTTAAAGAATGAAAAAAAAATCCACACCTATAATCTATCCACACTGGCACAAACGTGCGGTTCCCAGTAATAAGTATTCAGCTGCGGGGAACCGGAAGTGATTAGCTGCCGGAAGCGAGTGCAATGAGCTTCCGGCAGCTCTAATGTCGCCTTTGATACCCTTCGTTTTAGGCGGCGCCTTGCCTGAAGAGTGCACCACAATAGCTCCTGAGGTCTATTTAATTTAAATAAAGTGTGAATGTAACAGATGAAAAAAAGCAGTTAGGTTTTATTAGACATACTAACATTCTGTTAATAGATCAGCAGCGTAGAGCTCCGGTCGCTATTTGTAATCTGAAATCGATTTACTGAATTAGAGCATGACCAAATTTACTAGAACTTATCTAAAATTATTTATAGATCATTCTTAACCTGACCGTAATATGCCATAATATTACCTTTAAGTATACCGTGTAAATTAAATATTTAATCATCTACATATTGAATTGCGACACTTTATCTTTAGCTTTATGATTTTTCTCGAAAATTTAAATCCGTTGCCTGAACAAATGAAATAATTAATCTATTTATTCGAGATATTTCCCAGTACTTACTCAAAGCTGTTCGCTCTCCGTCATCGCAAAAAGACGAGTCCTTATATCTGTCAGCGGCGGGACCCCTCCAGATATCGTTCATTAAAAATATGCCGCGAGCTGTTTTGTGATAAATTTAATTAAAAGGCCTGTGGTCGGCCTCTTTCTCGCTGCTGCCGATTTATTGGAGTAGCCTCTCATGCTTCACTCACTTTCGAAAGAGTCCTGTGAACGTTACTAAACAGTTCAGTTTGCTAACATTAAACAAATCAATGTAGAGCAACACTATATACCTACTAACCGTAAATAGTTAATATATATATATATATTAACTATTTACGGTGGATGTTGTCCCATATATATATGGGACAACATCCACACAAAGGTCTTCAAGTTCCAAACTAGGCAAAGCCTGTATACATAAATACATACATACACATATACGATCTAATGGTAAGTAGAAGATGCGGTGTGGATTATAAACGTTTATTTTTATTCCAATCGGCTTCTAGCTCTATTTATTCATTAGTATCATCAACCTTTACTAACTCACTGCTGAGAACAGAAGAAACAATTTCATCTCATCACCGTTAATGTCGTCCATTGGGACCCTGGTCACCATTTTGTGACTGCTTTGGTTCATCTGCCGTCATCTCATCAAAACATACGCGCAGCCATCTCCACTTATTGCGTAACGATACGCGTTAAACTTAATTAAAAGCCCATAACAGTTACAAAGAGACAAAACAATCAATTAGCTCGCGTTGGCAGCCTTGCATTCAGCGGGAAATGAATATTATTTATGCAAGAAGCGAGCGGTCTGAGGAATAAAGTGAAATAATGAGCCCGCGGCCGCCCGCCCAATGCCGGCTTAACATAATTCACTTAATACCAGATTTACATATCGCGCCAGTAATACGGGTTACTTATCATCACCTCCGCCGCTCGCCTTTCACTGTTATGAAGCTGCGATTGCGTTCAACAGATTCATAAGGTTAAACGTCGCCATGACTACTAAGAACTAGATAAGTACCTCCTTACCCTGCTAAAAACACGAGTACCTAGGTAATTGACTTCATTTACAGACAAATTTAATTAATATTTGGTACAGACATCCGAAGCACAACATAAATCAAAGTTAATACTTGAATATTAAAAAGTTGGTCAAGTGATTTTTTTATTTTTTTTTAAAGTAAAACATACATTAAAAAAATTATTTTGTCGCGAAGTCGCGAGGTCGACCGCTCGCTGACCTACAAGTCCAGATAATTATATACACTTCGAAAGTGTAGATTCACAGAACTAAGACAACACGGACGAGATTCTACTATCGGCATACGTATAGGAGTATGTGTTGTTACACGAATTAACAATACAAGGAGTTTGAATTAACAATGGCACGGCTCGGTCGCAGTGTGTTCAGAAGACGGGATCCTCCCGGACGGTCTGTTTGTGGGACATAAATAATTCCCAGGACGGTAGCCGGGACAGGCCGGCCACTGGGACATCTCTCCGGGACAGCTCGCTTCGCCCGACTCCAGTTCAGAGACTCGGTTATAAAGTAAGGAATATACGTACATGTAGGAGAATTTACAAGTCGATGCTGTGAATCATGTATCGATTTATTCAGACAAACGGGAGTGCAGTCATTAATACTGTTAAAGTAATCCACTTGCTTTAGATTTTAATTTATTTATTTCAATTAGTACGGATACACCAGTTACACTTATGATAATAGTCAAAACATGTCAATAAAAATTTAAGCTTTATGATGACGATTGATGTATAGTTAAAGCTATTAAGACTTCGTTAAATACAAACATTAATTTAAAATAATATATGATTTTTTCTCAAATGTATGCCAATTGATACGTTAGATGTTAATTAATTGATACGTAAGATGTTATTCAATTGATACGTAAGATGTTATTCAATTGATACGTAAGATGTTATTCAATTGATACGTAAGATGTTATTCAATTGATACGTAAGATGCAGATACATATACAGATTATTTATTGATGTAAATAAAATACATAAGTCAATGTTACAACAGTAAAATAAAGATAATTATAAAGTATAATTATTAATATCACTATATTGTAATTCAATTTATTTTCGTAGTACTCATTATTATTTATCATCGTAGTACTCTTTCAATGAGTAGTACGCTTAATCAGCAATGTTTTTAGTTTATTTTTAAAAATAGTATCGGAAACTACATTTTTAAGATCTGCTGGAATTTTGTTGAATATCTGGGAGCCCTTCACATAGATAGACTTAGCTGCCTTTGCTATGTCATGTCTAGCTGTTTGATATCTAGCTTGGTGCCGGGACGGTTGGTCGCGCCATAAACCCATTAATGTGAAACTGTCTTTGTTGGTTCTTACAAACATACACACTTGGTATATTAATATACACGGGACTGTTAGCACCCCCAATTCTGAGAAATAAGGCTTCGCAGATACGCCCCATGGTACTCGAGCAATAGCACGAATTGCTCTTTTTTGTAATATTAAGGCTCGTTCACATTCGGCCGCGTCACCCCACAGCTCCGTTCCATACATCAGTAAAGAGTGGACTGTGGCGAAATAACAACTACGCACTGCGTTCTTGGGTGCGGATTTTGCCAAGCGACTTAAGGCAAAGCATGCTTGGCTTAATCTAGCACACAGGTTTTCTATGTATAAGTCCTACTTTAGAGCGTTATCAACATAGAAACCCAGTAGTTTAACGTGAGTTACTTGCTGAAGTACAGCACCGCCCACGTCTATCACTATGGGTTCCTGAGCCCTGTTTGATAAGTTGAACCTCATGAAACATGTTTTCTCGAGGTTCAACGCTAAGCCGTTGTGTAGTTATTCATTCATAATACAAAAAAAAACAAATCTCGCTTAAAAATTCCGGTTAATCCAAATGTTCCCAATACCCAATATACTAGTGGCATACTGGGTACTACCGGGAAAGTGCCTTAATTACCAAAACCGAAAAACTAGATACAACAAAAAAGATAGCATAAAGATTAACTATCATCATCATCATCAACAGCCAGAAGACGTCCACTGCTGAACACAGGCCTCCCCCTTAGTACGCCATTCCGAACGACAAGCTGCCAATTGCATCCACTGATTACTTGTGACTTTCACTATGTCGTCGGTCCACCTAGTGGAAGGCTATGTCGGCAACTCCAGTTCTTCGGCGAATATCCTCAGTACGGATTCTATCGCGCAAAGATACTCCCAACATAGCTCTTCCATTGCACGCTGAGTAACTTTGAGCTTATCTAGCAAGCCAACAGTTAAAGACCACGTCTCTGTGCCATATGTCATCACTGACATCACACATTGGTTGAAGACCCTTATCTTCAGACACTGCGGGATTTTTGACATGAAAATATGACGCAATTTCCCAAACGCTGCCCATCCGAATTGGATTCTTTGGGCGACCTCTTTGTCGAAGTTGGATCTGTCCGAAGTTGTTATAGTGATCAACAACTTCGAGAGTATCGTTCTGAACGACTACCAGTACGGGTACAACATGGACATTGGACATAATCTTCGTTTTGTCCATGATAATTTTAAGACCCACCTGTTGGGAAACGTTACTAAGGTCGCTGAGCAAAGCATTGAGCTTCTCTATCGACTCAATGCCATGATGACTATATCATCGGCAAAACGTAGGTGAGTGATGTATTCGCCATTGATGTTGATGCCGTATCCATCCCAGTCTACGTAAGAGCTTGAAAACGTCTTCCAGCGCATTTGTGAAAAGTTACGGAGAGTTAGTAACTATATGCCATTTAAAATCTACGGATAATCCAAATGCTCCAGCTAAATACCAGAAGGCAGCGTGTCCAGCATGCTAGCCACATTACTAATCGATCAAACGCTCACGTTCCCCACGGCCCTAAAGTCTCGACTCCAAATGGCTCAAATATATAATAACCTCTATCATAGTTTCGCCGCTTGTACTGTTCCGCAGAATAAGCCGCCGCCCCAGCCCAACGCTGTGTCAACGCATGGTACTTAACTAAAAGCAATGCAGCATGCAACAAAATATTTGAACGTTATTGTTTGAGTATTGAAAACTCGCGAAAAATAGATAAAATCTGAAATAGTTTATCTAGAAGTATGGATTGTAGTTTAAATATCCACCCGCATTCAATCTCTCTACACCCTGCCGTCGCGCCGCCTCCGTTCAAAAATGTGACATCTCTGAAGCTAGTCTACTTTTCATTTCCCAACAAGTATTACACCAGAGACTATATTGCCAGTTCGAAACATATCTCTTGCTTTAACTTTTAAATTGTTGTCTCTGATATTGTTAAGTTGAATTGCTCCGCTAGGTATTTTTTCGAATTGGGCTTTACTTGCATATTCAATTTTATTATATTACGAAGATAAATTATTATTGAATATATTAAGTGCGTGTTACGAGTTTGTTGTGAATTCTGTAGGTACGAAAATTTACGAGGGTTTTTTTGGCCGTGTATATTACTGAAATCTAGTATCTTAATTGTATTTTTAGCCGTTGAAAAGTGACCAAGTAAGCAAGAATTTTCTCTTGTATTATATTTTATTTTTTTGTGTGTCTGCAATAAAGAATTGATCTATCTATCTATCAAGTAGCTCTAAATGAGCAGCAATAATTTTATTTTATCTCACAGTATTAGGCTCTTTGCTTGTTTTAGGAGTAATCTTCAGCTAGCGAATTATCTGGGCATATTTCTTCAAAGTAAGCAATGAAGCTGCTCATTAAGTTACTCTGACTTATTTTTGTAGACTTCCAAATACGTCATTACCAATGACTCCAGTCCTAGTTATGAGGAGCGCTGGTCCGGAGCTGGCAACACAAAGCATGGCTATAAATTGCCTAGCTAACTCCATTCTGCGAAACGACGGACCTGACTCTAAGCTCTAGATCGTGGAGAAAATACGAACTGGATAGGACGTTGGTAACTGCACCCATCGAGGAGAAAAAGATGTTATGCCTAAATCCACAGGTTTAGGTATCTATCGTTAATTTGAAAAACAAGACTCAAATATAATGTTCAAAACGTAATCACTTAGATCAAGTGTCTACAGTCTCCCTTTCAGGGCCACTGTGTTGAAGTTACATATTTAACACATACTAACTAAAAAATCTCAAAAAATTGTAAATTACATGAGTACAGCTCTAGGTATAAACTACAGCAACGATGTCCTATTCAGTTCTACAAAAGCTATCACTCTACGTAACATGTACCTACTTCCCGTAGTCCATGTAATCCATCAAACACCCATCTATCTATATGCATGCTTCATGGCTCCCCACCGAAGGGTATATTCCAAGTTTTGATAGTTTGTTATCTATTGGATAGTAAAGTCTGTCCGTCCATGCGCTCTGACCTGATCGTCTGGCCGGCTCTTTTATCACTTTAGCTATACGAATAGGCACGCGTATAACCGTTATGTTAAATCGAGGTTTCATCGGATGAATTTAATTTATAGCTGTGTGAAGTAAGCTCACAAATCGGATGAGGATTGAATGAAATTTAGTAGAATTGACATATCTACGTGTACATACGTAAACCTATTTTTTTTTATTTCGATAAGTTTGTATAAGTGTCAAAGATGTAAATATGAAGTATTAGAGATATTGCAACTTACTCCTTCTTTGGGAAGCCAGTAAAAATAAAAACTCACAGTTGTTAAGTATCACATAGAATTACGTAAATACAAATAAAATTGAAAATTATGAAAATCCCCCTATAGTTGTCGTGGCAGCCATCTTGGATTTTAAATTATCATAATGTATAGTATTCTACGAGTGAAACCTTTTCAATTGAAATTATATGGAGAGAGTTGTAAAAAAATTGTGTGGCAAATATAGCTAGAATACTCCTGAATAATACAACTTTCATACAAAAAAATCAATATCGGTCCATCCGTTTGGGATGCCACAGCAGACAGACACGTCAAACTTACATATAACACCTTGCCGTTGTATCTATGTATGTATATTTGTTTAGAGCCTTAAAGGCTTGTCGCCAAAAAATTTATATCATAATCAATACATGCTCTTTTTAGAAGTTATTAGAATATATCATATTCATAACCTATGAATGAACTTAAGAATCCGTACATTTAAGTTACTAGCTACATTTTGAATAGCAATGGCAAAGATTCTCAAAATAACATACGGGATCGTTACCCAGATAGAATTCAACATAATGCAAATTTTAATTAACGGCCGAAGCTCTAATGTTCGCTAAATGGGAACTATTTTGAACTAACAAACGCGGAATTAGAACCTACTTGCAGGTGGAATCTGCCGGAATAGCCCACATTACAATTTGAAACTAAATGTGGTAACGAATGGCCTTCTAATAACACCTACCTGTATCCGCATCGATCGGGATTTGGGGATTGAGGTTGAATTAATATACGGATAGAACTAATAGGTAATTTTCAAATTCTAATTACAATAGAGGAGTTACCGACGATGTTCTATATAGGGATATCGGTGGAGTTTTATAGTGTTCGACACAAAAATGTCGTCTTGTATTTTTTTAGTGTATTGCTAAACTCATGATTATTCAAGTATTGTAGTGTAATAAAGGTGAATTATTATCTTATTAGGTCTTGTTTATGAGCTGTGTGAAGTGGAGGCTAGAGATATATGTGAATAACGTGATTTTAATGTTCGCGAGAAATCTCCTTAAAAATGTACCCAAAGTCTCCATCGCTTTATTAAGGTAAATAACAGGACTATAATTTGACCAGGATGATTTTTGACATGATATTAGATATAAATCATTAACCTTTTTTTTAAATGTGTTTACCTTGACGCTGCCAAATATTCCTATAAATCGTATGGTGCTATATACAAAAAAGGAAGATGAGCGATTTCGAACCTAAAACTGATCCTACCAAAGTCTCCATCGCTTTATTAAGGTAAATAACAGGACTATAATTTGACCAGGATGATTTTTGACATGATATTAGATATAAATCATTAACCTTTTTTTTAAATGTGTTTACCTTGACGCTGCCAAATATTCCTATAAATCGTATGGTGCTATATACAAAAAAGGAAGATGAGCGATTTCGAACCTAAAACTGATCCTACCAAAGTCTCCATCGCTTTATTAAGGTAAATAACAGGACTATAATTTGACCAGGATGATTTTTGACATGATATTAGATATAAATCATTAACCTTTTTTTTAAATGTGTTTACCTTGACGCTGCCAAATATTCCTATAAATCGTATGGTGCTATATACAAAAAAGGAAGATGAGCGATTTCGAACCTAAAACTGATCCTACCAAAGTCTCCATCGCTTTATTAAGGTAAATAACAGGACTATAATTTGACCAGGATGATTTTTGACATGATATTTGATATAAATCATTAACCTTTTTTTTAAATGTGTTTACCTTGACGCTGCCAAATATTCCTATAAATCGTATGGTGCTATATACAAAAAAGGAAGATGAGCGATTTCGAACCTAAAACTGATCCTACCAAAGTAGGATAAGCATCACAGTTGAACCGTCCGGCTTAGAAACCAAAGAGTACATTTTATTAAATCGGAAATTGCGAAGTCGATGCAGCTTGTCGCTCGAAATGACGTTCTTAAGGAGAAGCCTAAGTTCAGCAGTAATAATGATGATGAGGAGTGGTTCTTTCACCACTCAGTCTTTCTACAAATTTAAGCATATGCATTATGCAGATAACAGCAGTAACGTTTAGTAGCGTAAACATTCCACAGAGCATCGACCCTTCAAATGTCAGTTCAGTAATACATAGTTCATAATACTCCGATATTGAGCACATATTTGGGTATATTTATGTTGAATGGTATATCCCGGTCGCAGTCAGTCGCGGGAGGCTCGCGCGGCGGCGCGGCTTAGCTTCTAGGATTACGATAGGGCGGCGGCTCACCGAGCCTGCAGGCCGTGCTTGGGATGAACAAGACAAACTTAGTTTGTACATACATATATACCTATGTGGGGTCCTAATGCAGACCTCAACACCCTTTTTCTTAGGGCGCATATATGCTGACCATAATGCGTTTTCAAGATCTGATTTCGGGACAGAATTAAGTTGAATCGCCTGAAATAAAAAAATGACTTTGCACTTCGATACGTTCTAATTTTTATCAATGAAATCCACAAACAATATCCATAAAAGTTTACATAAATAAATAAATATTCTACTATCGCAACGTGTTGAAACTTTTAAATTATTATTATTTTTTCTAAAAATGCTTGCAGCAGTTGTTTTTCATAAAAATATTAATTAATTTAAAATCTTAATAAAATGAGAAAATCAAGCGCGAGAGAGCGCATGCATCAAATTTAGCCTTCCTACTAATCGCTCTTTTTGTTATAAATTAGTTAACAATAACGCATACAATCAGACTGAATAAGTAGATCAAATTCTTTGAACAGTTTACTTTAAATTAAAAATACTTTAGTCACTTTTAAAGCACAATATTCAAAAAATAAGTAGACACGTTGTTTTTAAGCCCACTCAAAGGTTATATAAAATGAATAAAATGCCTTAGCAAAAGTATTTTTTAATTTCGAGTTTTGAAGTTAAATATCTTTGTAACATGAACGTTATTATTTTTGCGTCAGTAACATCAAATTTATCTTTTTGCAGACCGTAAGGCAAAAAACTTTGAAATTAAGTATTTTTATCTTATTTGATCTGCACAAAAGAAACCGTATTTAATATGTTACATTTTATTAAATTACGGTGAATAAGAAATTTCACTCTGAACTTCTGTATTACGCCCACAGATATTCTCTAAGCCTTGCAATTTGCATTTCTTAAAGGTTTTTCACAGAAGTATTCTTATATTATCAATTTCAAAAAAAAGGCGAGATAATTTTTTTTTATAATTTTTTTTTACGTTCTTTAAAAAATAACTTGTATTTGTGACGATAAGATAGATTAATTTAATATGAGATTAAATTTTATTTGAATGAATATCGTCCATTAGACAAGAGTAATAACCCTGGGCAGTGCAGTGCGTTCAGTTTATATCAAAATGTTATCGCGTACTACCCTATTGTTTTAAAGCCAGTTTATTTTAATGTGCTCTACATTGAAATATATCTGTTTCCAATTATTGGTTTTGTATTTTCTTCGTACTACTTCTTACCTCTATTTTCTTTGTTTTCATGCTACAGTGTTCTTACATTAGAAGATAATTGGCTCGCTTTCTCAGTAAGAAGATTCTTAGATAAGGAGATTATTACTAATTGCTGAGGTGTACTTTTCTTTTTTTTGGAAGAAATATGGGGGGGCGGGGTACAAACTGAACGCGCATACGAAATTTCTAGCAGCTTACATTCACAACATACAAACAAACAGACAAAAGAACATTTTGCCGGACTTGAAGTAGAAACGCTTCACTCGCTTCGCTCGCTCGGTCAATTAGTAAGTATAAGAACAATAAGTCAAAATCGGGGTTATGAAAAGTCAAACAACCGACAAAGTGCTAACATCGACTCAATCACAGCTCTTGCTATCCAATCCCATAGTTATGATTGTAATATCAGAAATAAAGCTAGCGAAGAACGGGAGCTAAGCACAAGGGTTTATCTACAATCAGTCGGCAGTAAAGTCTCGCTTATCTCTCATTAGGCGATACAGCTCAGCCATTAAACCAGTTATGGTCCAATAAAATTTGCGATAAATTCCGCCGAAGCCCCTTCGGTTAGCTGTATCGCGGCTCGGTAACTCCAACACCGCTCTACAGACTGAATCGGGGAGAACGACTCGAACTCTACATCCTTACAGAACTTCCGCGTAACTGATTTACAGAATTCCACAATTCTAATACAGTCGCACTTTTGGTTTCATTGGGAGGAATACCGCAACTATTAGCCAAAGAAAAAGAAACTGATGTATCTACTGCTTGCGAAATTTTTTTGCTAATGTGGCAAAGATAATATTTTTTTTGTATTTTCACACGTATTTTTATTTATATACTTCATTTTTACAATCACACATTTTGCACTACAGCCTTGTAATAATGTAACAAACGGTTATTTATTAACTAGAATAAAATTCCTCCTCCTCAAACGTAAGTTTAAAATACCAGCGTGACTTCAGCCTAAAACTTGAAATGAATATCCGTCGCTCTCGAGCACAAAGTGCCAGAAGTTTTACATAAAGTTACAATACCTCGGAATGGTCTGAACGTCATTCCACTACTCGTAAAGCCATAACCGGCTCACGGGGACCATAAACTGCTTTATTGACGCCAGAAAGAATTCAATTTTAGTTTGAACACGCTCTCGCTCCGGGCGGAATTCTGCATGATTTTGTTTGAAAGTTTACGTCTAACGCTACTAAGTAATATTATAGCTCTTTTGTAAAGCTAGCTCGATACGCAGAGGCAAGAAGTTGATATCGAATAGCTTTGTAAACAAAATCCGGTAACGATTCTATTTTAACCCAGCGCTTATAGATTTCAGTTCGGTCATTTTCAGCAATTTTTAGGTGTGGCCGATAAAATAATGAATCATGCAAGTGCACAAAATTTTGTTACACAATAGCTCTATAATTAAACTGTGCGTTATAAAAGGTTTCAATTAGAATAATGTCTCCCAACAAGTACAATTTTATTACACGCGATAGATTTTACCTAGACCCGAAAACAGCTGTTTAAACTCATCGTTCGAACACACGCCTCGGTCAAGAGTCGCATCCGAAATTTCGATGAATGAATACAACTTTATTGCACTAAAATTTGAAATAAAAATACAGCGATAAAAAAAACGATCGTAAGTTGGGTGGCCTAGCGCTTAAAGCGATTCCTTCCATGCTCTACCTTTGGATGGATTGAACTAATACTCGTATGTAATAAAAAACAATTGATCTAATCAGACTTATACACATTTACAATAATGATAATATTATTAACTATACACACAACACTAACTTAAACTAACGAATATGATATTTATCATATTCGTTAGTAGCAGAACTAACGAATATGATAAAAAAAAAGAAAATTGTAAAAATTAATTAAATGAATGTTGATCTAGGGCTAAGTTTACTTTTTTAATAAATTATAAATATGAACTAAAAATATTTAGAATATTCTGTATATCAGCTTACAGCGGTACACGACGCGACGCCATAATATGTACGAGTGCAGTCGCCGTAGCGCGCGGCATTCATTGTTTCCCACACTCGTATACTCATATATTTAAAGCTTTCGCTTGTTTTTTCTTATTACGCCAGTGGCGAGCGTGTATGATCATAATAAATCCACAAACACAAAGGTCGCAGATATTCCAGCAAAAAGACGGCAAAAAACGACCAAAAAACGACAATTAGCCGTTGCGTTCAACGCGGCCACTTTAATGCTGCTCTTTCGACGTTTTTTAAAGTTCTAATGGTGCCGTTTGGAGGCGCAAAAAGGATACGTTATCGTTAAGGAGAATTTATGAGTTTATTAAATTAGCATCACAAATAGTAGCGGATGGAGGAAGTGTCCGGTTAGTGAGCTGTCCTACATTTTAAAACGAGCTATTACGTTGCAGTACTGTTAAATAACTTGAAGGTTTTTGCTTTTACCTATTTATTTATATCTATAGTGTAATTTGATATTATTTGACAATGCAGCCAATACATATATATATATATATATATATCAATACAATGGTAGGTTTGTAGGCAAACTCTATCATTGCTGACGGAGGTTGGTTTCAAGCCCAAAAGCAGAAACAGATAAGGAAAACACCTTACATTAGTTTTAAAAAAAAACTTCACGCTTATCTGCAAGTTAAAATGGGTAAAAAACGTTTACAATTCTTAAAGTACTGCTTCAAATTTAATGTAAATCCAACGTATGGTTAAGGTTCTTGAAAGGCGACCACGATCTGGAAGACGGCAATGCATGCAATTGGCAGCTTGTCGTTCTAAGGGGAAGCCTATGTTCAGCAGTGGACGTCTTCTGGCAGATGATGATGATGATAAGTTACAAGCTCTCTCTCTTTCTCTTTAGGGAAGATATTTGCTCTAAAATAGAATACATAAAAATTTACAGTTAAACTCGTATAAGCTCGTACTTGAGGTAATTTGCACACTGAAATTGTACGCTTAACGCGCTATCGAACGAACTCTTTTAATATCCCCTCTTTTTAAATAAGACAACAAAATGCAATAGTATATTGTGGCTGCGAAACGACTCAGTTATAAATCACAGCCGGTTCTTCCACATTAAAGTGCATCTTAATTAGCGCGGCCATTTTAAATAAGCTTTAATAATTCCCTGGCGAGATGCAACCTGCAGGAGCGCAGCCAACTGACACACAATAAATATAATCAGTAGTTAGTTTCTTGCACTCATTCTAAATAAACAGAACTGAACGAAATTACTAGATTTGTGTGATTGTTGATTTATTGGAATTTTAAAATTTAGTTCCTAATATTCTTTTGTAACTATTTTTTTATAGTGAAGAAAAGTATCGTTAGGATATTTACTGGCATCCAGAAAGTTTAGAACATTTGAAGACAATAGATATCCTCAACCCGAATTGGGCAACTATAAGCTGTTGTGATATCGCATACGGCGTCACGTTAAGTCGAAATAAATGAAACAAGTGACAGCAATCTTTTTCGATTCATTTTGTTATTTCGCCCCTTCAACTCAGTCAAAACTAAAACCATGATTACTATCACTTCTTTCGCTGCCAACGTTACGCAATACTCCACTACTTTATAGGGCTAGTGCTTAGCTGAGCGACGATAAGAGTTAGTACAATACCTATTTACATAAGCCCCCACAGACATAAATTACCCAACATGACAAGGTATTGAAAAACCAAAGACGATGACTTCTTATACATATTTCTAATCTTTTTCATAATCTCATAGCACTATGCGGAAAATCCCTTGTCAAGTTAACCGAAAAACTGTCATCTAACTAAGCACGTTATTTGATATTTTCGTGATGAGCTCATGTTCTGTATGTAATTGTGCCATCTGCAGTCGGCTGCCGCGCGCGTCTTACCACAATGATTTAGATGCCGAGCAAACCACACTACACACCTACTTACATATTTTTAGACTCATAGTATTACATAGGTCGTTCTAGAAAACAGAAATAGCTCGGCAGGGAAGCTCTAAAATGACACTGGTATCTAGTATTTTTGCTTCAGTTGTCATTCTATTCTCCCAAAATGTTCACTCACCAAATTTCTTTTTGAAAGTTTACTTGTATGAATAAACCACATAAATAACGTTAGTAAACATTTTATTTAGTTTTATAATTGAAAGTAATTTAGTATAATAAAAAGAAAAAAAAAATTTAAAGTAGATATTTGGCTCAAAAAAAAAATTGGTAATACTCGTAATAAATATATTAATCCAAAAACAACCAGGTCAGTATGTTCCAATTAAAATTCGTACTTAAGAATACGTTAAAAATCCAGAATCTCGAGCGAGTATGATACTGTAAACATAATTAATTATCCCTCTAAACATTGTAAGGCTCAAGGAGTGGGAGTGGGTACCGGCGCT